>WUAM01000179.1:25761523-25791352 GCA_024336885.1 Actenoides hombroni
AAGGAAGGAAGGAAGGAAGGAAGGAAGGAAGGAAGGAAGGAAGGAAGGAAGGAAGGAAGGAAGGAAGGAAGGAGAGAAAGATGGAAAAAGAGAGAAAGAAAGAGAGAGATAAGGAGAGAGGGACAGAGAGGGAGAGAAAGAAAGGAATGAAAAGAAAAGAAAGAAAAGAAAGAAAAGAAGGGAAAGAAAGGAAAGAAAGGAAAGAAAGGAAGAAAGGAAGAAAGAAAGGAAGAAAGGAAGAAAGAAAGAAAGAAATCTGCATTTAAAATTACAATGTAATTTATTTCACATTTGGACACTGGTGATGAGAGATCTTCTAACCCTCAGAGACACTGGGTAGACCAGCTCATACCTTCGGGCTTAACTCACACAGCAGCCTGTACAGAATGACTTATTATTTTTTAACAAACAGGACTGTCTCAGAGACAGAACACTTTTCCTCCATGTGTTTGCCCTTTTCGTAGAATATTTACTTAGAGCCACCTAATGGGAAATGTCATTGAGGTTTTGAGTATCTTCTGAAGAATGGGAACATTAAGATACTAAAACTGCATGCTGTCAAAAACTATCTTAAGTGGTCTGGTTCATCAAGTAATACAGTAAGTAGAATTGAATTTAGAGGACTTTTTATGTTACAATGAACAAGGAAAGACTCTAATACCTGTGATACACTTGGCTTTTTTTTTTTTTTTTTTTTTTGAGGAAGGACAGTCTCCTAGTTCTTGAAGTTTATTAAAGCTTTAAGCTGTCAGGTTATTACTGTCAGTTTCAAGAAAGGAAAGAGCTTCTGATGTAAAATTAATTTATTGAATAGAATTGTTTTGCCCTAGGGGAGTAACATCACCATTTAATTTAATTTCCCCATCATATCGTCTCATTTGCAGAGGAAAAAAATAACTTTCCTTTTTAACAGAGCAGAGTATGTTATGCTGAATGTTGAATTTGCCCTTACAGTTTTTCCTTGTTCTAGATTATTAGTTGTCATAAGAATATTTCAGACTCCCTGTGAAATCTACTTACTGCCTTTTTTGAAAACTTTGAGTTGTAAAAGTTATATCACAGGTCCAGTCCTGAGCCTATTGGCTGATGGACGTACTTCCATTGACACATTTTGGTTTGGATCAAGGCAAAGAGGAGTTAAAAACCAGAAAATAGAATGTATTAAGTATTAGAAAACACAGCTGGACTATTTACCAGTCTGTTCTCGATGCCTTCAGTATCCCAGGAAACCTGACCTTGTTCATCTATAATGAAATTAGCAGACCCAGGTGGGAGACTGCTGATGAACAGTTCAGTGTGATGGGATTTATTTATCACAATTTTAGAGCTACTCTGTCAAATCAATACATTGCCAGATCCAACTTTAATGGAGGGAGAGGGCTTGCTTGTAGTTGCAACCTTTCCAACACCTGTTTGGTCAAAGTACCGTCTCACACATTTTAGGCAGTTAAGTTATATGCATCTCTCAGAAGACATAAAATTGTTACTGTCTATATACTACTGAAAGAAAAATGTTTTGTGTTTCAGTTAATTGTCCCTGTGAAGAGTAAAATTGCAGAAATAATTTAGGGAAGATTCTGGCTGAGCAACTTCTTCACATTGTTCCTGTCTCCTCAGTTCCTTTCTCTTTCTGACAGTACCACTAGACCTTGTAGACATTATTAAAAGCAGAATATGATGCCCATGACGTATTACAGTGTCTTCAGTAGCTATAATTCCCAGAGAAAGGAAAATGCAACTGAATGGGAGGTTTGCAATATCAACCTGTGTACACTGTTTTGGTATAAAAGTTGATATTCTTGCTTTGGTACCTGATGCACACAAATTTCAAAGCTCGAAATGACAGTTATTGAAAAATCTTCTGCCATAGATCCAAAGACCTAAACAGTTTTATGTATATGCTGCACCATCCTGCATGCCTGCAGAGGGTTACAGCAAAGTTAAGGTGCAACACCAAGAGCCAAGATAAATTAATCAAGCCCTAACACTTGAACTTTAAGAGATTTCAATCATGACACAGTCGAAAGCTAATATATCTACTTAGAAGACTAATTGCTGTACAGACTTTGTGTGACTAATAGCTGCAGATTTAAAGGTACCCATGAGAGAATTTGCTGGCCTGCGAACATGTGTGGTGGGAGATGGAAGGGTCACTGTGCTCTGAAACGTTCTTCCCCATACAATCCCTAAACTAGATTTTAGACATGCAGAGAGATGAGATAAGCTGAGTTAAGACCTAGGAGATATCCTTATGTTGGTTAGAGAAGTCAAGAGCAAACACAGGAATCCCTTTGGGAGTCTGGTTCCCCATAACAAAGGCAATTGAGCTACCTTTCAGTAATTGTGATAACAAGCAGAGGTCAACCTCTCTTTGAAAAGTGGCTGCCAACAGAAAGATTTCTTCCGGAAAAAAGAAGCTTTAGAAATCTTTGCGGCAAAACAGAGAATCAGCCCTTGTTATTTAAGTTGTTGCTGTTTGTTAGCTCTCTGGTTTGGTTATTTCAAGTAACAAGCACAAAGGCAATGATTACAGTCTCTCAATACAATCACTTTTTTTTCAAAATACATGCCAAGCAACAGAGGCTTTTTGAGAAGTTTTGCTTTATTTATACATTTTTTTTAAACAATCAACCTCTGGTGTTTTTTAATGGTAGAACTGGAGTCCAGGTACTAAGCCAGTCATAAACTCTCTATTTGAGTTAGAGATAATCTAAATTTTTTCCACGTTTATCTCCCCGTGTTACATGAATAAGAACTATTACCAGTGAACCCCTTCATTTCTTCAAGCTATTTCTTTATTTTAGTAATGCTCCACTATTTATTAATGCAAACTAGTCTCTTATGAGGCCCTGGGGGAGAAGCAGCACCAGCGGCCAACACTTCCGCTGCACTGGGGCAAGGCACTGTGCACTGCTGAGACCTTCGCTGTTCAGTCGGACATGGAGTAGCCCTGATTACCTGTATGCAGAAGGACAGCTTTGTCCTAAGCAGCATTCATGGATTCTGGAAAACATTTCCAGGCACGTGAAAGACAAGAAAGTGATTGAGAGTAGTCAGCATAGATTTACGAAGAGAAAATTATGCCTCACAGACTTGATAACCTCCTCCAACTAGTTGGCTGGCTTGGTGAATGAGGAAAGAGTAAATTATACAGTCTGTTTTGATGTCAACAAGGCTTTTGACACTGACTTCCATAACATCCTCATAGACAAACTGTTGAAGTATGATCTAGATAAGGGGACAGTGAGGCAGGTGGAAAGCTAGCTGAATCAATGATCTCAGAGGCTTGTGATCAGCACCACAAAGCTGGAATGGAGATCAGTTACTAGAATGTGTATATTCCAAGAGTGGATATTGGGCCAATACTGGCCAATACTTCACTAATGACGTGGAGAATGGGTCAGAGTGTACCCTCAGCAAGTTTTCAATGGAACATAACTGGGAGGACTGTTTGATAGACCAGATGGCTGTGCTGTTATTCAAAAGGACCTGTATAGGTTGGAGAAGCGGACTGACAGGATGTCATGAAGTTCAACAGAGGAAAATGCAAAGTCCTCCCCCCCCTGGGGAGGAGTCACATCATCTGGAAAATAGTTTTGCAAAAAATACTTGGGGGTCCCGATGGACAATAAGTTGAACATGATCCAACAGCACACTCACAGCAAAGATGGCAACAATCTCATAGATTGCATTAGGTAAAGTAATGTCACCAGGCTGAAGGCAGTAATCATTCCCCTCTACTCAGACCCAGTGAGACACATCTGGAATGCTGGGGCCAGGTTTGGGCTTCCCAGTACAAAGTAGATAGGGACATACTGGAGCATATCCAGAAAAGGGCCACAGAAACATTGAAGGGACAGGAGCAGCTGACGTACAAGGACAGTCTGAGAAAGCTGGATTTGTTCAGAGTGGAGAAGAAAAAGTTCAGGGGGATCTGTTCAATATGTACAAATATCTGATGGGTGACGTAAGAAGGCAAAGCCAGACTCTCCTCAGTGGTATCCAGTGACAGAACAAGAATCAGTGGACACAGATTGAAAGATAGGAAATTTCATTTAAACAAAAATATATATACATATATTGTGAAGGTGAGTGAACACAGAAGCACGCTGCCCATTGAGGCTGCAGAGTCTCCATCCTTGGATATATTCAAAATCTGACAGGACACAGGTCTGGGTGACCTGCTGTAGGTGACCCTGCTTTGAGCAGGGAAGTGGGCAAGAGATTCCCAGAGATGTCTTCACATCTCAGTCAATTTATTGTTATTCTCTCACAGATGCCTCATTTGTCTTTAGCAACTTGAATTTCTTAAGTTTATAAGTAAATGCAACTGATAAAATATACAGGGGTATCTACACCAGTACTATTCAATATATTCATCAACAACCTGGATGAGGGAACAGAGTGCATTGTCAGCAAGTTTGCTGATGACACAAAACTGGGAGGAGTGGCTGACACGCTGGAAGGCTATGCTGCCATTCAGCAAGAACAGGACAAGCTGGAGAGCTGGGCAACAGAAATTTAATGAAATATAACAATGGCAAGTGTAGAGTCTTACATCTGGGCAAGAACAACCCCATGTACAGTTGCATACTGTTGCATACATGTACTGTTGCATACAGTTCCATAGGTTGGGGACTGACCTGTTGGAAAGCAGCGTAGGGGAAAGGGATCTGGGGGTCCTGGTGGACAGCAGGATGACCATGAGCCAGCAATGTGCCCTTGTGGCCAAGAAGGCCAATGGCATCCTGGGGTGTACTAGAAGGGTTGTGGTTAGTAGGTCAAGAGAGGCTCTCCTCCCCCTCTACTCTGCCCTGGTGAGACTGCATCTGGAATATTCTGTCTAATTCTGGGCTCCTTAGTTCAAGAAGGACAGGGAACTGCTTGAAAGAGTCCGTCACAGAGCCACAAAGATGATTACGGGAGTGGCACATCTTCCTTATGAGGAAAGGCTGAGGAAGCTGGCTCTCTAGCCTGGAGAAGAGGAAAGCGAGGGGTGACCTCATTAATGTTTATAAATACGTAAAGGGTGAGTGTCAAGAAGATGGAGCCAGGCTCTTCTCAGTGACATCCAATGATAGGACAAGGGGCAATGGGTGCAAGCTGGAACATAGGAAGATCCTTGTAAATGTAAGGAGAAACTTTTTCATGATGAGAGTGACAGAACACTGGAACAGGACGTTGCGGAGTCTCCTTCTCTGGAGACATTCAAAACCTACCTGTACACATTCCTGTGTGACCTAATCTAGGTGATCCTGCTCTGTCAGGGGGAGTTGGACTAAATGAAATATCTCTGGATACTAGGTTTCCCATTAGTCTTTGCTTATGATGTACAGATACTTCTTGTATAACCTTCGGTCTTCTGTCTCATGGATGGTGGATACTTCTTCTGGTAAGTGCTACCCTTTGTACACACATGGGCAACTTGAGTCCATGGAAGCATCCATTGTGTCTAAGTGATTTGCATATAGAATGTGCTTGAAGAAGTGAGAGTATCTTGAAGATAAATTGGTGCAGTTTCTATTCAGCAATAAAGTAAAGCTCTCTCACCTGTACAGCAAAGAAAACTTTTCAACAAAGTAAGGAGAGAACATTCAAAGATGTTATTAGCATCTGAAATATGAAGGAGCGAAGCTTTGGAGCACTACAAGTGAAAATATCTCCTGGAAATGTACTTTAGTGGCAAAAAAAATCAGAATCTTGAACTTGTAAATACCAACGCTCAATATTTAACAATGCGGGGGGGAAAGCTAATACAAGATACTTAAAAAAAGTTAAACTGAATATTTTAGAGGGATAGATGGTGGAAGTTCATATCCATTTGGAGAGAGCAGGAAAAATTAGCTCCAAAAGTACATTGGGATAGTTACTGGCTATTGCCAAAATAAAATGACTTAAGCAGCGCTAAGAGCTTGGGTTAAAAATTTCATTGTGTTTAAATGGACAACTAAAACTTCACAGAAATGGGTTCAAGCAAATGGAGAGGTTCCCAGCTGTGTTCACTGGCAAATCACCAGCATCAGAAAGAAGGGAAAGATTACCATTTGTACATTGCATTAAATTGCATAATGTCAAATTGTCTCAATCTCATCCCAAAAGAAAGACACTGAAGAGAGCAAGAGTGGGGCTTTTATCATGGAATGTAGTTTAAGGAGTAAAGATATGTTTCATACTGAACAGAAAGGTGGGGGAAAGGTAATTCATTATTGCATTCAATATGGAGGTTGATAGCCCACTGAGGTGACGTTAGTCATATACACTAATAAAATTATGCATGCGCCTTGCCCAGTTGTGTGGAGTGAAATTTCTTTTAGAAATATTATCAGATAAGATTTCATGCTTCAAAGTAAGCTTCTGTAAAGGCTTTGGCTTGCACAGGAGAAGGGTTTTATATAACACAGGGTAAAGATTTCTGCTAATTGGTGGGGTTGCCATCAAAATTGGTATTTGATTTTTGTTTACTTATCTACTTTTCAGCAAAGCTGGAGGTACCTGTGCCTTCAATAGAGATCTTTTCTTCTTCTGCTCTAATCTCAATAAATACAGGAACCACATCCTGTGCAGCTGTGTTAAAACTAACAGGGATGTTAGTGTAATCCACTACATGAAAGACATCATTTTCTTAGCTAAAACAAGAGCTGGATTAGATGTTAATTTTTATGGGAATAAAGATCTAGAGAAAACTTAAATTGTTTCCTCTTGGTGTGTTATCCTTGCTCATCTTTTTCTTTCCTGAAAGAATGACTAGATTGTCTTGGTATCACTAATTTAGCACTGTAATGTAACCAGTAAGATATCCTCTGTTGTGTCCTCATTTTTCTCATTCTCTAATTAGTGAGAATAAAATGCTATGATTGAACTATTTTCATCTTGTCTCTAAAGAATTGTCAGTGGACTGAGCTGGAAGTATCCTGTATTTCTGTGATGGAAAATACAAACAATAGTGTATCTCGAGTTTTTTCTTTCCCCCCTTAAAACTTACATGTATTTTTGAATCAGGCAGAACTAAACTGAACCATTTCTATTTCTCATGCAAAATCAGTTTTATTTGTCTAAACAAAGCAAAGAACATGCTGGACTTTTTCTGCTGTCTTGTCAGGGGGCAAAGTACAGTACAGATAAAGTCACCAAGGCACCATAGTAGGTCTAATTTACACACTTCATTGCAACACAATCAAGCAGTGATATTCACTTTATTCAGAACTAGTATGGATACCAAATGAAAATAACAGTGTTACCTTGGATCTTTAAATTTTCTAGCTCTGCATCACCCTGCACACCTCTGAACTCCCAGTGTTAGAGGGGTAAGGATATACTGAAGAAAATGGATTGCTGAAGGAGTGGGAAGCAATATTTTCCTCAACTTACACTCTCACTTGCAAATGCAATGTGTCTGAAAGTAGTCCTTACAATTAAGAACAACTTTAGCTTTATGAGCCTGGAGTGCTCACATGCTAAACCCATCTTGGGATACACAGAACAGTACTCCACCCTAATGATACATGAACATGCAAAGCACCTTGGCATGCTTGTGGGTCTAAAACAAGTATCATTCATCATAACTGTCTTGTATGGCCAAAATTAGGCTGTGTCTTTCTAATATTGGTGAATTTATATATAAATCTGTGTGAGTTTATGCATGTACATCTGTGTGTATGTTCAGAGACGATACTATGACAGTAAATCTGCTCTCTCAGGCAAGGTAATCTTGGGGATTTTTTAGAATTTTCCAGCTTGTGTAATGTCATTGTTATAAAACAATTGAGGAGCCAATAGTTCCCAGTGGTGGGGTTTGTAACCATTTGACAGCAGCCGCTTCCGTTTTGACTAAGAAATTAACAAAGAATTCCTTCTGGAGTCCAGATCTGCCATTGCACCTTGGTAAATATTAAATCACAGAAAAGTTAATGTGCAACAGACACTTCCACTGTATCAAATGTTTTTCACATATTTTCCCCTTTAATCAAAAACATTATTATTTCAGTACATAAGGCATTAAATTACTGTATTAATTCTTTTCTTAATTTGTATATATTTGATATAGTATCTATTTTTAATTATCAGAAGTCTTATTTAATTTTTATGTCATTAAAAATTACATATGGAATTGTACACATACTCATCTCTTCTACATGTGAGAAGATGTGATATTCTGTTAGCTGGAAATAGTCAATTAAAATGTTCAGAGAATAAACACAAAAATGTTTTCCCTTATCAAAGATAATACAGAAGAAGGATGGTTGTATGGTTAAAATGTTCAATGTATAAATATAAAACACTGCTTCTCAACAAATATAATAGAGAAACCTTATGATTAAACAGAGGGAGGTAAGCCATCACAGCTGCATTTCTGGCTCTGCTAGAAACTTCTGATATGGCTTGTGGCAAGTTACGCGCAGAAGGTTTTTCAAGCAGAGGCGATACAGGTTTCATGCTGGGAACATGAGTGCTAGTATTTTCTAGAGACAGCAGAGTATGAGGAAATTTTCAACACTGCTCCACTGAATTTCTGAGCGTTCACTGATGTATTGGTGCATTGATGTCACCTGTATGGCAGTTCAGGGGATTGTAAGAAGGTAGCAGAAAGTACCCTGTGGGTAGACTTACATATTACTCCACACTGTTTAGGACCTCTGAGTGCTGAGGGAGCTGGCCTTGGTCTCTGCAGTTCTTGAGATAAAGAAGAAGTTCTATCAATAGTTGGTGAGCTAATGGCTTCACACAACAATAATTTGTTATTTTCTTGCACTGTCAACTG
Source organism: Actenoides hombroni (assembly GCA_024336885.1). NCBI lineage: Eukaryota > Metazoa > Chordata > Aves > Coraciiformes > Alcedinidae > Actenoides > Actenoides hombroni. The sequence goes on from WUAM01000179.1 coordinate 25,770,282, forward strand.
CAATAACCCTGCGTTCTCCCCTTGCTCTCTAAGGAGCCCTCACACACATGTGAACACAGCTTTCTCTTGGGCCCAAGGTACCTGTGAGGTACTTCAAAACCCTTTCTTTTCCCTGGCAAGAGGCAACATGTACCACTCCTGGATCCCAGATTTGTGGGGCAGCAAGCCCTATGGGACAGTAACAGCTGAACCCAGCTGTCTGCATCCCTCCTGCTTCACTGTTTCTGATTTGCACAAGACACTTAGGAATTTAAAATCTTGTAGAGTTACTGGGGCAAATAATGCAGAAGCAGACAGAGAGACACATAGTATCCTCTTTTTTTCCAGTCTTCATCCACATATTGATTTGTATTTACTTGATGTGCTGCTTCTCTGCAATTAATTGTATAGACCTTCCAAATATGAATGCAGGTGTCTCCAGACAGAACTCCTCCTCTCTGTGGTTCTTGTTCATAGAAGTAAGAACAAATAAAGGAATAAAAGAATAAACAGAGGACTTGGGTGCCCTTATGTTTCTTAAAGTGGGGAACAAGCACTGAAGTAAGCAAATGCTCAAATAAATTCTTTCTTTTTCTCATGTAGAAGCTACCTTTAACTTTTTACAAAAACATAGAGACATAAAGGTAGTTCCAGGTTAGCTTCATCACGTCTAATCCCAAGCAAAGTTTTTGGATAGTAATCTTGTATTGGCATGGCTCAGTCAAACTTCAGGCACCTAAATCCTTTACTGGATCTAGTGATAGGTCCGAGCCACTTGCTCTTGGCTATCCATGGTGCTGTGGCTATGTTGCACCTGAACTGTGCTCACCCCAAAGTGAAATTGCTTGTGTTAGATACCTACAATAAATTCCTTCATGGAGAGGGACCTGGCATCAGGCTGCTTTCAAATTCACGTGCTGCTTATTGTATAGTTTGGTTTAGCTTAACATTTTAACAATGATTTGAGAGTTAGTGACTTTTGATGAAAATGACCCTGAGTGTCCAGAGAAGAAAACTGGGGATTTTTCTAGTTTGATTTTTCTTTTTTAGTTGTTTCTTCCAAAATTATTTTATAATAATTGGTTACTATCATGCAGATGCACAGACATGTAGGACAAGACCTCAGAAATGTGTATGCAGTTGCTACCCTCTCTCCTAATGTGACTGCTTTTTCTAGCTGTAAGAGAAATTGTAAAGAAAAGGACAGTGCATTAGGAAAATGATTGCTATTTTGACATTGCCAAGAAGAATGCCAGACTTTATAAAAAGCTGCAAACTCCACAACATCACAGCTGGATGAACGTGAAACATCAGGTTTGTGATCTGTGTATCAGAAGAAAAGCTAATGAGAAATAAGTTTGATTTTTTTCAGGGAAGAGGAAACTTACTGTATAACACTTGATAGGACCAAAACTGTTCAAGAATTTACATTAAATTCAAACAGTGATTTTGCCAAAGCTTTTATTTACTTTTTTTTTCTTTCCAAAATGTTGAAATATTTCATCTTTTTCACAGCAATATGTTTCAGCTACTCCTTTTGGAATAACATTTGTCATTTCAAAGTTACCGTTAAAAAAGGAAAGAAAAAAAAAAGACAAAGGATTTCAAAACTGAACAAGTCAAAATATTGAATTTTAGACCAGATGACATTTTTTGGGCAAAACCCAAATTACTCTTTAATTTATCCAAAGGAAATGTCATTTAGTTTGTTCAAAGTAATTGTATTTTCCGTCTGCTTTTTGCCACTTTCATGAAGCAAAATTATTTTTCTTTTCAGCTTTATTATGGACCTTTTTGACAAGAGAAAAAGGGATTTTCAGAATTTGTTTTGATAAGAAACAAAGATCTGAATCTAGTATGCTGATTGTCACATGCATTTCTCTGCCTTAAAAATAACCAAATGTTTTTAAATTTGCCACTTTGCCATTGTAAAAGTTTCCTTAACTCTTGCTGCCATTTATCTATGGTAAAGCTAGTTATGTTTTAGTATTGATTAAGTACAAGCTGGAAATTAAACACCTGCTTTTTAAATGTGTTCACCTTCTAACCATTTCTGTGAAACTAATTAAAATTATTATAGGAAATATTGCATGTTTACACAGGCAGATTAAGATACATTGAACACTTTTTTTTGGTAATCGTTGAGTGTGCTTTCTAATAAAACCAAATCCTTAACAATTCTGATAACCTCACTATGAGCAGGTAGGAAGATTGAAGAACAGTGTTAGGGAGCTCTTTCTAGAAGAACAGCTTCTTTCCTTTCTACATGCGTAGTATTGTATCCCTAAAGCAATGTTTTGACTATTAATGTTATACAGTCTACACTACCAGTGCTTATAAATATCTAAGAGGCGAGTCTCAAAAGGACTGGGCCAGTCTCTTTTCAGTGGTTCCCAGTGATAGGACAAAGGACAACGGACATAAACTATAACACAGAAAGTTCCACCTATAATATGAAGAAAAACTTCTTTACTGTGAAGGTGACTAAGAGATGGAAGAGGCTGCCCAGAAAGGTTGTAGCATCTCCTTCTCTGGAGACTTTCAAAACCTGCCTGGATGTGTTCCTGTGCAACCTGATCTAGGTGAACCTTTTTAGCAGAATCAGATGCAATTCTAACAAAATGTGGATTTAGTTATTTTTTCATACCATCCTAGGGATACTTTCACAATATTGAAACCTCAGTATACAAATAAGTACTGCTAAAATGCATCCTATTAATTAAGACACAATAAATTCCACATAGTAAATGGTGTTCCTTGTACAGTATTAATATATTTAGACTAGTAACTGAACTGTGTTGAGTGAAAGACGCTGTTTGAAGCATGAGTTGGATGAAGAAGGTATTCTTTTCAGAGAATATCTGTGTTTTATGTAACAGTTCCTTTGGTATTAATTTGCTTTTTCTTTTCCTTATCAGGGCATTTTAATGTCTTTAATGTATTTCAAACCTCAGCACTACAGAAAAGCTACAAATTTTGTTTGATACATAGGTTTTTTTTTCAAAAAACATAAACTTCCTGATTCAAGTCTGAGGCTGAAAAGAAAAAGACAGAGGTCCTTGTGTCAAAGACACCATTATCCTGATACTTCACATAGGTTTTCATTCCCTAAAGCACAGTTTTCTATCCAGTTAGATAAAAAAAAAGAAAAAAAAAAAGAGAGAGAGAAGAAATTACATTTAGATAGAATAGTAAAATTCTCTTAGAGCACCTGGCTGCAGTCAATGCCTTAAGTCTCTTTTCTTCTTTGCATTTATAACTCCTACCACTGCCAGTGAATGAAGACCATTAAAACTCAACACATCTATTCTTGTGGCATAATTCTGCTTCTAACTGACAGAAGAGACTGAATACAGAGGTTGAAGTAAGGGTCTATGAAGGATCTTCCTTTCCAAAATGTCCAACTGTTGAGAACTACTCTGTGACCTTAAGAGTAGACACTACATCCTCCAAGTGTTCCTATTTGTAAAATAAGGACATGTGTTCTGTACCTCAGAGGCTTACCACAGCATTTTATTGATCAATGAGATGTGCTGAGATTTTTTTTCGGAGATGCCAGGAGGTTATATTAGTCTTCATGTCATTACAGTGGAGCTAACTATCTTGTGTGAGGTGACATAATAACTTCATTGTGGCTGCTTATAAATATTGGCCAATGACTAACTAGGTTCTCCAAGATCCAATAAGGGTTATTCATCCATTTATAACTTAAACAATAAGTTTCATTCCATCAATGTCTGTCATTTTCTAAGATGAGCAGAAAATAATGTGCTGTCATCTATGGCTTGACAACAGTTTGAGGAGAAGTAATGGAAAAACAAACAAAACAAAAAATCTGCATCATTCATTGATTTAAAGAAATCTTAACATTCAGAAGAGAAAACTTGAATATGCTGGAGTTAGGGACAAATCTTTTAAGGCCACAGTGAAGTAGGGTCTCCTTTAAGCAAACAGTCTATTTAACTGGCAAATTGAGGGTAGATACTTATAAGAAGAGTTCTTAGTTTATTTGTCCTTGCCTTGTGTATTGTTTCCCAGGCAGTGGCATGCTCTTCCCAAAAAAGCACAAAACCCAGGGTAATGAACTCTGCTGGACTTGTGCTGAAGAAACAACAGAGGTCTGACAGTTCAGACACAAGGAGTAGAATAGGCATAAACAGACAGTTATTTTATGTGAGATGAAGATGACAAGCAATCCTGGGTGAGGAAGTGACAGAAAAAAGACAGTAACTGCAAAGAACAGAAGGTTTGACATCACTTCCCTTTTCCTTAGCCTTGAAGGGCTGGAGCATAAATGAAAAAAATTGCAAATCTGAGTTAGATTGACTTGTCTTTCTGTGCTTGTGCTATAGTTGGATAGTATCTGGTTAGTGATGAATATCTGGCTTATGTTAGAGTAGGTGGTTAGAAAGCTTCTGTTTCAGCATCTCCTGAACCAAGGAAAGCCTTCTATATATAACATAGCCTGTTTTAATTATTTTCTAATTCCATCTAGGAATAGTTTGTGTGCAGGTTTGTGTAACACTTTAGTGACTGGATACAGAGAAAGAAATGGAAAAGCTTAGTTTAAATCTAAGATCCTGCTAGACAGTAATTAAAAAAAGAAACAGTGAAACTCAGGTGAAAGATGATGAAAGCGAGAGAAAATGCGACATAGAGCTCACTTTCTTGTGTCTGCAAGGGATTACAAAATAGCAATTAAAGAACTTGTTTAATATGTCCTAGGGATACTAATTGGATATTTATAATGTATTCTGAATTTCTTATGATTGTATTTATGTAAAACATTGCTGAAATTATTTAAAACTTATATTTAAAACTTAAACTTTAAATTCTTCTTTCCCTTCCTCTTTGAAAAATCAGGCACAGATTTAAGAAAAAAGGCTAAATGAGCAACTGCGAGATCAATACTAAGGAATTCAATTAAATTTCTCTCACTGGAATTTTGCTCCAAATCTTATTGAAGTCAACAGAAAGATTCCCACTGACTTCAGTGGGGTTTTGATGAGACCCAGGGGACACAGACAGAGAGGGCCCTGTCAGTGTTTTGCTGACTTAGAGACCTTACTCTGAGTCACCTTTATTTTTTCTTTATTTCAAGAGAACCCATTTTTTCCTTTTCTCATATTTGCACTTTGGGTCTGCAGAAAGTCTTTGTGCACTGAACCTCATCTAGTGATTAAAACTGCCTCAAATATTCTCAGCAGTGCTGGACAAACTGTGCAAAAAGATTTCTTAATCACTTTCCCTCTTTCTCATGTATCCTGGTCTGTTCCAGCCCCAAACAAGATTCACATGTTTATGCAAAATATTAGCTGGTTTTATTTTTATTAAGGGCATGCTTTATTAATCTTAATAAATCAGTTTGTCACTTGCTTTCTGACTGCCTCTCAAGTAAAACGGGGATTGACTGTGCGGTAACACTGTTTATGTCATGCCTGAATAGTTTAAGGTGAGGCTTTGAGTACTTTTATTGCTTTTGTTTATATAGGTAAACCCAATCTTTGCGTTTGAAATGATTGATGAAGTGCAGTCCCACTTGGAGTGTTTGTCATCATTCATGTGCTGAAGTGACATTTCTTTATGTATTTTGGCATAAACATATGCAACTACTGGCAAAGCATTTGACCCTGGAGTCTGACTATTTGTCATTCTAATCTTTTTTTTTTTCTACCCCAAAGTCAGGCAAGTTACTGTATATTCTATCTGCATTCATGTTGCTAATTATTCAAGAGACAGTAAAATGGTCCTGTGGCTGGAATTGCATAAGTTGCTGAATGTGCATTCTTTTTTTCACAAGTTAGGTGCTTTGCTGAAATATAAATAAAGTTGGGATGTGTGTAAATGTTAAGAGTAACAGCCATATTTGGCTACAGTAGCTTTTCAGTAAAATCAGAAGTCTATGCCTTGTCAATACAATAAAGCAAAACACTATGCATGGAATTCAGCAAATCAAATGTGAGCAGAGATTAAGTAAAATGCTTTAAATATATCTTGGAATATAATTTTCCAATAACACAGTTACAATGAAAAGCAAGTAACCAATAATTCACATTATGTGGACAGAGATAAATGGATGGTGTCTTAACCTCCAGGCTCAGGGTTCAGACTGTGTGTTGTCTTGTTGGAAAACGGCTGATTATTTATTGGGGAAAATGTCAGAACAAAAAAAATTAAACTGTAAAGTAATTTTCCCTGGAAAGCAATCATATGTCATTTATAAAATATATCAACTTTTTTTAACCAAGATTCATAAAAATATGATACCTTCTGAAAACATATTCATTTAAATAAAAATTCTGTTTATCACATATGTATCCACAATAACTGAGATTGATTTAGATATTTGGATAAAGAAAGCAAATGATGAATATACTCGATAGCAAATCATTCCCATCCTTAGATCAAAGAATGTATGTCTTGAAATGACATATTTAAATGGCTTTCATTCTAAACTTGGATAATGCTTTATAAATTTTCACTAACATGATATGAAATTGTCTTTTTCTTTGTAAAGTGATATAAGCATGAATTTCACTGTGTTTGCTCCAAATTTCCATACATTTCTATGCAAAGAAGCACCATACAAATTCTTCAGAAATACAGTGTACTGATGAAAGTTTAAGTCTTGATTTCAAATGTTTACGCAGAAGGACAGAATACAAATGGAAGCTAAGCAGGACACTGTGCATGATCTAACACAAGATATCTGTCTGTAGTTGAGTCCATATATAGAGGCTGGTTAACTCAGGAAATTAATTCATGGAGCTCACAAGTTTCCACTGACTGGATTGGTGAAGAGACAGTTCATTTGCCCACATATAAATATTTCAATTTTCTTGAGATGTCTGTTGGTCACCAGCTGTGAGGGAGCTGTGGTACATCTATGTAAAAAGTTACTGAAAAGGTATTCAGATTTAGTGTTGAACCAAATTCCATGTTCATACTTGAGAAAAAAAATAAAACAACAAAACCCCAAAGAAACTGCAAAGGTAAGATACCTAACTTTGCTATGTATCTTTCAATTCATAATCACCCATTAATTCAGACTCAATACTTACGGTAGTAACAAAATGTCTGTTACAATGTAACATAATACATTCTATTGGTACCCATACTTGTACACAAGAGTTCTGCATAAAATCATGCTATTTAAGGTATTTCTTTCTGATCTTTTTTGTGGTTATGAAAGACAGGAAAGCTAAGTAGAGCTACATCCATTCTCCATGCTCTGAGACTAGTAACCATGGTCATCTGCATTTTCCTTACCTTCTCCTCTCCTCTTTTATCTATATAAAGATAGCTTTATATAGTTTTTTCCTATTACATTTGTCAAGAACTTTGATTTCTTCACAGTTTCTCTATTAAAATTTTACTGTTTCATTCACAGTGTTAAATAGAATCTATTTCAAGCGTTTTCTGAGAACTGAAAAAAAAGAGACCAAGGTTACCATCATGTTCACAGAAATACTTTTATTCTTCTTCTCCCTCTCAAAATAACCCTAGCATAAAAAGGGAGAAGAGATGAAAAATGGTTTGGATTTTTTCATGGGGAATACTTGCCCTTTCAATGATGATACATTTCTTTGTACTTTTTGTTATGTGAAATGACATATAGTTGGAAAGAGCTCTGAAAAATGCTTCTCATTATCAAATCATTGTATGTAGTAAATATATCATGGCACTGCTAAAACCCATGATACAAGTAACTGTTTCTGTAGAGGAAGATTAGCAAACAATATGCTGCAAGTGCAGCACATTGTTGTCTTACCTCTGGCTTTTTTTTCTGGAGTAGAGCTCATGTAATTGATGCATCAAAATATTTGTGGGCTGAGGAGGAAAGAGGAGGTTACTTGTCAGGCTTGTTCTATTTCTGTCTGGCTTTTTTCTCAAGTTTGACTCCTGGAATGTTGCTGTTTTGGAATATGTGATAATATGTTGCATTAGATATGCAACAAGTCATGTGTAAAGCAAATACAGTACCACTTTAAGTGAATGTCTCTCTTGATAAAAGAATGTATTCCAATTACATTAATCCATTAATGGTTCATTTCCTCAGATAATTGGCTACTTACGTGCATCTTTACTTGCATCCACTAAATACATAGCCTAGAGTTACCAGTATCTATGTTAAGGCTAATGATTTCATCCTAGGTTCACACTTCCAATCTAGGACCAGTTAAAACAAAATAACTTCAATGAATAGATTTACCAAAAAAATAAATTGTGTTCATTGATTGATTTCCAACTTTGCAGTAACAGCTTATAGCTAATCCTGTAGGGTTTTGAATCTCTCACTAAGAACACTATGTAAAGAAAAGGCAATGTGTCATTTGGCTATGGCATTAAAAGCACAACCTTAAATTTTAATTTGTCATTAGTACTTTCTGTTGGAGAATAATTTTTGAAACTAATAAAAATCACTGCTTTGTCATCTAGATATTGAATTTTGTACCTGTTGCTACGGAAATGGTAGTTTTTTCAGCAAAATATTAGATTTATTCTATTCTGAGAAAAATCTCTCATACTCATTCTTTCACGAATATATAGTCTGGGACATTAGAAATAAACTCCAGGTCTCACCTTACAGAAATTCTGGTAAAGTTTGAACTCAGTCTTCAAGTTTTGACTTATTTACAGTTTTCAAAATCTGGTTCATTTGTGTATATCAGTTGCTGATTACAACACATAGGTACACTGGCAATTGTTGATTGATTATCTCTTAACAGAGCTTAATTATTAAAAAACATCTCAATAAATAAAAGGGGGGGGAAATACCTTATTTTATAATGCAAGTATACCCAAATTCCCTCTCCTTCCTTCTTCCCCTTTTTTCTTTATCTCATTTACACCTTTATTTCAGCTTATTTTCATTCTTCTGTCAGAGTTGTCAACTGTCCCAAATATTGATCAAACCTTCTGAAATTTTGGCCGTGTTCTTTTCCTGAAACTTCATGGATACTTCAGTGTTCAGAATTCAGAGATATTATCCTCCATCTTCTAAAAATGCAACAAAAACATCAGGGTGTGTTTCTTTTTCTCACATTGAGATAGCACTACAGGTTGAATATGGAAATGAAACTTCTCTGTTAAACCTGAAATACTATACTCCTCGGGAAAAAAAAAAAAAAAGGCAAGCATATTTTCTGCAGAATACCTTAGTATCTGGGTTTTGTTCATTTGCTTGTTTTACAAAAAACAAACCTAAGGCCCAGATTGTTTCCATTCTAAGTGAACTTCAGGGAAGAAATTAAAACAAGTCCTGCAGCTCATAATGTGGAGGCCCACAAATCAGGTAATCAGTCTCCCCCTCTGGCTTTAGAAATCTATGGAACACTAAGTGTTCCAGTGCACCGTAGGCTCTTGTAGGAGTTCAGATTCAATGGCTGCTTTTTGTCTGAGGCACCAACTCACTTCTGAAGAATGAAAGGTCTATCAAGTCATATTTTCTGCTGTGAGACAAAGAAAAGAGATGCAACATTTGATCTCAAAATTTCTGCCTGCCCAGAAAAATGGAACTGCTGATGACAATTGAATCTCTCTTCCTGAGTATATAATGTTTTTCTTGCACAGTTGCATGAACCTAATAACCATATCAATCAGAGTTCTTGAAAGTAAAGCCATATATTCTACCGAAGTGTATGAGGAGATGTTGAGGTTAAGAATGCATTTGAATTTCTGGTTGGATGACAAGGTTGTTTTTGTTTCAAAGTTAACTGGGAATATGAAGAAGCTGAGAAATACTAGACAGAGCATACTCAGAGAAGGATCTGAAGTTTGCAGAAGAGAAGGAAAATTCACTTACATGAAAGACCTTATGTTTCAAGTGCTCCTGGATTTACACATACATAGATAGGTCTATGTAGATTTGTATCAAGAGTGGTAGGAGTGCAGCAATTGCACTTGTTTGGTATATTTGAAATCGAAAATGCAGTAGTGGCAGAAACACTGTGAAGTTTCAGTATGTGCATGAGCTAGGGGCATAGCTCTGATATGTCATTCCCTCAAAAGCAGCAAAAAACCCCTGCACTCTGGGAAGAAAAGAGACTGAAATATGCAAACAGCTAGGAAAACAGACAGACTGAGAATACCAAACTGATGTCCAGCCCTTGGTTTCATATGGGCTTACAATGACTCTTCAACAATAAAAAGAAATTTCATCCTGAAAATAAATTAAATGTAACCTTTAGCCTCAAGTTCTTCAAACTAACTCTGTAACTACTTAAGACATTGTTATTTCATTCTCTTGATTTTCCCCTGGTTGATAATACGGAGCAACCCTTTGTTCTTCTGGATTCTTAGCTTCTTTGGTGAATTTGCTCTACCCATTCAAATTACCTGAACAGAGGAGATCACTCTTCCTGAAGATCTTACTGAATGACTCTAAAATGAATCTACAGTCTGCTTCAGTTCTCTTCAGGGTAAGGCTTCACAGGAGTGTTGAATGTTTTGAGACATAACAATATGAGGATTCAGAGTTCAGTCTCGAAACGTCCAAACCAACAGGTTTCCCAAGTACTAAAGTGTTCAAGTTATTTACAGCTCACATGACCTCAATTCCCACCTGCAGTGATTCTCAAAAGTATCTCCCTAAGAACAGGTGTTACTTCAATATAAAACTGCACAGGGATGAGGATCATTTTGCTATCGTGGCCTTGTAATGGAAGGAACTGAAAGTAGCTAGCCTTTACTAAAGTGTGTTCTCTTCTGCTTCATTGCTTAGATAACACATACTAATGCACTGACAGGAAACATTTATCATTCAACCTTCAGAAAAGACTGTAGAAACTCACCATTGATGTCTCTTGCTGAAATCATAGCTGAGAAACTCTGCAGAGGTGCTTTTCAGGACTTTTTAGCCCAAGGATGAATAAAAAGTATTGACAACATAGCTAAATTTGGGAACACAAGATCCTGAAAGCTGCTTTGCACTAAACGCCACAAGCAAAAAGAAGCAAAAGCCATTATCTAATGTGGATGACAAACACCTGGAGAAAACTGAAACACTGGAGATCAAGCTTCATGTAGTTAAACAGAGCAGAACAACTGCAACAGATAATGCTGTGTCATCACTCCTATTGAGACATACCAGAAAGATCATATCCTTGATTTTTCAGACAAGAATATATTTGGACTATTTCACAGGTCCTTTCTGGTGTAAGCAACTGTGTTTTGTTTCTGTGGAGACTTGGTATTGCTCTGGATTTCACAATGACACAGAGGAAAGGAACCATTTGGGCAAAGATAAACAGATGTGGGCAAAGGGAAGTGCTTCTGAATGCTGCAGTATAGGCAAGGATTGTGGCAGTCTTGGATTTACCACGGTCCTTGTTTAACACTGGAAAAAGATAAACCTGATTAAAGTTTCACACGAGAAAGTAATCTTCTTTCCCCAACCACGAGTTTATTAGGTGCTTTCCTCTTGGTTTCCATCAAAAATAAGAGAAGGGCAACCAACCTGTTGAAAGGTCTGGAGAACAATTCCTGTGAGGAGAGGCTGAGGGAATTGGGATTTTTTAGTTTGGATAAGAGAAGGCTTAGGGGAGACCTTATCGCTGTCTGTAACTACTTGAAAGGAGGTTGTAGTGAGGTTGGTGCAGCCTCTTCTCTCAAGTAAGTAATGACAGGACTAGAGGAAATGGGTTGAAGTTGCACCAGGGGAGGTTTAGACTGAATATGAGGAAGAATTTCTTTACTGAAAGAGTAGTCAGGTGCTGGAATGGGCTGCCCAGGGAGGTGGTGGAGTCACCATCCCTGGAAGTATCCAAAAAACATGTAGATGAGGCACTTCAGGACATGCTTGAGTGGGATGGTGAGGTTTTGAAGTTTGGACACAGTTATCTTCGACGTCTTTTCCAACCCTGACAATTCTGTGTTTCTGTAATTCTGTGAAAAGCTCCAGATATGAGTTCATCTTAAAGTAGAAGGAGAATCTTTCAGATATGCCAAAAATATTTGTGGAATGGTATCATTTTAAAGCAAGCAAAACCCAAAATCTACTTTGTTTATATAAAGGCCTATGGTAATATAAAAGATAAGAACATATACTCCAGCACTTTGTACCTGTTCACAGGATGGATTCCTTGTCAATGTCTCCTAATCTTTGATCTGAACAGAGCTGATATCTTCACATAGGGGTCAATGACTATGTCTACATTTGCAAGTAATTTAGCACAACAGAAGTAGATCAGTAGGACAAAGCAGGTGATAATGAGGTCCTCACACTTGTTATATGCATTTCAGGAGTTCTATTTCACACAAGATTTAACCTTGTCTCTCGGAGTAAACATCCCAAGCATGCATATAGTTTAATGCTGTTAGAGAAGCAGCCACTGGTGTTTCTGTTAGTGACTGGATCACATTTGGTGCACACCTGAGTTCTCCAAAAGCAATCTTCTTTTAGTGGAAATATTCAGAGTTTTATTTCAAAACTAGATTACTGCAGAAACCAAAACATTAATGCAGACACAACCTGTATGACTTTATGGATAAGCTGAATATTTGAGAATGTGAGTGTGAATCTTGAGTTAAACATTATCACTGAACACAATTCAAAACTTCCTGTATTTCAAAGTGTACATAAGGAATTATAATGTATTTTTAAAACTTTGAAGAAGCAATAAAATGCTTCAGCACATTGCATACAAAGTGTTTGTTAGAAACTGATAAAATATTTGGCAAGTATCAAAAAATAATGAAAATTTATCTGTGCTATCTAACTCATTTTGGGTGAAAATTTGCAATATTTCTGAAGATTTGTGGGTTTTTTTCCATCCTCTGACAGGTGTTAAGAGGGCAATGGCTTTTCACAGCATTTTTGCCTAAGGTTAGGCAAGACTTTTGTCTGTATTGAGATCAGATTCACTTTAAAAAGCCCAAAAGTTAAAATGTGCATTTGGAACTCCAGAAACCCTCATACTCAAACCACACACTTCTCACTCTTCCCTATCCAAACAAGCCCATGACTTTTGCTCCCCTTCCAGCAGTCCAAATTTAAAGTGCATCTCATGTCATCTTTGGATATATTGTGTAGGCTGATTGCCTTACCTTACATGATCCTTCCCAGACAAAGAGGTCCATTAAAATGCCTGATTCCATTCAAGGAACTGCTGGAAACCTCAGTTCAGAACCTGAGCTGGAAATACAATGGACATCAAGCTTTTAAACAGAAGGGGGGAGGTTGGATTTTTTACCCCCTAATGGAAACAAGTATCTCAGTGGAATTCTGTTCAGTCTCTGGAAAAGAAAAAACTGTCTTATATATTTCACTGCTTTGAAGTAGGAATCTGTTGGGTTTTTCAAACTCAAATGAGTTTTAGGCAAGGGAACTTCTTGCAATGTATTAGTAACTATCATTGGCTTTTTAAATTGAAAATTTATAATTCCTTCTCTGGTCCCTAACCATTTTAAAGCACCGTTTCCTTTTGACAGCTGCACATAGACAAACTGGGTCTGTTTTAAGTCTATCTCTTGTCTTTCTTATATTCAAATGACACAAGTTCATTATCATTGTTATTGAAACAAACCCAACCAATCCCCAAGAACACATAGTTGTCATTTAATGTCACAATTGTTTTTACTTGAAGGCTACCAAAGGGCCCCTTATTCACATCAGTCTTCTGCAATCGTGAGTGGCAACCTGACTGTTGTATATGCTAAGTCACTACTAACTGGTCTTTCTAACAGAAGACACGGATGTAGCTTATACAGCATCTGTTAATGACTTGTAGTGGTATATTTTGGGTTTCTGTTTAGAGAATTGTGTTTAAACAAAAGACTCAAGAACTGGTGTTTTGCACTCTGTATCTCTCTTCAAAAACCTGGCAAGTTTTGTATTTGCAAGCTCTTCCTACCTACATCTTCCCTCATTAATACTACTTTAGCAGATGATGAGAAGTGGTAATCACTCTTGTACTGCCTGTATTAGAAATAGAACAAACACATAAGATTCTAAAAAGTGAGATTCAGAATCTGTATTCTTACACTTAACTATTTCATATTTTCCTGAAATAAATCAGATATCCTCTTCTGCTTAAGCTCGTATGTCTCCTTGAGATGTTTAATAAGGAGCAAAATTAACACAGTATTTATTTCCCCAAATTTGCTTCAGGCTGAACTTGGCCCTAATATGTGGAGTTTCTAAGGACTAGTATTAAATTACTAAAGACTTCCAATAGAGTTGCATAAAGAACAGGAGAGAGAAAAACAAAGCTCATGGTGTGATTTTGTCTGTCTTTAGCATGCTCATGAACTTCCCTGTTGAGCCTTTATCTTGTTATGGTTTGATTTTTAGATGCTGGTTTTTATGTATCTGCCTTAATTCAGTGATATGAAGACTATTTCAATTAACACAAAATTTGAAAGATATGGCCTTCTAGCACAACTCTAGAACATTTGAGTGGTTCAGAAAAATCTTCTCTTTAAATTCTCATTTGGCCAAATCATCCAGACTGTGTACATACACACAAGCACATGCACCCTCACACACCCTTTAGAAGATATGAATGTATCTTAAACAGTACCTGAGACTATGAAATCAGGTTTTTTTCAGAGAATGTCGCTGCCATCATTTCTTTCAGTGATATAATAGCAAATTAAAAAAATTGCACTGCTGAAGAGACAGAATTCTGTGTTGCCAGGAGAAGGTGTGAAGTTTCTGTCTGCAGAAATTTTCAAGACCTAACAGGACACGGCCCTGGGCAGTGTGGTCTGTTCTTGGAGCTGACCCTGTTATGAGCAAGTGGTGGGACTAGAAACGTTCTGAAGTACCTTCCAATTTGAATTGTCTTGTGTGTTAACATCCATCAGTCTTCTTTTTTTGCTTCTGATTATCTCAATTACTTCTATATTTCTACATTTCTAAAAATTACCCCTTAATTTAAAAAAAAAAAAAAAAAAAGAAAAAAAGGAACACACTTGCATGACTTTCTAGATCTTCCATTGTCACAGACAGTTAACACAGAACTAATTCTCCTTCATTTAAAATGGTGTGAACACCCTGGAGCACACAGTTTGCCAAACCCACACATGAGGACGAGATGGACTCTTTAACGGTGTGCTACCCCTAACCCAACCAGTATGCCAAAACCACTAGCCCTCATTTTCACCCTAAGGTTGCTTTCCGCTTACCTGAAAGACTCTACCTCATTTCATTCCTCCCATAGCTCAAATTTACTAACTATGCCCCCAAACTCATCCTTCCTTTGTGCAGCTCTACTGTCTTAGTTCGAGGTGGACATCCCTCCTGGACTACTGCAGCTGCTGCTGTGAGCAAAGCCAGGAGGGGAGAAGGGAAAACCGTGAGGACCAAGGCAGCAAGTTACCACTGATTAAAAGCCTGGAATGTACTGTCATTGTTAGGTGAGAACTGCCTGTGTGAATGCTCTTAGCCTACAGCTCAGAAAACAGTTAGAAAGGTTTTGGGAACTTTTAATTAATACTCATTTTTTAACCATGACTGTAATCCTCAGTAAATATCTTCTTCTATATTCATGTTTGGTTTTATTTATATATTCAATTTCATAATAGCAATAAAAGACTCTAGGATAGTGTGTTTCTGAAGGCATATTACTTTTCCAGTTGTATCTTTCAAGAGCTGGTATTCACTTGGCCTTCATCTTAATGTCTTTTAACACCACCCAAGCCTTCCTGTAATTGCCATAATGTTCTGCGGCTCAATTAAATGATGTATTAGAGCGCAACTAAATTGTAATGATAAATACTGTTCACAGCAGCATTATTGCATTGAACAGAGGTAGTCCGGGTCTTCTGAAGAAGATGTGTGGATGTACATGTTGGTGCAGTGAGTCCTGAGACTTAACTGCAACAGATTACACTTCCAGGTTGCATGACCCAAAATTGAAATCCTCCTATTGCTGGATTGTTTCAAAAGAATTTCAGTTAAGTGGAAAGCTGCTGCTAAAGATGTTAATTTTGTTCTGCCCTTTGTAAATTTTTTGTGATGTTATTCTTGTTCAAATACCCTCTCTGGGCTATAGCTAATGGAGAAATAAAAGGAACTTTCCTTGGCTTTTTGATTGGTCTTCCTGGTTTTCATTCATGGATCTTTATGATTCTCCTATATGCATTCTTCAAGGTTGTCTCTGCAATTATGACACATTATTGAGGCAATTCAAAATAATGTATAGACTTTTTAGCATTTCCTCTCTACTGATGGCTTCCTTGTCCTTTCTCTTTCTTTTCTTTTTTTTTTTTTTCTTTTCTGATGATGAAACACAGTTAAAAGCAGGATGTGCTTATTCAGTTTTGTTCATGTTCTCTGACTTACCATCTCAATATCACTCAATTTAGTGAAATATAAAATAAAAGGCTGTTTATGAGTATTTCTTTCCACAGTATACAAAAAGGAACAAATAACAAATGAAAGGTTAAGGTACAGAATAAGGATGAGTTTCTTTTTTCCTCTTTGTTCTTATTAAACAGAAGTAACCAGCTCAGCTGGATATCACTCATCACAGGACTCTGGTTTGATTTCTGCAGGTGGCAGAGGTAAAAGGCTTAGCTGTGCAGGGCCTGAGGATTCAAAGGCAGAAATTGGTCAGAAGTTCTTTCACTTCATCAAATTCAAATAGGGAATGAGTAAAATGTTACTGGTCTTATATGGTATCTGGTTCTTTCTGTCACTCTTTTGCAACCTAGAGTATTATCACATAATAGGAAAACACTGACCAAAGTGTACAGGCTGAAAGCCTCATGTTGAACACCTAAATGCTTACTAGGGATGATTATGACCTGCAAATCCTGCTTTTTTTTTTTTTTTAACAAGTATTATAGGATGTTCATCATCTCTGAAGATGCTGTCATTGTTCATTTATGGATCTAGATTGTTCTTTTAAGGCACCATTAAGTCTCCTCTCTAGAACAAGAAACTTGACTTACAAATAAGATCAAAAGAGGTAGAATTAAAATAACACCTTAAAGGTAAGTATTTCTAAATCCCATGAGGCACAATCTTACAGTTCTGGAATTCTGACAAATATATGCAGTGTTTTCTGAAAGTAATAAAATGGGAGACATTGTAAAGCAAAAAACAATATAACTGTCAATCATCTATCTCAGAAGCTGAAAAATAAGAATATCATTTATGGTCAAGAAAACTAAGGTGAATTAAGCTGATTTTCTAAGTATTATCTTTGTGAACATCTTAATGAAATATGAACAAATATACAAGAGATTCTGCAACAAATATACTAAATTAATGCAAAGAAAAAATAAATGAAATACGTTATTTCTTCAATAAACAGCACGTATCAGTAGATGAGAATTAAGTGATATGCCTTCTATCTTACTTCTTATGAGTATCATTGCAATGTTAGTATCCAGTTTCAATCCATATGCTACAAATCATCTGATTTTTTAATAATTTTTTTTAAATGAAGCATGATTAACCATTACCTAACATTCAGAGTGACATCTCAAAGCACCTTCTCTCTTAAATGGAAATAATGAAACAGAAGACTAAGAAAAACAGGAGGCAAATTATTATGAACCTTTTTAGAAAATTGTCTATTAAAAATAAATGTTTCTGATGCTTGGTTCTCTTATAAAAATAGGATATGGACTGTAATTGTTGAAAACTGTGTAGTAATTTATAAGGACTGTAATTGCTGAGCAGAGTGAAAGACTCAAATCTATTTTATTATTCACCTCTTTGTTATGAGACCCAGGCTTTGGAGTTGGAAGTGCAACAACGTGGAGTGACACCTAGCACCTTCAGAATGAAACTGGGGCTTTTGCCCCTCTTTCTGTCTATATTAACTCCTGGAAAACCTTCAGAGCTAGATGTAACTCGACAGACCCTAGCATTATAACATGGAATAGATAGTCCATTAGTCATGTGCTAGAAAAGCAAGAGTCTCTTAAGCCTGTAGTTCCCTGTTGACCTTCAAAAGCTTTGTAGAAAAATGTAAAAGGCATAGAGTGGCCTGAATATTGTATTTAGTGTAAGTTCTTACACTGCCTTATTCTATGTTTTCCTGTAAAGATTTTGTTTTTGCTGTTGTCTAGCCAACAATATTTTAACTAGAATTTGGCAAGGACATGCCTGAACAATTTTCACTTAAACTCATGTTTCATAAAATGTCAACTTAAAAATGTAATGATGTGTATATATGTGTGTATATATATATGTGTGTATATTAATATTTATTTTCTGAATATCTTTGCATTTTTCCAATATGGCTTTCTTTTGGTATAATTTAAGGGTCTCTTGTACTCTGCTTATTTACTAGTCAAAGAAAACAGTATTCTGTTTCCAAACAGAACATTTCTACAATGTATTTCAGGGCAATGCTTCTGGTTTAAGCTGTTTCAAGTCTGTTGAAATATAATTGTAGAAGTTGAAAAGGAAATGTAACTGCACCAAGATTTAGTAAACATTTTAAAACTGGTCATGCAGCATGCATTTTTATAGATAGCAGTGATCAGATACTTCATCCCTAGGGAAAGAAAAAAGAATCATCTTAATGAATCCCTGTATACAATTGTTCAAACTACTTCATTTACTGTTTTCAAGCCTTACTGTAAATCTGGATTTATGTCCTAAAGGGTATCAGAGTTAATGATATTTTAGTCTCTTGGATATTTCAACTGGAGAAAAATTGGGTTTCCTCTTCTCACCTTTTTCTCACCTGCTGCATGTTTTTGTAACTTCTTTCCTCATAAAATATTGAAATAACATGTTAGGACAGATCTTCATACTGTTGAGTCTTTTTTACTTTTCAGGGCATTCTGAGATACTATCAAGCTTTAT
The DNA here is from genome assembly GCA_024336885.1 of Actenoides hombroni. Lineage (NCBI taxonomy): Eukaryota > Metazoa > Chordata > Aves > Coraciiformes > Alcedinidae > Actenoides > Actenoides hombroni. The sequence goes on from WUAM01000179.1 coordinate 25,789,033, forward strand.
TAGTATATTATATTCTTGATTTATGTATGGAAGTCCAATTAACATCACTGGGAATTACATACTAAGTACAGAAGAGAAAATAAACCATTACAATACAGCACCAATTTTCTAAATGACATGAATATTGGCAGATATGACATAAAATGTTAATCTACAGAGGAAAATTTTGCTGATTATGGCATAAATTTTCATTATTTATTTAGTAAATCAAACTTTTAGGTTTTAGTTATTTGCTTCTTGGATGCCCTGTCCAACACCTTGTTGTGTGCTACCTGCAGGCACTGCCCAGAAACCTACAGTACCCAGGCCAGCTGGTGCTGGTTGAAACGCCTCAGACTGGGGCACTGGTACTAGATAATTAGTACCTGACTTTTAACTTCACATCTGCCGGTTGTACAGCAACCGAGCACTTTTTCTTTCTTTTTTTTTTTTTTTTAATTTACAGGTATTTTGAATGCTGGCAAATTGTATCTGGGATTATGGACTCCCTTACAGAGGTGCTCAGCAAATGAAATCTAACGGTCCTTGTGGACACCCTAAATTGGGACTGTTTTCATTTATTAAGTATTTTTATATTTAATCATTATGTTTATCATAACTTTTGTGTTTGACATTTTATGATATTTTGTGAAGTGTATGTTTGTGTTGCAGTCTGAGCAAACCCATATCCTTATAGGAAATATCTTTTAATGGGACATAGACCAGAACAGCTTATGCTGAATGGCTAAAGGGATCTGGATCTTTCAACCTTGGTAATACAAGAGAATAAAATTTATACCCAAGACGAGTGGGGTTGGAATGACTCTCCTCAGATGGCTAAACTCCAAGCCATCTCAGGAAAGAAAATACAAATTAGTTGTCAAGTGACTAACGGATCTACTTATCACAGGCACACTGAAATTAAAACAGTCCATGTTGATTCTCATCAACAAGTTTTGTTCAACCCTTCATACTTTCTCAGACAAGTAGAATTATCAATGCAGACCAATATCTCTGCGATCAAGCTGGCCTGCTCACCATTTCTGAGCACATCTTTTGCAGGATGGTCAGCATGGCTACATGGATGGACTCTCACTCCTTCCAGATGATCAAAGAGGGACGTGATGGGAATTTTAGGCACTGGGCTGGGAGTTCTAAACAGCACAGATGCGGAAGTGCTTGTGAACAAACTGGCCACAATAACCAGTGACTTAAACAAGTTAAAACAACCCCTGCAATTCTTTCTGCTAGCTCTGGGAACTAACCAATGTTTTTTATCAAATATATTACCTCAGTGGGAAGAAATCAGTGAAAAAGATCACCAACTAATCCTAGATGCACTTGATGCAACCCAAAACAATGTCCCTCTGGCTCTTGGTTGCATTCAAGCTCAATTATGGATGCAGTCAACAGCAGCCACAATTATACAGGAAGGTGAAGAAGGAACCTTATCCACTGAGATTCGGAAAGTGGTGTGGGATAATGCAATTGATTTTGAGAGAAAGTTTCAGTCCTGGTGGCATCTGGTTAACTTCACTTATGATCCCACTGAGAGTAAAGCCACTGCTTTTGTCTTAACCACACGCAATGCTTCAGCATATACCATATACCCAATTACTGCGTTGGGACTAAACCACCAGAGGAATATACTCTATCCAGTAGAGCATAGAGTATGGGCCCAGCAAAACGGAAACAAGTGGCAAACGATTGATGTTGATGGCTGCGCTACACGAGAATAGCAAGGATTCATTTGTGAAAGTAACACCATTAAGGCACAAGACGTCTGTCTTGACACTGAACAAAATGTCTGCCATTTTGATATATACCCTGATGAGGCCCAAGACATTATGCTTGTGTATGTAGGGAAAGGATGTGCTTGCATGAGAACTTTTTGTAACTTTGTACTTGTTGATGACATCGCTGTAAATACTGTTGTTTTACTAATACTCACTGTATCATGTCTTGTTTTAACAATTGCCTTGTATATTAGGCTTTGGGTTATGATGAAACGCTTGTCACATTGGAAGACCCCACAAGACGTATTTGTGCAACTGGTATGCCAGTAATCCATTTCATAGCAGTTCCCTAGTCAAAACTGCTCTCAAGCAGCACGGGGGATGGAGTGGAGTGAAGATTCCACGGCCAGGCCCTGCGAAGTTGCAAGAAAAATGGGAACTTGCTGTTCCTACAGAACTGATAAGCTGCTGGTTTGTAACCCTGGGCCAACAGTCTGTCAGTTTTTGACAAAGTACTGTCCTTTGTGTGAACTTTGCTCATTATAATGTCATTATAATACTAAAACACACCTCCAGCCCGGAGGCTACCCGCCTCCAAGGTGCGA
>WUAM01000179.1:25793952-25819533 GCA_024336885.1 Actenoides hombroni
ATAGAATAATAATTGTAATGAAAAGGAATATTAAAAAAAAAGAGAGAGAAGTAAAACTGAAGAAAAGGTAAGTGGTGTATAATGCAATTGCTCACCACGTGCTGACTGAAGCCCAAGCACCAATTCGCCTCTCCCAGCCAACTCCACACAATTTGCATACTAAGCATGACATTCTATAATATGGAATATCCCTTTGGCTAGTTCAGGTCAGCTGTCCTGGCCATGCTTCCTCCCAGCTTCATGTCCACCTCTTTCCTGGCAGAGCATGGGAAACTGAAAAATCCTTAGCTTAGGATGAACACTACTTAGCAACAACTAAAACATCAGTGTTATCAACATTATTCTCACACTAAATCCAAAATGCAGCACTACACCAGCTACTAGGAAGAAAATTAATTCTGTCCTAGTTGAAACCAGGACAGCTAGCTACACCAATTTGTTATTTTTATGCCTGAAATGTGGATAACTCTGAACACATATGTTAAATGTCAGGCAATACTTTTCTTCCTCAGTTTCTTTGTTTGTATTATCAACAAATAATATTTCCTTATGTAATGCACCATTTTTTAAACCTTAGCAAAATGCTGACAAACAACCAAGGAGATGAAAATGTCCAAAAATCTTCACCCTGAATCAATTACAAGTGTGAAATGTGTACAGTTGGAAAAAAATTTATAAATAAATACATATTCCTGAAATTAATATACATGGACAACTACACACAAAAGTAATGGCTCATTGTTTAATAATAGGTTTGTTCTTTACTAAAATTCTTTGCTCACTGGTGATGCACCTAACATCTTTGCAAAACTGCTCCCCAGTATGTTCTAAAAATCAGTGACTATGATAACCAAGAATTAAATTAGTGCAGGAAAAAAAGTCTGTCTTTTAATTATAAAGGAAAAAAATCATAATGAAATCTAAGTATTTTTCTACTTCTCAGATGTTTGTTAACACAATAGTGCTGAAATGATTTTTAAAAGATGAAAAATGAGCATTATTCTGATTGAACAGTTTAATTTTATTGACTACCAAAGAGTTACTCTTGATTTATACAACAGAGATCAAAATCAGACCCAGTTGCTCTATAATATTCTTCCTAACGTATCCTGTGTGGATGAAAATCTAAGAAGTTAGATTATGGGGATTTATTCATGCATATTTGGCAGTCTTTTCATATTTGTTGGTCTAGCAGATATCATTTGAATTTTGTGCCTTTTTGCTAAAGAGTCAAATAAGTTATTTGCTGTATGAATAAGTATTTGATAGCAGATCAGACAAAGATAAGGCGTGAGGTATGAGTTTGCAGATGCAATAAAATGACTAAAAGGCCAATTTATCCCTCATGTAACACCGCTGAAGTCAATGAATTTGATCTTTATGTTGAAAATCCAATTTCACACTTAAATAGATTATTTATATCAGAATTGTTTGGTTTTTGGTTTAGTACTAGCTCTTGTCAGAATACCCTGTAGGACGAGACCAATTAGATATTCACTTGTAAGTTTTACACATGCAACACACAGTCTGTTTTTTTCCAAATATATCACCCTAACTCATGTCAAGGAAATTCCAATGTACTTGCACAGTACATATAATTAGCGATCATTAGTCCAATTAGTGAACATTAGGGATTTAGATGAGATATGACACTTGAGCTAGAGAGAATTGAGAGAAATCAAAAAGCTTCACTGACATCATAAAAGGAACTGTGAGGAAATACAGTTCTGAAAAACAGAAAAACCACAGGTTCACCAAAACAAAGCAGAAGAAAATTGGACTAAGCTGAAGGCTAGTAGAAAAACTCTTTGAGCAAGTAACAGTGAGTGCAATAAAGCACGTTGGTGCATATTGGCCAGCAAGATTTAGAGAATGAGGATGTGCAAGCAGGTAGACAGAGTACATTTTAGTCATACAACAGCTATCCCTAGTTAACTAACCAAATGCAAGTGGGTCTTTCCATCTTCTGCACCTGCTCTCTAAGCCACAGAGGAAGCTGTGAGAAGCTTCAGGTCAGTGTTCCCATCTCCAGACTCTCAGTCTCCAACATTCCTGTCAATAAAGTCTTTGGTTTCTTTCTTCATTATATACTGCATAGTTGTCACCCTGTTGTTCAGAGTGTTCCTCTACCTATTCCTTCTTGAACATCCTCAAACTGTTTCTCCCTAAGTGCTTTCAACTAGAGAGTGCTTGTGGGACAAAGGGGAAAACACATAGTTTGAATTAACTTCAACTCTTTTAGGGATGCAGGGTTTAGATGTAACACCTGTAGAAAGTCTTATCTATTTATATGACTTTTAATGTCTATACATTTTAATCAGAGGTGGTCAAAATATTTCAAATGAGGAGTGAAGATTTAGGGCACCAGTACTGGTCTTTCTATATATTCAAAATTTTTCTGACATTCTTAGCTTTCCACAACTTTTGTCCAAATCTCATTTGGATTGGTTTTACATCTAAACAGTAACTAACTTAAGAGTACTGGACCATTATTCAGAAATGAGTGAGGTGTCTAGACTACAGCTAGGTTCTTCTTGTGGTGCAAAGAAATTGCATTTCCTGTGCAGTATGCATTTGTAAAAAGAAACCTTATTAAAAACCTTCACTGTCCACCAAAGTCACAAAACTCTAATTTCCTGGAGAATCTCATCCTTCATGGGTTTGAAAAGTTCCAGGAGAGACAGTTAGGTTCATGATGCTTTGGAATATTTAGAAGGTTACCACCTGCCAAATAAGAAGAGATGCTACCACATATGCTATTCAATGGTTTGGATTTAGCTATATTTCAATGAAGCATCGGAGATTTTCCACCTGGGAAATACTTCAGGTTTAGATTTGGATTGTAGAAGTCAGTTGTCCAAACCCAATCAAGTGTCTAAGTTCCCTCTATAGTCAGTGGAGAGAAAGAGGAACCTCCAGGTAGTAATTACTTCTAAAATATGATTTATCAAAACTTTTTTGAAATCCATGTTAATCAGATTGATAAATGCATAATAATCCATACGTCTGCTGATTTATTTGAAGAACTGTAGTAGCATTGACTTCCAACTACAAAATCCATATTGACTTTTCTTCGTATTTATCCACACTAAGCCTCCTCTTTGCTATGACTTGAAGCAACTTACTGTCTTCAAGTCAGATAATCTGTATTCTCAAGTGTCCCCTGAAACCTTTAAAATTGTCTGCACATTTGTAACTTTTCTCCCACTAAGGAAATTTAAGCAACAGTTTAAACAACAAAGTTAATCTCAGAGTTAGTAATCTAGCAATTTTTCATTTGTGCTCATTTAAAAATTTAGAATTACTATCTGTATTGTAAAATGCATTAAGCTTCAAGGTGCATTTCCTGATGTGGAACTCTTATTCCTATTAACCATTCTGCATTTCCTCCTTGCATATAGCTGATGTTGTTCTCATTGGAAAAAAATGTTTAATTTTGAAGTCTTCCCTGGATTTTTTTGAATCCTGACTGCATCCTAATCACTTAACAATGCTGAATCTTATTTAGCTACTCTTTTTTTTTTAACATGGATACACATTAATATTTGGTTTAACTATTTAATTAGGCAACAGTGCAAAGAATTTTGAAAAGTTTAATTTTATCCCTTTTCTTACTGACTCAGTTGGATTTTTCCAGTGAGTTTCTTCTTCTATTCACATTAGGCTTATTGTACCTTCCCAATATCCCATTTTTGATGATTGTTTCCATAGCATGGTGTTGCATGCTGAAATGCCAGGATTTCTTTTCGTTTGGAGCAGACATGGCCACGTGTCCTCCTTTGATGTAAATAATTCAGTTTGATGATGTCTGCATAAGTAGCCAGGTTTGGTGACTAAAATTTCTGTATGTCTAAAGAAATGTCTACAGGTGCCAGGAAAACTACCTTTTGCCTGAGAATATACCTATCTGCAAGTAGTCTGGTGTTCCCTTCATGCAGTTCCAATTGCTTTGAAATCCATGCAAAAACTGATGTCATTTTGAAAACAGAAAACTGAGAAACAGAGAGTATGAAAAACATGTATAATTAGCACAGAAATTAACTTAATGCTGAGAGGCAACAGGTGCCTAATCGAGCATCTGAGCAATATCCTCGTTTTTATATATCTTTTGGGGTTTTTTTCCCTGTTAACTGGCAGATGAGTAGTAATGATGATACTGATGAAAAAGAACCTGTTATAAAACCTGAGGAAATCCCATGAATAAGCAGGAAACTGCCAAAAGACTAGCAAGCCTGCTCTCAGCAGCAATCAAAGAACGATCTATGTTGACAATCAACACACACACACACACACAAAAAAAAAAAAAAAAAAAAAGGTAGAGATAGGCACCATCTAGCTTTACACTTCCCACAGAAAGGTCAGATTCTTCTTTTGCTCTGGAAACACCCAGCCAGCCACACACCAGGGCTAGGAGACCCCAGAGTGAGAGTCCTGGATAATGGCAAGTCCAGTCAAGCAGCTTTCCAAGGTAAGGCATTTTTCCTTCATTATCTCAAATATTTTAGAGCCAAATTCATACTCAAAAGATTAATGTCTGTAGTGGCAGCTTCTCTAGTCCCATGGCAATTTAGGAAGAGAGTGCTTTGTCCAGTATCAGGTTTTTTTCCCCATTTCCTACTCCTTGCCTCCTTAACCCCTAAAAAAGGCACAAGCACTCTTGGGAGGTAAAGGCTTCTTCATTTCAGGAAAAGTGCAGCAATGTTTCCTATGAGGATGTATGTCATTTTAGACTTGAAACAACGTGGATTTTTCCAAGCCATTCAAAACATTTATAGCCACTGCACTTCTTCCACACCCCAAGTTTTGCATTCTTCACAGAGTACCCTTATTTGGCATGTAATGATTTTGCAGCTGTTAAATCTTTACATTATCCCAACAACATGTCAATTAAGGGAGGCATTTTATACTGATTACAAAGATTTGTCTGAGGTGGCCACAGCTTTGTTAAAGCTGTTTTGTGGACATCTTCATAATTAATGGAAAAATCATTAGGAATTCAGTCTTTATTAACCCCTGTAGCTGCAGGGGCCCATTTCATCTTAATTGCATTCATTTGGCACTGGCAGTATTATACAGCATAATCACTAATAAATGATCTTTTAATTTGTACCAATCAAGAGAGCTTGCTTTCATGCCAATATTCCTGTTTCTTTGATGTTGACCTGTCTTGATTTTTGATCATTTGAACTTAAGATGATTTACTGGAAAATCAATATCAATACCAAATCTGCCGTATTCATACATCTGTGGTTAAGTTCAATTTGACTGTATTTTGATTGAAATATGTAGTGCTTGATTATCCATTCAGATTTTATGAAATAATCAAGTTGGGAAATCTAGTCCTGTATTCTTATTCAAAGGCAAATAATTAGAAACTGTAGGAAAACTGCAGAGCTGGGACAGCATTAGAAGTAACACTTCAGATCCCACTAATTAACCAACTTTGTCTGTAATCTCCTAAAGGCCTACACCAATAGAGTAATACATTATTACCCATTTATCAGGGCCAACGGGGGCTTTGGCTACACTTCTTAATAAGAAAATCTGAGACAGTTTCTCTCATTATACCCCCTGTCAGCACTGTCTCTGCAGTATAAAATAGCCATCATTGTTCTGTTGGTCAGTTAACCAGAAACGAGACTACTGTAAAAAAATACTTTACAGCTAATTGAAAATGACTGAAACATTCCCTTATCAACCAGTTGCTTTGTGCTATTTGAAGAAAATATAAATGTTGGTGAGAGAGGGCAAACACAAAGTTCAGTCTTTTCAATTAATACCCCCTACTTGAACTAGAATGACTAACTTAGACAAAGACAAAAAATCCTTACAGCTATTACTTCAAACTCGTGGTTATGAATTAAAAGTAAAAAAAACCAAACAAACCAACATGATAACTTTCCTAATATTATACCACTTATTCCCTAAGTGCTGAATTAATTTATTGAGAATTTACAAGTAAATCTTTTAATTATTATGAGCAATACAGGTCTTGTCTAAGCTGTTAGTGTGTTGTTACACTGTGGTACAGCTTCACTTATGTGGAGCACTCCTGTGAGTAAAAATTCAAATAGAGGAGGCAGGAGACCTGCATGGATGGACAAGGAGCTTCTGGAAAAACTCAAATGGAAGAAGGAAATTTATAGTATGTAGAAAAAGGAACTGGCCACTTTGGAGGAATGTAGGAACATTGTCAGAGTATGCAGGGAGGAAGGCTAAGGCCCTTTTGCAGTTAAATCTGGCAAACAATGTAAAAGGTAAGAAAGTCTTCTTCAAGTACATCAGTAGGAAAAGGAAGACTAGGGAAAATGTGGGCCTGCTACTGAATGGCGTGGGTGCCCTGGTAAGAGAGGATACAGAGAAGGTGGAGTTACTGAGTGTCTTCTGTGCTTCAGTCTTCACTGCTAAGACTGGCCCTCAGGAATTCCAAATCCTGGAGGTAAGAGAAAAAGTCTGGAGGAAGGAAAAACTCTCCCTTGGCCAAGAAGGATTGGGTTAGAGATCAATTAGGCAAGCTGGACAACAACAATTCCTTGGTCCCCAATGGGATGCACCCACGAGTGCTGAGGGAGCTGGCTGATGTTGTTGCTCTACCACTCTCCATCGTTTTTGAAAGATCATGGAGAATGAGAGAGGTGCCTGAGGACTGGAGGAAAACAAACATCACTTCAGTCTTCAAAAAGGGCCAGGAGGAGTACCCAAGAAATTACAGGCCAGTCAGCCTCACCTCCATCCCTGGAAAAGTGATGAAACAGTTCATTCTGAAGGTCATGTGTAAGCATGTGGAAGAAAAGAAGGTTATTAGGAGTAGTCAGCATGGATTCACCAGGGGGAAATTATACTTGACCAATCTGATAGCCTTCTATGATGGCACGTCTGGCTGGGTAAATGAGGAGAGAGCAGTGGATGTTGTCTACCTCAACTTCAGCAAGGTTTTTGACGCTGTCTCCCATAACATCCTCATAGGTAAGCTTAGGAAGTATGGACTAGACAAGAGGACAGTGAGGTGGATTGACAACTGTCTGAACAACAGAGCTCAGAGGGTTATGGTCAGTGGCACAGAGTCTAGTTGGAGGCCTGTAGCTAGTGGTGTTCCCAGGGAGACAGTACTGGGTCCAGTCTTATTCAACAGATTCATCAATTACATGGGTGAAGCAATAGAGTGTACCCTCAACAAGTTTGCTGATCATACAAAACTCAAAAGATTGGCTGATGCACCAGAAGGCTTTGCTGCCATTCAGTGAGACCTGGATAGACTGGAGAGTCAGGCGGAGGAGAACGTAACAGCTCAACAAGGACGAGTGTAGGGTCCTATGCCGGGGGAGAAATAACCCCATACACTACTACAGGTTAAGGGTTGACCTGCTGGAAAGCAGCTCCACAGAGAAGAATCTGGGAGTCCTGGTGGACAACAAGTTAATCGTGATAGGACAAGTGGAAATGGCACCAGGCAAGGTTTAGGTTGGATAGTAGGAAAATTTTATATACAGAAGCACTGGAACAGACTGCCCAGGGAAGTGGTGGAGTCACCATCCCTGGAGGTATTTAAAGGATGTGTAGATGTGATGCTTAGTTTTAGTGGTGATCTGGCAGTGCTGAGTTGCACTTGATGGTCTTAAAGGTCTCTTTCAACCAAAATTATTCTGATTCTGTGAGCTAGCACTGTGCTTTTGTGGCCAAGAATGCCAATGGTATCTTGAAGTGCATTAAGAAGAGGGTCACCAGGAGGTCAAAGGAAATTCTCTCCTTCTACTCTGCCCTAGTGAGGCCATGTCTGGAGTATTGTGTCCATTTCTGGACACACTGATTCAAGAGAAACAGGGAACTACTGGAGAGAGTCCAACAGAGGGCTGCAAAGAAGATTCAGGGACTGGAGCATCTCTCTTGCAAGGAAAGGCTAAGATACCTGAGGCTGTTTAGCCTGGAGAAGAGAAGACTGTGAGGGGATCTTATCAATGCTTACAAATATTTAAAGGGCAGTATCAAGAGGATGAGGCCAATCTCTTTTCTGTGGTACTCAGTCATAGGACAAGGGGCAATGGGCACAAACTAGAACACAGAAAGTTCCACCTAAACATAAGGAAAAACTCATTTCCTTCGAGGGCAACAGGGCACTGGAACAGTGGAGCCTCCTTCTCTGGAGACTTTCAAAACCTGCCTGGACACATTCCCAGGTATTCTGCTCTAGGCAAACCTGCTTTAGGCAGGAGGGTGGACTTGATGATTCCCAGAGACCCCTTCCAGCTGCTGCCATTTTGTCATTCTGTGATTCTATGATACTGGCTGTGAAATAAATAAATAATGTAGCTCATTCTGAGGTGGGAGGAAATGAGCTCTACCACTACAGATCATCATGGTAGGGATTGTAATGGTTCTTCCTGTTCTTCTGTCACTGCCTCAAGACTCACTGTTTTGCCTACAGACACTGTATATGACTGACCTCCTTCCTTAAGTCTTTCGTGATTTGGGGCAATAGGGTTTGGAACAATCCCCAGTTGTAGAAGTTCTGTGTGTTTGCATGTGCAAGTTAGATGACATTTCATTTTACTATTCAAATTTTCAGTGCAAATATTATAAATCCACAAAATTAAAAAAAAAATTCAAAAATCAAGATTAAACAGTTTATCTCCAGTTGTTGAGATACATACATGAAGAAAACAACTACAACAGTTTTGGCACTGCCATGCAGTGGCATCGTGCAGGAGACTTTCCAGGTTTGAGGGACAAAGAGGGATGCAGAAAACAATTTAATCTGAAATTGCAAGCATAAAATTTCTTCCATTAAGCTCAACTTCCTGACCATTGTGTAACATTATCAAAAGCAGACTTAAGGCTGTTTTGGTACCCTAAATGTACATTGCTATATCTAAAGAAATTTAAAATTAATAATGACTGCTTTGTTTGTATAATGCCTGTTTATTTATGGTGGGAATTCTTTTTCAGGACTTCTGAGAAGTCATCTGTTGTAAAAGATGGATCAGTATTCTCACCTCAAAAATCATGGTACAGGAGCTACTTATTTGGCAGTTTTGACAGACAAATATTTATAATAGAAGCAATTTGGCAATTCCTGATGCTGAGAAGGTTCCCCAAAACCCCCACAAAGTAAGCTGTATGTACAGGTTCCAAAAAACCTCTTCCTTTATCTCTGTATAGGAAGCAAGATAGTGTTTGCTTCACTAATTAATTATTGACTTTCCAGTGTATTGGTATAAATACACTAAACTTGTTAAACTAAATGAGGGTGGGCCAGAAATCACCTTTATTAATAAATGTCATAGTTCATGATTACTAACATCTGTTTGGGCAGATCTTCAGATTCCTAACTCTTCAAGTTTTTCTATTTTTTCTACACTGACAACTCCAATTTCCCTTTAAGGGTTGGGTGGATTTTTTTTCGTTTTCTGACCATGCCTTTTCAAAATTAGAGCAGTATTGCCTCTAATCCAGTCTATCTTTATGCACTAATCTTTATTCAGATGTTTATATGTAACTTGTTTGGGCTTTGAAGAAATTGTTTCTCCAGTTGACCTCAAATGTACTGAGTTATACTGCTTATTTGGTCTAAAAGTTACAGTTTGTCACTCTTCTGTCTTTCAGTGCTCACTTCAGTGGAAATCCCAGGGTCTTGATAATATTTTAATGTAATATTTTAATAGCATTTAATAGGATTTTAAAACTTTCCTTGCTTGCTGACAGTCATTTGGGTAAACAGTAGCACATAAATAAATAGAGTGTATCACCACATATTTTATATTTTCATATATAATCTCATAGCAGGGACTGTACATGCACACAAATTCCTTGGTTATTACTATATTTATTACCTTGTTATGTGCTTGGATATATTTTATTCTCATTAAGACTATTAGTGGTTTTCTTAGAGATTTTTTGACAGCAGTGATTAGACACACACAAAAAATTCCCTTGAAATCTTAATTTTTCTTGGCAATTAGAGAAATCTCTAATACTTCCTTTAAAAAAAAATATGTAGGGTATGTATTCACTTTTATACTGACTCAAGAGAAAAAAAATCTCTGTCCTAAAGAATCACATGCTACCTATTGTATAGTTCTATGTATCATTTTGTTTGATTTGGTTCTACATGTTATAAATTCCTTTTTGGGAAAGCCTTAACAAAGTTCCAAGGTAGAATTTGAAGAACAGAACAAAAAGAAGATCTTCCATACCACTCTCCTATGCCACTCTTTGCATGAAGGTTGCTTGCAGCTTTCTGAGTGAGCTTGGGACCTCACAGTACTAACTGTTAAAAATTATCTTGACATAAATAAGATCAATGAAAGATTTTTGAACTCTAATATTATTTTTAAGTTGGATTTAATTTTAATAAGATGGAAAGTTAATAAGAAAAGTATAGAGGGTTCATTCACCAGCATATGCCTCTACTACTTGACTGCACAACAGCCACTGCACAGCTCATCAGAATGACACCAGACCTTTTCCCTCAAATCCTCACTAGCCATGCCAATTTTTTGTGTGTTTATTATTCTCATCATGGATGAGTACTTATGTCTATTCTGAATTTGTTCTCCTTTAATTTCCATTTATGTTCCTCTTGTCCTATCTTCTTGTACTGGTCAGAAAATAGCAGCTCATGTTGACATTATCTGTTCCATTTAAAATTTTAAATACTTCAATTAAATCACCTCTTAAGTGATTTTTCTTTCTAGTCTTCATAGGTTTAGATGTTCAGCTTGTCCTCAGAACTTATACTTTCAACCTTGCCATATTTTCAAGAACAGCAATATCACATCTATAATATATATCAAAGGTAACATTGTGCAGCTTGAATGTTGTCTCTTAACTTTCTTAAACATGTATATTCTGCTGCCCTGGTTAACTGGCCTAGATAAAATGTCTTTGGAATCACTTTTTAAAGGTTCTTGTCAAAGTCAGCTGCATTAGTTATATTATATTCTGTTTGCCTTTAAATGTGCTTTATGAGATGGGAGCTTGGCCTTTATTCTATTTTATTTTTTTTTATAACGTTAGTTCTTATAATCATGTAAATACCTATTTAGTGGATGGAGCAATTTTTTGTTGTTTTGTGGGGATTTTTTAATTTAACTTCACTGTTATTCATTACTATTTAGCCTCTATATTTGGAATTGTCTTTCTTAATGTGCTTTATTTTTCTAGAAGCCCACCAATTTTTAATTTCTGGTTCTTAGACTTCTAGTTACACACTTTCACATTCTTTCCATGCTACTTCCAATTCAGAAGTCCCTCAGTAAAGTACCGCTACAGGCACATTTTCAGATTTTATTGCAAATAGTTTATGCAGAACATAATTTATAAAAATACTGTAATAAATTGGAAGGCTTAATACAGAGTGCTAGTTCCACTTCAGTATCCAACAAGCAGAGGACTGCTTAAATTTCCATAGTTTAGGAAAGATTTAGAAAGAGCATGCAAATTATCCAAGGACAGCAACATGGCTGTGGAGCAAATATCAAATAGAAGGTAACTCAAATGAAGTCTTCTTACTTTGATGTGATGTAACCATGAACACATGGCCGCAGATGTTCATGTCTTTCTTTTTCCTGGCAGCCCTACTGAAAAAAATACAATCCTGCTTGAAGTGTGGACATGTCCTTGGCGAGTGTCTAAGGACTGGAACTTGAAACATTCATTGTCTGGAGCTTCTCTAGTGCCTGCTTATGGCTTCCTACTACACTGACGCAAGCAAATATCCAGCATGTTGGTGCTCTACAGTTCTCAGGGAAGCATTATCTGGCAGGGTCTTGTACCTAAGGAATAGTAAATGGAAAGGAGTTTCTGGGACAAAAAGGTGAGGAAGGAAGAGCTGGAGACCTGAGAGATGGGAATTTTGCATCAGGATGCCCCAGACCTTGTGTATGACTTTGGCAAGTGACTGATGAGATGGAGCACAGCAAACCATGGAAGCTTTACCACAGACTTCGATAAAAGGAGGATCTGATGTAGTTAGAGATAACTCCTCATTTTCTCATCTGTCAGAATAATTAGCTTGACTTAGTTCTCTGTCGAGCTACAAAAAGCATGATGAATTTCTCCTACAGGAGATGTTATGAAACACAGCACCTTGGAAAGATACCTGAGCTGGCTCAGTGAAACAGCTCTGGAGCTGGCAGCACAGCAGCCTCATCAGCTTCCACACATGGTTCATTAGTGCAGATGGAATGCCTTGCTAATGACTTTGACTGTTTCCTGGAGCTAAGGTGATTTCTTTGCAGAGTCTTATCGTGCTTCATGGACATACCAGCTTGCTGAGACCTAGCATAAGACCCATTGCAGAGCACTGTTCTGCCCAATGTGGGTATATATGCCTATCCTCAAGTGGTCATGGTATGGGTGGAAAAGAGTCTGAGGGCAGAAGGGCCCAGTGAGTGCCCAGTTTCACTCATCCATGGTGAAATTCCAACCCACATCCCAACTTAGATTAATCCTAAATATTAGTAATTGTTCCTGTTTGGTTGGTAACCAAGTCTGGTAGCCTTCCTTTCACAGCATTCTGCACCCTGCATAATCTGGGGAAGACACAGCACATGCCAGTCATGCAGCTTCATCACCACAGCTTCTCTATGTAAAAGCAAAAGCCTCCATTTCTCAATTTGGAGTTGCTCAGTAGAGCAGACTGAATGGAGACCAGAATCTGTCCTCTCAAATGGGTGGTTATTTCCTTCATCATTTAAACTAACTATGGAGACAGCCAGATTTACATGAAAGTGAATTTTAAAAAGAAATAAAATGTTCAAAATGGAAAATATTGTTGTCATATAGTTCTCTTGCTTGCAAAATGGGTGAGAGATTTTGTTTCTCATTTCTTCTGTGACTCCCTGCAAGACACAAGAAATGTATTGGATTTATTTAAAAGTTGCAACCACGTGATTTGAAAAAGTCTTTTAAAACCGCTTCTTTTTTGGTTTTAGGAATCCCATCTTACAAGTAGCCTTCATAGTGTGCTCTTGGGCACCCTTTTTGGCATTGTGCTGTCAGTGCATTTGATTTGCTATCTGCATGTGATGTTATGTGCCATATTGTCACAACTTCAGAAGAAGCAGTAAATTGAAGTCGAGTCCTCATTGGAATGAAACTCCCATTTTAAGGAGAAATTCAGATCTATTCAGTTTGACCTTGGAACTTGAATTAAATCTTTAGAAACTCAACTTTCTCAAGGGAAGTATGAGGTTTGTATGAGTCTGGATATATGAAAATCTCACAGAGCTCTGGCATAGTGCATGTACTAGGGTGGTTAATTTTAATTTAGAGGACAATGAAAAAATCAAAGGGTTTCACCTGAACTAATTTTCATTGAGTTAATTTGTTATACGCAAAGCTGGTTTATAAGCATTTAACAATCCATTAAAAGCAGTATTAAAAGCTCAGTTGTGGTTTTTATTGAAACATTTTTGTATGTTTAACCTGATTTCTGCATGGAATTTTTATAGTTTGGGATGGTATCATAAAAATGCACATAAGTCTAGGCTGCATTCCAATTTTGTATTGTAATAAGCAGCATTTTATGTATGGCTCTGTATGCACATTCAACAAATCATTCAGAAAGAAAAATCAAGTGGATGTGGTTATTGAAGATGAGGATAGCATTTACCTGCTTGAAATTTGATGCATATAATACATAAGGGGATGTCCTTGCTTCAGTCATAAAACTAATTCATTTATATTGTCAAGTCAGGGAGTTGGACACAATAGGTTTTTGCAAGACTACAGCATGTCACCACCTGACTGTAGCAGAGCAGCTCTGACACTGGAAAGAAAAGCCAGAGCCCTTGCTTCTGCCCTACCTGCAGCAGAGTAAGGCAATTACTCTCTCAGGACTGGGTAAATGAATTTGCCCTGTTCTCACACAGAGGCAACACCTGAGATTTCTCAAATGGCCAGAGGTTTTGCTCCTGCTCACTATCATTGCTGAGTAAATGCTGACTTATCTTCATTAAATCTGCATGCAGCAAATCAATAAGAAGTTGGGGTGATTGTTTGTAGAAGTAACAGAATCATTTTGGCATGCTGTTAAGGTGTTGATGACTCATTCTAGTACAACTTCAGGAGTTGCCAAGAAATATTGCTAAACTAATCCAAGTCTGGCTAATGCAGAAATAATAGATACCCTGAGACCTGTATGTCAGAGTAAAAGGGAAGGAAAATAAAAATCCCCTGGTGCCCACACATCTTTGCATTGCGGTAAGACTTGGAGTTAGGCTTAAATGCATGTTAAGTTCATGCTTTTCCAGGGGGAAAAAATGGACCAGAGAGTTTTCTCACAGTAAGGAATGTGGAAGGTTAACCCTCAAAGTTCCTCCATTTCTACAAAGCAGCTGATGGCAAACATACCATTTGCGATGGATATACAATGTTCTGTGAGTGCTGCATTTTTGTGCCCTGGAGCGTAGGAACATGGTGGAGGACAGAGACTACCCACAAGCACTGAGGAGGTGGAAAAAGGTGGAAGTGGATGGGATCAGTGCAGGAGGCATAGTACATGATTTTACAAGTTGAGGAAAGTCACATATTATAACCAGTCTAGAAAAACACTGCTTAACAGCATTTTTTTCAGGGCACTTCTCTTATTTGACCTTTAGGTATAGTGTAATGTAGGAAAAATATTTTATGGAGTCCAGTCTGCAACGTGGTGCTGAATAATGTGCTGCAAAATGTGGATTCCTCTTCCAACTTGCAGAGAAACAACAGCGTGACCAGCATCAGTGGCCAGTTCCATAGTTCAAGACTTCTTCTCAGATGATCATCGTTCCTGGGCAAGGAGCAAGTTTAGCCTTGGCATCTCTTTTCTTTTGAATGCCAAAGAGTGTCAGTGTGTGCTAACTGTGGTAATGTTTTTCTTACATGGACTTTCTTCCATTGGTCTCAAAGATAATGCATGAGATGGGTGATGCTGAACCAGGGACCTGGGAGGTGTAATCTCTGAATAGTCTAAAATAAGCTATGCCTCTGAGTTGCTTTCCCTTTTAAAGGAGTGATAATATACACACAAATGTGAAAATTAAAGTATGTGGGGTACCCTGGGACAAAAGAATTATTGTAAAAAATATTTGTGACTTTTGAAGTTCACAATAATAGCCACAGGAGCAAAGTATTTTTCAAAGTACTACAGAACTCCAGTAATTTCTGCACTTCTCTTCTGATAAGTTGTTATTATTATATGATCATTTTCCATATGTAATTAGGTTTTTATTTATTTTGCTGATTCATCCATTTCCTCTTAAAATCTTCATGTATGTGATTGAGAAGTGTCAGCTTACACATGGGAGAGGGGGGAAAGATATAATCAAGCTATAAAACTGATCTATAAGTCTGATCTTTTAGTCAATAGACACAGTTTCTGGTCTTTGTCACTTGCAAAGGGGGAAAAATTCACTGAAAAAAGCAGTGATTTTTTCTGTGGAAGAAAAGTCAAAAGGGGGTGGGGAAGGATACTGAGAATAGGAGGCTTTGTTCAGTGAAACAAATGTTAACACCAGAATACAGATAAAACTTTATGTATTATTAAAGAATACATTTTGCTGTTGGAAAAATGTAATGCAACCTGGAATCATTTATTCAAACTGGTGATTCTTTTCATGTTGTCACATTACAAAAAGTCTTGACGTGTCTTGTGTCTGACTGAAAATATAAAACACTGTGGTAAAGGCAACTAATAAGAAGAACTACATTTTTTTTAGCCTGAAAGCCACTGCAGAAAGAGATTAAAAATAAATAAATACATAAACAAACCCCCCACATAATTTTATGGGAAAGGAGAAGAGGAAAAAAAGCAAAGATATTCTGATAGGTCATTTTTTTTTTTTTCATACATGAGCATTTACTCTACAGTAATCTACCAGGACTGTCAAATTTGATTGAAAGATAATGCAAGATTTTTTTTTCTTGCCACAATTTATAGCATGTATCCATTAGGAATAATTATGGTTGCATGATTTTTCTAGCTGTTATCTCTACAAGTGTTACTAATGGTTTTATCAATTACTCCCTGTCCAATAACTGCATGGTTGTAACCTAATTTAAAGACACTCTATCACTGGGCTGATTTGTGTAGTAGTAAATGACAGCATTTGAGACACCAGTCAAACAACTCACTTCAGTGACTTGGTTAGTCTCTAACAATTAACAATTAGTATGTATCTAGGAAAAACTCAAGAGACCAGAGCTCCCATGTTTCCCTTTCTTATCTAAATATAAGAAGTTTCCAAGATTATCTCCTGTAAATATAACCCTGTAAATAAAATCTCTTTCTTATGTGGCTGTTAAAAAATGTGTTTTAATAAAGGTTAATAGTTGAGGAATAAAACAGAACTGAACTTTAGGATCCATGGTTGTCAGACATCAGGACAACCTAAGAAGGAGATGCAGGATTATACTTTGTGGTTTTGCTGTTAGTGCTATAGTTCAAAAGCAAATCTGGTGTGCTAAAAGGGGAATAGTGCTGGCAAAATTGTGCTATTTTCTTGAACTTTAGAGAAAAAATGCTGGATGTGCAAAAAGAAGCACTTCATTACAGATCATTAGTGAGGTTTTACGTACAGCTCAGAAACATATTGCCTGCTCAGAACAGACTGGAAAGAATTCTGAAATCTATTTTAAATGAATGCAAAGGATGTTATTCCTCCAAGGATGTTATCTCTGAGGATTTTAAAGAATTTTTCCATTAGAAAAATCTCTCTTCCTAAATAAGACTTTGAACTTTAGGTTTAAAGCAAGATCTTGTACTCTGCAAGTAACTATTTCCTTGTAAGCACAAAGACTTTGAAATAACAGTGAGTGAGCAGGGGTTAAGGCTTTTGCAGTGCACAGTCCTCTGCACAGTCCATTAGTATATTTGAATTTAGCCTGATGGGGCAAAATTGCCTGGAATAATTCATCATTTGGGTTATTGTGTCAGATCTTAGTACATCATCTCTTTCAGATTATCTGGGATCCCAAAGTAACAATCTTTCCCTAGGAGCCTTAAGGGTTGTATGTTTATGAAATGCTGCACTTTACCCACTCAACAGTCTGATGACATTTTCAGGCTTACATGCAAAACCAATATCTGCTATGAAGCTTGCATACTCATTGTAAGAATATAGGAGCTGCCACACTGGATTAGATCAGCGATCCATTCAGCATGGTCCCCTGTCTCTGACAGATGCCAAATCCCGGCTGCTAGAGAGGAAGGTGCAAGAAACCTTGTCAGAAAAAAACTATAGAAACACCTGCCTGTAAAAGGAGTTGCTTCTTAAACTCTTAGTAAGTGGCTGGTTTATGCCCTAAAGCATGACTGCATATATGCTTTTAAAAGTACAGGGGTTTTGTTGTAATTACAGGAGCTGTCACTATCCTTATAATATTTGTATTACATTCTTGATCTCAAGGCTATGTCTGGATTCCACAGTGCAATCCCACTTCCCTGATCATTATCCAGGTTGAGGGCTGACCCAGACAGGCTGCAGTTTGCTTTCAGGCAACATGGCCACGTTTCTTTCTCCTGGGAACCAAGTCCTGACTAGAGATGGGGGGAGACAGAGAATGTTTCCAAGCTGACACAACCTCTCAGAGCACACAGTTTAAACATAGTCACAGAAACCAAATTGCAATTAAATAATTCAGTTGGGTTGATTTGGGCAATCTTTTGCTGCATTTGAATTTTCTTTCTTTTTCCTTGACCTCATGCTTTTGATTCTTAGAAAGAGTAAAGAGATAACATCTACTTTTTTGTTCTTCCCACTATACATTTGTTCAACATTCTTACCATTTTCTGTTATTCACCCCCACTCTGAAGCAAGCAATTTAAGTCCTTTTTTTCTTTTTTTTTTTTCCTCTTAACCTACATTCATTCATCTAAGCATTTCATTGCCATTTTAGAAGCTCTTTATTTTCCGAGATACACTACACACAGTATGCTGAGGGTGTAACATTTGTTTATCTAGTGCCATGAAAATAATTTTGGTTTTGTTCTCTGCTTCCAAATTCTTCCCCTAATGTAAACATTATTTAATAATGTTAAATGACAAAATTCATGCCTCTGATTTTAGCTTAATCTGATGATGATATACATCAGAAGACAAAACATTTGTCCATTCAGTGAGCTGATAAAACAACCTCAAGTCTGGGTTACTAAAGCCAAAGATGATCTTCAAAATGTAGTTTTAACCTCACCCACCCTTCCTGGTTCATCTGCATATTCTTTTGAAAACCGCTCATTGAGTATCTGTAGCCCAAATGATGTCATCAGGCACAGCATGCAGCCACTACAAGTGGGACAATTATAATTTTTGTAGCTGATTAATCATCATGAAAAAGTAACAGTCAATTGACTCAATCATACATCCATGGTGATTAATCACACTTCACTTGTGTTTTTTACAAGTATTTTACCGACAGTGCAGATGTTGGATGATTTTTCTCCTTGAGCCTTTTCCTTGGTCACAGATGTTAATCACCTTGTCCTGATACTTGACTTATCTAATTTTTTCTTCTGCAGGCCTGTAAAAACAAATGTGTTTCTTATTGTAGAATGAAAATGTTAAACTGGTTATTATTTTTTTTACAGGTTAATCAATATCTGAAATTACCGCAATTGTCATCTGTAGTCATAGGTGTTCTCAAAAGGCATATTATGCTTAAATTTGTTCTCTGTTATATACAACAGCAGGACCACTAATAAAACACTGACAGAGGCAGGTAGCAAAGTCCATCTTAAGTTTACACCACAGTTAGAGTTTCTAATGCAAGTTCATTAAAAGATTCATTTGATTATAACTAATTGTCATACAGGCATGCAAAGAAGCAAACAAGAATCTTCTGACACCAAAATATTGAGTATTGAGGTTCCTGGATACTCACATGTGCTGGTAGACTTCAGTCTTAACCTCAGTTAGAACTATGACAGAAAATCCTGAAACATGACAGCAGATAAAAGTGTCTTAGACTACTGCTAAAACCCTGATAATAGTATTTGCTATGCAGTTACATCTATACTGATGAAGGCATGAGCATGTACAACTGCATTCTATCCTCTATCTGTTACATTCTACTGCTTCATATAGTATGTGCATATACAGAGATGATTTTGATTTTAGGAGTGCAAGCTGATTTCTAGGTGATTTTCCAAGACTTCTTTCAGAGGACCTTATAGATTAAATCTGTATAATATTTCCCAGGCTGCCCTCAACATTGCTAGTGGAATTTTGTTGGGGAAATAAGGTGTTTACCTCAAATGATACAAGCCTCACTGATTCCAACCATGTTTCACCTTTCAGAAAAAGCCAAAGATCCTCATTCTATTTAGCAAAAGGATTGTACCAGCCTCTTTGCCCATCCTGAGATCACTGTTAAGATTAATGCATACACTGGAAATTACTTTCATGAAAAGATGACACAGCTGCATTGAATTCTGCACTAGACTCCAGTCTTGATACTGTTAATAAAGAGCCTAAGGTTGGGTATAATTGTTAATACACTAATTCTAAAAATCCACTCAAATGTCACTTATAATCAGGATTTTCTACTGTGCTAGGACCCCTGGGGAAACCTTTGAAGCTGTGAATGGTGTACACGATGGCAGGGATGAACATAAGAAGGTAGAAGGCCACCGATGATGTTTAGCTTAGTTGTATAAAACTATCACGTATATAGAAGCTTAGAAATACTGGCAGCTAGAAGGATGGGAAAGTAAAGTGTGAGATGGAGAAAACACCCAGATGCAGAAGGAAAAGCTTTACACTAAAGCCAGTCATTTCAAAGCATTAGAGGGAGAGGTGAAGAAACTGTATGTCTTGTAATTTACAGCAGAAGTACCAAGGCAAAAAAGATGTTATAAAACTGTTTCATCAACAATACATCCATGACATGAAACTATTTAAAACAGCAAATAATAATTAAAAAAACCCCTTAGTTACTTTATTAGCAGTAGAGATGAACCTTATATCAGATGTGAAAAAGTGGGATGGTTGTGAAACATTTAAAAGGAGAATGAGAGTAACAAAGTAACAACATGCAATATCAAAAAACTCTGAATGTAAGTCAATGATTATACATTAATTGGGTTTTAAGTTTATTAAATCTGTGTACACTTACTGTCTCATTTTATCATATCTTTGATATTATTAAGCATAACATTTTGAAATGTAACTTTGTGTACTTCCTCGCAGTGCTTGTTGCATTTTATTTATGATTAGTGTTTGGGCTGCTGTGAAGTGAATGCAAATCCCTCAGTAATGAAGTACAGAAGAGTTGGGTGGATTTTTCAGAGTCACAGGGCCTGCCATAAAAAATCCTTCATGAATCTTTTACAGCTATAAGTAGCCTGGCATTGGTAATAGCTCTACTACTATGGGAAGTTTGGCGGAAAATATTTTTTAAAAGCTCCTGAGAAAGAGAGGATGTCAAGATTTATGTGTGATAGTGCTGGGAACAGTTGTTTTCAGCAAGGATAAGTTTTCACAGTTTTCGTTTGGAATAACTGACTGCCACAGATAATAGCAGCTTGCTCTGCTTCCTACTTGTAGTCAACACAGAGTTTTCTCACACTCCCACCTGACTCTATTTTTTGCACATCAGAGTATTTCATCTGAGATGTAAATTGCTCTCTCATTACTCACTTGCATGGATTTCTTTAATTATTCACACTAAGTTTAATCATATGCTAAACATAGACAATTCTTCTTTGGGACTGTATTTCTCTTAAAGACAAGGACAGTAGTCTTTGTAAAAAAGGATGTGTCTTTTCCAGAGCCTGTGAGTACAAACCCAAATTTGCTAAGACATAAATCTTTAAAAAAAAATAAAAAAGAATTCACATATGTGAAATAGAGAGGATTAGTAACTAGGATACCACACAGTACTGCCCCTGGCCAGGTGTGGAAGTGGCTTTCTGGGGTGTTCTGCAGAGCAGCCAGGCTGGAACCTTCTCTTCCAAGCTTCCTCTTTAGCTAGAGTGCAGATCATACAGGGGATTTCAAAATATTTCATTGATGGCAGAAGATGGGGACAGCAAAGTGAGAAAGAAACTGATGCTGCAATTGTCATCATAGGGATGAGATGGCATCATACTCTAGAAAGGTGCAGGAAGAAAGAAAGAGGAGGTTGAGACAAGCTAGGAGAGATGAGGTGAAGACTTGTGAGGGCAAAGGAGACACTTTCAAAGTGGCAACTAGGACTAGTTACACTGGGGATTATGTGTCTGAGAAAAGAGATGAGGAGCAAAACATGGTAGAGGGGAACAGAAAAAGACCTTGAGGTTGAGGAAAGGCTGAGCCTACAAGAGTCTATCCTCTTCTAAGGCTTAAATGTGAATCAGGTTTTCTAAATGTCATTGCTCCTCTACTGCTGGTAATTATATAGCTGTGAAACTTGCTGCCACTGCAACTTGTCCCCTTATAGGGCTGGCGCTCTAGTGACCCAGGCTACAGCCAGTGGCAGCTCTTCAGCTCACAAAGCAAAGAGCTAAATAGGGGGTCACTTTCCAATCCTTCTAATATCAGAGCTGTACCAAGCATTGGGAATTCTGCTCTAAGTTGAAAGGGGAACAGGATTCAGTTTATATCTCAACAACAAAACAAAAAGCAGCAGGATAGCTTGGGAAATTAAGCAAGTATGCAAGCTTACCAGAACCAGATAAAACTGTACCTTCTCTCTCCTTCCTAATTATACCTTGTAACTTTGTGGGCACTGTTACATGCTTGAGGAGCCAGGACCTCTGAGACCTGTCCAAGAGTCTCAAGCCTACCTTGTAATAAGGTGAGTAAATCAGCAGAGCCCAGGCAGTCTGTTTAGAAACTGACTGTTGGGTAAAATCCTCACGTCCATACAGACTGTTTTCACTTTTAGCAGAACAGCATTTTCCAAAAATGTGCTGATCAGCTCTAATTATCAAGGTTACAAACTGAATCACTCCAAAGGTAAGAAATGCCAGAATCCATGATGCCTGGGTAACCTTAGTGCTCACATGCATCCCCCTTACAGATGCATTATGATACAGTCTTTCATTATCTGATTGCTTGCTATTTTTTCCCCTGTATCGTTGGAGACATGGGATGCACCTGCATCAGGGATGAATCAGAGTTAAGTATTGAAGGTGGTTGCTTTCCTTAGACATTCTGTTTTGGTTGGTGCAAAGATGTGTAGGCTGAAGTAGAGGTAGCAAGAAAAGAAAGGGTAAGGCATGAATTATGGCAAAATATGCTGACCAGGAGACCTATTTTTTTCCAAGCCTCTGCCACAGGATTCCTTTAAGGTGCTGGTCAAGTAACTTAAACTAAACTTTGAATAGGTGATCCTTCAGGGGATAACCAAATTGATCTGAAAAGCAATGTCTTAGAGGGAGGTGAAGGAGATTTGTGAAGCTGGGAAATACCACCTGTATTTTATGTTTTCTGAGTACCTCATTTTAGACCTTGGGTTTTGGTTTACAGAGATTTGGAGCAGTCACACCTGCAATCAAGATCAATAACAAGAGCTGTACTTTGCATAAAACAACGCAGAACATTGTACAGTGCAATGCTAACCTCTCTGGGGGAAAAGCAAAAAACAAACACAGCACCTAAATACTGTTAGCTGGGAACACAGAACTAATTGAAAAACTGGACCTTCATCACCTTGTACCCTGATTCTCCATCTAGACAATGTGAATAATAATAATACCCCTCATGTGCCAAGGATATAATGAAAACAAATTTAATGTATGTCAGAGAAGCATTCAGCCTGTAAAATATAAAGCCACAAGGAAGTTAATATTTCTGTCTTCAGAGCAGAAGTTTTGAAGCGAGTGGTAGATAAGGCACAAAGCCAAAACACAAAAATATGAGGAGACGCCAGACAGCTAAATAGCAAGGTGCTCATTACAAAGCAAAGAGGGACACTGAGCTCTGAAGGAGGAAGGTATCCAAGGGAAAATGAATAGTATCTTTTTATTTAACTGAAGAGTGTACCAAAAGACATGGATAGGCAGGTTATGGCCAGCGTTTGATGACACAGTAAATCCAGTTTAAGGTTTCCTAGAAGCAGTAAATAAATACAGCACTATGATGAAAATGCTGATTCAGTTTGAGCTTTTTCTGCAATATGAAAATTTTAGCAAATTTTGGGGGAAACAAATTGTCACAAATTTTCAGTTCATACACCCAGGCCTTAGGCTTGCCCAAGTATTATTCTTCTCCTGAAAGCAGCATAGAAACATAGGACTGACACAAGCTTGACAGTGGGTGCTCTGCCTAGTTTAATATTAATGTTACTTGATTGGGATCCAGCTTGAACTGTTAGGAGTACATATATTGCAATGCTAATGCCTCTGAAAGGAAAACCCAACACAGGTCCTAAAAGTTACCTTTTCTTTTGGGTACTTGATTTTGCCAAATTAACAAAGTTTTCAGACTTTTCCTCCACTCTGTGCCTGTTACATGGAGGTTGTGTAGAGCTGGTTGCAAGAGTCTCTGGCACACAAGACTTTATGTACTTGCACAAAATTTATGTACTTGAACAAATGTATTCAGCTGATAGTTTCACTTGCTATCTATTAAAAATTCATCTATACATATTCTCAAACATGAAGTCAACTTTTTTATAGTATTTCAATTGTATTACTATTCAGATTTTGTCTGGTGTCTATAAGAAGTCCGTTAGGACAAAAAATTGCCTTATATACCTCCATTTTCACTACATCCATTTTTACCCTAGCTTTAAAAACATTTGCATACAAAATAAACTGAAAAAATCCAGATAACTTTACTGTGCTACAGCTGTAGTTAGGTAATTGTATTCTGAAAAAAATTCAAGATACTTTTTTTTTTGGCTGATGGCTCTTTGGAGACATGCATCTCTTTTTTTTTTGCTGGGTGACAACACCCATTATTCTGAATACTCCTTCCAATCAGAAACAATTTGAATGTGTATTTTTTTTCCAGAATTATTAACGCTTTTTAAAATTATTTTCACTTTAGCAGATAGACAGACTTATAGCACTAAAAATCTGAAATGAACATTCATAGTTATTCATTTTCAAAATCTTTAAAATTTTCTCTTTTTGTCAATCTTAAAATTTTCAACTACAAAAATTCATTTTAAAGCTTGAAATAGTTTCTTGTCCTTTCTTTCCTCATTTAGATTAGACCGCTCTGTGCCAAAAGATGAATTTAATCTCCTCAAAGCCAAAACTTTGAGTCAGTTTTTAACCGTGTTGTACATTCAAGCCCTGAAACAGTAAAGACAGAAACAGAACAGCATTTCAGTAGGCAGTTACCATCAGGACATTGTGGCACACTATAGTTTGTTGAAAAAATATAATATAATATCAAACTGAGGAAAAATCTGTTCAGTTCCTTGGCTACATGAATTGCTGTATTAGACAGTGCAAGAGGGATGAAGGTTTTTCTAAGTCCTCTTGTCACTTAGGTTTACTCCCTTGTAACCCGTGAAGTGGTAAAAAAATTAGAAAAGAATAAAAAAGTATCTAAACTTTGTCTTTTTCCCAGCTATCATAGTACTAGTTTTGACTGAGAAATTGAGCTACTAGAATGGTCTATCACAAAAAACAAGAAGGCCATTTGAACTTGTTGTAACACTGTAGTGTTCTTTAACTGTACACAACTTTAATTTAGACCTACTCTATAGCCATTTTCACTGCCAAATAGACAACAGAAGCTTTCATACCAAGGAAAACCAGGCTCACAGTGTTTTCTCTGGTAAATTCCAGAGCCATAAACTGATAATCCTTTTACTGACCTTCCCAAAGATTAAGAACAAGGTCCCATGGTGAGTGAAGGCTTGCTGGCATTCCTTGGTGGGCAAACCAGGAAGCCCAAGTGTGGTCCAGAAGACTTCCCATGGCTCCAGGATACCATGGCAGCAGAAGAGAGGCAGTTCTCAGTGTGCAGGAAAAGTGTACCCAAGCTGCTTTCTGAAGAGTGAATACGTCTACTCGCATACCTGCTGATCTCTTTTCTTCCTCTTTTCGGCATGCTGAGCCAAAAAGCATCAGACAGATCTGAAAAAGGTCTTTATAAATACAGTGATTTGTACAGCAGTTTGTTTTCATCATGTTGATGATTCCAGTTTAAACCTTTAAAAGCACTTTGATGATGACACTGTTCAAGATTCTCCCACAACATGTTAGCATCAGCCCTTATCGGAAGTAGAAGAAAGGACTGTTCTCTTGAATAATATGCTTCTTGCAAAACATTTTCATATACTTTCATATAAAAATGGGTCCCAGTGGAGTAATTAATCAATTTGACATTACTCATACACCTAAAATGAAGCACAAATGTTTTAATAGTATATAAAATATATGCTCATAGAACTCCCGCACCAAAAAGGGGATGAAATGGGGCTCTAACAGTGCAATTTAAAGGCTTATGTGCTCAGCACAAACAATCATATTCAAAGCTTGAACTGGAAGAAGTCACAGGAAATAAACTTCTTGGATCTTGCATTGGGACCAGACAATTATTGTAGATCACCTCCAGCTGAAATTTCTTTTTTCTTTTTTCTTTTCTTTTTTCTTTTTTCTTTTCTTTTCTTTTCTTTTCTTTTCTTTTCTTTTCTTTTCTTTTCTTTTCTTTTCTTTTCTTT
>WUAM01000179.1:25819633-25840820 GCA_024336885.1 Actenoides hombroni
TTTTCTTTTCTTTTCTTTTCTTTTCTTTTCTTTTCTTTTCTTTTCTTTTCTTTTCTTTTCTTTTCTTTTCTTTTTCCTTTCTTTTCTTTCCCCATTCCATTCCATTCCATTCCATTCCGTTCCATTCCATCTTACTAACCAGAAAAATCTCCATGGAGAACTATCACATAAATTATATATCTCAGTTGTCATTTAAGTAGCTTTCTTAGTTTACTTTTCATTCTTCCATGTTCTTTGGTATTGGTTTTTATTTGCACATCTTATTATATGCATTAAATCCTTATAATCAAGTGTTAATATGTGCCACAAGTGCATATAATGTTCTTTTTTCCTCCATTAGGCTTTTGGTTCTGGTAACTCAGCAAGAAAAAATTCAGAACTTTAACAGCTGACTAATTTACTGGCATTACTATTCCTTTGTATATATTTGGATTTATACTGTGTGTGTTTCATTTTTTGCTTTGTTGTTTTGCTGTGTTGGCTGGAAGGACTGGGCTAAAATTCACATGCTACTCAGTTTAATTTCTTGTGTTTAGGGCTGTATAATGTTCCATGTAAAGCAAATCAATACAAGGATTTATGAAATATCAAAATAGAACTGTCCAAAAGAGGAAATTATAGTCAGTTCTATCTATTAAAGATTTCCTATACTAAATTTAGTATAAGAGAATCCTTATACATCTTCTTTTAGAGTATTTGTCAAGTGCATAGGCTGAAGAAACTATTGTGGTTGGTTCCACTGCAATGTGTCTTTATTTGTTGCTTGCTATTTAATGCTAGCTGGAAGGAAGCAAACCATGTCATGTGGAGGTGAAATACTGTTTCGATTTTAGTCTAGCAGCTCTTCCATTAATTTCCTCTGAAATTTTACCTGATGTGCAAAACACTGTGCAATGGAAACAGAAAATTTTATAAGATGCTAAGGTAAAATCATAAATGACTCTGTATCATTCTTTTATTCAACTGTCTCACATTGTAAACTAGATTATGTACACATGTACATATGTATTCATACATAAAGGAATATATATGCATGCATATAAGGTGTATATATATAAGGAAAGAGTGAATGAAGGATATTTCCTTATCTGATACTATATGAAGGATATTTCCTTATCTGATTTAAATGTAGGATTTGTATCTGAATATATTTGTTTCTTTCCTGGATTAACAATACATTTCCTAACCTTCTTTGTTTACATTCAATATGTATCAAAGGCTTCTGTCCGACTTAATTTCATTCTTTTTCATAATTAATTATAATGTTTTATAGTGACAGTAAATTTTAGGAACATATTTGTGTCTCGGTGCATTCTGACTACCTAAAACTTACAAATACTTATTTTCAGGAGGACTTGAAGATATTCCTGATTTTGAGGTTTTGTATTGTAGTTGAAGAGTAATCACTTTGTTGTTTGGGTTTTTTTTAATAAAATTACATGCAGATGATGAATAGTCCATCAACACCATATACATGTACATTTATACATACATTTGTGTGTGTATATGCAAGCACACATACTCGCACATACACTTTGATGATTGGTTACCTAATAGTATAACAACATAGTTATAGTTATAATAAACCACTGTCTGTTACAATATACCCTATTTATATAACTCATAAATCAACATGTAAATAACCTTACCATGTAGAAACATGCAGATCTCTTTTAAACACTAAAATAAAGAAAATCGTATGCATATGTCAGTACAAGTCCATTTACTTTCATAACTTGTCCATTTCTGTAGGCACTGACCTGCAGTTGTTTAGAGTACTACATTTGTTTGGTCTCTCCAAGTATAATTTGAAATCTTGATGAGTTATTTGTTTTGCTCTTGTGACCAACGTCTCAAATCAAAAATTATTTTTTGCCTTCTATTTTTTCCATCACAGTTGTCAAATGTTTCTCTGGTACTTCAAGGCACATCAGTAAGTGAATTGTTACTGAGTCATTCATGATTTAAAATATATTCTCCTGAGGTTCTGATTTGCAGGCAGCTTCCCTGGCCTCTCATCCTTCCCTCACTTACAAACTGTAATATGATGAGACCTGTGAACAACAAATAATAAGCAATAAAAAGCTCATTTCATTTGGCTATAGACCACCCAAAAAACTAGCTTATACAAAGCACAGAACATAAGCCAGACAATTTCCTTTCAACATGGTAAGAAACAGTTTGAAATCTCAATTTTAACAAAAAAAAAAGTTAAAAATATCAAGTACAATAATAAACCACAAAGAAACAGGACTTCAGCCCAGTTTTTGTTTGGTCCTGTTTCTACCAGACATTGATCAGCAGACTACAGTCAAGATTTCAAGGGTTCCAGTTCATTCACTTCAGTATTACCCTTGTTCCTCCAAATGACTCTTTGCTTTACAGGAAGTTTCCTTGGAAACAATTGTCAATTGCATTG
The DNA here is from genome assembly GCA_024336885.1 of Actenoides hombroni. Classification (NCBI taxonomy): domain Eukaryota; kingdom Metazoa; phylum Chordata; class Aves; order Coraciiformes; family Alcedinidae; genus Actenoides; species Actenoides hombroni. The sequence continues at coordinate 25,822,053 of WUAM01000179.1, forward strand.
TGGAGATTAACCTGTACACAAATTATCAAAACAGACATTTTATCACTGCAATTCATATCTATCTACAAATGGTAGTGATCTACTATTAATTGTAACAAACATTTTTTATAATAAAATATTGACTGTAACCAAAGCTGGTTTGCTTGTGAAAAGGAGTTATTTTGGAGCAAGGCAACAATATATATATGTTTCATTCCTCATTCACAAAAAAAAAAAAAAAAAAGAAGAAGACAGTCTTTATCTTATTATTTCCCCCTGGGACATGTCATATGGGAACCTGAAACAGTCAAAACAACAATAAAAAGAAGATGATATAGCAGCAAACATTTCCAGAGAGTGAAATTGCAGAATATGATGACCAAGATGTAGTAAAATCTGTTTCTGGTGACATAATAAATAAGCTGAGAAGTAGTTAAAAGTATTAATAGGGATAAGACCATGTCTTTATATCTAGACAGGATCAGTCTCCTTTTTGGTCTCACTCAGTATGTACTGTAAGTATTCAATGCCAATATTCAAGAAACAATCCTTTAATGTCATTACAAGGTCCCATCACAGTCACTTGCACATTTCCTTTGGCACAGCATTTTTTTTTTTTGATGGGGGACAGGGTCAACAGTCAAGAAATCCCTGCCCTCTAATAAGACAGCAGGAGAAGAAAAATACTTGCTAAGCACTTCAGCTGTTCTCAGATTCATAAAAAACATCATGTTTGTGGAGATTATGTTTCTTTTTCCTGTTGGCCAGCTGCTAGAAAACCTTTGAGAGTTTGCGAGGTAAAAGTTCCAGAAACTATGAGGCTCTTCTTGCTCTTACCCCTGCAGAGTAGCTATGGCATAACTCTGATCATCAGAGACAACATTTCCTGTTATACTGGAGGGCGAGACAAGAGCAGCAGTCCTCTTCCAGACGTTAAAACTACTAAAAACAATAAAGGAAGTTCCTCAGATGCTGATGGAGAGCACAAAAAGTAAGACAAAGTAGAGAAGAGTGGCAAGAGACTGATGCCTCTCCAAGAAAGGGAAGGAATTTGGGACCAGAGGAAAGACATCTAGATTATTCACTCTGGAAGTCTGGTTTGCATTTAAGCTCACACTCAAACCCGCAGCCCCTGGGAATGAACAAAGCACGTTTCAGCTTGTGCATTACACTAACAAAATCTCACAGTTCTGCTTTTTCTCTAATTTTGCACACTTCACACTGCAGGAGAGTCTTTTTATCAATCTTAGTCTGTATCCCAACCTTCTTGCGCAAAGGTTAAAAAGAATGTATTGATTATACTGTGAAGTATGCCAATGACATTTCTAAGGTTGTGTAGTACAAATCTATAGATAGCTAGGGAGTGTTCATGCTTGATCAAGTTCTTGTTATTACTGGGAGAAGCTCAAACCTTAACAGATGAAAGATGTTTCTCAAATTACCTAGCTCTGTAAAATATTTTTCCTGATTCAGAGCATTTTAACTTCCCCTTTCTATTAACATAACACAAATCACAGATGAGTCTACAGAAAGGAACCAGGATGAAACCCTAGTTATGGGAGATCTGTCACCTGCTTCAAAGTGGCCAGTATTTTACTTCAGGTTCTTGATATAAACAAGGAACACAAAATCTTCATTTGTAAGCAAACACTGATCAACATAGTTGTGTCAGATCTGCTCCTGGGCCTTTTTTTCTGCCTGTTTTGCAGCTGCCACATCACCCTCAAGCTAGTCTCCTCTCTGCTTCTGCAATGGGACAGGAATTTCTGAAGCTTAACCTCCTGCTGCTGTCTTCCTGTTTATTAGTAGGTCCAGGAAAAACAATATCAGTGAAGCTTGGCTTCTCACACATTTGCATGCTATGGTCAGATCTCCCAGTGCCTCACCATGGAGGAGCTGTGACTGACACTCTACGTGCCGTTGGGGCATCACAGCACTTCTCCTTCTGGGCAGGTTCTCTGGTTTGACAAGGATTTCACTGCCTCTGAAATTTTTCCCTCAGGTTGTCACAAGAAGGTGTCCCTTCTCCCAGCAGTCTATTTTCATGAACTTTTTTGGAATCTTATGAGTGTTAAAACTGCCAGTCAGCTGAAAATCTTTAAAGCTTGTCTGGTCAGATAGATACATGTACACAGACTGGCAGACACAAATGCCCAAGACTTGCTTCTGTAGAAAGACAAGTTAAAAAGAATTAGACTTTAAGCACATTTCTGACAGGATTCCTCTCTAGGTATACAGGCCTTGGTCACAAGAGCTCAGAAACTTTCAGCAGCCCTATCCACCCAGGAACTGCTCTATTCCTCACAGTTTTTGTTGCTGTTACAAGTCATTCTGGAGCCTACTGATAAAAGGAGAGAGAAAATATGCAATAGCCCTTCGAGGGAATAAACAAATCAGCCTTTGAGTCTCAAATAAGTGCTGAGACACAGGTCTCAGGGCTGACACTTGAGCTCCAGACTTTAAAATCTGCTTTGCCCATGTGTCAGCCATGGCTGTGAATACCGAAAGGCTAAATGGCTTTCTTGCCGACAGGAATCATGTATACCAGAGAGCAGTTCAGTTCATGAGTCACTGGCTAAGCAGATGTCAGAAAGCATGATATCTAAAGTTGATTTCTGATGAAAATGTCGAAGGAGATGTCTCTAATGCTGAAGTCACTTTTCAGTGATGGCTTGCTACTGGTTCACAACTGCTTTCTGCTCTGCATCCACCTACCATTAAAGCTGCTGTGGTGCTACCTTTTATCTGTGCTCAGTCAGAACTACATTAGATCTTTTGAAAGAACTGTATAAACTAGTTATCTAACCAAAACTCACCTTTAGGCTGTGGGCAGAACTAGTGTGCTGAAACTACTCAATTATCCCTTCATGGGCTAAATATAAGAGTTTGGAAATACAAAGTATGCTTATGAGTAGGAGGAGAACTCATGCTTCAAGACTCCTTCCTAGAAGTGATTATCTTCACAAGGTCCTGAGCAATTTCTAGCAAAAAAACATTACCCTACAGAGATAAATTTAGCCTTATTCCCAGGCTACCATGTCAAAACCCAGTAGCATAGAGTCAGGTTTACTAAGGCCGTGTTATTTATGAGAGGTTCAAGAGACTTTGATCCAAGACAAAAAGATGTCTGCAAGATAAAGGAAGTGCTTTTTCTTCCTGTCTATTCAGAGGTATATTCACTCTTCTAATCTTTTGTTCTTCATTTTTTTTTTTTTTATTCTCTCAAATAGCTAGGCATTATCTCTGAAATATCTCAATCAGTTCCATTGATAATAATAATAATAATAATAATAATAATAATAATAATAATAATAATAATGCCATGCTTTGATATTGTCCCTTTTATTTGGAGATACTGAAACACTTCATACAAAAAAAAAAAAAAATCATTATTATTAGTATCCTTGTATGTATTTGGAGACCAAAGCATAGAACATGAAAGTCACTTTTCCAAAGCTACTCTGCAGAGCTAAGAATGGAACCAGATTTTCTTTTGTCCTAGTTCCCTGTACCACTCTAATTCCATAAAATGTTGACAAGCTATATGATAAATCATACATATATCAAATATTCAAATATAGAAGATAGTAGTAAACAAGAAAGAATTGAGAAATGGTTCTCAGTAAATTCTATGACACATGCTAGGATCCATGTCAGGTCTACTAGACTGTACTTTCTCTGTTGTCTGCACAAATTTCCACAGCTTGAGAACTTTTACACTTCACCATATTTCCTTTTAAAGATTCACATTTTTAATCTGTTCTATCTTGATTTAATACTGTGTTTTTTTTCCTCTTTCTGAACTTATCATTTCATCATCTCTCAAAAAAGCCGCACTTACGGTAGTTATCACTTCATCTTGCAGAATGTGCAAAATGCACACTTCGGTAGGTCCCTCATCAGCTTATTCCCTATGGTCCAGAAATTTCGTGGGGTTTTTTTTGCTAACATTGTTTAAGGTTTTTATTCAAATAAGTTTATGCATTTACCAGTATTTTTTCCAAGCTTCATGACTCTCCCACAGAGACTAAACTTCATACACTTGATGTTCTTAGAGCTGTGTCCTTTCATCTTTCTAGAACAAAGCCATTTTGAAAATCTCTCAGGCTTTTTGTAGCTTTTGGTAATAAATCCAGGGGGATATTTTTTTCTTCCGAGAAGCTCTCAAAGGGGTTTCAAATTGTACGAGGGTCTCACATGCATTGAACAAACTGTCCCTCCCCTTTCAATTATGGCTCAGTTTACTGAGACTCAGGCAACATCTGTAGCTTGGTTTAGGGGAATCCCTACTTCAGCATTGTGCAGGGCAGCTACTTGTAGTTCAGTTCATATGCTCACCGGACACCTCTTCAGGATAAGAACTTCTTGGTGAGGTCCTCTGGAGTTGTTAATTAGACAAATATTTTATAGACTGTCTTCTTTCAAGGTAATTGGTAGTTGCCTACAGAGGGATCCAGGTTGACCACTGCTGGAGGAAGAGAGATTTTCTTATGATTAAAGTTTTCTGAGATGTTTTTTGGGTAGACAGATGGCTAGATGTTGCCTTTTCTTCCCCGCTCTTCCTGTAGTGCAGTTGTTGTACCAATGCTTGTATGGATACATCACCAGGAAACTGAGACTACTTTTACTTTTATGCCCTGTGTTATGACATACAAGCATTTACAGCCCTGGAAGGTATATCTGCCTTAAAAGATAGGGGTAAGTATCTGTGACATGTACACACAAGTATATAGTGAGATTACGTGGCCAAAAACATTACAAAGGTGAGTCTTAATATTCATGCCATAAAGTCATGCTACCAGTAAACCAGTTCCTGGTTACCTTTAGCAATATGACTCCTACATTCTGTTTTACTGTTTTGTAGGTTCTGTTTATTTTTCTACAAAATAAACTTACAAGGAGAATCAAAATATACAAAGCCTATATTCTAATGTGTAGGAAGAGTTCTGGTCTGCATTTCAGATGGATTTTCTGTTCAAAGTGTTGTTTGTTGAGTTGTTCATTTAACTGCTTGCTTTTGTCTCTTTAGTGTTCATTTAACCTTAACTTATTTATGACTAGCTTAGTACTCAATATCAGTCTTAAATGTGTTAGAGACTAACCTTTAGAATAGGATTTTTGTAACTGGTTTCCTCAAATGTATGTCAGGGACAATATTAAGACTTTGTTTTATGCAATAAATTACTGAATTTGACCAACTCCACTGTACTCAGTAAAGAATCATAGAATACTTTGGGTTGGAAGGGACTTTTAAAGATCATGTAGTCCAACCCCTCTGCCGTAAGCAGAGACATACTCTGCTAGACCAGGTTGCTCAGAGCCCCAGCCAACCTGGCTTTGGATATTTCCAGGGACGAGGCATCTACCACCTCTCTGGGCAACTTGTCCTATTGTTTCACCACCTTCATCATAAAAAATTTCTTGTGTGGATCTAGTTTGAATCTACCCTACTAAAATATTTGTCCCCATCTTTCTTATAAGCCCCCTTCAAATATTAAAAGTCTGAAATAAGGTCTCCCTAGAACCTTCTCTTCTTCAGGCTGAACAACCCCAACTCTCTCAGCCTTTCTTTATAGGAGAGGTGTTCCAGCCCTCTGATCATCTTTGTGGCCCTTCTCTGGACCCACTCCAACAGGTCCATGTCTTTTCTGTGCTGGGGTTGCCCAGAGCTGAGCGCAGTACTCCAGGTGAGGTTTCACTAGAGTGGAGTAGAAGGAGAGAATCACCTCCCTGTGCTGGCCACACTTCCTTTGATGCAGCCCAGCATATGGTTGGCTTTCTGGGCTACAAGCACATCCTGTCAGCTCATGTCCAGCCTTTCATCCACCAGTACCCCCAAGTCCTTCTCCGCAGGGAGGCTCTCAATTCCATCATCCCCCAGACTGTATTGATATCAGGGGTTGCCCTGAACCAAGTGCATGACCTTGCTCTTGGCCTTGTTGAACCTCTTGAGGTTCACGTAGGCTCACTTCTCAAGCTTGAATAAGATCAAAGTTGAATCTCAGGTCTGCCTGATCCCAAAATCTCTGCACATTTTTAATAGTGAATATATACATTTTTAACCCCTTATAATCCTTACCTGTTTTTTTACATGCATCCAGGTTCTGTGTCTTCTAAGCCAAAAGTGTGACAGGATTAACTGTTATGCTAGTATTTTCATGTAAAATTATGTCACAGTTCTAGACATTTTTGAGACACTATCTAATTTCAGGAAATTTCCTTCTCATCAAAGGAATGAGTAATTTGAATAGTCATAAGAACTCTATATATTTATGTTAGCTAAACTAATCATCTTAACACCATAAGGTCAATTTGTGAGACCAAAAAAATTATTTGATGTTGAATATGATGCTTAAATGAACATGAAGGAGTTGAAAGAGGATGACTTTCCTTACATAAGTATGTGGACACCCTTTCCATCATATTTTTTTACAAGATGAGGTATCTAGTGTTGCTATTTACTCTGTTTACATTTTGGTCAACAAGGCACAGCTGGAGGGGAGCCACAGTTCTTTAAAAACCTCCTCTCTCCTCCTTCCCATCAAGTCCCAATCAATATAGCAGATTCAGTACCAGAAAAGAAATAAACTCCCAAAAAGAACAGCATAATTTCCCCAGAGGACTACAGAAGGCAAAGGAGATCTGTGAGTATATGGCACTGATTACTGGGAGATCCCTCTGAAACAGCTGCACTTTGGTCTTCATGCATGGTTAGGAAAAAAAAGCTGAGCCAGGTATTTGTGTTCCTAAACTGTTTAGCATACAAAATCACTCACTCAGAAAGAATACAGTGGGATGGAGCATTTTTTACAGTGCAAAGTGTCTGACACACATCTAGGCCATTAACTAGAGTGAGACTCTTTCTATTGCACTTGATTTACAGGATCTAAACATTAAAATAGTTTATAAGTTGGAGGTCGAAAAGATCTGGTGAATTGTCATCTTCTTGCCAATGCAAGATGCTTCTGAGCTAAAGGATGTAACTGATAATGGATAACCTTTTCTGAGTTTATTCTTATGTGCCAAATTACAGACGAGGAATAGGAAATAAGACTTGATGACATTTGAGCCATGAGTCTTAAAAAAAAATAATTATTAAAGACAACAACTGTGTTGTGTGGGAAAGGTCATGATTTAATTGCAAGATTGTGAAATCAGGATGCTAAGCCCTGGGGTGACAGGTTTGAGAAACACATTCAGCTAAGTGGCTTAGTAGAATAGAGGACATTCCTTTTCATTTTCTAGATAAAATAACATTTCAAAACTCTTGATGAAAAAAAAAAAATGACCAAACCTGACTTACCTGAGTAAATCTGATGTTTTTAAGTGATAAATTTTATCTATAGGACCCTTCAGAATAGAATCCCTCCTACTTAAAATAACTCTTGTAATATCAAGTCTTCAAAATCTGATCCTGAAATACTTACCTTATCTTGATTTTATCAAAATCAGTTGTATAAAAAGTAATAGTGAAACCCAAGTAACTTTAGCAGCAGTAGCTGAGGTGAAATAACTGAGTAGCATGTAGACAGCCATTCTTGACAAATATGCTATTATTCAAAAAGTGCTGTACCTATAATTATGAAAGAATATTATATTCTGAAGAAGATAATATTTACAGTAGGTCAAAATGATGATGAATGAAAAGTACTCAAGGTACATTCTGCATTTAGGTAGCTTAGAAGTGTAGATGGTTTGTATAGTATTAACCAGGTGGTTTGCTGTAACTTACAACAGTGAACTTCTGTCTTCCAAAATTGATTTCAGTAAAAGTTGATTTTAGTAAAAGAAGGAGGACTGACATCATACAGGACTGAAGTCCTCAATTTATCCAAATTACAGATACATTGAAGTCAGTGCAATTTTCCATAAGCTATCTTGTCAACTTGTCTCAACCCTGACCTACTTATGGCACCTCCAAAGATGAACACATTTTTCAGTCTCCATGTTCATTCAGCCCTTGGTGTCTTTGCTGAGCTTGCCAGTTAGTGCTCTTGAAGAAGACGGAAGGCGGGCATTGTCTGATGTGGACACCAAGTTTTGGACCACCAAGTCACACCTCAGAGTTGACTCCATTAACAAGACAACATTTACTAACAGTTTCCCAACATGATGTCTGACATCGGTTTTGTCCCTTTACCTATGCTTACAATACAAAATAGCTGAGCTGTCTCACATTCTAGCGCGTGAAAACTGTTGGCAAGTTGTTGATGTATTTTTTCTTAATTCTGACTTCCATACACCTCCAATTAGTCATTACATAATACAATCTGTTCTGTATTTGGTTTGAACAAATTCTACTATTATGGACATATATAAGCACCTAGAAAGATGGATAGGCCCAGTGCCATGGAGGTGATAGACTGCACACTCCAGCAACGATCCCTCTGTCATTCAGTCTCCTGTTGAGTGTGAATTTAAATCACTTAAATCCTGAACATTTCTGTCCTTTGAACATTATAAAATTGAAATCCTTTAAGAATTCCTTTGGAAAAAAAAAAAATGAATCAAGAACAAATGATAAGATTAAGAAACAATTGTTCACTTGGATTTAAAAACCCATCATGAATTTTCTAAATCTCAAACTGTTTAGTTAGGTTTTAGTTTTCACATTTGACATGCTTGATCTTGAATCACTCAGTAATAAAATGGAAAAATTACAAGTCAGTCTTGTTAAAGTAGAATATGCATAAAATAAGGTGCCATAAGAAAGTCATTTAGTGTCTTAGAAAGTTCACTTACATAGTTCAAGTAGATGAAAAACACTCCCCAATAGAATATAACGAATATATTAGGATCAGCACCAACCCATTTCTATATCCATGGGATTTTATGCATCTCTGGGTATTGAGAATAATCCTCTACTAATATAAAATTCTTTAGAAGTCTCCTGAACTTCTGGACATGATGACTGAGGGAATGGTTGTTCCTGCTCCCGTCTGAGACAGAAGATAAGCCAAACAGACAGTCTATCTGCACACATAAAATTAGAGTGAGACATGCCACCATCTGTCATTCCCACCTTACCTTATGTATGTTAGGAAGATTGACTCTAAGAAAGTAAGTACTGGTCCTGAGTAGGACTAGACTTGGGAATATTTTAGATATATTTACCTTTTAGTTTTCCAGCCTCACTTTTGAGAGGCTCAATATAGGACAGACTACAAAACAATGTAAGAAAATGTCAGGAAATGGCAGAAACAAATTCTCTCTTATCTTTAGTAGAAGAGGGATGGAAAATATTGGTGGAAAGCTCAGAGGGTCAAAAGACCCATTTCATCTGTTTAATGAGAAAGCTGAGCCTCTGGGACTTGTTTACAGCCTCCCTGTGAAAGGACTTTCACAGGAGCCAGATATGTGGAGAACCTTGCTCACACCTCTGGCCTTTTTACATGACCATTATTTGGAAGGCAAGAAAGAAGCAAATTGCTTTTATAGTGTTTGGTGCTCTTCAGCAGTTCATCTGTTTTTCACAATGACAGTGATTTGAAACTTCTTTAAAATATAAAATATGTGTGAGAAAAGTTAACGTCTGAAAACCATAGGAGTTCAAATAGTTCAAATTAAGAGAGAATCCTTAGGCTAAATGAAGGCCATGATTCTGTTCAATCTTCTTCATCGCTCTCAGTGTTCAGAAACACCTGGCTCATCAGTCTCCTTTACCAGGAGAGCATCATCTGGAAACAGTGGGCTGCAGAAGTGTAACAGCAGACTTAATTTACCCTTCAAGAATTACTGCTTCAACCAATAACATGCAAACCAATAGGACACGGACTAACCATAGTATGCCAAAGTGAACATTTTTTTTTTCCTTTTGTCCCTAACTTTCAGAATTTAGCTGAAATACAAGATTCGGTGACAGTGCAGTCTTGAAGTGGGCAATGTTTACATCTTACATGAAAATAACTTGAACTGCACTTTAAAGTGTTCGCACTAAAAAATCTCAAGCTTCTAGTTATTGGCAACACAAGCCTTTAAGGTCTTGACTAGATAAACTGAAAGTCACTTTTGAGTTCAAACTGTTCATAAATCAGCCCATGTTTTGTCAGCTCTCTTTCCAGTCCATTATGGGCTGGGAAAACAAGCGTCTACATCAGTATGTTGCAGATTTTGTAACCAGCTTCTTTTTAGTAGTCAATTCTCATCTCAGTCCACTCTGTATCCAAATCACCAAATTTACATTATAAGGACAATGTAGTTTCATGGAAAAACCACTTACCATGGTTTCACAGTTCCACATTTTGAACACCTCAGCAGATTACTGAATATTCAGTTTGTCTAAGCTTGTGTATTCATTTCAGATTTCCCATTTTCAGAAGGAGTGTTAAGGAAATTGAAAGAATTGAAAGTAAGTTTCCATAATTTTCAAGAATCTGTTTGCATCCTGATATCAGACAGTCTCCTTCCTTTTCTAAAACACTCCATTCTTATCCCATCCATAAATGTGCATTTAATTTTCATTCTGTAAATTTCATTTTCATATGTGTACATTTTGGAAGACCTAAGAGTCTGATTTTGAGAAAGTTTGTTGTTTCTAGTAACCCAACAGAAGGAGTTAAGAAGTCAACATATGTCCAGGGGCTGTATCAGAGTTATTCACTGAGTAGGCTTGGAGGTATTCAATCACTGACTGTCTGAGGTGTAGCAAGGAACATAAAGCTGGTGCTTAATGAGGATACTATTACCTTTTAAGTTATGGTTTTGTATTTGGAATTTAAACCAGACACTCACAAACAAATAAGTAAAAGAGAGAACAAAAACGTGTCAGAATAGTTCACTTCTCCAATTTAACATTCAAACATGAATCCAAATCTTAGACTCTGTTTACAATAGCATAAGGGCCAGGGATGCCTCTGTGCATTCTGTGAAACTAGACCTCAGGCTTTTAATATGTCATGAATTTATTTCACCAGTTTTTACAATTATCTTTTTCATTACCTAAGAGTATTTGCAAAAACACATTCTAGGTCATTAGAAAGTTCCTGGCAAGGGTGAGCAATTACTCCTGAAAATATATGTCTAGTATTTTTATTGAATATCAGTACATACGTAGTTAAACACTGTATACATAATGCTACAATGGTAAAGAAGAAGTCTTTCTCTGTCTCTCTGCCTCACACACAGACACACATATTCATACACATAGACATATATAAGAGAAGGTTTTTGGCCTTCAGCTTCACAAATTGTTCAAATGTTTTTCAGCAGAAATGCCAATAAACAAAAAACCTGCAACCACAAAAGGATGCTACAGCAGGAAAAGGGAGAGGTGAAAAGAGGTATCTGTGCTGTGACACCCTACCTGGGAACTCTAGGGTGCAAAATACAGTCCCACACTGTGAAAAAGCAGATCATCAAAGCAGCCTCGCTAAATCACCTTCCACTAGTAAGTACATAGGCCACGTACCCTCGCCCCGTAGCAGCCAATAAGCGCCTACCTATTTGTAATGCTGCAAACACAGTTAGCAACATATTTGTTAGCAGGTGTCACTGTGATGAGAAGAGCAGACGGCAGTCAGGCTGTAATTATTGTGTGAAGCCAATAGGCGTTACACACTTCATTTTGGAACACATCACAGAATTCTTTAATAGCTGGCCTGATTATTAGGATCTTACGTTAATTTGTGCAGAATGTTATAAAAGTTAAGCAAGAGATATTAACATTATACAAATGAGTGTGGTTCTGCCTGTTAGGTTGAACATACGGCAAGAAACAGAATGACACTATCCAACACTGCAAATTTACATTTAACAAAATCGCTAAGTAACAATTTTACAGTCATCTTAATTTGCATCACTAAAACCTGGCAGCATTTCACCCAAAATGCATTAGCAGGAACTATTTATAAGATCAGTATCAAGCCAGTGAATTAATACAATTGTTAGAACAGTCCTTGCAATGGTGATGCCTAATTTCCTTAGGAGAGTACAGTTAAGGATCACCATCCCTGCTCTGTAAACACTTGTTAGAACAATTCATAGCAAAATGACTGTGAAAAGGTAAATTGGGGTCGAAGGTGGGAAAATATAATCCAACTTCTGAGGGCAATCAAATATCATCATATTGTGTACTATCCAGGGTGTGGGCATTAGCACTTCACAGTGGGGATGTTTTTAATCTTTATTTGTCCAACATGGCACAGAGGAGCCACAACTTGCACTGATTTTGTCATTCTGTTTGTGCAGCAGGTGTGAACTAATGGAGGCAGGGTCCTGATTCCCCAGCTCTCCATGTCAGGAACAAATCTCCCCTCCAGGTCAAGTCTTGCTTTTCTGCCCAGCGCAAAGGTAAAAGAAGCAAGGAGAGATGATGCAGACTTGGGTCTTAGCAGAGAGCCAGACCACAGCAGGAGAGGATGCACCAAAACATGGAGACAAGAAGCCTCCCCAAGTCCTACAGTTTAAGAAATACATTAGTACTAATAATTGATTTAATTATAGAAATTTAATTAACCTTGCTTGCCTTTGAAAGCTTGATATAGTCCTAGAAGGCCAAAATTCCCTCTCAGATCTGCTCTATATTCTTAATTACATTGATCTACTGTACTGACATACATATTTTCCTTTATAACGGTCGGAAATCTGCACACCTTAAGAGTCCAGAACACTGAAGGAAACTGTTATCATGTGGATTTGAAGAGAATTTTGCCTCATATTTAATTAAATAAAAATTAAAAAAAAACCCCCACAGTGAAATAGGCTGAGTTTCTGACAGAGTACACCACTTTTACGCTGCTTTATGTAATATGAATAATTTATATTTCTAAAAGTGCTTCATCTGAAATATGGGTAGAAGCGGGTAATTGCCCATGGATAATACTTTATATATTTTGTAGGAGGAACATATCTCAACCCAAGGAAATACACTGGTGCTAGGGCACAACTTTCAGATATGAATGACTCAATGAATCATGAATGACTATGATTTTCTTGGGATCTAATGGTTTAACACACACTTAAATACATAACAAATGCATGGAAAACCCTACACAATCTAAACTGTGTAGCACAGGGTGGACTGTGGACTCTTCTGAGCACGTTAACTGTTTCCAATTTAAACAATAAATGAATGTACGGGGTCAACTTTTATCTGGTTGATAGTGGCACCCATCTCCACTAGAAATTATAAATCTTTCTGAAATCTCTATTGCTCTGTCTTAATACTGACATGCAGTGGCTGCATGGTGCAACAGAGGTTTAAGAGAACAGTATTGCAGAAATAAGAACAGCATTTAACAAGACAACATATCAGAACTTGTTATGCCACACAGCAAGTTTCTGTAGACACTGTTTTTACTGGTATTTAAACACATTGTAGAGTTACTGCTCATTCACGCATCCATGCACTTGTACTCAGAAGGGATTTTAGCAAAAAACATATTGCAACTCTGAGAGTCTTATGGGCTACAGCGTCGGGCTGCCTGTACTGCAGTATCCAGACTGACACAAAATAGCACCAGGTAGAAGGCAGGAGGTAAGAAATGTTCCAGAAAATATGGAGTAGTTTTTTATTTTGAGTATTAGCTTTTAGATCAGATGACTACTTTGCAGTTGGGCAGATAGTGAAGGTAGCCCACTTATGCTTTGTGTTAAAGGCCCCCCTTGCATCTGTTCATTCCTCTTTCACGCTTGTACCACTCATGCCTGCTGCTGTTACTGTAGTTGCCCTTTCATTGTCTCTGCTTTTGACCCACTGATCTTGGTAAACTAGGTGGAATTTCATTTTGCAGAATCTTCTGTATCTCCTGTGGACTGGTGATTTAGCCCAACAAACCTACCATGGTCTCAAAATGGTTGTGCTGGAACTAACCTCTTTAAAATAAGAAATGCATAAGGCAAGTCTATTTTCTTTGTCTAAGTACCAAAATCTGTCTCAACCAAACTCTGTTATTCCGTATTCTGTCCTGGTTGGTATTATTTCCCTCTAGTTATGGTGTTTCTTATTAACTCCCCTAATATCAGGCATATGACCACCTGACCTTCCTCTGGAGACTGTTACTTCCAACATAAAATGATATTTAGATATTACTGCAAAACTTCATCTGTCTATCTGGAGCAAAATGAAGGAGGACATGAACAATTATCTTCTACAAATAAAATAACTATTAAAAGCCTGAGGAAAATAGGTGTCAAAATGTTGATTATAGTCCGAAGGAATTTGGATTTATAGCAAAAAAAGACTTAATTAGGGGATGCAGCCCATCTAAGTCTACTTTTTGAGCAGCATGAGAGAGAAAAATCGGAAAATGCAAAGGCATCTTTAGAAATCATGGTCAGCTTTACTGAGATTAGAAGTGTTATTATCTGATAGTCATGTATGCATGCACCGTGACACTATGGGGTATAGTTAAGGTGCTCTCTGTATGTTTTTCTGTATCTTAATTTCTTGGCACCTTTTTAAAATGCATATTTTAATTCCAACATTCCTGTGGCTACAACAAAAGTACACTGCTTACTCTCCTCAACCTTTTATTTTTCTGTGTCTCTCCAGGCTTAATTTTTCAGGTTAAGTGGGGCAAAGGTTGTTTTTGTTTTCTGTGAAGAAAATATATATTCCAGGAGCAGAACTGTCTTGATTGATACGTTATGCATCCATCAGTTGGGTTACATGGACTATGAGTCAGGGTATAATTCTGCCCTGTGTCAGCGTTTTCCTTTCCAAGTGCTTGAGACTATGCATTGCAGAAACATGCTTCTGGGGAGAATACTTCAGAAAATTGTGCTAACTCCTTGGTTCCTTCCATCACCGCAATGTCATATTAGGAGGCACAAAGTGACATCTTGATATATTGCTTATAGCCTCATATAAGGTAAAGTCTTATTAGAAAGTAATAAAAGTGACCTCCTGCTTTTTTGTCCATAATCTTGTATTACGTTAAGATGGAAAATCAGAGCTGGTTATGTTTGCCATTATTTTGTTGTATTTAAAATAATATTGTGCAACACCAAGGTTGGAGTTTGAAAAATGCTAAGAAATAATACTGTCTGGAGCAATATATAAAATACTGATGAAAATAGAAAAGACAAACACACTTGCCTGTGTTTCATTTTAGGTGTGCCTGATGAAGAAAAGCAAATAAACTCTCTGCCTTCATTTACAGTGTGTTTTCAGCTTAAGTAGTCACAGTGCTCAGAATGTTGTAGGCTTAAAAAAATCTGGTAATGTAAAAATCAGTTCAGTTTGGAGTGAAATGTGACATGCAAGTACACTGTAAGTGCACCATTGAGGGTAAAAGTATTCGGTTAATAAGTGGGGAAAACACTGTGCCACCTTAAATGAGCTCTCTCTGCTAGAAAGAATAAGTTACTTCTTCGAAGGAAGAGTTAGATTTGGAAACCCATCAGGAAATATGATTTACAGTGGAATTTAAATGACATATTTTTGACATATTTAACTTCAGAAATGTCTATTATTCTATCTATATAGGCCAAAAAAAATCATAAAATAGATTTAATTTAATGCAATTAAAGTTTAGCTTGTCCTATGTTAGGGATGTTACTCTAGGGGGAACAAAACTGGTTGCAATAGTGAAATTATAAAAGTTGTTTTATGTCACATTAGTTAACATATGCAAGCTTATTTAACATGTGGACCACAAATAAGTGTAATTATATTAAAACAAGGATCTGTAGCTCAGAAGCAATAAAAATAGACTAGGTTGTATTATTAATTCTTGTGTTAAGGGTTTTGAGCCATGTTGATTGGCCTGAATTTTTTGATTTTGTTATGGTACAAAGGGATTGTTTGAAGTAATTTGTCCCCGAGAGAGGCTCACAATCCCAAGCGGGTTTCAATTCAGCAAAGCAAATCTAATTTTGTTTGCTTTATGCAAACCAGAAGGGGCTGTGGTTCATTCTGTTTTCACTGGAGGGGAAAGGCGCACTAATGGGACCTGCTGAAATGCATGCATTGCAAACATCATACCCCTGCATATATTAAATTTAGCTATGTGATGCACTGTGTTCATCATCTCATTGTGTACACAGATACGCTTTAGAACAAAGCCTTTAATAGTACAGGAACCTTACTACATTATGCCAACACACTATTGTATTTATATTTAATGCTACAACTGAAATTTCTTCCCTTGGATAAAGTGTATTGATATGTCGCCTTTTTTTCCCTCCTGTTACTTGTTATAGTAGACAGTATACTGAGGACATTACACGCTTAAGCTTCAAGCCATCTGAAGATTAATTATATGGAGGTCTCATAATGGTTTTTAATTTTCCCTTTTTTACAGCCCAGAGTTAAATAGGAGACATGTTCAGGATCTGATTGCCAAAAGAGCAATAATCCCCAATCCATCAGATCGAGGCTGGAAGATAAATGGAGGGGAATAACACCTGCAAGACAGGTAATGCTCCAGACAATAACCACTGCTTTGACAGATTACTACCTTCTCTTCAGAGTGGCTCCTTTTTAGGTTTTACAAATGTGGTATTTATATTGCCTAAAAAGTACACCAGATCTGAATAAATGCTGGATATAGGAGGAAATCCATTTCTCTGAAAGCCAAAGGAAATGTTGCCATTTATAGCACGGGCAGTAAGAGTGGGCCACTAAAAAATATTTGATGGCAAAGTTGAAGGATAGATAAATTTATTTGCATATAAGTCACATTATTTATTTATTGCATTTTCATAATAGCGCTATAGTTCACGTGGTATTGTTCAATTTTTTCCAGGGTGTTTCTGTTTTGAAAACAATTTTGATATTGCACAGAGACAGACACATCTCAAAACCCTTCAATTTGTCATTAGACATTTGGCTGCTTGCCTGTTTTACTGATAATATTGCAAAACTACATTAATTTACTGAATGATTTTTGTGAATCAGTTCACACAGAATTCAGAATGATACTTGTCATGCATCAGATGATTAACTATTAAAAGCATAGGTTTATTTGTTATGCTTATTGTGTGGTACAGTTCAAAGTTTGCTTAAGTGTGCAATTTAAATTCAAAGATAGGTTAGGAATAATGATTCTTCTGCTTTTAAAGTTCCTTCACAAAATACCACAGAAATATTTTTCCTAATTGTGTTGTGTGTTGCCACTAACTTTCTCTTCAGCTAGTATTCTTCTTTCCTTAAGTTCTCATGGGATTCAGTAATCAAAAAATTTTTATACTGTAACACAAATGTTTAGTCTCAGTCCCCAAAGCAGTGATCACAGAGGCATCTTGAATGGATCTTCTTGCACAGAAGGTCTCCTCATGAGTGAGCCCAATTGTAGTGCATGGGATCAGAGCCCTCTTTTATGCCTCTCATATTGCTCAAAGTGTGTGACTGCACTCTTGATACAGACAACATATATCCTAATATTTTCTAATCTTGTAAAGCTATTTAGAAGCAATGCAAAGAGGTAAGATTCTGTTTGAGTGTTATCTTAGAAGGAGTATTTTAAAATAATTATATTCTCTATCACCATATGACACATGCACAGTCTTTAACATCTAGGTCAAAAGACGGAAAGCTTTGGTGCATTCTGTTCTGCTAGATTTAGGCAAGAATTAAAATTTAGATGTAAAATCAGATTCTATGCAAACTTACCTTTTTAATGGGAAAGTTCCTTTCCTCAAAATTCAAGTCACTAAGGTAACTAAGTAAATATTCAATTTAACCTGAAACTCCTAAGAATGTAAACAAACAAAAATTTTAAAGGACAAATAGCTGAGAGGGTTTTTGAGAAGATAAACCTTTTTGAAACTGGAGGAAAGACAGTGGTGTGATTTGCTCTGATGTTTGCAGTTTTCTCTGATCTGCACTGAGAGGGACTGGGCCAAGATCTTTCCATGGTGTAAAGGAAGACAGGAGATCTGAGTCAGCATAAATCAGTACCTGCACGTCAATAATGCTCTTCACAGCTTTACACTTTGACTGAATGACTTAGAAGCTATTTTCATTTACTCCAGCTGAGGATCTGTCCTGCAAGAAAGGATAAGTATAATTTAAAAGTTTTAAAAATATATACTCTGATCATAGTACTTTTATTAGCTGAGGTTATTGAACAAAAATTATCTGAAATAGAGTTTAAAATGAAGAAAGAATGTTTGTCAGAAGAGTTTAAATTGAGATAATTTTACAGAGGCGAACTGGGGAAATGCTGAAATTGCCACCAAGTGCAGTCATATTTTCATTGTTAAATATGATTTATTACTTGTTTTCATTTTTATCATCCCTAATTCATATGGCACTAACTATTTTACAAAAATTAATAAAATAGCACATACTTTTAGAATCTTGAAGGCTAACTCAGATGAAAATAAAGAGAAATGAATGTAGGGGATGCAGTGTCACTTCAATATTGTGATACATACCGTAAGAGACAATCCTTGCTCCAAGGGGTCTTCTGTACGAATAGACAAGGCAGATAAAGGAGCTAATATTAATTCCTCAGTTTAGGGATGGAGAACTGAGGCACTGAAAAATCAAGGGATTTACCCAAATTGACAAAGAAACTCTTCCTAAGCCAAACACTGAATCTATTTTCTTCATGCTCTACTTCAATACTTTCCCTCCCAAAAGTTTGATGTATATTAAAACAACATAAACTTTATGCAGTCTGAACTATTCAGCAAGATCATGTAGGGCCAAATCTATTTTATCTTATGCTTAGCTGCAGGTCTGGCAGAGTAAGATGCCCTATTAATCCCTACAGTGAACTGACCTAGACTATAACAAGTATTCAAGTCAATTCTGCAACTGATTACTGTCCTGGTTTGAGTGAAAACAGAACTAATTCTGTTCAGTAATTTTACTTTTCAGCTCAGTTCTTCTAATTAACT
>WUAM01000179.1:25840920-25858205 GCA_024336885.1 Actenoides hombroni
TCTAGTTTCCTTTTCTAATCGCTAAGTCTCTCTCCCTTATTCCTTTTCTCTTCCCCTTTGGGGAGGGAGGGGGGTTAGCAGAGAGCGTCTGTTATTGGTCTAAGGGGCTGCCCTGACCCTAAACCGTGACAATTACGTAATTTAAAACATATAGATAGCCTTGTCGACATTATTGGATCTATGAACAGGCTTACAATGAAATACTTACATATGTTGTAGTGATTAGCAACTAGTTAAGAAATTATAATTTATTACTAACACAGGTCACACACAAAATGCAATCATATTCATAACAAATATTTCTATCCTTTAGAGGGGTTTGAAAAATAGAATGAGTAAAAGCTAAATTTAGTATGTGTATTAATTACTCAAAACTCCAAAATAGTTCAAAGAAAAGCTTTAGTTGAATAAAGTAGTAAGATCAGGTCATCCGTAGGACTTCAGGAGTTAGCCTTAATCAGCTTAAGGAATGGTTAAAAAGAAATAGAACAACAGAATTAATTTGTTTTCAGTAGATTTTTCAAGCAATAGGAATAAATTTAAGTTGGGAAGTTATTGTAAGAAAAAACTGTACAAGGGTTCCAACTAGCTCCATTAAGATAAAAGGATTTCTGTTTTCTGCATACATCTCAGGATCAAACCTGGTAGTGATTTGAAATATTTTTAAAATTCCGAATATACACAAGCTATAGAAAGACAAAAGTGCTCTAATTACGTAGAAACAACTACTCATAAATAAAAAAACCTTGTGTATATGAATTGCCCTTCACTAAATCCTCTTTTTTTAAAAGAAAAAAAATAATTATTTTTTGTTTCTTTTACAAGTAATAATAGTAATACTAGTCATAATTCCTTTAATCTATAGGTGAAAAAAATACTTTGTTATTGATGCCAAAGCAAAATAGAGCACTTTTCTCTATTAATATATCTTTATGCCTATTCTTGACATTCTCATTGAGAATTCTGCTGCAGAAAGTCCATCAGAGTAAAACCTTTAGATTTTCTGCAGAAAAGCTTCAGTGATGTCCTAACTTTACAAATGGAAAACAAAACAACCCATAATACAGTGTTGCATAAGAAGTTAGATCAATATCTGGTGTTTTCCCTCAGGCTTTTAAGAGATTTTGGGTGCCATTCAATGAAGTATTACTTCTGCAATACCTACATATAGAAAACAATAAAATCATAAAAGTTGGAGATCAGAAGACACAGTGTAAAAACCTGCCTGCTCCCTCTGTGACAGTTCCTATAGAAAATACACTAATAATGTAATTTAAATTTTAGCTAAAGAAGCTAATTAAAAAAATTAAATATATATGCACTAGTTCATGCAGTTAAACACACATGTGTGTGTGTATGTATATGTATATAAACATTTGCATGTATATATACACAAATGTATATATATGAAACATGCAACAAAACATGGCCCTAGGTGACTGTTTCCTAGGCCTGGCACTTGCTCAGCTGTGGAATTACTGAGTTGTGGTGATAAAGTTTGTAGCTTGAATAACAGGAAGGCCTGATGCAAGGTCATCTGTTAAAATTCTGAATAAATTTGTTTGTTTGTTTAATTTTCTTGGAGGAAAGAAGCTGAAGTGTTTTGTGGAATCTCTGCACATTGTTAGCACTGCCCAAGGGCTGATGGTGTTTGTACTCTATGTGTAATGCACTGCATGGGATTTTATTATAGCAATTATTGTAGTTCATTAACTTTATTACTGCTGGATTAAAATAAAACATGGCTTAACAAACTCTAAACTAATAAAACTGGTATTGTTTATTCAATATGATAACTCTTTAAGAGTCAGCTACCAGGATCATTGAAAAGGATTGACAAGACGAGTAAAAGTTAGGGTTAAACTGATCTGCAAGAAATGCAAGAAAATGCCCTCCTCAAATGGAGTCCACATTACCTGATGTTCCTCATAGCATGTTAACCTTGTTAACACAAAGATTATGTTCCCATCCTCAGCTCTGTACTATCAGCTCAAGGACCCCAGACTGCCTTCTGGTGATGATGTGATGTACCACTGAACCTCATTCTGCAGGACCTGTGCAGAGATTTGCAAGTTCATGCTATTTAGAAAGTGACAAACAGGGAAAGGAGTCCAGGCAACCTGATGGTGATGTCAACCTTGAGCAACCACCAAGTGACTTGCAGACATACTCATACAGAACATGTAGCAAGGGACCTCATTAGAGTGATATGCTCCTTTCTTTCCAGATGTGTCATTTAAACCTTTTGCTTTTATAGGTTTGAGAAATGAGCTTGGAGGGGGATCAGACTCAACAGTGTTAGTACCAAGTTCCTCTCTTGGCACTTGTCTCCTTAGGGCTGCCAACCTTCTGCTGAGTGCCATGCATGAGTAGCCTGAAGCCCCATGGACACCTCTAGGCCTAATCACTTTCACTCTTTTAAGTGTCTCTGACAACTAAAATGCTACCAATATCTTTTCCAGAGGCTTTCGTATGAGTGCATAGGAGCAATGGGAGATAGCACCCTAGGAAACCCATTAAAAAGGCAGTCATAGATTTTATATAAATATCACAACTTCAGATAACATCTGGGAATTCAGACATTCTAAAACTAGAAAGAAGATGTTCCCAATGTCAGACATTACACCCTGCCCAAGTGCTGGTGATAGCTGCACTTTGCATACAAGGTAGTGCATCAGGTTGCTGTGAAAAAGGCAAGTGCAAAATTAGGATGATTGAGCAACATCTTTCTGATACCTTTATATAATGTTATATTCTTTACCTGGAATATTATTTAGAGCTCTACTCACCCCTGTTCAATTTGACTCAAATTGCAAGGTATTTACAATTGCTGGTATATTTGGAATAGTGACAGGAAAATACTATGATGGCCAGGGACACCAGGGTCTGTCATATTAGAAAGAAATCCAAGATCTCAGTAAGTTTAGCAAAACTGTGGCTATATACACATCAGGCTGGAAAATGCCTGGGAGAGCGAAAAGCTATTTACACAGGTTTAAAGCTATTTTGAAAAGACTGACACAAGAACAAATAGGTATAAACTGCCCATGACTAGCTTCAATCTGGAAACTAGGGGATTTATAACCAGGAATGAGGTAAACATCTGGAACAGCCATCCTCTGTTATGTGAAGACAAAACATTATAACTACTTCTAAGCAGCAGCAGCTTGAAATATGTCTTGTCTTCCCAGAAGATACAGGATGGCTTTAAGAAGCAGAGAGTTTACTTTGCTGACCTGCGGATTTGACACTCTGCTGTTATTTGAATCTCAGAGGCATTGTTGCCGATATCAGCACTGATAGAGATTTTTTATTGTTTGTGGCCATTGGCAATGAATGGTATTTGAACTGAAAGTTGAAAAGAGTAAGTAGAAATCGTTTGCTGACCAGCTCTGTTGTGAGCATGTCTCACTTAAGCCAGAAGATTCTCTGAATGTTCTTTCCTGCATTGTGCAATTACATCTGCATACAAGTTGCCCCTAATATAATTTGTTGCATGCAAATACCAGATTCAGTTCTGCCAGCCTTACTTACGTTAAGTAACCCTCAAACAAATAGTTTCTAAGAATCCCCAGTGGGACAAATCACATGAGTAAGTTCTGCTACACATGACAAAAGGTGGCAAAGTTTGGCTTGGAGTGTACAAGCATGAAACTTCTCCTTACTATTTTCAGCCTCCAAAGGGCTGTTACCCAACCATCATTTCATAGCTGATTGACAAAAGATTTATCTAGGGGCCACCTCAACAGAAAGAAAACTCTCAAGTGTAGGCATATATTATTGAGCAAGTTTATGATTTACTGCTTGATTTTTACTGCTAACGCAAGCAGACAATGGGACAAAGGTGACAAAGGCAGATCAAACCACAAATTTTGGAAGTTGGTTAATAGTACTTTTCAAAAGCTCTCAGTACCAACAGAGTTACTTCATTGCATTATATCTGCAAAGCCAGCTATGGCACTACCAATCATCAGTACATTTTGAAAGGCCCTCTAGCAGTGAATTATGGATTGCACAACACCTTCCTCGGCAGCTTGTTGAACCAGAGTCATTTATTCAGTTGGTATTGAGAGTCTGGGGGCATGACAGTACATCTGACCCCTTTTGGGTAAAATTTGATCTGGCATTTCATTTCACGGGCTCAGTCACCAGTCTGTCAAATCTTCATTTTGCTGGTGCCCACTAGAACTGCTGACGCTTGTCTCTAACTCCTGGTGCTTTCATCTTTCAGCGGCAATAAACATGTCACACTGCTGAGGTGAAACACAATCTGGAATTAAATTTACTGCATATAAAATATGGTGCCCTCTTTATTGGTTCAAATACTTGTCACTCATAATTTATTTGAAAGTGTATGGCATTCATGAGGCAAGAATGCTGCTGGAAATGAAGGTGGGGGGAGCTGCAGAACTCCAAACCACAGCAGTTTGAAGAAGCTCTTCTTTTCTTTTAACATCCATTTCCCCATCCCTTGCCAGTCCTGACTGATATAAACACATCAAATATGATATCAATGCCTCAGCCAATAAACAGTATATATCTCAGTAAAAACAAGCTCAAATATGTTTGGCTGTGCAGCTGCATGTTAGCCGCAAAGTGGCTGAAGGAAGATAACCAGTATTGCTCTCAGAAGAACAAGTGTGTAGATGTTTATATGTGTGTGTCTGGAGGAGGGAAGGGTGGGAAGGATGGGAAGGAGACAGATTTAGCCCTAGTCCATTTCAAACTTGTTCACCATGCCTTTTCTTCTGGCACTCAACTTTTTCATTATTTATTCCAAATACTGTCTATCAGCTTTAACTAATACAGTTCTTGTATGAAGCACCTCTCTAATCTCTTCAAACACAGATGTGGAAGCGCGGCTTAGAGCATGGAGGCCAACAAAAGCACTTTGCCTGTACCAGTGATTAGCTTTGATTGACATAGTACACTTCTGCTTTCACAGGCATATTTTAACACCCATAAATGATTGTTTTAAAATGAGAAGCACTGGGTAGTGCAGCTCTGGCTTTAGTAAATATGCAGTACAAATGTAGTAGCAGATAGCTGAGAGAATACAAACCACCTGATATTCTTTTCTGGGTTTTTTTCTCCTTTTTCAGACCTTTTTTTTTTTTTTTTTTAATCCAGCCTTTATTCCTAATTGTCAAAAAAAACCAGCCTGATGGCAGTATGTATTTTGCTTAAGCCTGGACTTTTGGTCCCATCCTATGTGTGCTTTGTAGTTTTTCTAATGAAGGGCAATGGGAACAGTAGTCTGGTTTTGAAAAAATAAGCTAATACACAACTTGAGAGGTCTTCCCTGTTGTAACACACAACTTTACTTGTATTAAATTGATGAAAATAAGGAAGGATTAGAAAGAGGCAGTTTCAGGATGTGTAAAGACATCCAGACTACAAAGCACAGGGTGCAAGCAAAAGAATGTCAAATATGTGAAGGAAAAAGCATTTGCACATACACATTCTGTAGCTAATTGCTTAATTGCTAGTTTTTTCTGGAATCCACTTGATGTATTTATGAATACGGCCATGTGATGCTTGAATACATACTCAAAAATGACATTCTAAATTAAAGATAGTATCCAAAAAACGAAAATAACTTCCACTTGCACCCACCAAACATTCATAGTCCCCTTAACAACCAATACAGACTACTTTTTCTTTTCCTCTGGAAGAAAAACCAAGCTTTGCTCTATGACCTACCAACCAGTCAGCCCACATTCTGATGGGACATCTTGGGAAGCAAGTTACAGTTTACATCCCCTTCTGCTGATCTCAGCACCCTGGTCACACATGAAGGGAGAAGTGTTTTCTTGGGGTATCAAGGAATCAAACCATTTAAAAGCACACAAATTTGAACCAGCAGATAACACTACACTTGAAAATGTACTGGAAGTGAGGGCAGACAATGGAGCACAGATGTAATGAGATCCTGGTGAGAAACACCCATTAACAAATGAATAGCTACTATACGCAACAGGTGAAATTTCCAAGCCATCTTAAGATGCAGATTTGTGTAAGGTGTGTTAGCAGTCATCAGTAACCCAATAAGGGAGATACTGCTGACAGACTGTACTCCTAAGCATTTCTTCATTTAGACTATGCTATGAAGATCTGAATGTGCATTTTATGTACATAGTTTTTTTAAATGATGAGAAGACAGGTTTCTTTCCTTCCACTGAGTATGATCAGTGCCAAAAACAGTGGTAAGACTTCTAGTCTGGTCTGTAAGAGCAAGCAGGGCACTAAATGTAAATATTGACACTATACATAGGCACAGTGAAATAAAAGTAAAATGGAAAGATAGCTGATTGTAGTACCAAACTATTCCAAACTGTATCCAGAATTTCTTTCACTCTTATGAAGAAGAAATTTCAAGTAATTTACACAAACTGGAAAGTCATACATTTGTTTTAATAATTTTATGAGTCTTTAAATGTTTTGCACATAAATGTGTCGATGAACTGGTATCTTTGCTGTAGTATCAGCAAGGTAATAAAATCCACAGAGCTTACTAAATCGGTACAATTAATTGGGTGATAAAGTCTGTGTTCCGAGTTTCCATCTCTGTATGTGTCTGTGTGCACGTGTGTCAATACAGTGAGTGCATTCCTTCATTTTTGGATGTATGTGCACATATGTATTCCTGGCACAAGAGAAAAAAAAATCAGGCAGACAAGTAACTTCTGCTGAATCCAGTGGTTTTAATCTTGGTGAGCAAAGGTTAAATAAATGCTGGTAGTGGGAATGTCTCACTCCCTTCTTTGTTGAACAGCTCCACTGCATTTTCATTTTTTTTCTTAAATATGCAGTATTGCATAGAAGGAGAAAAGAAAAGATGTAACTAAACTAGCATAGAACCTGGCTATTCAGTAGAGTTAAATAGTTTTCCTGGGAATGATCTACACTTCCACGAGGATCTAGGCAGGTTTTATACAGATTTACATGCAATTTTCTTGTATTGAGAATACAGTCAATATGATTCAACAAAAATGTGAACAGGACTGAGCACCCACCCTGCAGAAAACAAACATGAATTCTGCTCTTGCAAGGTTCACAGGACAAAAATCACTATGGCAAATTTTGCAAGAATAAATATCAACCTTTTTGCATTTGAAAATGTTTCCATTCATTCTTTAGCCTTCCTGTCAGACTCCAAGGATACTCTGGACTCGCTGCACTTTGCACTTTGTCCAGGAGCTGTTTGGTTACCAATGCCCCTCAGAAAGTGAAGTCTTCTCCGTGAAAACTACATACAATTTGGCTGGGGAGAGAACAGAGGCCTTAACAGCTCTTTCCTGAACAAAGGATTTCTTAAGTGGAAGAAATTCTCTTCGTCTCGCCTGAGTGGCTGGGCTGACATCCGGGGAAAAAGAAAATCCTATTCCTATTGTACACTGCTGATGGAGAGCCTTGTGCAGTCTTAATTGTTCTCTGTCTGTCTGCTATCTGACACCTTATACAGAATGGTACATTTCAAGTCCTCTTCCAATTTTTGTCTTCTGACAGGGATCAAAAATGCCTTTTCATATATGCTCTTCCACATTTAAAACCCATGGCGACCCACTTTTCAGGGAAATCAGCAAGGTCCCTTCTTCAAAATCCCATGCAGAGGCCCACAGCTCTGACTGTCTCTGAGTCGGATTCAGAATCGTTTCCCCTTGGGTCAGTGCTTTGTGCTGTCCATGACTGGCAAGAGTCCTTGGGTGGGTTTTCTTCAGTCATTTCTTTCTCTTGTCTTCACTGAAGCCCATCCATTTTCCTCCAGCTTTTTCTTTCATCATCCGTGCTTGTGCTCTTATCTTTCTCCTTTCTCTTCCCAGTTCACAGCCTCCAACATGTAATTTCCCCTTTCTGGCATGCTTTTCACTCTTGTCCAATCCCTTCACCTCTCTCTACCTTTTCTTCTGCACCTTTGTTTGCTTCCCATTCTTCTGCCCTTCTTCCTGCAGATTATTAAAAGCTGTGAAGCCTGCAGCCACAAGCTCTGCCTGATTAGTTAACTTGAAATGATAGCTGACATATTTTTTTAAACAAAGTCAATCCTCAGCCTTACTTTCTGTGACGTTAACTGATATTGGATGTATTCCTATGTATGGGCCTGGGTATGCTTTCAGGAACTTAATATTATTCACTTGGCTTTAAAATTTTGGTCACCATCTCTGTTGCATGAAGATATTTATAGATACGAAATTTTATATGTGGGGATTTTTTCCTTCATTTCAAATGTGTACACTGTCTAACCAATGTTAATTTACATCACATAGGATACATCAAAATATGACTGAGAAACAAAACTAACTCCATGTAGCAGTCCACGTCAATCTTCAGGAAACAATGAAGGGAGTTTCTACGTTGCACATGCTTCATTTTCAAACACATAGATCTCTTAAACTCCTGTCCTAGCTAGATTGAAAATGTAACTCTGGCAGTAGGTTGCAAACAAACCCTTACTCCCAGTGACCGCGACTTTCTCCAGTCATCACGTATTTGCCCATCACACACTTTCTCTTGCAGGAGAGGACTCTATGCCATAAAATGTCCTACCCTTGGCCTCCCTGAGTTTGTGGTAAACCATGTGAAAGGACTCAATTTCTGTCACACAAAAGAAGCAATGGTGTAACTGTAAACTGAGAGAAAGCTGAATATTGCCTTGTGAGGGTTTGAGCTCTTTCAAGTTTTAGATTTGCTAAAAATTCTGTCATGTCACATGTCATCTATTTCGTCCTCTTTACCAAACTTTTGCACCTTTTTTGAGGCTTGGGCTTGAATCCTGCAATCCTCCAGGAGAGGCAATCATCACGTCTCTGTTTCCTTTATTAGCATTTGTCTTAAAGCCACTAGCACATGTCTAGTTCTTCTAGTTCTCTCTCATTTTTTTTCAGATTCCCAGATGTCTATATTTGGCTCCAGCAATCTGTGTTTCAGAGTGTTTGTCATGTGTCAAGTTAAGATTATAACTTGGACTATCTAGAACTGAAAAATTTGGATCCAGCATTCATGAGGGAGGACAAGATATTGTTTTCTCAGTGGGAGAAAAGCTCCTGGCACATCTCTTGCCCCATCAATTCCCATCTTCCCTACAAATAGGCCAGCAGAAAGACTGTGCTGGGATGGCAAAGAAAGGAGGTCCACTGGCATTACATTCATATTTAATGTTTCAAACAATTCTGGCTCGGACACTCTGGGAAAAGATTTGAGTCTAGACAGATCTGTCAAATCTATTATACCTCAGCAGCACTCTGCTGTTGGTATAAAATGTAGAGTGTAAGGCAGATCAGATCAGAAGGAGAATTGTTGACTACGCAGAGTAGGAGATTCATGAGTAGTCTTCATTGAACATGGACTAGGTAATGCATCTAGGCATTCTCTATACTTTTGGTGAACTTTAGCATTATTTAATGCAAACCTCAGCATGAAAAGAACACATTCATGTTCTTTTAACAAATATCTGGCAAATATCTTTTAACAAATATATGACATTTCATAAGAATCTAGATCCACTGGGCCTCGTAATACCTTCATGGATCATATCAGAATATATAGAACAACAATGCAAATACAAAGCCACATGGATACTTTTAATCATATTACCTTCAATTTAGTTTGCACATGTTATAGTAATATTCAAGACATGGTAAAGTACACTTCATTGCAAACTAGAAACATAAGATTACACTGAAGGTGTCTGGTTTCCTATAGTACATGCTGGAGTGTGCACCATGCTGACATATAGACAAACCTACCTTCATTTGAATTAATCTCAATTAATCAGATTAAATCTAGCCAGATTAAGTTAATGCTACTCAATCACAAACCACATTACTTAACTATAGTGGCTCTTCAGCAATACTTGGCAAACATTTATGTGTATCTATAAGCAGGTCTGTCTGTAGACATGTGTATAGTTATGCATATACATGCATGTCTCTGCATACACGTATGTATCTGCGTGAATATGTGTACATCACAGAAAGATTCAAGACGCTTTGCCCCAAAGAATAGTATGAGAGTGTCTGTGTTGAATCAGTTACAGGTGTGTTTTGAAAAGCATGGTTTATTTTTATATTCACCTCAGCCTGGATTTTAGGTTTTTTGTCTGTGGATTTCCTCCGTAGAGGAACGAGATGGATGTAGTAAAAGAAGATCGATTTAAAAATTGTTGCTTTGCCTACAGTATTCTTATAGCATTTGTGGACATTGATCAAATCTTAAAGTTCCATTAAAAAAATGCCATCAATTTTTTTTTTTTTCAGAAAAAGAAATAAATCTTTAAAGGAGATGATCGCTTAATTAATCACAGAGAAAAAAAATGAGACTAATGTCTAATAGTTTGGTGATTGAGAGAGAACAGAATGGAGGACTGGATAGCTTCAAACAGTGCTGGGCATTTTTTGCCTCAGTACAGACTGGTAACAATGTAGAGTCTGTGGGGCAGAACCTGACCCACGCCAGCCCATGTTTTCCCTGAATTAGCTGTCATCCTGCTGACTCCCACGTATCACTCTGGCAAAACCAGTGACGAGAGACAGTGTAGTAAAACCACTCAACATCTACATGGAGCCTAGCCAGTACATAGCCCAAAATGGAATAATAAAAGCAACTTAAAGATGAGCCTTGAAGTTGGTCTGTGTTTTGCAGGGGGTAGCTGGACTCCTAGTCATCTTGGTGCATTCCAATGATGGTCACAAACATAGTCTCCTTCATCCTGATCATTGCCTCACAACTGGCCCAACCAAGTTTGCTTACAATCCCAGTGCAATATAATTTCACGATCCTCACTAAAACTAATTGTTTTTCAGACAGGTTCTTAAGGTGTGCAGATAGGTAAATTACCAATTACTAAAAAAACCCACTGTTGCAGGTGGTGGTAGTTGTCATCTCCCTCAGCAGAAGTCTGGTCTCATTTAAAAAGATGAATCTGCTCTCCCTTCCCTTTGTGTGATCCATTTTCTTTATCAGGAATGAAACACCAATGCAGAGCCGGAATTACATTCCCGGTACAATAAATGAGACTGTTTTCTTAACATGTTTTCTAGGGAATGTTCATCGGCTAAAGTTATTCTAAGGACAGAAAAAGTTCACAAGGATCTTCTTGTGACTAGAGATCCTTCTGAGCCACATTCATGGATGGGAGGTGTGCCCCCATAGCATTCCTGTGGGGCCAATTCAGGCTGCTCCACAGTCACCAACTGTCCCAATTCCTGGTGACTCTAGCTGCAGATTCCTCTGCAGAAACACTGGGACATGCTGATGCCACCTTCACTTCTCCCAGTGCACAAATGTTCTGACACACATTAGTAACCCCCATGGTTTTCCCTGTTGTGGTCTGTCTCCAGAAACAAGGACTAGAGCTCTGTCTGGCAAAGGATGGAAAGTACAGCAGGGTTTTCACTAGACAACTGTCAACTTATTTACAGGCTGTTTATTAGTTAATATAATTAAGGCATTGATGCTGTAAATTACATAGTATAGAAGACATTTTGTTGGCATAAGATCTGCACAGCATTTTCCATATGCTTGCTTATGAAGCATGAAAAATGAACAAAATGCACAAATTAGAAGTCAAGATGCTCAGAGCTGCTGAAGGGCTTTACCAGTAGTGTTATTTCTGTTCTGAGGAACTTTGGGGACATTTCCATAATGGATAGTTACAAACTTTACTTCCTTCTTTTCCTTCTCTGTTTTTTAAGTGATAGCTGCCAAATTTCATAAATCCTATCATGTTCTGCACTGTAATTAGTTTGGAAGACTGTAATTGTTTAAGTTTAAGCCAGCAGATAAAGGCTGCCAAACCACTTGAGCAGAAAAGTTGTATTAATGGCTTCATATTATCGCTTGCTGATTTATTTAATCTCTTTCGATCAAATTGTGATTCTTAAACAAAACCAAGAAAAATTCAAGCAGTTGTTTTTCACTGCAAGGAGGAAATGGGCAGAAGGGACACAAACACACAAACACACAGAGATAAAAGGGCTTTTGTGGCAGAAAGGGTGCATCAATAGTCTTGAAGGTCAGTCATGATTCAAAGGAAAATATGCTGTGGGAAGAGTTATATTCATTAATAACAGCTAAAATCATACTACATTTGGTTACAACAAAAAGCCTTCCCCTTGGGTTCCTTCACTGTGGTATCCTGGGACACCTTTCTCACTGTTAAATGAACAGTACAGTAGTTTTAACTATTAGAAGTATACTAACCTGCTCTGTTTACAGTTTTATACTGTTAACATGTCTCCTTTCATATACATCTTGCTCCTACACTTTGCTAGCTGGAGTGGCAAGAGATGTGAGAAAAGATGAGAAGCATATTGAAAAAAAAGAATATATGTCTTTGTTGGCAGTATTTATAAGAGCTGGAGAAAAGGTCCTTTTAAAAACCAATTAAGACAAAAATATTTCAGGGTTCATATGTCATTAATGGCCTATGTGTTGATGTGAACCATTTATATAATGCTGCCATTCAGATAGTCTGTCACCCCCTTGTATAAGATACTTTTCCAGCAAGCATAAATAGAGGACAGCTCAAAACCATGATATAGGAAACAGTCTATCTAGCTTCTTTTCATCTTTAAGGAGTCAACATTGCATGTTATACATAAACTCAGCTCAAACGCATCGATTAAGAAGTCATTTTACTAGTTTTAGAGTAAATGCACTTAATCTTTACAACCAGTATTACAGTTTGGTCTCATAGTTTTTACTGTAGCTCCCTGAATGAAGGGTTTTTTTGTTGGAACCAAACATGAAACTTAAACACGTCTAAACTTTATAAAAATAAAAAATATGGGAGTAATCTCAGTAATATTAGACTACTTTGTGCTTGAATTCAGCACATTCTGAAATTCTTCAATGGATCAAGGTCTCTGTAAGAAGAAAATTATACTAAAGGTTTGACATCAGTAACTCAAAAGGAGATGGTGCTACCTCTATTACAGACAGCTACAATTACACTCTCTTTAGATTCACTTTTTGGGTGTGGTTAATGACACTCATCAAAGGAAACATGGTCCTGGTTCTGTCACCAAAGCTAAAGGAACATTTCCTTTTGATGAAAATCCATGAGGTTTTAACACTTGCTTTCATTCTGGATCAGAATGAAAGCAAAATCTTTCAAAAATTTTCATATGAAGAGAATTGTATTGAAGTTGATCTTTTCAACAGGAGTTTGGATATGGGAGAGTGACTCTATTAAAATTTTAACCATTAAAATTCTGCAAAATGTGTGGGCATTTCTTGAAGGAAAGGTGTTCTGCCTAGCTCTTTTTCTTCCACAGAAAATTGGCTGGCCAAAATTTAGAAAAGCAGAGGTACTGCTTGCTTCCTGACGTTTCTAGGATCTCCATCTTAACAATATACACAAGAAGAGACTTTTAAATTAGATTCATTTTAATGTTCAAATGCTTTATGCATATGGTTTTCTGATTCAAAGCCAAAATAACCAGACTAAATTTACTGTGATTTTTAGGCTTTGCATTTCACATTGAAAAATTCATTGTGATTTTGAGGGCTTTTGTTTTTCTATTGAACCATTACTCTGAACCTGGTGAGTAGGCAAACACTGACAAAACTAGAAAATAAACACAGTCAATTAAACAATTCTTTTCATAGAATCATTTAATAACTTGACTTGGAAGGGACCTTAAAAATCATCTAGTTGCAACCTCCCTGCCATGGGCAGGAACACCTCCCACTAGACCAGGTTGCTCAGACCCTCATCTATCCTGGTCTTAAATACTTCCAGGGTGAGGTGTCCACAACTTCTCTGGACAACCCATTCCAGTGTCTTACCACCCTCATAGGAAAGAACTTCTTCCTAATGTCTAATCTAAATCTACCCTGTTCTAGTTTAAAACCATTGCCCCCTTTTCCTATCAGCACATGCCCTTATAAAAAGTCCCTCCCCAGCTTTTCTGTAGGTCCCCTTCAGGTGCTGGGACACTGCTGTAAAGACTCCCTGGATCCTTCTCTCCACCAGGCTGAACAAGCCCAACTCTCTCAGCCTGTCCTCACAGGAGAGCTGTTCAAGCCCTCTGATCATCTTTGTGGCCCTTCTCTGGACTGTGTCCAACAGATCCATGTCCTTGTGTTGGAGGCTCCAGGGCTGGATGCAATACTCCAGGTGGGGTCTCACAATAGTAGAGTAGAGGAGCAGAACCACCTCCCCTTAACCTGTTGGCCATGCATCTTTTGATGCGGCCCAGGATACAGATGGCTTTTTGGGCTGCCAGCACACATTGTGGGCTCATGTTACACGTTTAATCAACCAGCACCCCCAAGTCCTTCTCTGCAGGTCTGCTCTCAATCCACTCATCACCCAACCTATATTTGTTCTTGGAATTTCCCCACCCCATGTACAGGATCCCGCTCTTAACCTTGTTGAACTTCATGAAGTTGGCATGGGCCCACCTCTCCAGCCTGTCAAGGTCCCTCTGGATAGTATCCCTTCCCTCCAGCATGTCAACTGTACCACACAATTTAGTGTCATCAGCAAACTTGCTGAGGGTGCCCTCGATCCCACTGTCCATGTCACTGACAAAGATGTTAAACAACACTGGTCCCAGTACGAATCCCTGAGGGACTCCACTCATCACAGGTGTCCCTTTGGACATTGAGCCATTGATCACAACTCTTTGAGAGTGGCCATCTAGCCAATTCCATATCCACCAAATGGTCCATCCATCAAATCTGTGTCCTTACGATTTAGAAACCAGGATGTCATGCAGGACAGTGTCAAATGCTTCGCACAAGTCCAGGAAGATGACATCAGTTACTCTTCCCTTATCCACCAACATCGTGAGCCCATCACAAAAAGCCACCAAATTTGTCAACCATTTCTGATGCTTATTTGTTTCACAAAGTTGCATAAAAATAGTAGTAGTATATTTTAGTTACTAATTAGTAGTAACTGTTGATTACAACTATCATTATATAAGCCTTTTAGAAATATTCAATAGAAAAAAGGAGAAAAGGCACTTGCATGTGTAAATGAGTTAGAAAACCTGCTTGAAAATAAAATTTTTAAAAGCTGTTTCTTTACATCAGGGAAATTGATTTTTTTATAAAAACTAAAGGACAACAGAGGTATTATTTCAGATTTCTCATGTTTTAGACTTTCTTTCAGTCATTGATTTTCCACTGAAAAATGTTTCCACAAATATTTTTCTCTTTCCTCTATCTATCTGACATTTATAATTAGTACACCACTGCTTTCATAAAATGGGATTTCATTTTCTAAGTTCCTAAAATATATCTCTTCATCTATGGAAAACACTTTGATATTAACATCTTTAGCACAATTCAGTATTGTACCTCTAGATAGGTAGAAGTATGAAAGTATCTTGTTTCAGTGACTCAGCTTAAGACTTCTACACTGTTAAGTCCTACCAAAGGGCTGTTATGAAGACTGATACACAGACCTTGTACAAGGCCTTCTACCATGGTAGAATCTTACCCTTTATAAAAATAGCTACATAATGTTGGATTTCACACATACAATCTGATAGAGCTTGGCAAACTATACCATACTGCTGATATGAAGCAAAGTATTAAGTACATATTACACAACATTTATTTTGTACGGCAGCAATTTGTTTAATTTCATTAACAGCAGGTAGAAGGTAACAAATTACTTAGCCTGGGTCTCCAGAAAAAGAATATTCTGCATGAAATGAATACAAAGCCCAGACCATCTCCAAGCACCAGCTCTGATGTGAGAATGTCTGTTTATTTAATAATGGTTTAACGACGTGCACTGAGGTTTGTCTGACATTTCGAGGTTCTCCGTTCAAGGAAAAATTTTTCATTAAAGACTAAATTAATTAGATAGCATGTGCAAACAAACTACTCCATTTGTGATTATGTGTAGGTGAGACTTTTTATTTTACTTGAACAATTAAAGCTTCTCCATATGATGTTCCTCTTAGCATTGATTCTTTTAGTACATTTTGTATCAAGCAATTTGAAGAAAACAAATTAAAGAAGAGGATTTATGAGAAAGCCTCACAAAATCCCAAGGATTATTTTTTCCTCAGCAAACTCAGATGGTATACAAAAAAAAGAGAAGCAGAGGAAGCAAAAAAAAAAAGGAGTGCACCATCTAAATTCTAGAAAAAAATTAATTACTAAAATCTTAAAAGCCACAGGGGAGACATATGTCTGTAATCAAATTCTGGGAAACAAGCCCCTGCAAACTCTCGCATTTCAACTTCCAAATCACTACCATTTCATGTTCATTTTGTGATGAAGTGAGAGTCTTATAAAACAAACAAACAAACAGAAATTAGTCACAAAATTTCCACTTCTCCATACAACTGAAAAATCCCCCCTGAGTTTGAAACAGCAAAGCAAGCTGCCTTCCAAACTATTCAGAAATGAGGTAATGGCTTTGTGATTTCATTCCTTTGCTTGGAGCAAAGAATAGAAGCTGGGAAAAGAGAGTCTCAAAAAGTGTGCTCTTTATCCCCTCCCCGTTGGCTGCCTTCTGCAGCTTTCAGCCCCAGGAATGCAAGGGATGATGTAGTGCAGCCGGTATGTACAGAAGCACTTGCAAACCCATTGTACTTAATGAGACTTGGAAACCAGTCAGGACCAGGGCACTTCTTCTTGTGATGCTTTTCATCAAGGCCACAAAGAGGGACAGCGGAGAGGCATGAAATGTTACATAGTTTCTGTAAATATTTAGGGCAGGATTTAAAAAAACTAACAGGCTGATTTCCAAACATCCTTAGCTCTCCAGAAGCTCCTGCTGAAGATCCCGTTGCCTTCAAGGATCATGTGTGTCCTGTTTCAGATCTCAGCCTCAGGAACAGTGCTACTGCAACACCAGACCAGCAGACAAGCAGTCAAAAAAGAGGAGTTGCAGAGCAAAACTCTTTTCCATGCAGAAGGAGAGTTAGTGGAAGAGTGTGCTGCTTTGAAGGGTCTGGATTTTATTTCTTGTTTTACACCCAGTTCTCTGTACTTGTCAATTCTACAAATAGTTCAATTTCCTGACTTCACAGTTCTTCACAGAACGCTACAAACAAAATATTTAGCCTCAGGTTACACCAAAATCCTCTTTTCTGGAGAAAAATGGGTCATAGAATCATAGAATCATTTCTGCTGGAAGAGACCTTCAAGATTATTAAGTCCAACCTTATGACTAGCCATATCAAAAACCACTAAACTGTGTCCCTAAGCACAACATCTAACTGCCTCTTAAACATCTCCAGGGATGGTGACTCCACCACCTCCCTGGGCAGGCCATTCCAATGCCTGACAACTCTTTCTGTAAAGAAATGCTT
>WUAM01000179.1:25860193-25871683 GCA_024336885.1 Actenoides hombroni
CTGGCTGTACTCAGGAATGTGCATTCTCCAGAAACCTATGGCACCAAGGAAAGCTTGTGTTTCCTTCTTGTTGGTGGACAGGTAGTCCAACTTTGCACCAGCCAAATCAACAGCACTGAACCTAGCCCAAACATGGACAGACTGCCACAGAAACCAGTCAAGGCAGTGTGACCCATCACTCACATCTCACCACCATACTGTCTGCTCTGCTCCTCACCTAGCAATTGGAAGCAGGATCTTTATCACCAAGCTGATCTATTGTCTTCCAGCCCAAGCTCTCCTTGTAGGTCGGCTGTTCCAATTCCAAAAGAACAGGAAACAGACTCATTAAAAGCAATGCGTGCAAAAGATTTTCTCATAACCACTATAATTTGCAATTTGGTAAGACACCAGAGGCAATTTTTTGCTGTGCAATAAGAATCATTAACCTGTTCACAGACCAGCACAAAATTCTTGAACACTCAATATGTGGACATCACGCTGGTGTAACAAAAAACATTCCCTCCACAACCAATCTTTGAATGGCATATGAAAATGTTCATGGGTTCTGCCAAAAAGAAAATAGCAGAAAACTTGATTTTTCCTTTGTGCCTAGAAAAGGAGACATGCAGACTCAGCTTGACTTTAACCTTAACATAACCTTAACTGAGCAAAAGAAGGCAATTTTAAAGTCTGCAGAGAAGGGGACACATCCATAAGAGACCTCCACAAGTATCCAAACTAATTTAATCCAAAACATCCTACTTCTCATTTTGCATGAAAAATCCCAGGAATTCCTCTGGCCAGGAAAAACTCTTGGTGAAAAGACATATCCCCACTATCCTTAGGACACACAGATTCAGGAAGCTTCTCATCTTCCTGATCTATTCAGACATCAAGTTGGTTCCTTGATGGGTAGACAGGCCACAGATGCCAGGGGTATGTGATTCTACAGTGCAATACACTCATCAAACCAAACATGTAAACTGCCCTGAGAAGAATGATAAAATAGAGACATGGTGTAGGAAAGGTTTCTCTATATAATTTGAAGGGCCCATGGAGGCCTGGCTGTATTCTCGTTTCTTTCCCAGTTCTGTTATTCTATAACTGCTATTAGTTACTATTGGAGTCAAAATATTGAATTAAAAAGATAGTGGTTTCATTCTTAAATTATTATGGAATTTTCCACCCCAAAAGAAAGGTATTCTAACTAAATAATTTGCTATTATTGTTAATAGTGGGTTTGCTATTTCTCAGAGAAAGAATTTGCATGCCTCGCTCCACTCAAGATTAAAGTAAAAATTTCGTATTCCACTGCACATTCTAATAGCAATGATAATTAGAACATTATATATATATTTATATATATAGTGTATATACATGTACAATATATATACACTATATATAAATCAGTATTCTTGTAATAATTTCCATATTTTATCTCACATAATCCCCCTTGATGACATAGATTTTTATGAGTCTTGAAAGACTACTGTCTCCCCATGCAGTGCTCCCACTCAGAAGGAACCAAGTCTACACACTCTTGTCCTTTAATATGAAAGAAAAAAAGAAAAAACTATAACAATTTCCCAGAGCCTCCTACTTGATCTTCCCCACTGTAAGTGTGACTGACTCAGAAACGCATAAGGAGGAGCCACTGTTCTGTTGCAGTATGAGTCCCAAACATAGCTGATGTGTTAACTGACTTGGTCATGAGAAACAAATGAGCAGCTCCAACAGCTTTCAATGTGTATGTTCCACAGTAGTTTAGGCCTAGCATGTAGGATGGCACTTCACTCTATTAGACTATGTTTCTACGATAAATACTTATGCTTAAAGCATCTTTCCATTATCATGTCTCTGTTCTGACTAGTCTTTGACAGAATCATCTCTTTACCTAAAGACTGCTCCCAAAATTGCAGAAATGAAATAAACCCTTCTGACACAAATCTCTCACCTTGCTTTCTTACTAAGCTTTCTTTTTTCTAGTTGCCAGAAGTAACTAAAAGTCTCATTGAGTTTTTCCCTTTCCCTTGTTTTCTTTGAGAACAATTTACTGGCCTTCAGCGCCAGTGAAAAGAATCTCCCATTTAACAAATGCACCATTTTCTATAGTCCAATCAATATCAACCCTCTTTACTGATCATTTGGCTTAATTCAGAAGAAAAGATGTCATGCTTCACACAAATCACTTTTTTTACTCAAAAGAATCCCTTATTGAATAAACTGTAGTGTCATCTTAGTCAACAAAAATAGACCACAAAGGCACCTCTTGGTAGTCTGTATTATTTATCCACCTGTAAAATGATGGGATTTTGATGCAAATGAAGTACATTTTTAAGCTACATTTTCTCTTCTAATAGAAAATTACTACAGAAGGCTAGAAATGTCCCTATTCATGTAAGTGGACTTTCAATCACTGTAATCCCACAAGTACTGTACAAGTATATATATGCCCATGTTCATTCACAGTTCTAGCAAAACTGAACCCATTAGGTGATGCTTCACTTTGTTCTTGTTGGCACTGCCATTCAGGTGCTTTGATTAGACAAGAAGATAGAGTCCTTTTAGAATGTCAATTCAAAACTGTTCACTCTCAGCTTTTAGTTTGGATCCAGGCTAGAAACGTGACACATTGCAAAATCACGCTGAGACGGATTTATGGCATAATGTAATAGATGATTCACCAATACTTTTGCTCATGTAAGACTGAGACAACAGACCTTAAATCAGAAATCAGTGTCAGTTTTGGATCTGTTTGATCTGTCTTAAAAAATAACAGAAACAAAAATAAAGAGTATCTACAAGACTTTTTTTTTTTTTTTTTCAGTTGTGGAGACACAGAAGTATCATGATACTGACACTAGCATGAGAACTTTCATTTCCATATTTATGTAAATTAGCTGCTGTAGCTTCAGGAATGTAAATGCATGAAGTTTCCATGAACTCCGACATACAGTATGAAATATAAACAAAAGGGATAACATCCTACCATACTTCATTTTGAGGGATCACAGAAAAAGGCATGTTTTGCATGACAACTATAACTGCTAAATTGTAAGCTGTGTAAGAATTCAGGGCTCTCAGTGCATCTCATTTTAAGCAACTGTGTATTTGAGTTTGCCAGTAATATGTTCTGAATTCTTCTACAGATACTGGCAGCGTATGTGTGTATGTGTGCATGTGTGTGTGCTGTCATACCCTATCTGCCCAAGCATGGACTGTCTTGAAAGATTAAGTGCACCTATTTTGAACTGGTGGCTGCATGCCATAATTTTTAGCTAACTCGTTTCCCTCTTAGTGAAAACAGAAATAAAAATATATTGTGCACACTTCATTGCTAGAACCTTTGACCTCAGCTGCCTGTCTAGCTGAGACTGTGATGAATGCTTTGTGTCTCTTCATTTTTAATTGCTCATAAATTGTTATCCCATGAAACACAAAACTAGCCTTGTCCTCATTTTAGTAGGGGTTGGAGGTCAGCCTAACAGTAATACAATTAAGGAGTGTCTTTGTGTCGGGGTGTGGGAGTGAGGAGGGCAGGAGGGTTACAGAAGGTTGTGGTAGTGAAAGATGTATTCCTTTCCAAGGAAATACAAAGCAAATTCCACACTTCCAAACAAAAGTCTTTAACGTTTGACAGTGTTGAAAAAAGCTCCTGGGAGGGCATTTAGAAGGGCAATAAAATAGACAAGATTTTCCACATCTGTACAATAATTCGTAAACATACATGTACACAGAGCTATATATGATAGCACTCATCTTCTCTTTGCAATGGCAGACTTAATCCTATAGGTCAATTTTTACCCAGGCATGCATGTTCCGATTTGCTGATTTCAGAAGAAATGATAGCCTACCTTTGACTCCCTTATAAAATAATCTAAACCACATCTGTGAAGATAACACTGCAGAGTTACTTTCCTCTGGTTAATCTTCCCTCAGTTGTCACACATTTCCTTCCTGTTCTTGAAAAGCTGGACTACTCTTAATTCAAATAATATACAGTATGCCAAGACACAACAAAATCTTTCACCTTCAAAAGATGCGGTAATAAATAACAATAAAATATTAGCTCAGTGACATCAGGGAGCTTAGTGTTCTCAGATATAAACCTCTTTTGATTTTGGTTGAATAAATAGGCAAATAAAGAAAGCTTTCTGAATTTGCTTTTACATCACACCATACATAATTCTGTTTAACAACAACAACAACAAAAAGTTATTGGGTTTTCAGTAACTGAGAATGTCTTTAGATTCCCACAGACCAAACCATTCTGGTAATAGTGGGCTCTTGGAGTTAATTTAGCCAATTTGTTCCAAATCCCATAACCATCCTTGTTGTCTGATTTAGTTCTAGCAAGACACAGCACCTGCACCAAAGCCACCAAGTTCTCAGAAACCTGTTATAGAGCCTAGAAACAGTCTTCTTCAGCCCATTGCACAGGCTAATTTTAACAGCTGTTTAAAAAATACAGATAGCTATGAAGAAAACTAGTATTTAGCACCCACTGTTGAATTCTCCCTGGAGGATGGACAATTCCACCACTTAGTCATAGTACAATGGATGTTATCAGCTCATACACGTTCCAGTGGTCCAGATAGCAGAAAGGAAAGTTGTAGTCCCAGTAAGTGGCACACTGCTGAATTCAGCAGCTCAGGAGTCTATACCTTCTCATCTTCATTCCCACCAGTGACCTGTTACCATACTTTTGCAAAAAGTCCTACAGTTTCATCAGATACTGCATAGAAAGAAATGCACCTAGTTATAAGTGCAGGCTACTAGAGTCCCAAGATATAAATTTGAACCAGATTTTCAGAGTATTCAGAAGCTTTTCTTCAGATCTATATCTGGTTTGGTTTTGTTGTTGGTTTTTTTTTTTTTTCTAAACTGAAATGTATTATCTGTCAATTACTAACATTTTATCATTTTACTTCATAAAATATTAATTATTTTCCCTTGAACACTAATGAAATACTACTAGGAAAGAGAACAGAAACTATTGCAGAATATTGTTCTTCCTCTAATGAAAGATTCCTCCTTGCTTTAGCTGTGCTAGCAGTTGAAATTGCATATGTTTGCTAATGGTCCCACTAAGATTAAATTATATTTCAGGCCTTCTGTAAACTGAATTCTTACCTTATCTTTTGCTGATAAAAAGCATATTAGCATTTTCATGATTTGGGATGGAAAAAAGTGTATTTCTCTGATATATAGGGTCTATCAAATTATACTGCAATGTTTATCACAACTTCTGCAAGATTTACTGTTTTATTTTTAAAAATCCACTCCTTAAGACTGGTGACTCTATGAGATTCCTAGTTTCCTTGCTCAAAAAGTAAAGGCCTGGTACCATCCCTCTGTACTCAACCTAAGCTGTGATTTAAGAACCAAAGTTCCACATAAATCACAGATAACAATCTGTACTGTACATACCCCAGTGTTACTCAAAGTCTTCAGTGCTACAACCTGGTATGTTCTTCCACAGTCTGTGCAAAGCTCCTCAGTTGCCTATAGCTAGAGGCAAACATACTCAGAAACACTCTCTTCTTGTGGGATAGGAACCTACTTATAAGGAGGAAATTTAGATCTAGGCTTTGAATCACCTACATTCTCCCTGCTGGAACTGGCAAGTTTAGTTGTGGTTTAATATAAAAACTACTCTTGGGTCTCTCTCCTGTTATAATTTAGCAGCTAAAATACCCAAAGAAGACAAAACTACCTGCTAGATCCCCCCACCTCAATGGTCCACAAAAATGCCTCAAACATCAGGCCAGGGCTACATTAGGCGCACACTTCTCTCCCTGCAAGATGGACAAATATGAAGAAGCATGAGAAGCCTCCAGGTTAGGACTTCTGCTGAGGAAAGGTAGTCTTGGGAGGGCCAAGTGTTTTAATGGTGTAATGTTAAACCTATTCTCATCTCAAGGGCCAAAGTCTGGGACTCTAGCTATGTACCATCACAGGTAGGTCAAGATTCTGTTTTCCAGCTTTCCCTTCAACACCATAAGGGTCTCACATCAACTATTGGTGTCTTTTCTGCCTCCTGCTTGAAATCATCACATCTGGCACATAAGCATTCAGCTCCCCTCATCTGCTGAGCGAGTCACACCACTGCATTGCTGACAGTGCCTCCATTTCTCGTAAAAGCACCTTGTTCCATGAAGTCCTACTTCCATGAGAGCTGGACAACCTGCTGCTTAGACTGAGAGAAGCACTGTGTTAGTTTCCTCCACATTCAGGGGAATTGCCATGACTGATCTCTCAGGATCTTCAGAAATGCCCATCCCTCCTCATTCTTCATGTGTGTGGGTGATTTCAGAAGTTCTCTCAGGACTTCTTACCTAAAATTTAGGCACACCTTTGTCCCAGGTTTGGGACTTTGTTTTGGTTAGACAAAAGCTGAAGCTCAACTTGCAAACTCTGGTAAGTGTAACATTTACACAACCCTCCTATATGCTTGATTACAAAAAGCCTAGTATTAGCCAGATAATAAAGTGGATGTATAATAAAAGGGTGTATGTTTCTGTTATTTTCTCAGTTAAAATTAATCACAGCACAAATGACAAATCATAGTGTTCTTGTTTAATCATAGGATTGCATCACAACATTCTCATTGAAAATGGCAAACAAGTTACTTTTCTCTTAATAAAGTCTACTATTTCATTCTACTAATGGAGAAGGTTTCTTTCAACTTTGTGTACAAAATGTCTCTTAAGAATAGGGTCAGATCAGGTGGGTGTTGCTGCCAACATCTCATCAGCTGCTCAGCAGGAATTTCCAGCAGTGAATTTTCCAGCAGTCTCAGTAATAAGAATTTGATGGGTTCTCCCTCCTAATTTTTCTTAGAAAATGGTGATTTTTACTAAGTTTGGTAGTAAAGATATTGCTTCCATAACTTGTCATGTGTTCAGCTGTTCAATTACAGTAATTGTTCAGAAAGTAAACTGAATTCTTGCTAAATTTGTGTTCGATAATGAAAGACTATATAGTGCTTTGAGTCAGACTGTGAGGAGTGACCTGGGATTAAAATCAAATTGAAAGAAAGCTATCTCCTTAAGAAGATGTGGTCTATGGCTGTTTTTTTCCAATGCTGCTGATAAAGAGACTAACACCTTTTTCCCCTACTGAGTCCCTTGTGAGGAGGGGCTATCAGGCCAAGCAGCAAAGGCCAGCAGATAGGATGACTGCTGATGATAAACCTCCACCAAACGTGTCAGAAAGAAGAAGGGCTAAAAAACAGATTGCAGACAAAAGAAGACCAGACCTGGATGGGTTGTTGAAAGATAGTTCCCAGGTGTCCTACTTAATAAAGGAGTGGCTTTCCCAAACTATTGTCTATGTATGTGTCTACACATATATGTTTCTATGTGTCTACACATATATGTTTCTATGTGTCTATTTCTCTGATACTGGGGAATTTCAACACTTTTTTTTTTTTAATATTACTTTTTAGGGAAAATAGGTGTCACTTTAAGTGAACCTAGAGTGGTGCATTGTTAATTAATTTACTTTTTAAATATATTTGAGTCTCTCATCTGGAGAAATTAATGACTGAGAAACAGTGCATCATGTGCTTTTAAAACCACTTAGTATTCATTATGTACTACAAAGGTCTTGAGTTT
Organism: Actenoides hombroni; assembly: GCA_024336885.1. Taxonomy (NCBI): domain Eukaryota; kingdom Metazoa; phylum Chordata; class Aves; order Coraciiformes; family Alcedinidae; genus Actenoides; species Actenoides hombroni. Next base: position 25,867,795 of record WUAM01000179.1, read on the forward strand.
ATGAGTTATTTTTCATTAGGGCCATGGATTTCTAACACAGTATGTTTCTTAAAGCATAGGACACAATGAATTTGAGACTTCAAGTAGCCAGTGTTAGAGCAAAGCTAATGATTCTGCAGATGTCTTCTCTAGCATGTGGCAACTTCTGAAGACAATCATCCTGGACTACAGCTGTCCCCTTTGAGGTAACAAAATAAGACTTACACAGCAGGAATTTCATAATGGAGAGGAGAGGCAGTGTTTGAAAAACAGGTTGTGTTTGGTAAAGGTGCCCATTTTACAATCCTTGTGCCAGAGCGCAAGACCAGTAAGGTTTAGCAGGGCACCTGACTCCACTTCATGACAGCAGCATGTTGCCACCTTGTTCTTTCTTGCCAGTCTCACAATGAGAACCAGGAGAGCAGTGAAAGCTGTTAAGCGTAGTTCATAATTCAGCCATATCTTTGGCCTTAGCTTCAGAGAGCCCAGATGGGAAATAAGGGTCATTTGGAAACAGAGCACTTCCCACAAACTAGAGAGAGATGTAAAACGTACTTACCTACTCATAATTTTCTCTCTCTGAAGTGGATACCAGGTCCTCTGTGACCCATTAGAGCTGGATTATTCTCCCGGTCTAAACAAAAAAGCTATCTGGGTTTTTTTTTTGCTAGCTTCTCAAACTAGTGCCAACTGCCCAAAATGGGAAGACAAAGTACAAATCCTGATGAATAAACATTCTGCAAGATTAGCCATCTCCAAGCAGGAGATGTTCGTTTTATCTATTTAATTTATCAAACAAAAAATGGAAATGAAGATGGTAAAGCAAGATACCAAAATGAAGAAACTGCAGGATTTCTCCCTTAGCTCTCAGCAGGAATGCTTTCTGAGGGACAAAAGGATGATTAGAGGCATGATGCAGATGCGACAGTGTTCTGGGTGGGGTCTCTCCACAGCCACTGTAGAAAAAGGAAAATTCCAAGCAGGTAAATACATTTTAGCTTGCTCTCTTGTGGGTATCTGGTGCTCAGTGATGCATCACAGGTGGGATGTATCAAACAGCAAAACAAATTGTCACAAGCATAAGAGACATTTAAGATATCAGGAAAATTGAACCCTGAGGAAAGTAAACCTTTATTTGAGGGTGACTGTATGTTTTATTTTGTTGGGTTTGGATTTTGTTTGTTTGCCTGTTTTTCACTGCCTTCCTACATGATAGGAAGAAAGGTTTTTTCAAAAAATGAACAAACAATTCCTCTAAATACTGTGGAATTTTGTGCCTATGGGTCATGGTTGGTTTAAGCAGTACATATGGAAAAGCATAAAAGAATAGGTATGTACACAAGAGAAGCACTGACCTGGTATAGCCTTTTCCTTGGCAGCTCCTCAGAAGAATGCTTGTCTTAAATAAACAACCTGATGAACTAGTAAACTTTTCAATTTATACATCAGGAAATAGAAGATGTGGCTGCTTGCCACCCTTTCTTAAAGTTTCCCACATAATCCTAAAATTGTATCTGATACTCTTCAACGATTAACTTTTGCATAAACAGAATTTTTAAGTTACAATCACATCTCAAGTGCTAATGTGTATAAATGACTGCTCTTCTGGAAAGAGTCAGAGCACAGGAAAGGAAAGTGTTTGGTACAGATGACAACTTAAGCATGCTAATACAAACTGAGAATCAGTCAGAGAAGATGCACATTATTACTGGAGATGAAGAGTGGCCTCTCCTAAACTGCGGTAAATAAAGTAATAATTCATTTTAAGTAATAGAAAGGGATCTGGATAATAGAAAGTCTTACCACTATGTTTACAAAGAAGTTGTTCCGTGCAGTCTGAAGCAGCATGGTTTCCAATGGAGCCTTGCCCTCTGTCACCATCCTTCTGATATCTTTCCCTTCAAAGAGTCCTGCTTCTGCATACAGCCATTGTGACAACACCACAGTGCAAGAGAGAACCTAGAATAATATATAACTGGAAAAGCACACAGTTGTGCTAACACACACAGCTTGCCTTTCCTTCAGAAAGTGTCAAATGGGGATCTCTCCATCCAGCTACCACTTTCTGTAAAACCTGTGAGAATTTGATTATTCTTGTCTCTTCTTCTTAAATAGCCTGCTTTTTTTACAAATTTTAATGAATGTAATAAAAAATAGATCACATATTCAGGACACACTTGGAGAAAACCACAAGACAATCAGATTAATAAAGTAAATACACAAAGTTTAATAACTGGCAGGAGAGCTGGAATTCGATGATCTTTAAGGTCCCTTCCAACCCAAACCATTCTATGATTCTGTGATTCAAAATTAGGAAAAAAAGAACACTAGTAAGTGTTGAGTCATACACAAAAAATTTTTGAGATGTGGCTTCAAAGAACTGGCAAAGATGATGGGTCACACAGAAGAAGACTGTGATGAACTGATTTTGCTGCAGAATCTGTATTAATAACATTGGACACCAAGACTAAGATCCAATCAAGTCCCTGCTTAACATGCAGCTCTGTTACATCCTTAACCATGAGGTAAACCCCATGGTTGCCCTTTTTAAGGCACCATTAATAGAATTTTCAGAACTCTGTGAAACACCATGAAACACATGCATCAGTTGTATGAAGACCCTCAACAGTCTTGTGTATTCATGCTGCAGAAAGTAGCAACCTCTCTCATTTTCAAACAAAGTTAAAATGACAAGGAAGTTTGAGAAAATCTAGAAATAAACACAGCCATTGATTCAGGACCATTAAATATTCTGACTATAAAACAGCATCTGAAAGACCAGTAGTTACTTCGACTGCATGCTCAGGAAGCTTGTTGACAATTCTCTGTGAAATTCACTTCACATGGTCGTAGACACCTACAAGTTTATGGCTATTCTTAGAGCTGTCCATGGGGGGAGGGACAAGAATTTCCAGAGAGCAAGTCATTCCACACCTAACATTTCTGGATTCATTATCCAGAGGTGCTTAACCATTTTCATTGGAATGATCTTAGCACAAGGATCTTAGGCACTAATCTGCACCAACTTGCAGATGACTACAGTTTCTCAAAATGAGCCCTAACAGTAACAAAAATCTTGTCCTTCTACTCAAATGCAAATAATAATATTCATCATATTTATATTTTATGCTCATAAGAGTAGAAATTATCACAAGGCCTGAGAAAGAACTCCACTCTCAGTATTTGTTTACTAATATTCACCATTCACCTTAATAGCAGATATTTATTGCAAGCTTTCACTTCCAGCTTGTCTTATGAATGGCAACCAAGATAACATTACTCTCTTCAGTGCTTGAAAGATGAAAAAATTTTTAGCTTTTGATGTTGTTTATGATGGTTGGAGCCTTTTTATTTAAATTCCTCTGACAATTCTCTAGGTGGTTATGTTGGTCCAAACACAGAGGTGTTTTTCCACCATTTCAACATCTGTTTTCCTGATATAAGGACAAACGATCAAGGAATTCCCAAGGAGAACAACAGGAAAACAAAAACACAGGTTGAAAAATGCCTCCTTGGGACTAGAAATGGTTGTAGCATTTGTCAGAGTGCTCGGGTACTTGGGGTCTCTAAAAGCAGCTGGCAAAATTGCAGAATACCAGCAGCTGAAAAGTCTGCTCAGCACATACACAGATCACTTCTATGATGAGCTATCACCAAGTGATCTTGCTGTCCCCTGGATATTGGTGTCAAGTCAAAAGGGCTTTGATCAATGCTTGAAATAGGCCCGCAATAGTGCCATGCACCCAAGGCACTTCCAGGAAACTGGCATGGAGCTCTTTCATTATAGGATGCTGCAGTTTTGAGATTAAGTTGGTCTAGGTAAAAGGCCTCTGGGGGAGAGGAGAGGAGAGGAGAGGAGAGGAGAGGAGAGGAGAGGAGAGGAGAGGAGAGGAGAGGAGAGGAGAGGGGG
>WUAM01000179.1:25871783-25886770 GCA_024336885.1 Actenoides hombroni
GAGGGGGGGGGGGGGGGGAGGGGGGGGGGGGGGGGGGGGGGGGGGGGGGGGGGGGAGGGGGAGGGGGGAGGGGAGGGGGGGGGGGGGGGGAGGGGAGGGGGGGGGGGGGGGGGGGGGGGAGAGGAGAGGAGAGGAGAGGAGAGGAGGATATGTGGGAAGGCTCAGTTCTTTAGCAAGTGGCAGGAATTTCAAGTATATTTGAAGAGTTGGAGGTGCTTTAAAGAAAACCTGTGACTCAGTGAGAGATATAGTAAATATATATATATATATATATTTACACACAGATACTTATTTTCTATAAAGTTAAGACCATTTTATTATTTCATCATCACATTCTAGTATATTTGTTATCTTCTCTTAACCTTCCAGAGTACCCTTCTGCATAAAGACATTGTAAAGGGCAAAGTACAATCAAGAAAGAATTAAGGGACATGATTATGAAGAATTTGTGGGCAGATATGTCCTTATAGCAGAGGGAAAGTAAATGTTGCAGTTAGATGTTGCACCTTTTGTTTTTGTTTATTTGTTTGAATAATGAATTACCCTCAGCCACTTACCAAAAACCTTTTTGGTAGCATGTTGTTTCTATACTGGCAATACAGCCTGCATGCAGTTCTCTGAAAAGGAGATCTGTCTCTGAAAGACAGCCCCCTCATTTGCTTAGACTGTACTGATCCACAGCTGTACAGTTTGTGTTGTTGCTACATCTGCAATCTTGCTGCTGCCCCAGATGGAGAGCTGATCCTTGAAGGGACAGGGAATATCATTTTAAAAAATAATTAAAAAAGCATATTTATAGAAGCAAGGCTGACAAGAAGGGGGGGGGAAGTGGAGAACAGAGCATGAGCACTCATGCTTGAAACCCCTTGCTTGTGCAATAATGAGCTTGAAAGCCTTGCTGAAGTGGTTTTACAGCTGTGCAACAAAATGGTGCACTCTCCTCCCTTAATGCTGACATTTTAATGTAGGATCACAGCTATTCAGATTGTCCATTGGAGCTGGCAGGCTGATGGTGTGAGCAACTACACACTCTCATCAATGTCGCTTGGATGAAAGCTGCTGTCAGGCTCAATAAAATGGCAGGCTAGGCCAATCTGGCACACATGAAAGGAAACTGGAAGAAAGGCTTAATTGCACCTCCAGCAGATTCCAGTTATTCTGCTGGTCTGTTAACAACACGTAGCCTGGCACGCCAGTCTAGTCCTCCCTGCTGTGTTGGTAAGAAAAACTCCTTGAAGGTATGGCACAAAGGCAGTCTGGGTTAGGCCACTCCAACCAAAGCCAAAGAGAGTATGTCTACCTTCTCAGATAGGTTAGCAGTAGCCACCATATCCAGTAAAAAAACTAAGAAATAGAGAAAGGAACCCTAAAAACAGAAACTGAATTGGTCCATGCTTGAGGGATCAGGGCAGGGTCCACCAGCACTGGCAAGATGCCAGGACGGGCTGGACTCTTTGCTGAGACATCTCAAAGAAGATCCAAGAGGAATAGTAGAAAAAAAGTATGTAACGTTAAGCGACAAGAAACAGAAGAGGAAGCATGATCAATGAAACCAAATACTATGGCATTCAGTCTGAAAGGAGTCCTGGGTGACATCAAGGACAGAAAAACTAGGCATTTTTGTCTGTGATGTGTTTGTTGGTAGGGGATTGAGGAAGGGCAGGAGACTGAGATTTACTGAGATTTCTCATTTTTGTTCAGTGGTCACGGTGGTCATGACCTTTTGTTGGAATGTTTGAAAAAAAGTTTTCTGCCAGTAGGAGAAAGGAGACAAGGAATGAAAATACACTGAATACAAAAATCTCACCTAGGGATAGGGAGCAACAAGCTGTTGGAGCAATCTTTTGCCTCTTAAATGGAATTGAGATAATGGGAAGTAATGAGACACCTCTGGATATCTGTTTTTTGCTAGCCTAGCATTATGAAGCTAAGGAAAGAAATTCTGTAAATTAAAAAAGAGCCTTCATACTTGAAAGATGAGGCAGAATTAGTCATCACCACAGCACCAGGTGGCCACAGGGTAAAAGATTTAGTCCATCCATTCAGTCTGCCTTGGAAGGTGTATGAGGGTCATGTGATTTTTTATTGATTGGTTTTTCATTTTACTTGCAAGCATGTCCAAGGACCACATAAAACAGAACCAAGACTGCAATTGTATTACTTTTTGAAGCATGATAAAAAGGAATTACTCTGAACAAATATTAACATTTTCTATAGAGCCATTCTTTTGTAGCACAGCCTAAAAATACTCAAGAAAATTGTGTACTGTGTTATGTTGAGGAAAAAGAATATATCCCTGTCTTGTGACGAACCCAATTTCAGTTGCACAAACCCTTCCATTTCTAACTCTGATTGGATCACAACCCTCACTGTCACCTATACTTTGGGGGTTTTTTATACTACCTGGGGATTAATAGATCTTGTTCCCCTTAGTCACTGGGTATCTACACAACTAGGTAGGAGAGACACTGTGGTCATCAGTAATGAAATTACTCCCATTTCTGGAACTCTCCATATAGCAGATTTGAGCAAATGAACTCAGTAGCTCATCCACCTAATGACCTGCCAAAAACAGAGGGCACAGGAACTTCCCATAGGACATGGATGGCTAGAAAACTGAAAATGCTCTTTCTGTCAGCCTGACAAAAATAAAGAGAAATTCTTATTCCTTCCTTTATGAGCAGCCTCTGTGAAGTAGGAGTCTCCTATGCTTATATATTAAAGAACCAAGTTGTCTCAGCCCATTCTTAGAATCACAGCTGTAAAGGAATTAGGCCAAGGAGGCTGCTTGTGGTTTTTCAGCATTCAGTAGCAGAGTAGGTTGTTTAAGAGGACTTTGCTTTGGATAAGTAATTCTTGTAGGGAACTAGTAATTCTGTCTTGTCTATTTCCCTTTTATCCAAAGTACATGATGGTTCCCCAGTTTCACAGTGAAGTCATAAACATGTATCTGGATCTGGGGATGCTGAAGCAATACACTCATTGCCTTGAGAGGATGGAGAGAAATGTTCTATTGCTTCAAAGTGTATCTAGCACTTGGAATAATTTCCCAGAGGTCCAGGCTTGGAAATACACAGACCAGAATTTTTGCAGCAGGCTAGTGTCTACTGAGGAGTTTAGAGCTTGGCGGTGTTATAACAGTCATTAAAGATATATGAAGCTTCCTTTAATGTAAAGTCCTTTGATGGTAAAGTAGATGGGCATTGAAATGGCCAAAGCCACTCCCTTCAATGAAAGATGAAGTCAGGAAAGAAATGTTTCTTTAGCTCAGTCGCATACGATACAGATATTCATCACCCTAAAAATGACATAGCGATCAATAAAAACTGGAAGAACTTCATAGGTGCATCCATTCCTAATTGAAAAGCTTAACATGACTGTTCCAATAAGAATAATATACCCAGTGTTGACCTACTTCAAAATAAAGGAAAAAAAAATCCATTTTATGGCTGCTTTCTTCACTCTGTCTACTTGTTTCCTTGAAGATAGCTTTATATAAAATATAAATATTCCTTGCCAGCATTTTGATACAAGAGAAAAGTTTCATCCTTCAATAGTGCACATAATAGAATTGGTCAGATTTGAAGCATGGGAGCACTTTTTTATCTAGGATCTTTAATATTTTACAGTTCAGCAACAGAATTTAACCAAGCCATTGGAGATACGACTAATAAGCTCTCCATACACACACAAAAAATCTCACACTTCAGCCTTCATTTTGTTTCTCACTTTCATGATTTACCTATAGTAAAAACATGTTTAAATAAGATATAAAATTTGCATTCTTATTTGATTATCTCCTGGGGCAATTAATGCCCCTGAAAATTTTCAATATTTTGGACACAAAACACATTTAATAAGAACAAGAGTGGCACACTGAAGTCAGAAGAAAGGTCTATTAAATCAGTAACCCTACTGATTTAAATAGGACTAGGACTGCACCCTGTGACTTTATAGACACTTATCATGCAAATTTTCAGAACACCATAGTAAGCTTTTCACTCTAAGGCACTTATAAGGTCCTGTCTCCAATAAACTGTTTCCCAGAGATGCACATGTTATGCTTTTATACTTGAACCTCTTCTCTACCCCAAACTCACCAGGTTCTAGAACAAGAGGAGGGTTTGGATCACCAGTCCATTTTCCCAAACCTCTTGAAATTGCAAAGTGATGCTGCAAATTTTGAAAGAAAAGGTTTATTTGCAATATTTTAATGGTATCTTTCACTATTCTTGTGGCATGAGAACAATTTTAAATTTTATGGAGTATCTATTCTCATTTATTATTCTAATTCTCTATGCCATACGACATCAGACACATTTTTTGAACTCACAACATACTTCGAGGTTCAGCCTTCACAAAGTTACTGAGAATACATTGTTCTGTCTCTTTTGGTTGACAAACCTCCCTGGAAAATTGAGCTGCCATTAGTGGGAAAGTCCTATAAAACAAAATGTTGATGATAATATGTTTTAATAGCTTAGTTTGCAAAGTTGCATGTTGTAAGATTTATTTAAGATAAAGCTAGGAATTGACTAGTCATCAAAAGTAGCAGGCAGTGAAGGACAAATGAAATGTAGCGTTCAAAGATGTATAATAATTACCAAGCTGGGACTGATCTTCCACAAAGTTGATGTCTGGAAAGTTAGATGTACGGTTTAAGCTAATGTAGATTCCCTCTAGAGTAAACAGAAAAAAACTATTATGTGATTTCAGCAGGCGATTCTTCTCACTCTAAAATGGTTTCTGAAAAAGAAATTAATTGCCTTCTGAAGGTTCCAATCTCTCACCAGTGACTACTGATGGCATCAAGACATCTAGGTTAGAGTGGACATCTAACTTCTAACCAGCTAGTGACATCAATGCCATCTCCATTCATTAAACCACCCGGTAAAATTATTAGGAATCCTGTGCACTAGTGGAAGTCTGGATGTACATGATTTGTGTATAATTGCCTGTACCTCTAACAGAGGCACAAGGTAACAGCAATGCTGCGTGAAGCTCATGAACAGTTCTCGAGAGGTGTTTTGAAGAGAGGCACTTGCAGTACCTGGCTTATGGCTGACTTCAGTGAGTTGCCTGTCAAGCGAGTGTGCCAGCAAAAGGTAGCAGTGAAGCTGGAACCCACAGCTGATCCTTGAGGAACCAGTGGGACAGGACAGCTAGGTAAATACATTGTTTGATAAAGGATGAGCAAAGCACCCCAAATTCATGTTCTAACCATTTCACCTTACTCCTTTTTTTCCTGCCTGGAACCAGTTTCTCCTCCTGTAGCTTCCTGCCTTAGTCAGGCCTGATGACAAGAGAGAGAATGTACACTCCGTATTTAAGGACAAGAAACTGCAGCGCATACTAATGGTGCCATAGCTCCTAATATCATCCAATATCCCCTGCTGGCTTTGCAATTACATACACGTGGAGCAAGGAAGTGGCATGTGGCACTCCCAGTGAGGATAAGTGGGTGTCTAGAATTACATTCTGGCATCTCTCAGAGGAAGAAGGGAAGTGTGAGTTAACTGACCCCACACACAGCTCCAAATGCCTCAAGGACCCCAGTGGCTAAGGCTGATGTCAGAGTAAAGAGAGTTTGCAAGTTTTCTAAGTGACTACCCTAAAATCTCTCCCCTCTCTCCTGGTTGGGAGGATGGTCCTTACAGCCAAGACAAGAGGACGTGTTTTGTAACTTAGTATTGCACCTGGTGTAAAGGCATTTAATCAGAGTCTATTTAATAATAATCAAAGCGTATTCAGTTGGAGTCTTCATCCCCAATTTTATCCTTACAGCTCAATTTCCTTTTTTTGTGGTGTTCCCTTCCACTGAATTACACATGCACAAGTGTGTAGTTCAGGAGAAACAGTTCTCTCACCTAAGGTCTGGAAAAAGAACAATTTTATTTCTCACCTTTATTTTTTCCCCTTGGAGGGGAAAAAGTGAACAAATGGACAAAAGAGCAACATTTTAAGAAGGGTTTATTAGTTTCCAGTGTTGACACACCAACAATATTTTGTGTCACTGCTGTTATTTAATGCTGAAACCTGTATGAGATTAAATTACATGGCAGAGTACTACAGTGTGTTGGACAGCAGACAGAGAGCAGACTATGCTCTTACTCATTACTGTGCCCTTGACTCAGTATGGGAATTTGAGTGCTCCTCCGTTCTATAGTATCCTATATCCATAAAAAGTATAATGATTCCTTTTGAGAGACTCAGCTACTCAGACTAGGCTTTGCCCATTAAATAGATAAGGAAATACTTGCTTTGGGTAATTTATTTTTTTTTTCTTCTGGCTTCCTGGATTTTCAAGGAAATCCAGTGACTTGCTTGGCTTTGTATACTCTCAGGACCAAATTTGTTTGCTTTTCAGGTTTTGCATAAAAGACATTATTGAAGAAACAAAATTATTTTGAAGGAAAAAAATCATAATAATTCAGCAAAATAATGTTTTTCATATAAACATTCAGATTGTGCACTCCTCTTTACTCCTGAAACCATAAATTTAATTATCAAGCCTCAGATTTCATTAAATTCCATGTTTCTATTTTGGCATGAGACCAGGAAAACCAAACCATGGACTGAACTGTTTATAGGTTCATCTCAGCGAAGCCAGAGCAGGGGGTCTGTGAAACCAGTGGGTGATAGGGCTGTTTTCTATTCTTAACTTATGTTCTCTTAAGTCTGTTATCTTTTCAATTCCTTTATTTTTTAAGTCCAAGTGAAGAGGAGTGGTTTTGCAAGGAAAATCAGCACAAGAACGGTGCTGGGGTGAGATGAAAGATCTTGTTCAAGGCAGGCACCTGCCGGGAGTTGTGTGGAAAGGGATGATGGATTGAACACTGCCATCTTTTGGCTGTGACCACAGCAAGGGTGTTGTGGGGAGGAGATTTTACCAGGCTTCCTCATAACGCTGGCTAGGCATCTGGCAAAAGCATGTTTTCATGCCAACCCAACGCGGAAATGCTTCCAACTGCTGATCTGCAGTACTGTACATGCTAGCATGCACCATGTTGGCACCACGTAATTTAGGTTTCATCCCTTCTCTGTGAGGTCCTCAGAACTGAGAAGATGGGCTAATAATGCAGAGAGCTGTTAGCATCACTAAAGAATAAGTGCAATCAGGTGGATGTAAACAGTCACTTCAGCCTGACTGTGGTACACTCTTCCTGCCTCGGGAATACTTGAGAGTATCTCGCATTGTGTTGTGCTGAAATAGTGTTTTCTCAAGCGGTGAATTATATACAGTTTGTACTTCAACCTCTTTTGAGCACTTAACTGTGAATATTTGTATCAGTGCCAGTGAGTGTGAGGTGATCTCATTAGAAAGAGAAAGAAAATATTATTAGCCACAGAATTATTTCTAAGTGATTTAACGATTTACTCACGTGCAACCTCTGCAGTTCTTACATAAGAGGAGGAAAAAACCCCAAACTTTTGCTTTAAAGCAAGATTCTGACTGGTGTCTGTCCTGCCTCCCTGCCAGTGCCTCACAATTCGTGCTGCCTTGGTTCAGCATGAATAGCTTTCCGCAGTCTCCACCAAGGTTTCATAGTTTCATGGACATCTGTAACTTTTGAAACCTGACTTGGCACTAGTATTTCCTGCTTGCTTTCTACTCGATCTCTTTGAAGTGTGGTAAGGACACCTTTCCTTTTGGATCTATCTGCTGTTGCATTCAGCTGTTGTCTGACCTCTGAGTTGCTGGGAGCTGTGAATGGCTGCTCTGTACCCCTCTCAGGATCCTTACACTCTGCACACAAGTGAGTTCTTTAAGGCCAAGCAGAGAGCAGTACAAGCTAACTGACTATGATTTGCATGCGCACACAGAAGCATTCCATGAGTTCTGATCCAGTGGCCAACTCTGTCCCTCCCAAAGAACAGACAGTTTTTAATTGTCCTTCTTTATAGCTGTGTTGAGGCTGGGTTGTAAGACAAAACAAGAAGAGTGTCTGTGGGTGAGGTCAGTACTGTTTGCCAGGTGTTTTGCATTATCTGTTTTCCAAGATGCTGAGCTGAGAGACCATCAGTGAAGCAAAGTTTTATGCCTGCAGATGCCAGCAGTCAGGCACGACTGCAGGAACAGTACAGCAAAAGAGCCTTAGGTATTCAGAGAATTCTGCAGTTTTAACCAGACTTAATCTGTCCTGTCTTCGCTGGGTCACATATTTCCCTCAATCCTTCTTTCTTCTTTAATTCAGCTCAGTTTTTTTTCAACTCCCTACCCTTTTTCCTGTGCCAGCTCCCCATATAGTCACTATTTGACTACTTCTACCCACCCCCCATCCGGATTGTCTCGTTCTCTCCTTCCACATAAAACCATTATGTTTTTTCCCTATTCCTTTGTTTTATATCCCATGTCTCTGTCCTGTGCTCTTCAGAAGCTCACTGCTTGCAGAGCTCTGTAGGGTTAGTATTCTTTAACAGTTCCTGCCACACAGAGGAGCCCCATTCTTGGTTGGGTTTCAAAGACAAACATGAAAGTGGGTAAAAAGAAGATATTGCAAAACACAGTTTAAAGGAGTTTAGGTAAACAGAAAGTTTTAGAATGCATTTTATTGAGGTCTTTATGGTAGTCATGGTAGACTAGGATGATCTTTTATGTCATCTCAGTATAAAAACAGAGGTTCAACTTGGTGAAATACTACAGTCAGTCAGTGTTGAACACTCAGAAATAAGAAGTGGTGCAATTGGCCAGTGCAAATTCCTCCTAGTGGAAGAAAGTAACTTAGCTGATACAACTGAAAAAACTTTTAAGAATGAGTACAGAAGTTCATAAATCCCAGAAAGAAATTGAAAAGTGTTACAGTCTCAGAAATAAAAGGAACAGACTCTCCACAAATGCAAACTATGAAATACCTGCTGCAATAGAAGCAGGCTGGGGAGGCCTGGGGGTTTATAGCAGACCACAAGCACAGTTTCTCGATGTTCTAAGGGGAATTAAGGCTTGGCGGTTTACTAATCACTAGACTCAAATAATTACAAGCCCCCAGGTGAAGCACTTTGTCCAGATCTGGGCACTAAGCTTTCAGATAGATGCAAAATATCCCCATGGCATTCATAAAAGATTGTAACAGTTGACCAATGAAGCAGAGTCAAAATAATTGTCTGATGAAGAAAAGTGAAGATTTGTGGAGCAGAGCATGATTTGTCCTCCAAAACGTAGCAAGTTGTTAGAAAAATAATAAAGCTTCCTTTATGTCAATTGAAGGGATGATTAAGTAGTAATAGACTTTATTTATAGTCAGGGAAAGTAGAAGTTGACATAAGAAATTATGTGAGAAGAATTAAATACTGTTACATGCTTCCAAGGAAAAAAGATCACTTGGTATATTCATCATTAGATCTTTTACTTGCACATTAGTGACAAATATCTTTCATTTACATTTTGTATGATTTCTGAAGGTCCTGTCAAGTATTATCCTTCTGTTACACTGAGCAATTTCAAGGTACTGGGAGGATACACAGGTATGCCTCCAGGCCAGTCTGGCTGCAAAGTGAAATTATGTGTATGTGATGATGTAATAACTGTCAGAAGCAAAATGCCTATGCAAATCTTAACAAACTTACACCAAAATATATCTACTTCTGTTTCAGGAGGAACATACTGATTCAGAAATGCATGGGATCATACAGTATTTTCATACAAAATAAAAATTTTCTAAGGATAACCCTGCTGTGATTTATGCAAACAGTAGCTTTATTGCTCTGTTGTCTTCCTACTTTAAGAGAACCTGAACTAAAGTAAGCTCTGTAGTTGTCATCTACATAGTTCATTATGTCCAGATGAACGTCTGCTAAAACGACTGCTGTAGTTAGACCTCACTGTAAACTAGCTATACATCTGTAGAGAGTTTACTTAAGCTTTTAAGTAAAAGTAAGAGCAAAAAGCTTAAGTAATCATCTTATAAAAAAAACCCCAACAACAAGCAAACAATCAAAAATACCCCAAACCCCCCAAAAGAAAAACAAAACCAAACACACACAAAACACCACTGGTATTGGCAGCATCCTTTTTAGGCTCTAGCACCACATTTTTTTATATGCTTCTGGGAAGTAAAGAGTAATACTAAGTAAGCTTTCTGAGTTGGATCACAGTGTGTGTAGTAGTCTGTACTACAATCTTGTTAAAAATCAGTACAAATAGACCGGATTCAAGAAATAATATACTTTTGAGAGAAAAGATAAGCATGTTAGAGACCTTTCAATCCTTTATGTAGTAAATTAAGCCACTTGATTTTGTGGGAAAGCCAACCTGTGTATCAGCTTGGAGAACTGGCCCCATCCTGCCCCCGGTACATTGAAAGATATTAGTATCATCCTGGTTGTATGTAAGTCAGAGATGACTCCTATGCTTTCATAATGACTGATTATTTTTGAGCATAAGTAACCTAAGGACAGTACATGAGAATACTTCTGGCCTAGGGAGCTAAATTTTTATACCAGCGTCAGGCAACACTGATGTTTGCAATCCCTAAGTCCATGCAGTTTTCTTGTAATCAGAATATCCCATTAGATGATGTCAAAATCCTTCCCTTTAATTCTTGCAGCAGTCTAAGATCAGACTCCACCTCCATCATAGCCCCTTTGGGGCAAATCAGCACCGCCAGATAGAGATTGTGTCTGATCGCTCTCTGACTGGGCAGAGCTGGCTCCAATCTCCTGGTGAGCAGACAGTGAGAGAAAGGGTGTTTTGGGGGTGCCTGCACTCCAGCCAGCCTTAGCCTCCAACTGCCCCCACCGGGTCCCTCTGCCAGCTGGCACAAGCGACAGCAGCCCTGTGACTTTCATGTGCACTGCAGACCTGGGGAGCCCTGCCCTGAGTGGATTTGGGCATGGGAGAAATTCTGGCCCTTGAAGTGTTTGAACTGTCCTGGTTTGAGTGAGAACAGAACGAATTCTGTTCAGTGATTTGACTTTTCAGCTCAGTTCTTCTAACTAACTGCACTGTCTGAAGTTAGCAGCCTGTTTCCCAGGCAGTGTCTGCTTCTAGCAGTGAGAACACCCCATGGTTAGAGTTACTACCAAGGACTGGTGTGCAGACCAAGGCCACTGCTGGATCTTGTGTACCACATTGGGGAGTGCAGAAAAGTAAAAGGCTGCACCTGCTGGGAGGAGCGGACAGGACAGGTGACCCTAAATTGACCAGTGAGGGATTCCAGCCCATATATGTCATATTTAGCTTAGAGCTGAGGGATCTGGAGGGTCTCTGGGCTCTTCTCCCCTCTTGGACTGCTTGGCCAGCTTTTCTTGGCTTGGCTTGGGTCCTCTTTTGGTTCGTTCCTTGGAGCATCCAAGGAGGACTCTGTCCGTTCTGCCTTCAATCCCAGTCAGTGTGTTCCCGAACCTGGTACCAGAATCCAGCTCCTGAACACAGCTCCCATCTTCTGAGGGGCCCAGTCTGGGACTCCCCCGGTGACTGCTCATCAGTGGTGACAGTGATGTAATTACCATCAGGGGGGTTGGGTTCGATACTGGTTTTGTATATATTCCATTTTTTAAAATTATTATTTTCATTTTCCTTAAAGTGGTTCTAGTTTCCTTTTCTAATTGCTAAGTCTCTCTCCCTTATTCCCTTTCTCTTCCTCTTTGGGGATGAAGGGGGATTAACAAAGAGAGTCTGTTATAGGTCTAAGGGGACACCCTGACCCTAAACTGTGACAGATTTATTGGTACCTAATGTGGGGCTCAAACCCACAACCCTGATATTAAGAGTATCATGACCTCAGGGTTATGGGCCTAGTGACACCAACCCATAAGTGTCTCTCCCATACTGCTTTTCCCTTTCCCTTCTGGGTCAGGAGACAGGTTAATAGAGAGCATCTGTCATTCATTTAGTGGCCAGACCAGCCTCAATTCATGACAAAGCTTTCACTTCCTTTATTCTGTTTTTCTTTGTTGTTGTTTTTTTTAATTTGGTAAGAAAGGCTGTATCTATAACAAAAATTTCAAGCAAGAAGAATGATTCAACTATTCTACAAAGCTGATCAAGACATGTAAGAATTTGGTTAAAACCGACTAAACTTAAATGAATAAACAGTACTAAGAAGGAAAGTTAAATTTTGTTCGGTAGAACAACTTTGTAACACACTTCTGTTGTTCCTCAAAAATGAATATAACATGCTTTCATCAGCCTAATCTTCAGCATAGATATACTTTAGTACACCCAATGTTAAACAACAAATACATGGTCTTACTGAATTATTCATTTGATACTATGTATACTATGTAACAGTATGCTGTCTTATATTTCAAAAATTTCCTGTTAATAACCAGTTAAACTATACAAGACAAAGATTTTGTAAGCTTCATAAATGATGTAACTAAACTTTATGTGTTCCTAAATTTGTTTGCCTCCTGAAGCAAGACACTGAACAGTTTCTCATTTTTCCATTTAAGAGAAAGAAATAAGACTTTGAAGGCTGCCAGAGAAAGATAAAATCTATATAAGTTTAGGTGTTTAAGTTAGCTGGACACGATCTCCCTCAGAAAGAACTCTATGAAGGTAGCAACATTTTCATATTGACTTGCTGGAACGTTCATTTCACTTATCTTCAGCTGCGTAAATTTTGCATCTCACTCAAATTAGCTGGTTAAGAGGTTGCCTTTCTCAAATCAGTAGTTACAGAAAATCTTGCTTTAGTTGGCTTTATTTTATATGCCACACATCCTAAATAACAAATATCATAAGGGATGAGAACATCAGTATTCTTCTACTCAGTACAGGAGGAGCCTATGAGGCTAGTTGAGATTACACTCTTCTGCTAGGTAGCAAAATGTGGTAAAATTAATCACATTTTTAATTTATGATTACTACCTCTGTTGCTTCTACAGGTAAGGCTCATATCATGTACAAACTAAAATCTAACATTTACAGATATATATCTCAGAAGAATTTTACTGTTTCATGGTTATCAGGAGATCAAAACAAAAAGCATATTTAAGAGAAAACACAAGTAGTACAGAAGTAATCATCTTCTCCTCTAGAGCCTTTTTGAGCCATAAATATTTGCTTTTTCAAAAGTTTAGAGCACTTCTAGAAGAAAACACATTCCATAAGAAATGATCAGGAAGTTTTGATTTTATTTCAACAAGAAGTTTTTTTAGAGTGTGAAATGAGAGCTGTTTATGATATATTCTTTTAACATACTCCTACATTCCTCTTTGCTCTTTACATTTTTTATAGTCGGAATTCTCTCTAAAGCATATTTTATAAAATCTGTTTTTGTGAGATTATGATAATGTTTATACCAGCTGTATGTCTAGTACAACGAGTCTTGTTCTTTGAAAAGACATTCATGGTAGATGCTTGATTCTTGACCAAATGGCTCTACAATTGCACTGCATTTACAACTTTCCAATTGCAGGCTCTTACGTAATACTCTACACAAAGCACAGAATGCGGTACTTACATAATTTCTAGTTTAAGCGCTAGTTTAAATATACTAAAAGGATGTTAATGATTTTCTTACTGAAAGTGTTTTCTTCCATTAATGCTATAAATATCCAATGTTTATAAATATATTGCCAAATATAGCTGGAGATATTGAAAGCTAAAACATGTTATAAAAGCTGATTTCTAGATCTCATATAATACTGGCTGTTCCATAGCCTGTGGTATTATCTTCTTTAACATGTACAGCCAGTTCTTGCATGAAAGAAATGGGACCAGTGTGGGCTATTTTTAATTAGCTTGAATATTGGAATAGACTAAATATTTTAGTAAAATACACACCCAGATACTTCTAAACCTATTTTAAACATAGGAGATTTAAAACAATTACAAAGTTATCTTAACATTTCCCAGCAAACTACTAACCAGAGTAAATTCTGCTAAGAATATATTCTAGTGCTATCTATAGGTATTCAAGGATACACAATGATCGCATTCCCATTGCTCTACCATTCTGCTATAGATAGGCTTGTATATCTCAGTGCCCTTTAGTACCAGTTTCAGATTCATTAGGCACAGCCAGGAAAGCAAGAATACTAGAAGAGAAGTTACTTGTCAAATGGAAACCAAAGGCAAACCTGGAAACTTCTTCAAGACTACCCCCATGTCTTGATGACAAAGCTAGATTGAACTCTTGGCATCGGGCCACAAAAGAAGTCCATGGTGGATATAGATGTTATAGTGGAGCTGTGTAGACACACAGGAGTAGCGGTACGACACAGCTATTGGTTTCCCTAGTGCTGAGTAAGGAATTGGAAAAGTCTTTCAGAGTGGTGTAACAGCAATAGAAGTGTCTCCCACAGTTTACGATATAGACATTTTACTTATTTAAATATCTCTTAAAAGACAAGAAATTGTTATATTTTGTATTTCCTAACAGTTCAAAATTTTCATGTGTTTCTCCTCTTGAATGGGATTAAAAATATAATAAAAGTAATAGAACACCTTGGAGATCTAAAGGTGATGACTTTGTTTCTGGGGAGAAAAAAAGAAACATGGTGGCTAGGAGGGGACAATACTACTAAACTTTGTATGTTTGTTTGTTTGTTTGTTTAAAAAAGAATGTCAGTTCAAAAAATCGAATGTATTTTTTGATGTTTTAAATGTCTGCCTCAAAGAAAGAACCACCAGTGTATATGGAAACTTAAACAGATATGCCACCAATAATGATATTCCTAGAAATACCTTTTCCTCCTGTATATATGTACCTGATATTATCTGAAGCATCCGAAAATGTGTTTGTGTACAGCAGCACTATAATAGGATTTTGTGAATTGTTCTTATCTAAGCGTTATATATGCATCCAGAGGGAAAACTTTACTTTAACCAGGTACATTATCAGAAAATAACAATCTGGGGCATAAACATACCAAGTGTGCACCTTTTTTATGATGTCAAACAGAGCAAACAATACACATATTTTCCCATTATTTTATGTTTGATTTTTTTTTCATTATTATTATTATGTTAAGCTGCCTGTGCTGGATTTGTAAATGGGCTATGACTGTTACTTTATGGCATCTGCTTATCCAAATAAGTC
>WUAM01000179.1:25886870-25903772 GCA_024336885.1 Actenoides hombroni
GCCCCGGCCGGGGGTCGCGTGTGAGTTGCGCGGCGGGTCCGGCAGCCGGAGGAGAGATCCTGGACTCCTTCCATCTACTTGTGTGCGAGGAAGGAAGACAAAGCCCCCTGGCTTCCCTGCCCCTCCTTGGCAGATCTCAGTGTCCCGCTGCTTTCATTTGTTTTTGATCTGCCTCATTAAAAGACTATTGATGGCTTTAACTATTGTCCTTGTTTAGGTGCTGATTTACAAGCGCTAATATCTGACTATGCCGAGATTAATGGGAGCCCGTGAAGTTTACAATTATCCGCAGGTCCCTTGACCACACATGGAGGGGTTTGGGTTGGGGTCACGCACTCTTATGAAAAACTCCAAAGCAGGCTTAAACCTGGGAACGTTTTAATAGGATTGAATTTGTAATAGGATTTGGCAGCTTGGCCTAAACTATATGGTAGGGGGGTTTGCTCTGGTTTATTTTGGAGTTTAGTTTGGGGTTTTTCTTAATGTTGTGTCATTACTCTTGCACAATTGGGTGTGGGTTTTCACATTACAAGTTTATTTTTCGTGACAAAAAAATAAGCATAAATATCTTTGATGCGGAGTATTAAAACAAAGAGGAATCTACCTGTATATATCTTATAGTATGTGTGCAATAGAAGTAGATTCCAATTTCATGCATTTTCTGGTGTGAATTTGCGCACTTTAAATGAGCTTAAAAACCCTCCAATTAGTGACAACATATATGGCATCTATAAAGAAAAAGAAAAAAGGAAAAAAGACAAGAACAAAAGTGGCTGTTGCTTCACTGGAGCAAGAGTTCTGCTGAATAACAAAAGATTCCCATGCCGACTCTTGCCTTATTCAAACAAAGACACATTAGGAAACAGTAACTGGGCAATAAATCAGATTTATTGAAAATAGCGCTGCAAATAGAGGGAAGTTACATAAGAAGGTAGGAGAGAACCTGAAAGTGAATCATATGAGCAATTAGTTCTCAAGTAGAAGTTGACACAGCAGCAAGTTTCAGTGGTAGCTCACGCTCTATGGGTGTTATTCATTTTACATCAATTTGTGCTGTGCAATAATGCTGGTATGCTATTTAGCTTGCCGTGGAACAGGATCTTGTGAATTACATCATTATTAGTTATCCTCATTTAGTAGTTCTTCTGTTTTTGTTTCTTATTGGGGGGTTTTGTTCAGTTTTCTTATGTTGGTTTTTTTTTCCGTAACATGGCAAAACTGGAAATGCCTGATACTTGTCCTCAGCGTTGTGGAAGTATTTTCTTTTAGGATATAAACTTAACCAACGAAGTTGCAGTGGCTAGGAGGTGTCATGAAAAAATAATGGGAAGCTAATGCAGATTCATTTTGCCTGGCTTTAAAAGTTCTAGTAGAGCCAACTTTAAGGAAATGAGAGTTTGTGAGAAAACAGCAGCAGCAGCAGCAGCAGCAAATCCTGCACTAGCATATATCCTGTGAAACATCAGAGAATGCCATTGGCTTTGCCAGACTAGCATCAGGCAAAAGATAGGCAGATTTTGCCCCCGTTTTTATGTAGTCATCTGATGTAAGAAAGTCACAGTGCCAGGGGTATGTGTATATCTATATTCTTGCTGCTCAGTCCTTTGCATTTTTGTAGCCCCAGATGCTGTGCATCTTTCATGTCCTTATAAAATCAAAAGCTTGAGTATTCTGTGACAATCTTGTATACATCTGGCTCCCCTAGCTAGATTTATTAATTTCTATGGCAGTTTGTAACAGCTCCTTAGAAATTCTGAGGCAGGTGCAGATAACGAAAAAAAAAAAAGTTTCTAATTAACTTATCTATAACAATAATTCCAAAGGCCATTCATGGTTACGTTATTTACTAACTTTATTCTAGTGATGATTTTCAACATTATACTACCTATTAATAACCACAGTGCATGATTTGAGAAGTTATTACATACAAGGGTTTCCTGAAGGGTGGGAGTCGTATAGTGCAAAATAGCCATCCCATATAGCTATAATTTTATTAGGGGGATTACCAGCTGAAATAACTAAGTATTGAAATGTGCATCATCTCTGTTAGCCTTCAGGAGCAAGATCTGAAAATGAGTGGGACAGTCTTCTCCTCCCTGAGAAATGCTGCTGCATTCTATTTGCCGGTCCAAGAGGACAAATCTGCTTCAGTTTAAATTATCCTGGCAAGCTTGAAAATCACACTGGGACTAATTTTATCTTGAGTATAGTCAAGAAAACTTTGTAGGATCATGATTTTGCAAACTACCCTGAATTCTGTGGCAAATTCAGTGACCACAACTTTACAAGAGACAAATAGCCTAGTGTATAAGGTAATTTTGAGAATGTTTTAGCCAGTAAAAACATTTTCTGCTCCGCTATTTTCTTTGAACTCAGATTACGCTGTCTCATTAGCAGTTCTTCAATGTCTGACTGAAGTAGCAATATGGATGAAAATGAACTGACAGCAACTTAATCTAAACAAGTAGGACATGGTAATTGCTCACGAAGAGAAGTGCTTTAAAACAGTTAGTAAAAGCCTGTAGGGTAGGAAAGCAGGAAGGGGGGAGCTAAGGGAGATGTTGCTCCTGAACTAAACAGGTGGGGCTGGCTGTTAGTTTGGTGCTGTGCTAGATACTGAGATACAGCTGCTTCTATTATCAGCTCAATCTTAAGGCTCAGGGCCTTCAGGCTGCCCAGTGTTGTCTTCTCTATTTCTTTCCCCAACCTTTATCGATAAGAAACTCTTCCATTTTCAGCATCAGCTGTGGTGCTTCATTCTGGAGCACAGCAGGAGATAATGCACCTGACACTGGGAAAGTGAGGCCAGGCATATACACTTGATTGCCACTTAAATGTGTAGCTCTATAGACACTTTACATTTGCTAAAGCCAGCATTGCCACCAGAAGGAGCAGTCCTCCCTGCTTCTGGCCCAGAGTGGGCGTTTCCATCCATCCTTCTCATTGCCATCAGTCCACACCATTATACCTGAAAGCACAGGTCAAAACATCCCTGACAGCTGATCTGTGCTACACCATGGACGAACATGAAGTGGAAATGGAAATCACCGCCATTGCTCACCATGATCAGTCCTCTGAGCCAGCTGCCTGTGAGGCTGTCCCAGAGGAGCTGGGGATGAAGAACAGGGGTATAAAGGAGGTGGTTGGTTACTACTTTTGGCAGCATAGTTGATGGTGTTCTTTATGCCTGCACAGTGTAAAGATCTAGGCACCCCTAAAAACCTCTCAAGTGTGACATTGGGGTGCAAAGCAGAGCACAGGGAGCTGTAGGCCACCATAACTGTGCTCAAAGCTTGTGTGGACTGATGGGTCCAACCCAGAGAAAAGGAGAAAAGTACCTTCTGAGTCTGCTGGATGGAACACAGATGGAAGAAAGATAGTAGGCAATCATATGGATTAAACCTATGTATCCATGTAGCCCATAATAAGAAGCGCTGGCTTTCGCTGTGCATCCGCCGTAACAAAGCCATGTTCTGCAGTTGCCACAGGGAGGACTGACTTTCACAGGGCTGGTGACAATGGCAGCTGCTTTCCAGTCAGTGCCTGCGAGACCTTTAAAAATGCCAGCTTGGAAAAAAAACAATTACATGTTTAAACATAGGCAGTTGCCATGTTTCTGCAGTTATTACTTTGTCTCTCTGTCATGACAGAAATTTAAAAAAAAATGAACATACATTTTAAAATTATGACAGCCATGCTAGACGTCTGGGGTGGCTTACAATTCTTTCAAGAAAAGGTGTTTAAGATATAAAAATATTGTGCAATTTTTGATCAAATGACTGAAGCTTATTTGGGGCATTTTGTTATTTATTTATAATACACAGAGAGAATAGTTTTGAAGTCAATTGATTCTGACTAATAAAGAAGTTTTACATCTCAGACTAGGGGGGAAAAATCATCTCCTTATATCTTTTAATGTTTTTAGTGTGACACCAAAATTACAGACAAAAGCCTCATTATGCATGTATGTGAAAAGAAAAGTGGATAAGAAAGAGAGATTACAGTCACTTAATCTGTATCACTTACACTACTTTAAAATTAGAAAGCTATAGCTAATTATCTCATTTGGAAAGACTGAGCAAAATCTGACCAAATATCCATGACAGAGTCTAATTTATCATGTATCTCGTATGATATCTTTTCCATAATAGCTAAATCAATGAGACCCAAGTGCCAGTCATTGATCTAATGGACAGATGGTGATTTCCATTTGATAAGGATTAAAGTTTTGGCAATGAGAATGGCTAGAGGTAACATTTTTTCTTGTACTGAAGATATTGTTGAGAGTGGCCTTTAAATATTTGTACTGTAAATGAAGGCTGTATTTTTGTACACAGAGAAGCTGGCCTTGCTCCTCACAACCATTGTTGTCTGTGCTTGTCAAGTCACCAAGCCACAGTGCAAATGCTCCATGTTCAGCTTCACTCACAAAGTACACAGTGGGGTTTAAGGTGTTTGTCGTTTGCACCAACCCAGAATTTGCTTTCTGATGTGCTGAACAGGCACAACAGCATATCTTCGAAAGCTGGCAACATCTTGAGTACGTGTTTTTTACTAAAAGCATTTTGTTGCTTAGACTCTAGTCATTGCAAACCCCTCTCTCTGAAATTTCACCGATGACATCCCAAATGCCCAGGTCTGTGTTACACAGAAGGCTCCTGCACGCTGAGGGGATGACTGGGTCATAGAGGTTTTTCAACCAGGCAAACAGGCATCTCTGCCTGGCTGCAAATCTCTGTGGGCAGCCGCTAACAGCAGTTTCCTCAAAGAGAAAAACAAGCTTGAGTATCCCACAAGACAAAGGTTTTTATCTTCACCACATGCCACTGATTCGGTTGCATTCTTCAGCTGGATTATAGCTGGAAAACCTGCAAGATCATCTTAAAATATTATTTTGGGGAAGTCTTTGGTTGATGTCACTTGTCACAGGCCCTTTAAAGGGAAGAAGTGCTTGTTTCTGACATCCTTGTTGTGGTATATTATAGCTAGCACCATCTAGAAAATGAAGGAAATCACGACAGTTTCCTTGTGTGCCTCCTTACAAGAAACAATGAGGAATAAAAAAGCAATAAATGAAAGTGTTTTACATTGTGTTTGTCTTTCTGCTTTTAACTTTTTTATCTGCTGCTCTGACTGTTCTAAGTTCCCACCATGACTCTGGTCCCAATCTAGTTCTGGAGTTGCTACCATGGACCAGGACAACAGGAATAGGTCCTGAACAAACACTGATTTGAAAATAATAATAATTAAAACAATCCCAAAATGTACCTGCCCCAAATATGTTACAGTCCGAGGAATAAGATACTGGCTGCATTCTCTTCCAATGAGCTGCCAGTTCAAGATACTCTATCATTGTGCCAATGTGATTTTCCATGGAGCTACAGTGCAAGCTTTGTCTTTTACTAAAGAAAGTGTTAAGTGTAACCATATGCCAAGCATGAAATAGGAGCTAATAATAGATACACAAAGACAAGGGAGTAGAGTTAAACAATAATCTGATACCTGCTGGGATGGTCAGTCATGTTCTAAGCACTGTTCTGTATGACAATCTTTAGGTGACTCTGGTAAGGTCCTGATTTAAATCCAAAAGAGAACAAGCTCACTAAAGAATCTGTAAGAACTCTGTATTGCACTGGATTAAGGCAGACAAAGAAAAATCACATATATAAAGGCTGAGACAAACAGTGAATTACAGTTAGTGGAGTCTTGTCTGTCAGAGACTGTGGCTGTAATGTCTTCCGAGCCTGGAGGAGCACAGCTAGCTCTGACAGCAGGGTCACGGGGCACTGATATTTATTATATAGTGAAACCTGCTTAAGTGAGCACACAAGGAAGCAGTGGAAATGGTTGGTTAGCAGGAAAGACTGTGAGCTGGGACAAAATTAAACTTAACTTGGAGAATATTTTAGAGAAGCCTGTTCAGACTCTGCCAAGCATGCTGGGGAATATACATCAACATTGCTTCGGAGGGACAGTCTAAGTACACTTTCATAGTAATATTTAGACAGTGGCATTCATGTAAGTGGGAGTAGAAGATACAGGTGGGGAAAGGAGGACTTCAGCTAGGGAACAGGATGGATTTCCAGGTCTTTCTCTATTCACCCTGTTGCTAGTTTTTGTGTTAGGACTCTAGCTTAGGATGAGAAGGGGGGTAGAGGAATTTATTTTTTCTCCAGTAATGCACCAAAAAAAACTCTGAACAGAACCTGATGTCTAACTTGAGTAGTGGAACAGCCTAGGTATAGAAAGCTTGAATTAAGTGTTGTAATACAAAAAAGAAACTTTGCCAAAGTGATCACTGCCATTTCTTGGAGGTGTGTTTCTTTGTGTTGAGAGGTCACCACAGCATGCTGCCATCTTCTAGCTTTCCAGTTTGCTCCTGATGTCAAGCCCTGTTAAACCAGAGTTGTCTTGTTTCCCTGACATCTCTCCTGCAGTTCCCTGAAAAAGGGACTGTACACCCCAAATTTCTTTCCTACCTCATCCTGTCCCTTCTGTCTCTTTTAGTGCCAGTGATGCTGCCGGCTAGTTCTCTGGACATGGGAAATCACTATTACTGCAACTTTCCTATTTATACTGCCACAATTTGCCTTTTTAAAAAATGTTAGTCTATACAACAGAGGGTTTTTTAATTATCTGAGAGAGGAAATGGAGCAAAAGAAAAGCATTTGTTTAGGTATAACTCTACAATGATTGTAATTTTTTCTTAGCAAAAATGAAAATGAGAACAAGTTGTCCTGTGAGTATCGCAGCTCATGGAGCCTGGTTTCCTATAGATTTGTATCCCATTTCCTTCCCTCGCTCCCACCACAATAGTTTTGTCTCCCCCTGTAAACCCTCTGACATCTGTCAGGCAAGAAATAACACATACCCTGGCTAATCTGGAGCCATGCATATGCAGATTGGGCAGCTGGCTACTACCAAGCCACGTAACATATCACATCTGAGTTCTTCCTGCCCTCTTTTCAATGGGGTTTTCATGCTGGGTCTCTCTCCACTTCCCAGCTGCAGATTTCAAAAAATGAAGTTAATTGTTTCTATAACTTCTGTTCCTCTTTCAAATTTGGCTTAAATTGCCCAACAGACAAGTTGGGCAAAAAGTCGTTAAGAAGACTGACTGGCAGAGGAGTGGAGAGCCAAAAGGACAGAAGCCTCATTTCCTTAGCAAACTAGCCTGAACTAGTTCACTTAAATCGTTCTCTTTAAGGCTAATACAGTATTTTCCTTTCTGTGGCACAAACAAAAGATGTGAGAGTCTGCATCTAAAATCAGCTGCAGAAGATGGTATCTGTGCCCCTTTGTCACAGGGTGTAGTTACTAGATTAACCTTCTGGGAGGTAGGAGGTGCAATTCTTCCTTCTGTACCGGGAAATGAGCCTCAGCCTCTCCAGGGAACATCAATCATTTTAGGTAGGGATTCCCCCAGTCCAACACGTCAGTGCTTCCCCCAAAACTGGCTGAGGTGACATTGAGTGAAGCAAGAACTGATTCTTGGGTGATGATCCCTGTCACCAGGCCAGAGAAGCATAATCAGCATTGGTGTCTGTTTCAGTGTTGAATAGAAAAGGTGTACAGTGCTGGCAGGGGAGTCTAGTTCAGATCATACACATTGTTTGAGAGGGGAAGCACCTGGATTCTCTTTCCTTCTTTGCTTGTTAGGTTTGAAGCAGGATCCCAAGTCAGTGCCTGCCTGTTCAAGTTATTCCAGCTCTTACACTGAAACCTGGGCATAATTCTTGCTTGTCTTTTAGCCTGGTGGCTGAGCCAACCATGGAGCTGGAAGTTTTCGATGGCTTTCTGGCTATGTCTTAAAGGAGATTAAAGTGCAACACATTTAGCTACAAAGACTCCTCCAAGAAGCATCTAGAGAATACATGCAACCTGCATGTAGGTTTTCTTCAAAGGCTCTCATTTCTCCAAATTCAAGCAAATTTTTCACAAGGAGAAGAGTAGGTACATTTTTTACCCCCAAATAATTGTCTCTGACAAACATCAAGTACCTGCCTGAAAGCTTACATTATTGAACTTTTTTTTAAGCTACTGGAATTATTTGACATATGAAAATGTATTTTTCACTAGCTTTCTCTTCAGAAATGATCTGCCAGTCTTAAGTGAAACCTAGAAAAAATATACTGTCTCTCCAGCATGGAAGGTTCTAGACACGTAAAGTTTAGCAAAGTTATTTAAATTAATCTTCTACCATAATACTGAGGTATAATGCACAGAACAGTCAGCTTTACGTGCAAAAAAGTCTGATGGTAAAGCAAAAACTCACTTGAATCTTATAATGTATTTTGCAAAAGTTGAGACTCATCTGGCATTCCTATACAGAATTCATCCCGCCATGAGACAGTCCTCAGGTGTTATATTGACTATAGAAATCACGGTCTCAGCATGACCAGGTTCCATATCCCAAATATCATATCAGAAAGGAAAAAGGGAAAAAAGATAATCTGAACTAATACTGAGATATATATATTCCCTTATGTCTGTGCACCTAAAACATTGTTTAAAAAATGGATATCATCTGAAAAACATGTCATTGTTGTACATAAGCTTATTAATCTTACGTTTAAATGCATTTGATCATCCTTTTGCAACTTTTTTTTTTTTCTATGCAGAAAAAATAAAAGGAAAGGCAAACAAATAGTGGAGGAAGAATAAAGGGGAATCCCAGCTACACTGGAGAGCTGGAGAGGCTTTGACATGGAGGCTTCATTATCACTTCTACTCCCTCCCTGTAGGGATTCATTAAAATGTCAACCGTGTGAAGGTATACCCATAAATATATAAATAATACATAATAATTTCATTTGCAGATTCCACTTGGGAATACTAGCCCCAAACCATGTTAGTCTTGCTTATACCAGGAAAAATCATAAGCATTGTTCTGTTCCTGTGTTGCTCCACTGGTAGTAATAATGTTGGTACTGCAATACAAAGGAGACCCGTCGCTTTTCTTTCAGTATCATCGCACTCAGCTAACATATGGTGGTATGTGAGCCTTGTTGACTTTGTTGCTTTCTGTGTTGCAAAGTTAAAAGTTGTTAAAATAACACCACCTCAATTTGTTGTAATGGTGGTCTTCAGCTGATCTACCCCCGGATGTTTGCACTGAGTGAAAAATCTCTCACTTCAAATCCTCCCACAGCCAAGTACAAGAAGGCACTGTTATTAAGAAAGTACAGTTACAAGTATGTGCAGGCCACCTTCATTGTGGTGTTGCCTAAAATCTGCATGCCTAGCTTTACCCAACTTCAGCAGCACATGGGTGCTCATATATGCACCATATATGTTTATCATGGCCCACTTTGCATACAGTCAAAAGTGAGAGACGTTGTCTGCAGAGAGAGACGTTGTCTGATAGATGATGGAGCCGCTGCCTTTTAGGGTACAGTTGTAGCCACTATGGACAAAACATTAACAACCTGACTGCTTGGCAGTCTGTGTGAAAGGGGTGGGTGGTCTCAGCCTTGCTTATGGCAGCCTATTGTCTACATGATGAAAACTCCCTTGCAAGTGGCATTAATCAACACCGGAGTTGGCAATCTCAGAGAGTTTATGAGCTGAATGAACATAGAGATTGGATTACCCTCTTGGCCCTCCCAGTGGCCCTCAAAGAATAGGGCTGAAGGCAAAGCTCATGGACAGACAGCATGAGAGGCTTTGCCTAGCACAGTCCATATAAAACCCCTTCTGTGGAATTGCAATCTCCAGGGCTGTCAACTTACTACTTGTAAAACCAGTAAGTTTCCTTTTAAAAGATGTTAAAGGAGTCTTAAGCAAAAAAAAAACAAAAACAAAAACAACCAAAAAAAAAAATCACCAAAAAACCCCAAACCACACACCATAATTACTATAAATGCAAGTTTTCCATTGTCATACATCTTCATTTAACTCAGTGATTTAGTGATTCCTAAAGGAAATTATTATAGTCCTTTGTTCTTAAACAAATAAGTTGTGTTCTTTATCCTCCAAAAAAGCTGATAATATGATAGGTGCAGCTCTAAGGAATAATTATACTAAATGGCCGTGGATACCTCAAAAGACAGAATACATCTATTATGCAGAATTCCCTACAGAAATCTTAGAAATCTTATATGCATTGATTGCTAGTTAGCATTAGAAAGACTTTTGCAAGTTGACTTTACCAAAGCAGCAACTATTTGCATTAGCAAACAGGCAACATCAGCTAGCTGATAAGAATACAGTGGAGTAATGCAATTAATATAGCTATGTCTGTTAATTAGTGTTTGCCGACTGTCAAAAGAAGATACTGTTAGGAGACAAACTTATTTTCCTGATTAAAGAGTAGGGCCCATCTTGTTGAATTGAGCTGGACCCACTTTTTATCTAATTAAAGCTAGCAGAGTACTATGTACTGGAAACTTGTGTTACTCTGACATACATTTGCATATTCATAAGTGAGATAGATTGATATTTTGCAATTAACATGGACCAATGAGAATAAAGCCTAATTAGTAAACACGCTCTCTTTATTAACTTTCAGGTCAGGCTTTTGTTGTACTATAAAGTAATAATGGAACAGGAAGTCCTTTTTAAGAAAGAGGGTTATGTCATATATAGTTCATTCCTTTTCCATTCAAGCTCCACCTACTTGTTACTCTACTATTACTCATAGCCATTTAGTTAATGATTGGGATGATGCAACGGAGAAGATGTATAGGAGCAAGGAGGGAATATTAGGTCAAAGTAGGAGTGGAAAATGTTGGTAAATGCAAAACTTCTGGGCAGTTCACTTATAGATAAGTTATAGATAGATAGATAGATAGTTAGATAGATAGATAGATAGATAAGGCAGACCTGCAGGTTTTGAATGTTGTCCCAGATCCTTAAATGGCAAAAAAAAGAATGCATACAGTGGCGTGCATACAAGAGGCTGGAGTGTGGGGTGTATATGTGGGGTTTAAGAAGCTTGCACAGCTACATGATACGTAAAAATAGTTGAATGCATATATAAATTATATTTCTATATGTAAATAGTAATTTTAAAGATCAGACTGTAGAAACAGTGATCTCAGAATAAGCTGGCAAAAGACTCAAAAAGCAAAATATGGCTCTATGTGGAGTTTATTACTCAAGGTTTGCAGAAATAAGTCATATTCTCACATTACTAACTTATGTCCTCATTATGATTAAGTAAAATTAATTCTGCATGCCAATGTTTACACATTCATTGATTATAGCCTTCATTTTTTCTGTATTTAAAATACACAAGGATAAAGCATTTAACTAGATGTAACACATCAGAAAATGGCTCTCAAACAAATAATATTATGCAGTTTAAACTCCCATTAACTAATAATGTAGTTGACATTGATTGAAAGTGATTAACTCTAGTGCTCTTTTTCATGTTGTTAGTTAAAATAAATACCAGTGTATAAGGGAAAAGTTGGCATCTTCTCATTTTGCAAATGGATTGAACAAAGCTGACTTCTTCCTCATATTAAGTTAGACTAGAGGATTAGTAGATGCATTAGGGAGACACAGGA
Source organism: Actenoides hombroni (assembly GCA_024336885.1). Lineage (NCBI taxonomy): Eukaryota > Metazoa > Chordata > Aves > Coraciiformes > Alcedinidae > Actenoides > Actenoides hombroni. Next base: position 25,898,384 of record WUAM01000179.1, read on the forward strand.
ATACAGGTAAAGCAATAATAGTCAATGAAGCAGTCTCACTCCATCATTCACCTTTCCTACTTAAAAGAGGTTAGTTACCTAATGATAAAATTTCATGGTCAATTTGGAATATGTAATTAAATCTGATTGTAAACCTACTGCTATTTCTCTCTTCTTCAGAGGTCAATACAGCAGTATAATTCCTGACCCCTGTCCTTGAGCATTTTCTTATAACTGGCAGCAATATTATTTTGGAAGTATCTCTTTTCTCTAGCCTTCATCAGCTTGTTTCTGTGTGAGATCTGGCAAATGAGGCACACACATCTTCATCCCCAAATGTAAGTCATGGCAGGAGCCCAGGTCCCTTCCCATCTCAGCCGTGCCCCTGGGAGCTCAGTGCTGTCTCTGCTGGTCTTTCATCACTCAGCTGTCGACAGGTGGCTGGTTGTGAGCCTGCCTGAATATGGGGACACTAAATAGTATTTTCCAGGTAGATCTTCCCAGCTTAGTGACACACTGTCTGTGCTCCCACAGCATGCAGTCAGGCATATGTTGGAGTAGTTGCAGGTGTCACTACCTGCACTTTGTTTATAGGGTGCTATGTGGGTAGAAATCATCAAGTCGTGGTGAGATCTGTAGGTAGAGTTCGACTCCACTATCCCCCTTCCCATCTCCCAGTTTCCTTCTTCTGCCTTCACTTTCTCATGCTTCCCAATAAGAAAATGTATGGCTGCCCTGTTCCCAGAATTCTTGAGAGAGGGAAATAATCTTTTTTGCTTCTCTTGCCTTCAGAGCAGGATCCCAGCAGTGATGTCTGGACAGGTGATGAACCATAGTGTGTCCAATGCTCCTTTCCAGTGCAAGAGCTTTTCAAACACTGATGTACTTCTTTCACCGTTTCTGCACCAAAGTTTCTCCTTTCTGCCCCAGTTGCTGGGGTGTGGGGACCAGGTACATGTTGTAGATGTCCAGTCTCCCTTCTGCATCCTGCCACTGCTGTACCTGCAGAGCTGACACTTCATGAAGTGTATGGTCATGAACTCCTGCTCCTGAGACTATGGCTCTACCCACTCCCTCACTGGCTTTTATTAAAGAAAAACACAAAGTTTCTGAGCTGATAAGGACCAAAAATAGTCCTGAATATTATCTGCAATTAGCAGAAATTTACTATGACAGGACTATAAGAGCAGAAAATGAGGATGCTCCAGGAAAAAACAATGCAGTGGCCTGTGATGGGTTGTAAGTTATGAAGGGATCTTACTAATGTTTACAAATATCTGAAGGGTGGGTGTCAAGTAGAAGGGGCCAGTCTCTTCTCAGTTGTGCCCTGTGATAGGACAAGAGGTAATGGTAACAAGGTGAAACACAGGAAGTTCCACCTCAACATGAGGACAAACTTCTTCACTGTGAGAGTGGCAGAGCACTGTAGCAGGCTGCCCAGAGAGGTTGTGGAGTCTCCTTCTCTAGAGGCTTTTAAGACCCACCTGGATCTGTTCCTGTGTGTCATGCCCTAGGTGTTCCTGCATTGGCAGGGGGGTTGGACTTGATGATCTCCAGAGGTCCCCTCCAACCCCTAACATTCTATGATTCTATGATTCTAAGTTAAGGCAAATAATGATTACTGTATCTGCAAAATGGCACAGTCTCAAAGGCTAGAAGGAGGATACCCCCCCACTCTCTGGAAAAGCACTGAGTTAGACAGAGATAGAGTAAGACTGAATATCATGAGGCAAGGAACAGAGTTAACAAAGACTTCCTGCATCTGGGAACAGTCCTCTAAGCAGAAATTTACCTGGAAATTTGTCTTAATCTGGGCTCTTAAAGAAAGTGGCCTCCTCTTGGGAGTAGAACAGTTGGGCATGTTTATCTGAAACCTTGCATGAAGCTAGGAGGAAGAACACCTCACTTTTGGATGATGTTAGGTTTTAGACATGAACAAGGAATCCAATTGTTCAGCCTTGGCAATATTGAGGCACTTTTGAGAAACATAAAGGTGAAAAATGACAAACTGTGGTTTCTAGTATTTCCAGTTGTAGGTGCTAACTGAGATTTTCAGACACATAAGCTTAAGTGTCCTTTAAATATGTAAATCCTTTTCTGTGGCTAGCATTTGGATTTTAAAGCAATATATTTGAAAATATTTCTTTTATTAGAAAGCCCTAGAACTTCCAGGCACCCATCTGAAAAATCACAGTTTGAAGCCTGATCCATTTACTATAGCCACCATTTTTTCAAAATGTCTTAGGTGTTCAGATGAATGGCTGAGTGTTAAAACTCCATAAATTCAGATTAGTGAGGAATTATAATTATCTAATATCAAAAGCATCTGAGCACTGGAAGAACTTATTAAGAACTGCTTTTTATTCACTATCTCAAGTAGCTTTTGATTTAAGATTAGATTTGCAGAAAAGGAAATACTCTTGTTCAAATAAGTATTTAATATAAGAAATCAGTATTGTCTGTACTTTTGCTATATCACAGCTCAGATTAGTTGCCCACCATGGTCTCCCCAGAAACCTGGAAGTTAATCACTAACTTAACATAACCTTAAATTGGAGGAAAAATGGCATTGAGCTCTATTAGCTAAACAAAAAAGCGAACAAGGAATTTTTCCATAGGCTTTTAGTTCCCCAAATCATCTTTGTGAGATGATTAAGAAAGAAGAATATTCCCCTCCTGGGTAACTGTGGCTTTAAAAGCCCCGGCCTGGCCCAGAAGATGTGAATAAGCATTGAATATAGGTCAGCTGTGTGGCACTGTCACGTAGAAGAAAGCACAGAAGATAAGGTGGTAAGTGAAAATAAAGGGATAATGAAGATGGTATGTCAGGTCATCTCTCCTTATTTGAATGCTAAATAACTTAGGAACTGGGGAGGAGGTGGCAGCTCCCACAGTTTCCCAATCCTTGCTATAATGGTTCATTTTCATTGGAGGAGAATAGTAATTTTGTTCCTCTTTCTCAGAAATGTTTAGGCCCAAATGCCCCTTAGGCACTGATCTCTCATTCATTTTGAATAGAAAAAGTCAAATTAAAAAAAAAATTTCAAATTTTACATCTCTATTTCAGACTCTCCTGGGCACAATGACAATGGTGGAATGAAGTCTCTGAGCAAATACAGAAGTATTGCAAGCCAAGAGTGCTGTGTAGGAAACAAGAAGTGGGACTGCACAGAAATGTTAACATGTCTGAAAATCATGTCCTTGTAGACTTCAGGCACATTAAAGAGTATCCAATAATCCTACTTTCTACATTAGTGATGGAAGACTTTTTCTGTGACTCCATACATACAAATCCTCCATGAGATTCCTGTTCTTATGTGACTTCACCCATCTCCTCACTGAGAGCAGAGACCTGTAGTGGAGAGTGAAACTTTTTCTTCAACACCTTCTCCAATATACTCCTGAGTATTCAGATACCAACACTGTAACATAAGGTTTTATTTATGACAAAATCCTGATTTTTTTAAAGATCTCTTGTGGTATTAATTTTGTTTGGGCAGTTCTACTGCCTCTTTTACAATGAGAATGTCCTAGATCTCTGCCTTCAAAGTTCTTTTGTAATGTGGCTTATGATCCTACCTACCTCATCAAAAGAAAATGAAGGGCATTAGGTACATTTCTACTGTGCTGCACTGTTCATCTTGCATGAAGAGACAAAGCAAAATGGCTGCCTTCCATGAAGCAATTTGTGCTCTGAATTATTCAAATCCTTTTTCTTTCCCTTCTCATGGTTAAATGGTGCTTCAATCAACTCAAACAAATCAAAGTCAGTAATAAATTGATGTAATTTCCCATCAGTCTTACAGAAAGTTTTATTCAAAATAGCTGCAAGTTTTCCAGTCCATCACCCTATGAAGACTTCCGTGGTGGTACATCTTATGACATTGAGTTACCAAACTCTTGCACTGGAGCTTCTTGCACTTCAGTGCTAGAGTTGCTACTTTTTTGCACAAGGCTGTTTCAGATAATGCCCCAGTCAGCATGATATTCTTCAGAGTGGCAATAAACCTCTTTATGGAATATCTTCGTCATTCTTGTGGGTGTAATATTTGTTTATATAAGAGATTTGACATCCCCGTGTTGTTGTTGTTTGCCATAATTCTCTGTCATAACCAAATTAGCATGCTTTGTGGGTTTTGATAATGATTTAAGCATGAATAGAATACTGTAAGTGCAGAATGCTTTAGTTTGCTCTTGCTATACTATAAAGTATTCCAAGTATGTGTGTGTGTGAGGTATATTATGTATAAGCATCCTACATTTTTTTTGAAGCTTGCCAAAAAAATGCAAAAATAAAATATGGACAGGCGGAAATTTCCATGCCTACCAAGCACTTACCACCTGGATCAGAGGTTCTTGGGAAGGACAGCCAGCTGCCTAACCTGCTGGAGATGAATCCAGGTATCAGAGAGTTAAAACACTTGCTCATTGGTTTTCTCAGCTCCTATTTTAATTTGCTCTTTTTTTTCGGACAGCTCTGTGAAGGCAGTCTGGTTTGCTGCTTCGCCATACTAATGAGACTCATCCATCTGCCTCTGTCATTGCCAGGCTCTCTTTTCTGCTGGAAGTCAGAGATGAACGCTCAGGACAGGTCCTTTCTAGGCTGCAGTACTTAATCATTTCTAAACACGCTAGATGGCCTCAGGCAGTGAAGGCAACAAGCATTTAACCCAGGCTTGGCAGCTCAAGCTTCCACATAGTCTGGCTCTAAGCCTTGATAATGAAAAGTAGCTGTGCTTTTACTCTCCACTTAACCAGATGCTCTTTGCTTCTTGGGGCAAAAGGTTAAATAGATATAAGAACCCATGCTAGTTTTGAAGCCTTTTATTAGCAGTCCTTATAGAAGTGGAGTAGAGCATTCTGCTCCCCTGACTATGTCTCTCGGGATCCTGTATTTAGGACTGTGTCCACTAACTAGAGGAATGTAACCTCCTCACCCAAAGCTCATTTCTTGTTCAAGTAACAATAAATAGAGCCTAAAGCCCACTTTACCACTTAATTATTTAATGTTCTATTTTTATAGTAAGAATGGATAAAGGAGACATTATCAGTTTTGTTCAATGGTGGCAACACCTTATATTAACAGTGCAGATAAAGCATTTTTTCCACTGTGGCTGGGACAACTGATTTATTTTTCCACTCCATCTACTGCTCCATATGTCTCTGGAATCTGCCTTTTTCCCAGAGCTCATGTTAGTATAAAGCAATTGTCTGGGATGTGTAAGAATTAAGTATCCCATCATTCAGGCTAGACATGCAATTAGAAGAGTTGCACTAATTTCCACTGCTGAGACCCTGTCACTTTAATTTATCCTTACTTTCCTGCATTTAGGTCTTCTCTGGTTTGAGGCCAAGGGTTTTATATAGTTTGAGGCAGTGGTTCTGTAATGCCAGAGGTGGTGGGGAGGGG
>WUAM01000179.1:25903872-25934067 GCA_024336885.1 Actenoides hombroni
GGGGGGAGGAGGAATTGGTGGGTGTGGGTGGGAGGGGGAGAAGAGCAGCCGGGAGGAAGTATAAGGGCAGGGGAAGAATAAGAACTGGTTGAAAGGAACAAAACGGACACGTACACACTTTAAAGGTCTAAAGCATGTGCCAAATAATGATGTGTGGAGCGGCTGCAAAGGAAAGTAAAGCTTTCAGAGAGGAAGTCTTTATTGAACTGCAGCACTGGGCATGTGTCTCACACCGGATTTTATTTTTTTTTTAAGTAGATGTTTATCATTGAATCTCAGTGGTGGGGTTGGGTTTGGCTGAGAGTGCCACCAAATCTGTCCTCTGCTCTGCTCCAGGTTTCCCAGAGGAGAGCCAGGGGTTCAGGAACCTCAGCTTCTGCTCTGGTACCATCTCCCTGTGCCAACTGGCTCCTGCACTGTGCTTCATCAGGAACCCTCAAAATATCAAAAATCTGCCAGTGCACAGGACTCCTGGATAAAAGACGACCTCAGACAAGAAGGTTTTTGTACATCTAGTCCTCTTTGCACACCATTCCTGCTGCAGTCAGGACAATATTATTCCCAGATCCAACTGGTAACACTTTGAAAAAACACCCAAGCTTTTGTACAGCAGGAAAATTCTAATTACCTATCTTTACAGAAAACAGTTAATGGCTTTCTAATTAGGAAGAGTTTTGTATCAGGGTTTTTTATATGGGACTGTCTGGGTTGATTTGTGTGTTTGTCAGTCCAGTATAAGGAAATATGTAGAAAATACGTGTTAATAGTGAGTGATACAGAAATACAGTGCTATAGTAAGTAGTTCTCTTGCTCCAGTGTTTTTCAAACAGAGTAAAAAGAGCCAATACAATATACTGCAGTACATTTAAGGAAAAGTATAAGGAAAATTGGCAAAACTACATTTACACTCATTAAGCCATTTTTATGAGGTAAAGAAGATATAAGCTGCCATTCTGGTTTTGCATTTCAGCGATGACATATTAGCAATTTGTTTTCATGTTTTCTTACTACTAAAGAACATAGAACACTGCATGAGGTATATTTATGACTAATAAAATGTTGCAGAGGATGAGGGAGTCTTGATAAACTATTATTCTAACTTATATCGGTTGCTTCTATAATTTCAATTCTTTTGGATCCTCTTTTCCAATAGGTACAAGGTTAATGTGGCATCTTAGTATATAGAAAAAAGGTTGCTGTGATGGATTTAAAATTCAAGCTACAAAGTTTCATTTCTGGCTGATTATAATTCACATTTTATTGAAAGATGGTGGGGACCTAAAATTCAAAAAGTAGTCTATAAGCCACAGATGTTACTTGGCAGGGTGAAGTTTAATGTGTCAGAGTGGGGATTTCACCATGATCTCAGGGTGAAGTTTAATGTGTCAGAGTGGGGATTTCACCATGATCTCCGTGCCAGATTTCTGTCCACGGGCTCTAACTTGGCATCTTCTCTAACAACATCTTGCAACCATATTCAACAAGGTCCCAAATACTGCTAGAAAGAAGCAAATGTCCTAGTCCACTGATTCATGCGTTGAGCAGCTAATGATTTAGACATGTGACTTGAGACTGAATGGAGGCCACATCTGTGGGACAACAGCCTAAGTTCCCATCCTTGACATCAGAATGCATTTAATAAAAAATACTTGACTTCAGCTCATAGGGTAACTGCATTCATGTGTGTTTGTACCCCACATGCAAATCCAAAGTTGGAAGTCTGATGCAAGGACAAAATTAAGCATGTCAGGAGTGGGGCTCAGGTGAAATCTAGGTATGATATAGATATTGAATCTTGGATATATATTGCAGATCCTAGAAATTCAGCTCAATTTCCTCAAAGGTATTTGGTGAAATGAAAGGGGAATTGGGCACACAAGTGCCTTTGAAACTCTGAAAGTTTGTGAGGGAGACTTAGTGGTGTGGAATCTGACAATGAATTGTTCATAGTTTTAAGCATTTTTAAATAATAAGAAAAAAATTAGATTATACTGCCTATGTGAATATCAACTGTAGTTGAACTGTGCATTGTTATTATTTGAGTTTACTTGTAAACTTGTACCTGGAGATCAGCCAAGCACAAGACCCTGGTGTACAGTGACAGTTTCTGGCTCAAGAATTTGGTCTCTGTGGACAAAATAGAGAAAGGAAAGGAGAACCAAAATGGATGATGTAATAGAGGTGAATATAATGATGGCTTGAAAACACCATAAGAACATTAAAATCTTCTAGAGATTTGCTATCTCAGCCCCTGAACTGGGATACAAGCTAGTACCTGTGTGGCTAATTTCTATTGAATTGCCGTGTTTGGGGAGAGCAGAGATGAAAGGGATGGAGAGCAATTCAAAGGAAACTAAGGTCAAGAAGCTCTAAGAGAGGGTGTAGAAGTGAGCAGATGATTTCCAGTATCTTTCTGAACCCTGTCCTCACCAATGTTCTCTAACCCTCCCATGCTTATCCCCCATCTAACTTTTACATTCTTCTCCATCATGGGCATGGTGAGGAGACCAGCCTCCACTCAAGCTTTTTGTGGTCTCTGCACCATTTGTTGCAAGGCCCACCTGCATCTTTTCCTGGCAGAAAGACACTGGTTACCATTCTCAAAACAGAAGTTTTCAGTTTATAGTCACTTCATAGTGATTTAGACTGTGTTTTGTTGGATAGCTTGTGTGAATGTTATGTTGGAAACTGTGAATATTTAATAAAGTCAGACTTGTGTTTTGATGGGTTCTAAGTAATGGCAAGTCCCCTTCCCTTTCTGTCCTCCTGTGGTGACTGTCATTTAAAGCAGCTCAGTTGATCCCATCTGTCATATCAGAGATCAGCAGGAGAGTGCGATTCTAATGCAGCCAAATCTTTTCTTATAGAGGCCGTTTCTGTAAAAACTCAGTGAAAATAAAATTCAAGCCTCAGATAAGGTAGAAATGCAAATTCTCAGTACTCTCAAGGTGTCTTCACAAAACATTTAAGGAAAATGTGAACTTGATTCGTAGCCTCCTCTCCTGCATGTTCCATACTTGCTGCTTGTGTTTGCAAGAGCAAGATGAGAATAGCTTCCGACACAAATAAGCAGTATTAGCAGGGCAATTCTTCAGAAGTACACTTATTCTCTTCCAAAAGCATTTGCATAATAATAAAGGAAGAAAGCTATATAAGGTAAACTACATATCAGCAGAATTGTTTCTATAAATGAATGCTTTTCAAGGTTTTCCAAGAGGCAGTGGGAGTTCTTTGAAATCAATGAGGTAATTAAAAGTGTTGGGAAAACAGAATAAGAAAAAAAGAGAAAAAAAAATTTTAAAGCCATTAAATGCCCACTGGTCCAGTGACTACAGCATTTATCTGGAGCTTGAGTGACCCTGGATTGCATCCCTGCACTGTTGCAGTTTTCCTATGGGAATTCTGGGCAAGTAAATTCCTTTCTGTGCTTCATCTCACCTATAAAGCAAGAATTACAGTATTAACCTCATTCAGGAAGGTGTAATCAAAGCTTCAGGGGAGTACAGAAAGTGGACCTGTAGTATTAGTAAATGAAGCAACAATTACCCTCCAATACTAAGCAGTGGTTACTATGTAGTAACAGCTAAGTAGTCCCCATCTAGCAGGGTAAACTCATCAGGGACTAGAGAGGAAAGAATGAACCAGGAAAGTTTGGTCCAGGGCCCATGGCATTGCTCAGTGGTCCTATGTCATGAAAGCATATATATAATAAGGACCTCCAAGGAACTCCATATCATGATGATGGAGACCTTTAAAAGTTGCCAATATAAAAAGATGGTCTTCAAACATTCTGGATACCAAAAATAAATAAAAATAAACCAAACACTTTGTGTTCTCCCAGAGTTCAGAGTATAATGCATAATGTTTGAAAGGTACTAGAGTTTCAGAACACATTTAATTTTTGGTAATATGACATTAAACATGCATTTTTACTCTAATGATTCCATGATAAGGTGTTTCACAATGCAGAAAAGAATATAATAATATAATGAAGGGAGTTAGTAAAATTATCTGTATCTTCCTGGTCCTGGCCCTGAAACCAAAAGCACTATTGGCATCTGGAGGCTGCACTTGCCATGAGTTATGGCCCCTGTTTCTACAGGAAGGATAAAACTGATATTTCAGTGCAATTCATCATATATAATAAAGTCTCCGCCTTAGTAGAAATGCATTTATATGCCAGTATCAGAACTGAGTACAGAAAATACAAGCAGTCAACAGTATATGTTAGATACATTTGTTGTAATGCTTTCTGTGGCTAATAAAATAAGTCTCTAGCTGTTTTCCAAGGGTAGCTTGGCAGAGTTGAAATCACAGTCTCTGTGTCATGACAGAGCACAATACCCTTTTTGCCCTTTAAATCTCGTAACAATGTTAGAGCTTCAGCTATTGTATGGGCTCTGAATTGCCTGACCAGAAACGTGGACCCAGGGTTCATGTTATCCCAAAATATTTAGTTGTACAACCAAACACATTCTGCTCACAAGGCTGTCAAGATGTCTGAGTGAGATAAATGTCTCATTTTCTGATGGTTTCTTATGACCAATAGCACATGTGAGCAGCAGGGCACAGGAGGCAGCAGGGCCTGATGGGCTGTATTTGATTCTGGTACTGTCCTGTCAGCCTATTCCACTGCTGGAGCTCATTTCCATACCAGCATTTTGGCCCACCACCTATCTGCCTCTTGACACTCTTCCCTACAAGCAGGTAAAGAAGGTTCAAGCAACCTCCCCAGCTAGCTTCTGAGATTAAGCCCTATTCCTTGTCAAGGTTCATCTTCCATAATGTATGGCAATGAGTTTGCTCTGTGGTTTCTCCTCAGTGGGAGACTTCTGCCCCCCAGGGATGGCACCATCTAGAGGGGACAAAAATTGTATTTCTGGAAAGGAACCTCCTACTTCTTCCCATGCTTCTGGCCATGGCATCCCAGAGAGCAAGACTGAAGTGAGCCTTGAGAAAGTACACAAGGTTTCCACAGGGCCTCACACTGCACCACTCTGTCAGATTTGTCTCATGCTCTAGTTTTATACTTGCTGCTACAGAATACTGAGTAAAATGGGGTTTTTCTGATTATTTTTTTTTTAATTTACTGATGGCAACATCTCAAATGCTTAATCAATACATACAAAAGAAAGAATTAATCTGGTATTTTGCCAGTGAGATACAAGATTTAGAAAGGAAGCTCATGTCCTAACAGGAAGAGTTACTCTGGAGAAGTTGGTTTGCAGGTTTAATCATCAGGTTTCAAATAATTAAACACCCCAGAAATGTATTTCAGATTATAGTAGGGTTGACTCTACCCTCTAGTTATAAGTGTCAGTAATCAGTAATGCCAATAATTCTTTTTAATACTCTTAATAATATCTGTACCAGCAATAGGGAATAACATGAATGCTGTAGTGGAGGCTCTTAAAGACAGAACAGGGCTGTGACAAAATGAATCAGCTTCTCGGTTTATCTAGTTCCTCTGAAATCAAGGGATTTATGCTAAGTTACACCATATAAGAAGTCAAGTCATTTTAAGCATTGTATGATTTAATAGTAACTGTGCCAAACTTGGTTATATTTTCATAGCAGTAATAGAAAATAATAACACTATGGAAAGGAAAGGTGGAGTCCTTTTGCTTTATGAATATATATTCTATCCATGGAATCACTGAGTAGATGGTGGAAATAGCTACTTAAACATTGATTTAATGCTTTAGGAGTGTCAACTTTTTAAGAAAACAGACTGAATTTCTGTACGAATCCTTATCCAAAGAGTAATACTGAGTAATATTGTCTAATTTTGTCTTCTCCTTTCTGTAATATGGTCTGACTTTAAAAAAAACAAACAAAAAATAATAATAAGCAGGCAAAAGAAGAGCAGCATATTTGCTTATAACTATTATCTCCTTGTCAGGGACTTTGCAACAAACATGAAGCTTAGATCCTTTGTTAATTAGGACAGAAACATCATACAGGCACATTGGCCAAATGTTAGTGTAACACTTCTAACACTTTTTTAATCGCTGTTTGTAGAAAGGCTTTTTTTCCATTGTTGTTCTAGCCTTTCCTCTGTTATTAAGAAGGACAATATATATCATTTTTACTGCAAAGTGCCAGGCAAGCCAGGATATTCAAATGAACAAACCTGGATGCTTTACAACTTTTGCTCTCTTGAAATCAGATCTGAAAAATATAGGACCTAAATATCAATACTGTAAGGTTTTAGTTTTATATCAGGCATAAATCTTAACAACCCGTACTTAACAATGAGCTCAGATTTTAACTTAATCTTTGGCAAGCTGAGAATTAAACCGACACACTCTCTGTTTTCTCTTCTCTCCCCGGCGGCTCCTTGAAAAAGGCACCGTCTGTGCCATCCAGCTTAAAGGTTTTATGGGTTGTGAAAAGCAGATACAGTACTGCCTAGGTGGGCCGCGGGCTCCTCCTGAAAGACAAAGAGTTGAATCTCACACTCCCGAGCGTTCTTCTGCTTAAATAAAGTTGCTAGCTGCCTAATGAATGTTAGCTGTAATACTCCCTGTGGTCAGTGGGGCTGTTGTTTAATGAATTGCTTAATGTGCTTGATTACTGTTACTATGTAGAATGAGGGAAATAGCCAGAGAGATTTGAAAGACCCACTAGAGAATATGATGAAAATGAATTGGATCAATAAGAAGTTTTTGCTCATCTCTGAACGACGCATTATGTGCTGCGTTGTTGGAGTTGGGGATAATGTAATTTTGTGGCTTGTTGTTGTTCTTTTTATAATTCAGAAATATAAATCTCATTTGACATTGGGTTTTCGGGCTGGCCTTCCTGGAGTTATAAATGTTCCCCTGACTCCAGTCCCGGTTACTCACATGGACAGATAAATTAATTAGGAAAACTTTTATGCCAATTACTTTATGCCCTTGGCTTTCATATGTTTCTGAAGAGCGGCAGCTAATTAAAGATATGATTCATAATTACTGGTCGATCGAGTAGTTGAGTAATAGAATCAGGAACTGTTCCAAAAAAATTATCCATCACATCATTACTAATTGTTACATAATACATAAGGATGTAAAATTCAAATAAAAAATTACTCACATTTGAAAGATTCATTCAATTAGTGGGTTTGGGATATTTTTTATAACAATTATAAACACTGAGATAGTTCTCACATTTTTAAAGATCACAGAGGTTTTATAAATATTTATAATTAAATAGGGGCATAATTTCCAGCACGTAAAGGACTCAGGCCTAGCTGGAGGAGTGGCTTAGTAATATATTGAATTTATGAAAGCTGGAAATCAAATCTTTGGGTCAAGTGAAATGAATATGATGGTGTCTTCCTACCGCAGTTTGCACAAGCCACAAAACTGCTCTAGTTTGGCAAGCATCGCAGACTAATTTCTCAAGAGTAGAAGAGCTGTTGCAAGTTATAACTTGGCACTGAACAACACACAGAAATTTGCACAGAATTTGTCAACACTCATTTTTCACAGTCAGCATTTGCTGTCCCAGGAAGAAGAGTGTAACAGATACCACAGCATGGTAAAACTGGTAAAATGGTGAAGAAAAAAAAATAAATAATTCCTCCAGCAATTCCTTGCTAACATTGCAGATGTTCTCTGTTATCACAGTTTATGAGCAGTCATGTCACTTCTTCAATAAAAGATGTCTGGAAAATTCAAGCATGGGTTCATTCAGTAATTCAGATACCCCACAGGTGGGCCTGGGAAACCTCTGGGTTCAGTTTCCCATTGTTTCTTTACAGTTTAAAGCAATCGTGTGGTAAAGTCCTATATAAATATCTATATCTGCTAACCTTTGAGAATAATTTGTAAATTTTCCAAAGTGGGGCCAGCAATACTTTCAGCATGAGCCTTCACGAAAGCTGTGAAGAAGTCTCACCCAGCAGTTAAAAAGTTATCAAGAGAACACCTTGAATACCCAGGAAAATTATAGCTTACTCAGTATTTATTTGAACTTCCTGGAGGGCCTGACCCTGCATATTCTTCATCTCCTTCATTTATTTAAGCAACTCAGATATACAGTATTAGCTTTATCACCTACTCTGCAATAGATTTTTTTGCTATACTTGGTTGAGTTTATATGATTAACTTAACCTAGCACTCATTAGACATATGGCATATGGTTTGGAGGAGGATTAATAAATGTTTTGCCGTATCTGAACGAGAGATAGAAAATGAATGAAAACAAACTTCCACTTCTGCTTGCAGCTCTAAGTAGCTTCTTAGCTGCCATCCATCTGCAGGTACCATGTGCTACCCTCCTGAATAACATCAGGGAACAAAAAAGAATTCAATTAAACATTTTTATATTCTAATTGACTTGGATTGCTATAGATATCTACAGCAGCATGTAGGAGAAGCCAGCTGGTGGGTGGATAAGAGCATTCAGCAGAAGGATGTCCCAAAAACCTTAAAGTCCAGAGGGGCAAGGCAAGCACAAAAGGGGAGTGCGACCAGTAGGGACTATTTGGACCCTTCTGAGTGACAGTACCAAAGTCAAGTTCCCTGAAGTCCCCACCAATGCAGGGCTCTCTGATGAACCTTCCTCTTCTTACCATGTGAAGGTGTTCCACAGGAAACAAGTGGTTTTGATATTTTGGTTTTGTTTGTTTTTTAAAGAAGAAGCCTTTTTCTAATAGTGTTACATCTTTTGAAATGATATTTTGGTGTTTCAGGAGCTGGTACCTCCTGATGAAGTGAGCAGGAAGGGTTTTTCCCCTGCACCAGGTCAGCTGAGTACACGGGAGAGGAGAGGGACAGAGCAATGTATACAAATCTGCAGAGGTGTTAAGGATTGCAGCTGTAGAACTAAATGCTTTTAAAACTTCAAAGTTAACATCCCAGGGAATAATAAAGTGCAAAACCAAGTCATATACAATCATGATATTATATTAGATGGGAAATCAATACTGAACCTGATAGCCATATTACAGTGTGTTTCTATTGTGACAGTTAGTCAGAAATAGTTTTATAGGATGAATGGTGGCAGCCTCTGACCCATCAGCATCCTTATCAAGCACAGTCCTGCCTGACAGAGGCACAGATGCTCCTCATCTGTAACAGCACTGCACTGTGAAAGGGCTGTCTGCAAGACAACTGAGGAGACAAATTCACAGCTAAGGAAAAATCCCAGCTCCAACACAACATAACCTTAATTCACAACATCCATAGAAAAAAAAATTAAAAAGGCACTTTGACATGAATTAAAGCTAATGTCTCTGCAGAAGTTTTACTTTTAAACATTTAAGCTGCTACACTGCTGGTTTATGAAACATAAATGTATTTGCATAAATGGAGCAGGGTGAGGAAAGATATTCGAGTTTGATATGGTTAGAGGGTTTTATGGAAGTTTAATTTCTTCTCATTTTAACACAGGAATTAAATTATTCAGTTGTCTGGACATTTGTCTGGAACTAGAAACCCCGTGGACATATGTCAGACCTCCTCAGGATGCAGCAGGGCACAAGTGCAGTTCAGTCAATGCTGAGTATCTGAAGGAAAGTCCTCTTTTTTTTTTTTTTTGGTTTTTTTTTGGTTTTTTGTTTTTGGACAAGAGAAGAGAAGAGAAAACATATGGTCTATTTTAAGACATTGTAGTCCATGTCTTAGAGGAAATTTTGGTCTAGATTACTCAGTGTGTATTTGGTTCTCTCTGACTTAAATGGGAAATAAAGGTTATATTCGTACTATTTTTTGAATTACTGTACAAATTACTTTAAAGCAGAAAAGGAGCAGTTTTGAAATAATGGATGAAAAATTACATTGAATTATTCTCATTATGAAAATAGCCTTTTACCTCTTGCTGAAATGGAGATTTTCCTATTTTGGGTAAAATAATCACACCAGTGGTAAATGCTACCATGCAACAAATTCCCCTATGTTATATATTTTATATAAATACATGAAAATACAGGCTTATACTACAAAAAGCAAAACCCCTTCAGCCATGTTTAGTGCTTGAAAAGTCACATGACCAAGACTAATTAATCTCCTGTGGTTAATCAGATCAAATCAGTAGGTGATGGATTTTTATTTGGGGTCACTTGATGCATTTTACTTTGATACTTTTAAACATTTCATAATGAAAGTTACTTCAAAATAAGCTATTATGAGTGTTGAAATGGGAAACTCTCATTTTTTTTCCCCAGATAAACAAAAACAACACTATACACAGAACTTAATGAAATACAAGTTAATTCAGTTGCAACAGCATTTGTTCTGTTGGAAAACGTTTTGGTTTTTTTTCAAAACAGAAATGTTTTCAGGCAGCTTCAAGAACAGCTGATGGTCTTTAGTCCACAACACTTGGAAAGTGGTACAGCTTCCCTGAGTTACCCGTAAGGATGGAGGCATGCAGAGCTCCAGGAGGGCAAAAGGGAATGGAGAACAGAGGGGAGAGGTGAAACAGGACGTGTAATTTCCACATTAGCTAAAAATATGCTACCTGCACCCTGTGTCACTTAGTACACAGAGGCACCAAGTACTTATGGAATTGTGAAGGCTGTCATTTCTGTCTCTGAAATAACTCAAACTTGAGAATCTCATGCAGTAACTTTCATGCAAAGCAAATATTTGTCACTTCTTGGATTTCAGCTAATTATATGCTTTCACCAGGAAGGTGCTATTTATTCTGCATGCGTGAACTTCTTTGTGGAATAAATATTATTTGCAAAAATGCAAGATAACATGGTTCATGCCTTTCTGTGTCAAAAGTAATAGGCAGTATTAAACTAGATGTACCCTTGGAGCACGTTTCATCAGTAGCTTACCACCCTTCTGATGTCAAAGACAAATGTCTGACGTTGCAACAGATTCCCACTAAAGTCCTAATGCGCTTCATATGCCATAAAACTTTCATTACCAGAACAGCAGCTGGGTTGTGTCACTATAGCCAGTGAAATTCTGAAAGATTTTATGAAGTGCAAACTTGTTCTATGAAGACAGATAAGATCCATTATCTAAAAAGTGGACTAAATTGCCATAGTCTTAGGGCTTCACCAACTGGTGCAAATTGAGCTGAAAATCTGGCAAGTAGCACATGTTGCTGTGACCGTTTCACCCTCAGACTCTGCTCTTGGAGCTGTCTCCCCGTTGAGCACAGGTTACTGTTAATACATAGCATTAAGAATATATGGTATATACAGCAAGATCTCCCTTTCTCTGTCCTGATCCCCCAAGACTCTTTCCTCCCTGCCTGAGCATGGTCCCCACATGTGACTGAGCCCCTGGGACACAGGGACCATGAAGATGCCAGGAGGCTGGTGAGCGTAGGCAGCAGGACTTTCACAGCAGCTGAGCCTAGGCATGAACGTCCTCTGAGGCGAGACAAGGTAAATGACCATGGGATTCTTCACAAGGAGAAATAAATGCCTGTTTATGACAGCTGTGCTTCAAAAGCACCACACCTCAAGCACATGCAGATAGAAAGGAGACCTGTTCTTTCCCTGCTACTGTTTTGTGCATGTGATGAGTGCTGAAGCACTCTCGCAGTTTGGGGGTGGGAATGGCATACAAGTAGGTCAAATCAATAGATGCTACTTGTGGTAACCAGACAGCTAAATTATTAACATTATTTTATGAAAAAGAAGGCACTTGTTATTACATGACTCATGCCTGAAGTTTTCCAAGCACTTAAAACAGAGTTCCGTGATTTACAAGTAAGAACAGATTATTAGTGTCTGAGAACTTAATTGACTGCCTCCTCTCGGCCATTGACTTCAGCAGTAATTTTTTTTCCAGCTACCTGCTCAAAATAGCAGCATCTGCCTCTTAAACATCTAGCACAGATCAAGGATGGGAAACTTCTCTGTGTCTGTTCTCATAGTATAAATCAAAATTTGAGGCTAAAAGCCTCAATCTTGTAAAACTGGCGCTGTTGGAAACAAATTGCTGGACACCTTGAAATCTCTGAGGGGCAAAGAAAATCAAAGCCAATTTCTACTATTTTTCTTCCTAAAACTGCTCTCATTCTAAAATGAAGAGACATGTCAAGTATTTAGGCTGAAGTGAAGAAAGTGGGCAAGCACAGTCTTGTCTGCTTGTCTGCAGCACTGGGAGTCTCCAGAGCCACACACTCACTTTCTCTAATTTATTCAGCAGTGAATTTCAGTGAGATCTCCTCTCAGCCCTGTTTACACACATATGTTCCAACGTACAAGAGCTCTCCTCTCTCACATAAAAGCTGACACACAGACGTATAGCATACACGTTGTACTTTCCTACTTGGCAACTGATTGCATATCTCAGCTCCTCTGTGGAAGTAATCCCCACATATGTATAATTATTTTAAATGAATTAAGTCCTTGAAGTGTGAAGATCCATAAAGATCTTTATAGTCTCCTTTGACACTTGAAGGTAAATATTTGCATTGTGCATTTCAAATTAGATGTGCAATGCCTGTTAAAAATAATGGGAGATGGAAGTCTGGTCCGTCTAATGATTTCCATCTTGATCATTGCGATACTAGAGAAAATATAGAGAGCAGGTGCTTCCATCCTCCTCTGCTCCCCTGAGGATGGAGAGATCTGTCGGCAAAGTCACCCCTGAGGTGAATGAGCCCCGAGAAGGGCTCTCTGTGTCAGGGCATCTGCTAAATAAATGGTCCCCTTCCCTCGTACTTCCTGAGTGATAACAGGTACTTTCAGTTCCCTCTGCATTACTGAGATACAGACTTTTTTTCACCTACAACTATTCTCTAATTTATGCTGAAACATTTCTTGTGTTTGCCAGCAACATGAGGGAAGAGCATCAGTATTGTCATGGAGGGGAGCACAGTGGCCACAGGACAGCTCTGTGCACTGAGGACAGTGTGAGAAAACTGAACTTGTTGGATTCATGCAAGGTGGGGAAGCGGTAGGGGGAAGGAGGCTCCCTGAGGTTGCCCAGAGCACTGTGCAACCTTGCTCATCAGGGTGAATTAGCCAGTGAGGAGCTCTGTGCCAGGATTGTAAGCTAACTCAGCCACACAGAGCTCCTCACCATCCTGCCTAGCACACTTCTCTTGCATCTGGAACTAGTGTGAGTCTGTCGACACCACAGCAGGGTTGGCTGAGCAGTCATCGCGCTTAGTCAAACCTCTCAGATTTGAACTTTCCATGAAATTATTCAGAATTCCCAAAATGAATTGCATTAAAGCCCATCACTGATGGGGCCAAACCCTTCCACAATACTTCATGCATCTCAGCCCTGGATGGGAGGAGAGGAGTTGGTGCTTGAGCCTCATCTTCCATCTTGACACCCAAGAGACCGGCTATAGAGACAGTTTGTCCCATCACACTGCCCAGTCCTTCTGAGCTGTTGGGCACTTGCGTTGCAACTGAGGCTGAAATGTTCATCCCATGTGAGGAGCACCCAGCATTGCCTGACAAGATGGGATTCTACCATTCCACATTTTGTTCCTCTTGGAGAGTCCTTAGCTTTAGATATCACAGGCTCATCTGAGATCTTGTAAGTCATCATGGTCATCTCTACTGTGTGCTAGCACATCTACATTGCCTGCAGCTGTTACACCAAGGAAACAAGAAAAAAAGGTACACATTTTTACTATAATAGAAGTCACATCTTGCTGAATATACTCTTCAAAAATTGAAACATCTGTTGCAGTGATATCTCTGCTGTACAAAAGGATGTCATACCTACTCTTCTAGTCCCAATTCAATAAAATACACACATGATTTCTGCTCCTCTGCTCAATGTTTTTGAGTAAGTCATAATTCTACAGCCAGTGTGTACACCGACACACAGTGATTCATTGACACATGCCTGCTACAATATACAGTATCACCAGTTCCTAACCAAAAAAAGTAATAGAACTATATATAATGAAAAGAATGGCTTGGAGCCTTATTGTGAGAGACCCAGGAGGAAGGAGAGTTAAAGAAATTATATGTCACTCACTCCTAAATGTTGCAGTTGTCTGGTCTTTCACTCTAATGCACTGGCTTTGCTAGCATTTAGTCACCTGGAAACTCCTGTGAGAGCCTGGAGGGTGGGCAAAGAGGGGGGAGGAGGCTGGGGAAGGGAGAAGGGAAAGAAAGGAAGAAAGAAGGATTAAACTGAAGCATTCCTATCAGTGCTACATTTTCCCTTCAGAGAAATCCTTATTGTGTACCAAATACCACAAGTGTGTATTTTATTGAGAAGAGGGAGAAAGAACAATCAGAAACTCTGTCACATTGTATCATTGTGAAAAGTAGTTGTGTTTTTTCAAAGGAAGGTATGTCTGGCTGGAGCAGTTTATTACTCCTTTTTAGTGTCTTATATGTGGCTTAGGATCCTACAAGGAAAAGAGTGAAGCCACCTTCCTGCGCACCATGATGTGAAGGAGCAGAATATGCTGTGGCCTTTTTTTGAGTCTAGGTATCCCAAATACTCCATCAGTTTATTAATCTCTTGGTATAGGCATACATTAAATGGCAGGCTGTATAGAAAGACCTGCTCAGGTCCAGCAGCTACATGCATACACAGGGAGAAACACGTTATCGTTGGCTCCCTTGGTCCTTCAGTTTTTCCTTTCAGGGTCATTGTTTTGGGAAACCCACAAACCCATTCACCCTGGGGGAGGTTGGGGGAAGATCTTGGGCATGGGGGGATTGTAACCTTTTAGTTTTCTATGAACAATGGGCAAAGTGAGGCTGTACTGGACAGATCCAGTTGTAGAGGAATATGCTGGGTTAGTGCTCAAGTGGAAACTGTAACATCACAAAAGAGTATTGCAAGTTTCATGCTTTAATAGTCACCATTTGTTAACCAACGAGAAAGTGAATCTATTTTTATTTGTTAAGCATAAAGAGAAAGATTGAGCTCTACCAGTCATGGATAATTATGTCTTATATCTCACTATGACAGAGGCTTTCTCTGAAAGCTACACCTAAGTTATGACTAAGTAAGAGATACCATTTTGATAGATTTTAATCAGGAAACACCAGAACAAATTGAGATGGATTCTTCTTTTGTGTCAATACCTTGTTCTTTTCCAAACAAGAAACGTGATGCCTCTGATTTCACTGATTACTGGTTTCTGTGTCAGTCTCATCAAGGCAATGCTAGTCTCTATAAAAATGTCCTCCTAATGTTATTTTCCTAACAGAAGTAGTACCTGACCTGCAGTTTTTGGAGACAGCATGGAAGAATAGATCATTTTTTCCTGCTGGCTCTACCTGGTTTCTAGCTCACTGCTTAATTTAATGTCACAGAGAGCCATCATCCAAGGAGCACTTGCGAGACTAATTCTGAGCATTTCACTATGCTTTTATTTTGTGTCAGGATTAGGATTCATTTATGTTTAACTTGGTTCTTTATGTCAGCAAAGCTGAGCCTAGAGGTAAAGCTAAACTTGAAGACATGGCTGGTCTCTACAAGAGAGAATAAAAATACTGTGCCTGACCATATCTGGCTCTAACAACGTTTGATTGGCCTTTTCTTGCCCTCCAGTAGCAAGGTCGGATTCTTGCAAATGTGCAGCTACTGTCATAACAGCATAATTGAAAAACTGTCAGTTCTCAAGACTTCATTATTATTTTTATTAGGGAATCTGTTGGCACTGACGGTTTTTTCTCATACTCTTCAAATACCATGGATACTGGCAGCTGAGGATTCTACATGACAACTTGCATTGAAGTATAAGGGTATTTTTCATGTCAGTGCAGAGAGAGAAAAACTGTCAACAGGAACACAAAACAGAGCTCAGAGATGGTTTTAAGTATCTTAGCTTATGTCAGACTCGGTGCTATTTTGGTTTTTCACTTATAAATCATAATTTTAATTATATGTGAGCAAAGGTTAGTGTTAAAAATATAAGCAACAAGATGAACTTAATGCCTCTAAACAAATATATGTTAAGAGCATAGTCAGAAAGGGAAGAAATGTCCTGATTCATAGCTAGATTCCTTTATTTAGGTCACCACTAGAAAGGCTTCATTTGAGCCCATTTTTTAATGGTTCAGTACTGAATGATGTCAGATCATGAATGGCCTTCTATATTCCTTTTTTATAAAGAGGGAAGCAGAGCCTAGACAGATTATTTTTGATGTGGATCAGAAGCAAGGTCTTTAAGGATATACGGGGAAACCTTTAAGGTTGTTTAAAGAGTATACTTAAAACGCAGGGAAGATTTTCCTTGACTTTGCTGTCATAAAGGATGGCATTGAACATGACTAGCAACAAAACACTTGGCATACTGAGAGCAGGACTTTCAGATCCCGAACACCCAGCAAGGAGCAAATTGTGTTGAACACAGAAGCAGGAGATGTGGTTCCTTGGCAGACCTCATGAGCAGTGATGCCAAACTCTGAGCTGAATTACCAATGGGGAATCAGTAAGTGTGAATAGCCCCAGATAGGGTTTAGAGGTCTTCCTTTCTGAATGAGCACCAAGAGAAAATATGCAGAACCTCTACAGTACTGCACAGCTTTCATAAAATTGACTCTTCAGTGATACAGGTTGATTAATTAAACTCACTAAAGTGAATGTGATTAAAAAACATACTGTCAAAGCAAGAGGACAAAGATGAAGAAGAAAAATTCATATGTAAGAAATCATTATTTGCATGAAATCATTGTGAGTTCATACAAAGGGTTTATTGAATGCACATCGGCCAAGCCTTATTGATGATTATGGATTTTCTGGATATGCCTCAAAAACAGCATTTTCACCCCTACATAACTGTGTCTTTTTTTTTCTCTCAGTTATTTTTATAATATGATTATCTCTATAGCTCTCATAGAATAAGCTATTTATTGAGAAATGCAATAGTCCCATCTATAAAAAAAGTATTAGAAAGAAAGTAAAAAAAATCTGGTATTTTAGTTTATATTTTAATTCTTTGGATTTTTGGAGTTCTATTTCTTCACGTTACTAATACCGTAAATGCCAAACAATTCTTCAGAAGAGGATGCATATGTTTAATATGTATTGTGTTCTGTTCAGGTCTCCCCAGTTCAAGAGGGACAGAAAAGACTAAAGAGACTCCAGTGTAGGGCTACGAGTATGATTAAGGGACTGGAACATCTCTCTTATGAGGAAAGGCTGAGACACCTAGGGCTGTTTAGTCTGAAGAAGAGAAGGCTGAGAGGGGATCTTATTAATGTTTACAAATATCTGAAGAGTGGGTGTCAAGTAGAAGGAGACAGTCTCTTTTCAGTGGTGCCCTGTGATAGGAAGAGGGGTAATGGTCACAAACTGGAACACAGGAAGTTTCACCTCAACCTGAGGAGAAACTTCTTTACTGTGAGGGTGATGAAGCACTGGAGCAGGCTGCCCAGAGTGGTTGTGGAATCTCCTTGTCCAGAGATTTTCAAAACCTGACTGTATATGTTCCTGTGTGGCATGCCCTGGGTGATCCTGCTCTGGCAGGGGGGTTCGACTCAATGATATCCAGACATCCCTTCCAACCCCTAACATTCTATGATTCTAAGTGGTGCATGCCTCTGCTAATGGTACTGGGGGGTCAACCAATACAAATATTATTTTTGTGCCCAGATGATGACTGTTCACTGCATGTCATGACTGTCCCCTTGGTCTCCGTGATGACAACCACAGAAACAAGTTCCAGGCCCATTTCCAGAGAAATACATCCCTGCTTTCAGACCACTGGAACCTCTCACCCTTCATGTCTGTTAACTATTTGTTATTACTCTCTGCACAATAATTGCTGTGATCCTTTCCAGTTCCTGGAACAAGTCCATGGTGAGAGGAAGGGAGTGGGTTTGTCTTTAAAAAATAGTACAATCTTTCAGGATTCTAGCTATGTTTTGATGGGATATTTGTTCTACTGGGTAGGGGAATGAACCGGCAGACAAGAAGCTATCTACTCGTCCCAGCTTTTCTGCTCTGCTCTGCAACAAGTCATGAATCACCTCACAGTCCTCTTTTCCATCATTCCTCCATCCTTCATCAGTTTTGTATGTGTTGGCTTTAAGATGCTGAGAGAAGTAAATATTTTTTTTGCTTGCTTTTAGGCTGCTCAGAGCACTTTTTCAGTTTCTCTAAGTGCTAATAAAACTGAAAATTAATATATTTCTAAAGCTTATACAGAAGAATTAAGAAGGCAACTTTAACTTTTCCTTTGTTCTCAAGTGTTAAAATAGCCTTGTCAACTCATGCCCAGTGATGTAAAGACTCTACTATTCACGTGATACCTGAGTTCCTGTCCTGAAAACAGGACTCACTCTCAAACCTGCAGGACTGACCAGGGAAAGTAGAAATAAGCATGTATACCTGTATAAGATATGAGCTGTTGTTAAATAATGTTTTGCTGATGTTGCTTCATCTGCTCTTTGCTTGTTAGATAGCAGAATTTCCCACTGCCTAAAGCAACTACCTACGACATTGTAACCACAAAAGCAACAATAAAAAAAAAGGACCATTTCAACGAAGTGAATGAGATTTTATAGTTCTTCTTTCCAAGTCCTTGTAAAACTTTACCTCATTTTGACATTTTGACAGAGAAATAAGACAATTTTTGTAAAAATAACAGGAGACAGAGTAAATTGTACATTCAAGTATTGTAGAAGCCAATTCTTCTATGGAATAAAATATTTGGTTTATACATACTTTCAGAAGTGCTCAGTTGAATGGTGAAGATTCAGTGTGCAGATAATTGTTCTTCGGTGTGTGAGATCACTCAGAGCTTGAATTATGACTTATACATTCATTTTCAGCTCTGACATTTAGGGACTTTCTCTTTGGAGAGAGGCATCAGCATACCAGGGTTCTGCATCTTCTCCTGTGCAAGCCTCTGCCATTAACAAAGGTGGGGAGAATTTGAGGAGAGCATGTTGGAGAATGAGCCTAAGGTGGGAAGACCCAAGCCAATATGCCCATGGAGGTGGTGCATAGGTGGAGAGCAAGCTCATGGGACCCATGCAGGATGGCATCAGCTACAGTTTGCAGACAACAGCCTAGATGGGGGTATTGTTTGGATATATTTTCCAGACTAAAGTTAGAGGTTAGTTACACATGTGAGTATATACTGAACAGTATATGCCCATTTGCAAGTTAACTCCGGCTTTACTCATTATTTCCTTACATGTATGTAGAGATATATAGATATAGATGATAGAGATATAGGTATAGATAAAGATAAGATAATAAAGACAAAGATGATAAAGATAGATTATAAAGTGACTGCATGTATATATGATCACTTTGTAATATATTTATATATACATATACACATAAAACAAAGTGATAGAAAATTACAACATTTGTGTATTCAGTGCAAATTAAAATTCATCCTTTTGTCAACAGGTCTCCCCAGAATAGTTGTGCAAAGAGTGTATGTCTCTCCATCATGCAACTGTGGGTAATTAACATATGCAAAACACTACAGTCCTGCTAGAAGCTACCCAGCCCTCCCCTGAAATTTAGGCTCTATTTATTTACAACAAAATAAAGTGGACCCTTCTGGAAAGAAACATAGCTTTGTGGCTGCACCAATGCTGTCGCACAGATGCTTTAAATCTTTTATATCTCCTAGACCTCCAGGGGCTGGTGTTGGATGGTATTGAGCCAGGGCCAATAAATAATTTATGCTAAGTAGCAATTTAGTTGTTTGGCTTGGGGTAAAGAAATCCAAGAAATTCATAAATAAAGTTCCCATTTTTGCTGTGTTCCAAAGTTAATTTATGTTACTCTGCAATTAACTAACATAAAGGTGAAAAAATATGACAGGCCTAAGGTAGAAAATAAAGCTCATAAATCTGCCGTATCTTAACTAGTGGTGCTTTAGTGATAGTTGGTGCTTGTGCTTGGTTTCCCGTTCATCTAATTCACCTGTATTTGCTTGACCCAGAAAAATGTAATAATTGATTTCTAATAGCTCCCCTTTGAAATAAACAAGCAAACCCAACATTTTTTGCTCTGTCATTTGAACTGGAAAGTAGGTACTAGATTTTGTCAGATGCTTTGATGGAAGTGGAAACACATAAGTCCGGTCATCAGATAGTCCCTGCATACAACAGACTGTATATAAAGCCAAATCCAGTTATTCATTAATTTTCTTTATATATACACAAACATTGCACTTATATAAAAATGCATAAGATTTTAATGTGGTACCTGAGTTCTTCCCCCGATACAGATGTTTCCTGCCAAAGACATGACTATTCTTCAGCATCATTCATTAGTTTATTGACACTGTGTGTACTGTTTAAAGGACACTCTTCTATATATGCAAGTGTATGATAATTGTTTTCATTAAACACCATCACTGCATAGGGAAGAATAAAATTATATAAATATCTGCTGTACGTAATCTACAAGATAGAGGAGCTGGGTAACTGAAGGAATGAAAGTTAGACAAAAGATTGAATTCATGTTGTTCCAGGATGAAAAGGTTATGCATGTGTTTTCTGCATGAATATATGCTGTAAGCTCTTAGCCGTAATACCTTAGTGAAATTTTGCAATTTGCATTTTTGTATTTAGAACTCGGAACTTCCCATCTTTCTAGTAGGGAAAGGTTAGAGTAAAATGGTGCATCCCATTAATTTCACAGGTTTTTTACTCACAGGAGGAATTCTGACCATAGGCCTGAGGAACATACTCAAGGAGGTTGTCTGTTATCTGTTTCTATAGAATTAAATTCTGACTATTCATAAATAGAGAAAAACTGAAACATGATTATGCAACAGAGAAGGACCAAGACCTTTGCTTCTCTGAAACACTGTGCAGTCACCGATTGTAGTGAAACTACAGTGATTCAAAGCAGATTAATGTGTCGTATTTTCAACTTTTGGACTCGTCTTTGCAATTGCCAGCAATTTGAACGAGTGCATTCAGCATACTTCCTTTCAGGATGCAAAGAAAGGGAAGCTTCTTTCCTCCCCTCAGTTTCGCTCCTGCAGAGTACAGTGTTGCAAACATCCCTCACTGAAATCAATGCCTTCTTATAACTTCAAGGATCCTGTAAGCTTCAAACCTGTTCAGAGGTGAAGTGGCACAGAAGGGTTCAGGCTCAGACACTCAGATACTTGCCTGTTGTAGAAAAAATATCACCAACCATTATCCAAAAGGATCTGGTTAAGAAAGATACTGCATTTGCGGCAATAATGGGACCAGAATATGTTTGACTATTCACTGTAGTATTTGTTTTCTTTTTCTTGAGGTTTCTACATGATGAAGATGAATTTAGCTCTTTAATTCCTGAGATAAAAAGAAAATCCCATGATCAATTTCTCTTTTAATTGCAATCCAGAACATCTTGATTTCTGACTCTCACTTTTCATCATGTTCCAGGCAATGCTCTCTGTGTCAATGGTGCAGAGGAGCTGCGGGGTATTGCCACATGGGTGAGTATGACCCTTTCCCCCTCTTTGGCAGACTGTGAACCACAGGGCCTGGGCCCTGGAGGAACAATCCTAAACTCTTCTAGAGTCTACTTTTTAGAAACAGATTTTGAATTTGCCAGATAAGAGCTTGGAAAAGACCATGTAATTTATTTAATGGAAGACAAGGTGTGAATCTACTCATTAAAATTCATAATGAGATGCATCTGGCATCTTAACACTTCTTACTATTCTGCAAATAGACTTTGTTAAAGGCCATTTTGCTCTTTCTAGCAGGACTACATGGCACAGATAAAGGGTTTTGAATTGCAGAAATGAGAATACGTTTTCAAGTCTATTACCTCCAATTTTCAGTCATTACATGATTCAGTGGGAAAGTTTCTGTTTTAACTTTAGTGACCTCTAGCAGGGACACCAAGCCAAAGTGACTCTTGAAGAAGACTGTTAAGTCCCCGATTTCTACATATACATTTAGAAACAAACAGAGGGATGGGTAAAAAGCAGTTCAACCTGTTCCTCCCTGTCTGACTCAGATAAGATTTCAACCAAAATAATGTTTCCTCTAAATAGCCATTTGTCAATATGGTGGGAACAAATAAGTATCACCATTCCATTCCTTGCTTAACAGGACTCCTTCCACCTGAGAGATGTCCATCACAGTGGAGACTCAGTGAAGGAGTCAAGGGGAAACAGAGAACTTTCTACTCTCTGAGGTGAACTATCCCCTTTACCCCACCAAGGAGCTCCATCTCTGGAGATTCCAGAGACTGATGTTCTACATTTTCTTTCTTTCACTGCTGCTTTAAATTTTCTCACTTAAGAAAGTTAAAGGGAGGTTTGGAGGCAATTCAATCCCAGAGGCCGTGGGGTAAAGAGCTCTCCTCCCAGCAGATGTTATGGTAGAGGTCTCCCTCATCAGCTTGGGCAGATGAGACACAAGTGTCACATGTCTCTCCCTCTGCTCTCCTATCACTCCTTGGAAAAATCTGTTTCTCTTGAGTGACTCTTGATAGAGCCCAAGTGTTTGGTTACCTGAACTTTTAACTTTTACACTGATGATGGAGGGTAAAAACATAAAACCAAAAATGTGAAGCAAAAAGAAAGGCATTTCTCCAGATGCAGAAAGCTCAGGAGTATTAGTAGTTCTGGAGCATGCATAACTAAGACTGTGTATGCATGGAGTTACATATAGATACTTAGTTGTGGGAGCTTGATCTTGCAAAACATACTTTTTGTACTTTCAATGGAGGCAATGTGGGATTTATTTTCTTAAAGTGTTAGAGATACACTACATCTCCAGCACATCTTTCTTAATGTAAACATTTCCTGAATAAAATGTAGGATTTATTCCACAGAGTGTACTATTGGAGGGCTTATGCTTGCATTTGTTCAAAGTTACCCATGTCATAGAATCATAGGATGGTAGGGGTTGGAAGGGACCTCTAGAGATCATCGAGTCCAACCCCCCTGCCAACACAGGAACACCTAGGGCAGGCCACACAGGAACTGATCCAGATGGGTCTTGAAAGTCTCTAGAGAAGGAGACTCCACAACATCTCTGAGCAGCCTGTATGTATCTCCAGCTGATTTCAGTGAAGCTTCTTTGAAGGAAATATGCCACCCAGGGTCACCTACATGTGTGCCATGTTAGGTTTACATAACAGAAAACAGTTTCCAATAGACTTATTCAGAACACCAGTTAAAACGGTCACTACAAGGGATGTACCTCACACAGCACATTTATGCTTTGAGCATCTTGATGAAGCTGGTGTTCAAATAATAAAGAGAGCTAGAGAAAAATAAGCAGATTGTCATTTACCAGAAAGAGACTGGATGCCAGTTTGGAGCTCTTGACAAGAGCTCCTTCTCTGGGGAAACAGGCATATGTAAAAGACAATCTGCATAATCCATAATGAAAAGAGTGTGAGTTATATGGTATCCCATAGTTTGTTGGTCTACCCATTTCATTACTTACTGAAGTTTTACTGGTGATTCTGTACATCTTCCTTCCTGCTATCACATGAGATTCTAAATGATTAATCTCTGTGTAGATTCTCAGGTCTTACACATCTGCATGCAGTAGGTAAAGATAATGCATCAGCTGATCATTGCAATGTTTTTGAGATTGTACCTTTGCTGTATCAAGTAACTTCAAAGCTAATGCAGTCACTCAGAACAGTGAGATATTTGCACAGTATGCCCTAACCAACTATCCAGTTACTGCAGAGGGAAGTATATATACAAATATCAGCTGGTGTTAGTAAAGGAACCTTAATTAGTAATATTAATGAACGTTCATTATAGTAAATGTTCAGAAGTGTTTATGCTGCTTTCACAGCATATGCTTAGGATTCCATTAGTAAATATTTTTAAAAAGAGGGCCTTCTTTATGTGATATTACTAAAATTATTAACTCATTTTCATAATTCTCTCTCAATGTATATTCAACTCCTCTTTCAGCTTTTAAATACATACATCTATACATCTTCTCTGGTAACAACTCAGCCCTGATGTGCAGTACAGCTGTGGAGCAGATCATGAGTATATACCTGCAACTTAAGCAAGACATCATCTTGTGTGGAGATCACTGTTACACTGAGCAGTGCTCTTTCAGGAGCAGGATGTGTTTTTAAGGAAATGTAGGTTCACCTCACCCCTAGTCAATCTGTCTGCTTTCACAGTGGTGCCTGAAGCACTGAAGAAAGGTAAAGGAGAAGATAATCCTCAACTGCATGGTCCTACACAAAATGCATTAAAAAAAGTCTTCCTCACAAATTGATATAGGTGTATTTTATTCTTCTCTTCTTATGAAAACAGGAATACTTTCTTCCTTGTAAGCTACTGCATCCTTTGGAGGTAGAATCTTGACCCCCCTCTATCTACTGGAAAAAGTCTATTGAATTAAGGAAAAATCATAATCAGGATTTCATACATGGGAAATAAAATCTGTTACCTACTAAGACCTGTGGTACCACACTTCATTGGTACAACTTGGCATTTCAGACACTTCTGCTTGCAAACAAAACACTAACACCTCTGATATTTCTAGTGAAAACCACATTTTGCATTACATATTTTTGCTCCATGTTAACCATAGTCCTGTATTTCTTAAGGTTGCATTTTCTAAAATCAAGACAAGAGTTGTTAAAGAACTTAAAGTACTTTAGCTAGTAAAATCTAGGGATTTAATTTCCTCTCTTCTAGGAAAACAAATGAAAAACCGTATAATATATTTAGTGACACAGAATGTGACAAGTGTTATAATAAACATTAATAAAATATATATTGGAGAAGAGGCATCCCTCTCAACTGCAATTTGTCATAAAATCATTGATATTAAAGGTGTAAAAGATCCTCACATCAACTCACTCTGCTGATTCACTATGCAAAATCATACACATCATATTTGTTGAATTAAATTAAGTTCTTTTTTCCATTTTTTCTAAATTACTTCAAAGCTAAAAAAAAAATGATCAGATGCTATGAAGTCATATGGCAAATGTTCACAAAGCATAGTTTTTTTCTAGCCCAATTTTAAACATCTAAGATATGGTATTTGACTCCAGGCCAGTTAGTTTCTTATAGTCAAAAAGGAAAGACTGGTCTCTGCAGGCAATCAGTCACCCCATTCTGATGTGAGTGTCTAGTATCAGTGAGAGAAGCCACTTTCTCAAAATGTCTTTCCATCTTCATAGATTAGAAAGAGAACTTAGATGACTACACTAGACTAGGTACCAACCTTAGATGGCTAAATTTAAGTAATGCATGTTCCATTCAAAGTTATTTTATTTTATGTTCAATTCTTTTGGAAATGGCTAATTAAAATAATAATTATAACAATCTTCTCGTATTTTTTTTACTATTCCTGTGAGTTGTTCTGGATTCTTTAGAAACATCTTCAACACTTATATCTTTGTTTTCCACAGTGTGCAAGTGTCTGTGTAAGTCTCATGTTGTTGTTCCATTTTCCATCTCAGTAACTTTAATCAGAGCTATCTCTGAAGATGATGGAGCCTTTCCTCTGCACTGACCGAGTTCTTGTTAGTTCTGTTCCAGTATGGGAACATCCTCTTGCTCTGTGTGGCTATGATACTTTGGCTTGCAGAAGTGAGGCCTAAGCATTTCTGCTCATATAGTGACTTGTTTATATAAATAAAGACAAAGGGAGTAAGAGATCCCAAAATAGCCATGTTCACCCAGACTAATTGGAGCTCTCTAAAGGTTAGACTGTCTCAGTAGTTACTGTGAAGAGAGCAAAATCTCCAGGCACTGACTTGTGCCTTGCTAAGGTTGCTGTCAGAGGTGTTAGTGAACCTCAGCAAGTCACAAACTCTCTTTGTTGATTCCTAGCTCAAATTTAATGCCTAATTTTTAAAGGGCTCCAAGGTTCACCCGCTGCTCTGTCACCCCAGTGGCTCCAAGGTTCACCCACTGCTTTGTCACCCCAGTGCCCAATTCAGCATGACTTTCTGGGGTCTGGAGAGAAGTGAAGTGAATCCCACTGCTATTGTACACTGAAGACCTAATTAAATAAATCCCAGCTTTACTATCTAGACCTATTTCTCTGCTATATTTGCTGTTTTATTATCACAGGTTCTGACTGAAAGAGGTTTTCTTATTTTATTAGAACAGAATCCACCCTATGCTTTTCCTGTAAGTATACTGGCTACAATTTTTGTAAATAATATCAAGGATCCCCTATAATGTAGTTGTGTTTTTCTAATGGAACTATGATACAAAGATGGCAAAATAAAATTATTATAATAAATAATAATGATTTTCCAGTTTTCTGCTTCTTCATCTGCAGACACCCAATGCAACAGCCCATGATACAACCAGTATTTTAAATATCTCAGATGGACCATCAGTGCAATAATCTATCTACTCACACCCAGAAGCCCACCATTATTATTTTTACTATTGTGACTATATTTATTTTTACTGCAAAGTTATCATCAGTCCTGAAAATTAAATGCTTCTCCTTTAGTCCGTGCTGTACTTGCTCAGCACACTATCTTTGTCATCACTTCTTGTAACTGGAATGGGCCACGTCTCCCAACACACTGCTTACCCCATCAAGTTCCCTGATAGCACAGAACAAAGGAAGTAACTTAGAAACATTTCAGAATTCATGCTACTTCTGAATATTTCAGGGCTCAGACATATTTGGTATCATTTTTCCACCTTTCTGATAGAAAAATCTGTTGTTTTTTATATATTTCTTAGTCATGGCACAGTCCAAAGTTTGGGCCATTATCTGTCTGGCTTTTACCCTCTCATTTATCATCATTTTCTGCTATGTATCTGTCCAGTTGTCTTTTTCTTTCCTTTAATTTCTTTTTCATGGTCCCCAGATAGAGAATGAAATATTAGGTTTGTCAAGCGTATATCATTGTTTAAATGCCTGGAGATGATGGGTTAAACAGCCCAATCAATGAAACAAACCTCCAGTGCATTGCAGCTACTGCAAGTGATGTTCCCTCTGGCTGTTTAAGACCTACCAAGTCAATAACCTATTAATATCATACTCTGCTAGGGTCAGCGCCAAACAAGTCACACGTCTTTTCAAGGCATTTAGCTTATGCGTGGTTTAAATGGAAGGCTGTTGGTCCTCTGGTGGCCTTAAAAAATTGTATTTTTTTAATCTTCTTGTGAGATTAAACCTTGTTGACTGTGAAATAAATTAAAAATTAAAAATGGATCAGATATTAGTTACTGTAGCTACATAAAATCATAGCTTAACACAAACTGCACCACCAGTAATTCACATGGAACCATTGCTCCTCTTTAGAATATGATTTTATTTTACTGCTATAGACTGCAAAATAAGTCAGCAAACATGACACTTACTTTGCTCTCTATATATACTGTGAGAAAATGTTGAGTCCTATCCCCGAATGAATAAAAGTTCAAAGTCTTCTGTTTTCATGATACGGTCAAAATAGAATCACGGAGTACAAACAGGTAAGATGCCATTTAAAATACCATATAATGTCACCATCTATGGTCAGTTATTTTTCATACAAAAAACATTCCAACCATGAAACTTTAGGGCTGAATTTTATGCAGCATGCGTTTTTAGTACACAGAAATTCTCTGCATGCATCTGGAGAAAATTTTTTCCTACTATATCAATCTGTAATTCATTGCATGAATCTGCAGACCTCACCAAGATTAGTGCACGTGGTTACCAAATAGTTTGCTAATGTGACAAGGGCTTGTAAGACCTCCTGAGAAAGCAACATTTAGTCTGAGCTTTGTACCAGCTCTGAAATAGATGTGGCTTGAGAAAATCACTTTTAAAATATCCAAAACATAACTCATCAGGTTCTAATCAAGAAAGACTTTCTCTCTGAAATTACCTGTTGGATTTATTTGTACTCAAGCTTGTACCTGGGGTTTTTATTAGGTTGTCTACTTCCAGGCTTCTTATCACAAAATCCCAGCATGGTAGGGGTTGGAAGAAACCTCTGGAGATTGTCTAGTCCAACCCTCTTGCCAAAGCAGGTTCACCCAGGGCAGGTTGCACAGGAAGGCATCCAGGAAGGTTTTGAAAGTCTCCAAAGAGATTCCACAACCTCTCTAGGCAGCTTGTTCCAGTGCTCTGTCACCCTCACAGTAAAGTTTTTCCTTATGTTTAGGTGGAACTTCCTGTGTTCTATTTTGTGCCTGTTGTCCCTTGTCCTATTGCTGGGCACCATTGAAAAGAGTCTAGACCCATTCTCTTTAGATATTTATGAGCATTGATAAGATCCCCTCTCAGCCTTCTCTTCTCCAAACTAAACAGCCTCAGGTCTCTCAGCCTTTCCTCATAAGAGAGAAGTTCCAGTCCCTTAATCATGCTCGCAGCCCTCTGCTGGACTGTCTCCAGTAGTTCCCTGTCTCTCTTGAACTGGAGAGCCGAGAACTGGACATTGTACTCCAGATGCAGCCTCACTAGGGCAGAGTAGAGGTGGAGAACCTCCCTCAACCTGCTGATCACACTCTTCCTAATGCACCTCAAGATACCATTGGCTTTCTTGGCCACAAGGACACAATGCTGGTTCATGGTTAACCTATTATCCACCAGGACTCCAAGGTCCTTCTCCAAGGTGCTTCTCCACAGAGCTGCTTTCCAGCAGATCAACCCCTAACCTGTCCTGGTGCAGTACAGTTATGGGCTATGTCCTATTCTGGACTGGACATTTTTCAGACTTCCTTGTCACAAGCCTCTCCAAGTGTGAGCACAAGAAAGTTGAGGCACATGGCACAAAGTCATTGGGAAGATGTTGCTGGGAGACATCAAAAGAGATGCCACTGCCCTCTCACATGTTATTACAAACCACACAATTTGAGGTGGTTAGCAGGAAAATTAATCACTTCCACACATATTCCTGCTAAGGTCACAGAATCAAGGGGCCTAGTTGCTGCACATGTCCTGTCCAGCCCCTGTGGTCTCAGAGAATATTCCCACTACAGTCACACATGCAACAGTTAATTTAATTGTGCCCTGGGAGAGTACTGTATTACTGGATGCAGGTGTAAGAGAAGCATCCAATTCCTGTCCTACGCCTGTACACTGTTTTCAAAACACAAGAACTGAAAGTCTCTCACTTGGTATAGTTGTTTTTCATTCAGGAGGTCTTAGACAGAAACCAATAATTGAGAGAGAGAAAGAGAGCTGAAAATCGGTCCGAATTCATTCCCAGATCAGATCTTACATCTGATGCACCATGGAGTGGAGTGAATGTGAAAGTATCGAAAGATTGAGGCTCAGTACTGGGAGGTGGTGACTAATTCAGTCCAATACAGCAAAGCATTACGTTCATACAATGTTTAGTGCCAAATAATAATTTCACTGACTTCAGGAAGGAATGCTGAATGTATGTCAAACCAGTGGTTAAGGTCCTCTTATAAATATCCTTCGAGGTTCAGTCACTTAATGAAAAATAAATAAAAAAGAATCCAGATCAACACAAAAAGCAAAGAAATAAACATCACGTTCAGTCTTCTCACACAAGAATTTACACAGGGTTCAAAATACATTGGCCCAAATTAAGCAGAAAAGAAAGAAAAAGTACCTATCTTATCCCTGATTATAAAAGAAGAACTTCAGGGGCTCGCGGTAAAGCCTTCTGGCAGAAAGAAACTTCAAAATCTATCCTTTTTTTCCCCTTAACTGAGAACCCTCTTTGAAGTACACTGCAAAGGATTCTGCCTGTCCCCAGAAGCCCTGTGCTGTGCCGCTAGCCATCATCTCCCACCACTTCTGAATTAACATCCCACAGACACTCTGAAGGAGCAGCACACCTACATTTCCTAGCAGATAACTTATTTAGTACACCAGCTCCTGTTACCCACCAGGCCAAAAGAAAAAGCACTGTACCCTTTTGGTATTATGCCCAATCCCCAGGAGGAGGGATCAGCTCTTCCATGAAACATCAAATAACACATTGCAGGCACAGCGGATTTGTGCATGTGTGTGACTAGGTTGTGTAATTTACACAGCACTCCATGGTGGCATTTGGGGCCATGTCACAGAATCACAGAACGTTAGGGTTTAGAAGGGACCTCAAAAGATCATCTAGTCCAACCCCCTACTAGAGCAGGATTGCCTAGATCAGGTCACACAGGAACGCATCCGGGCAGGTTTTGAATGTCTCCAGGGAAGGAGACTCCACAACCTCTCTGGGAAGCCTGTTCCAGTGCTCTGTCACCATCATCATGAAAAAGGTTTTCCCTTATGCTTAGCCGAAAACTCCTATGATCCAGCTTGTACCCATTACACTTTGTCCTATCTCTGAATGTCACTGAGAAGAGCTTGGCTCCATCCTCCTGACACTTGCCCTTTACATATTTATAGACATTAATAAGGTCACCCCTCAGTCTCCTTTTCTCCAGGCTAAAAAGACCCAGCTCTCTCAG
>WUAM01000179.1:25934167-25950339 GCA_024336885.1 Actenoides hombroni
CTTTTCTCCAGGCTAAAAAGACCCAGCTCTCTCAGCCTCTCCTCATAAGGGAGATGCTCCACTCCCTTAATCATCTTTGTGTCTCTGCACTGGAATCTCTCCAGTAGTTCCCTATCTTTCTTGAACTGGGGTGCTGAGTATTGGATACAGTACTCCAGGTGGGGCCTCACCAGCACAGAGCAGAGGGGGAGGAGAACCTCCCTTGACCTCCTGGACACACTCTTCTTCATGCATCCCAGGATGCCATTGGCCTTCTTGGCCATGAGTGTGCATTGCTGGCTCATGGTCATCCTCTTGTCCACCATGACTCCCAGATCTTTCTCCCCAGAGCTGCTCTCCAACAGATCTGCCCCCAACCTGTGCTGATACATAGGGTTGGTTTTCCACAGATGCAATACTTTACACTTGCCCTTATTGAATGTCAATAGATTTCTCCCTGCCCAGCTTTGACCTGTGACCTGTCTAGGTCACATTGGATGGCAGCACAGCCTGCTGGCATGTCAGCCACTCCTCCCAGTTTTGTATCTTCAGCAAACTTGCTGAGGGTACACTCTACCCCTTTGTCCAGGTCATTGATGAATACATTGAACAGCACTGGACCCAGGACTGACTCCTGGGGAACACCACTCCCCACAGGCCTCCAACTAGACTCTTCTTCACTGACCACAACTCTCTGGGCACTTTCCCTCAACCAGTTTCCAATCCATTTCACCAAACAACCATCCAAGCCGCACTTCTTAAGCTTGACTGCGAGAATATCATGGGAGACTGTATCGAAAGCTTTGCTGGAGTCAAGATGTACCACATCCACTGCCCTCCCCTCATCTATCCATCTAGTTATGCCATCATAAAAGGCTATCAGATTAGTCAAGCACGACTTCCCTTTGTTGAATCCATGTTGACTACTCGTGATAAGACTTCTTTTCTCAATATGCTTTGAGATGGTGGCAAGAACAAGCTATTCCATCACCTTTCCAGGAATGGAGGTTAGGCTAATCAGCCTATAGTTACCTGGGTGCTCCTTCTTGCCCTTTTTGAAGACTGGGATGACATTGGCCTTCCTTCAGTCCTCAGACACCTCTCCTGTTCTCCAGGACCTCTCGAAGATTATGGAGAGTGGCCTAGCAATGACCTCCACCATTTCCCTCAGCACTCATGGGTGCATCCCATCAGGGCCCATTGACTTGTGGATGTTCAGTTTACTTAACTGCTCCCTAACTCAATCCTCCTCAACTGATATGAAATCTTCCTTCCTCCAGACTTCCTCTGTGGTCTTACAGGATTGGAACCCTTGGGAGCTGGCCTCAGCTGTAAAGACCAAGGCAAAGGTGGCATTCAGTAACTCCGCCTTCTCTCTATCCTCAGTCACCAGGGCACCCACTTCATTCAACAGCGGGCCCACATTTCCTTTAGACTTACTTTTGCCTGCAACATACTTGAAAAAGCCTTTCTTGTTGTCCTTGACCTCCCTCGCCATGTGTAGTTCTAAGGAGGACACATCACTGCTGGGAAGGTTTGCTCTCTGTATCCCTCCAAAGCTTAGAGTTCATGAAAGCATTACATTAGCCCAAAGTTCTTCCCTTTTTGTCAACTATACTGGAAGATTGGCCCATCTCTTCATGCTTCCTTTTCTGGTTATTAGCTGGACAAGAGCAGCAACACCCAGTGCTCATGGGGGCTTCCTGGGCTCTACTCGAGAGGCAGATCTCTCCCCCTACCCACTGCAAGAGCCTGCTCAAGACCAGCCACAAAAATGAGACGTGTGAAGTGGAATTTGTCAAATGATTCATCTAGCCCAGTTTTGTTTTCTGCAGGCAGAGCCATGGGGGTGGACTTCAGGAAACAAACAAATAGAAAATTGTTGTATCCTGGGTAATGACTAAATATCCTCCTCAGATGCAATGTGTCTTCTGAAACCTAGAAAATTAGTGACTTTTTTCCTTCCCTGCCACAGAAAATAAAAATTACTGTCAGTATAGTTAATTTATACTGACTAATACCAGGGTGTTTGTGTGAACAATAAATCCTTTCTTTGGATACTCCCAAGTACTTGGCCTCAATAGCATCATGAAGTAGAGCCAGTGGAAGCTTTCTCCACCCACTCAAGGGAGAAGGGAAGTCCTATTGCTAGCTCTGTGGCCTACTGCACCAGTTAAAGGAGCAGAAAATGTATTCTGGAAATCTGTACTGAACAGTCAAGAAGGTCAACTGAATGACGATCAGGTTTCTATGATTGAAAGTCTCCTTTCTCCCTTTATACACACAGGTATTTTCCAGGTCATCAGAGAAGAATCGAGTAAGACACCTCAAAGTCAGCTCATGAGATGCTCTCTGGGCATCAGGACGTTCACTATTTTAACTTAGCCATACCATCACACAGTAGATCAACAATGAGATGTGTTACATGAGGAGCTGAACCTAAAATGTTTTATACCTCTCCATCATGGCTGCCTTTGTTCCAAAGACTACCCATGAATGTGGGCACCAGCAGTTGACAAAGGTCCTATTATAAATAACGGCAAAATGTTTTAGTCAGTTGCCAGTGTTGTATCTTCTCAATGGTTGGAGTTGCCCATGTACCATGTCTGAGTTTCAAACACAACAGGCTTCCTTACTTCCTATTGCAAGTAAGTGATAAATGACTCATGCTTCATCTTTCACTCCTCTCTCCTAAAATAGCTGGCAACAAAGAGCACACCGTTCCCACAGGTTGTTGCAGTCACGGGGATTTAAGAATACACCACCATCCCTTCAAACCTCACACTGTGTTTTCTAAATACTGTCATGTCCCTTTGCTGAGATGAAAACCAGGTACTGCAATCCCAATCAGGCAGAACTAAACCTCCCCTGAGAGTGTGGTGGTGTTTCCATCAAGATGAAGTCAGTGAGTGATATATTTATATGTGTTGTTCTTGATTCCAGAGCTCCATTCAACCTATTGGTTTTCCATTGTGAGCCCCATTTTTCCCACTGCCTGCTGCCTTCCCTCAATTCAATGCAGCAATGCCTTTTCCATGCTGGCTCATGGACCCTTTCCTAAAGAGCTATAAGAAAAACATGGTTCACAACAGTAGCATTCAGAGAAACAGTTAACCCCATCATGAAGAAAGTTTTTCTTCTCATTAAGGTTTTCACATTTGAAATATATGCCTTTCATCCAGTTTCTATGAAAATAACCAGCATGTCATAAAGATAGTGTGAAAAAAGGAGCCCTTGAATCCATGTTAAAATATTGTGTATTGATTTGATTTCCATTTCACTTTGGAGTTCTTTTCTTACTAGCCTTCTGTGTTCTCCACAGTATAGTCAGTTTTGTGATTTTTTAATTTTTTTTTTTTTAATCCATATATTAACAACAGAAATATGTTAAGATAAGAGTTTGGGGAAAGGTCCACAAAAAATTGCATCAAACAAACTAACCAACAAAATGAATACTCTAGAGTTTTTTGACTGAGGATATTAAAAGACATAATATAAATACACGTCATCACGTTCTGATCCAGAATAGCCAGGTGTGATTTCAACTTATGAGTTCAATTAATTTTGAACTGTTGTCTCCAAAACATATTTAAATGTTATTACTGTGTGATGTTCTGTCTTTTCAGAAATGGAATTTTAAAAAATCACACATTTTTATTCCATAAAATAACTTATATCTAAGGTTTTTTAGATGCTCCACAATAGTTTTATGAACATAAAGCAGGATTTCTAGAAGTATTCAGAAATATTCTAGAAGTATTCAGAAATATTCAGAAATACAGTCTTTTTGCTGTACAGTGGAAGTCAAAGCAAATTATACCACGTGTTCATTGCACATCCAGTACAACATAATAGCCAGTGGCAAAATCTAGCATTTAAGAAAAGCTGTAACTTTATCAGGTAAACAACGTCTCCTATCTTTGCTCGCATCGTAGTACATGGGGGAAAGTTAAGTGAAATGTGATTCTTACAAGCATGAAACAAACATGGAGAAAGCTTATCTACTTCCCAGTATTTTCTTTTCCCTTCTGCAATTTATTATTATGTTTATAGGGACATCTTTTAAATATTAGCATTCTAGAAAGCAAAGCGGTGGCAGATCTCTTTGTAAGAAAAAGAAAACTACTTCCAAGAATTAAACAAAATAAACAGTAGTCAGTGTGTCCTCTGTCCCACTTGATGTTGGCATTTCTGCACAGTGAAAACAGGAGTTTTATTCTGAGCACCCCTAAGGACTTCTGGGGTTAAGGTTCTGCTTGTTAGAGAGACTATCAGCTGATGACACTTCAGTAAAGGGTTGATTAAAACTCAGCTGGGAAAATATTTATTCTTCACCTTGGCCAGAGGCAAGAGTCTCAGTCAGAGTCTTGGTTCAGATACTGCTCTGTCAAGGATGGTCAGAAGACTGTCAAGGCTGGCCCTGGGAGTCTGACACCAAGAAATGAGGTTTCAGGTCTTTACCCTGTGCCAAGACAGCTCAACTCTGCCAGTCAAGGAAAGCTTTTTCTTTGTCCTTTTTTATTCCTCTTGAAAATAATAAATATGGAACCGAATCCAAAGTAAATCCCGGGAATACAAGTCCCTATTTATTTAGGTGTTTGCAGGGGAGAAAGGACTGAAATAACTACTTCAGTTTAAATATCTCATCAATGGAGTAAGTGCTGGAGGAGACATTAGATTTCAAAGGAAACAAAAATGATTCAAAGAACAAAAATGGGTCACCTGTCATGAGGACCTAGGCAGCCAATGTGCCCAATGCATTTGTTAGTTCCAGCTCTTCGCTTCTCATCTTCTGGGGAGCAAACAAGAAGGGTCCATGCCCTTCTGTGTTGGTACGACTTCGGCCTCTAGTTCTGCACATTAACAGTCATGGTGATTCAGGTGGAGTTATTTAAAAATAAAACAGTGCCTCCTCTTTGTATCTGTACAGTGCTGGCATGGTGATGCCTGCACTACATGTGTTCATCATTATATATACTGCATATACTGTTTTATTGAAAAAATAAAGCAAAGAGAAGAGAAAGAGAAGTTATGCCATGACCTTTCCTGATTGTACTTTTTGACAGATATCACTAAAGAGTTATTTTAAATCCAAATATTTTTGTTATGTACAAATTACTGCAGCATCACTGGGAAGAAAAAACATGTTCACACCACCAGCTACAAAGTTTGGTACATCTAGGGTTGTCTGGGTTTTTTTACTCTTGCTGTGCTTTATACTTAGCAGATTCTGATTATGATGACCTTCTTGTATTAAAAAGGAAGCTGTTGTTGAGTGTAATGTGTATAATGACACCACTTTCATTGTAATGCAGAATGCATAGCTTCAAGTGTTTGCAAAACTTTAGCCAGTTCCTTTCAAATTGAAAACAGACACAGAGCCATTCTGAATGCAACCTGCTAGGTCCAGCCACCAATCTTGTGGCTGACATCTCTACAAACAGCTCGGCATTCACCAAAGTTGAGGAAACTTCTAACAGCATCGCTCTTCAGTGCATCAAATTCTAAAAGTAATGTACAAATGGTGATTTCTTTCATAAATCGTATTAAAGCAAAAGATTGGTTTTCCTAGGGAGAGAAGCATGGTCATTTTTCACAAATTGAAAGCATCTGGTCCAAACAGAGCAGTGCATTTAATATATCACTATTTTATTCATGTCATTTGTAAACAGAGAAATATCCTTGGCAATGTCAGTATTTTTTCTCCTCTTTTGCCCTTTAAAAAATGCTTATAAATTAAGCTTCCCTCTGCACCTGTGAGCACAAACTGAAGGGCAGAGACCCTATGAGGCAATATGAGGCACACAGTTTTCACATCCAAACCTCACCAGGGACATACTCTGTATCCCATCTTTCCAGAGGCACAGAACCTGTCCAGTGAAAGAATAGTTGGGAACATTCCCAGCCTCACATCACCATTTTTCTTTCCCCACACAACAGGACACTTTCCATGGTGAAGAGAAATCTCCTACCAGAGGCTGAGAGCCCCGAGCTCCCCCAACTCAGAGCCAGGGCAATGCCTCTGCCACTCACAAACATCAGCACCTAAAAATCAGCACTGTGCCAAATTCCTGTGACATGTACTGGAGGGGTCACTGAAGTAGCTAGTTGTCAGGGGAACATTTTAAACAGAGCCATCATCCAGGAGCTTCCCAATGCATAATAAAAAGTAATTGTTGGGACAACTTCAGCTGTCTAGCACAGTGTTGTCAGGATCTGTTTTCTATTCATTGTCATTCAATACCTTTAACAGTGCTCTGGAAGAAAATATAAATCTTTTGCAGTAAAGTTTACTAGTGACTCAAAGTTGGTGAAGTCCTAAATTAATGATAGAAGCAAGTCAGTTGAACAGAGCAATCTAGGTCACTTGATAAGCTAGTGTCCTTTGAACATCAGAGGTAATTGATATTTCCAAATATGATGTAAAGTATCTCAAAAAAAAATAAATAAAAATTTTAGACTCACAAGATGCAAATCCCTTGGCCTGGACTGCACTGGCCCTAAAAACCAACTTAATACCCATGTTATATACCATTGCAAATCTCCCAGTCCAGTGCTTTGGCTGTGAGGAATAGTAAATTTAAAAGCAGAGGAATATCAAACAGGGAAGTGAATTGCATCAAAACAGCACCACTGAGAACATTACTGGCATATTGTCCCCATTCCTTCAGTTGCTTCAAAAAAAAAAAGATGCAGGAAAAATGTGAAAAGAATCCAAAAAAACTGTTATGATTCTTTCAGAATTATGGAATATTCCATTCTGTGGTAAGAAACAAGATAATTCAGTGTGTCCAGTTTCTTCAAAGAAGGGTAGGGCAAATTTATGATGCCTTATAAAGCTCTACCTGTTGAAAAGAAGGAAACTTTGCCAGTAGCAGATGGCTTTCAAATGCAGCAGAGGCATAACCATCAGAATCTGAAAACTTACTCTTCCAAAAGTTCATTAGAAATAAAGGACATTTATTTAACAGTGCCACTACTTAACCAATTGAACAATTATAAAGGGATATGATAGACTTTTGAAAACCATGGAATATTTATTTGTTCATTGCAGAATTTACTAATTAATATCTCCAGGTAACCCCTACAACTCTGGGGTTGGACAATCAGACCACTTCCATAAACGGATGAATCTCTTGCCTCCTCTTGTTGCCAAGAGTGATTTCTCTTTGTGCCATTGTGCATACCTTGGTGTATTAATCCAGGCTCTAAGAGATATGCATTGCTATTGGGTTGTTGTTTTGGTTGTTTGGGGTTTTTTTATTTCAGTGTCATTTCAGTTTGAAGACCAATTGAAAATACAAGAATATGTTTTTTCTTAATACGTTGAGAGAAAATTAAGCCAAGGATTTGTACAGGGAGGGTTGTGCCTTTCTGAAAGGAAAATTAATATATTGGATGGAGAATAATCAACTTCTAGACAATGGATCATTGTTTATCTGGTCAGGTGAGGAACGAGCTGTAATTCCCTTGACATACAAATCCCCCTGCTCACAGCAGGCACACTGAAAGGCAATTCCACCGAGAGGAAAAAGATGAGGGAGGTCTCTGTGTAACTTAAGCACACTCAGGTCACTTGACAAGTGCCACGGAAAAGAATAAGTTTGTCAGAGTACTGATGATGATGGTTTCCAAAGTTGAAGCATTCGGGAGGGTGGGTGTGGGTGATATAGCCCTGTGGTCCATTGAGGTACCTGAACATACAAATAAACTTTGAAGCTGTCAGTCCCTTAAAGTTAGCTGTACAGTAACTGAGAGCTTGTCCTCTCACCCCTCAGCCCCACTCCCCTCTCCTCTCGTTACTAAGAACATGTTGCAAGACAAATCGCTGTAGAGAACCTCTCTTTTAATCAGGCTCTGAATTCTCCATATAACTGTGTGTTTGCTGGATTTGATTTTGGTTTGCATTTTCTTTTCCCTCCATAAAATACTCCAGGGATATCAGGTACCTAGTCCTCAATGGGTTGGTTGGTACTTGATGTCACTGGTCTCAGAGCTATTCACTGTGAATAATGTTTGGTCCTTTTTTATTTTAATTGCTGGAATGGCTGTGGATATAAGTTGCTTGACACAAAAGGGTGACAAATAATGATGAAAGACACTAGAGTGCTCTCATGTGTAGCTTGGACCAGAAGGAGAAAAGAGATTATTGCAGCTAAACTGGTCACATGGAATTTGCTGGACCTGCCTGCTCTCACCCCCTCCAGCCCCTCTCCGGGAATAGTGCTCTTACAAGCTAAGAAAGACACAGTTGGAAAAAAAAAAAAAAAAAAAAGGGGGGGGGGGGTAGGAATTATCCCATTAACAATGACCTTTAGAAATTTCAAGGACATAACGCTGCCTTTGTGAAGTGTAAACAGATGCATTGTCAAATAGTTAAAGAACAGAACAGAATTGCTCCTGGATCTGTCATTTACCTCCTCATGAACTGGAGCTCCAAACTGTAAAGAACTAGGAGGAAACCACGGCAGCATGATTATACAGTTAAAGAGACAAATACTTATGTTGGTCTTCTCAGCGATTGATATTTCTATTATATTTTTAATTAACATTTTAATCCTTTAAAATCATTTTAATCCTCGGGAAGCATGTTACAGAGTGAAATTGTTGCTATGAAAAGTGTCAAACAGATAATAGCTAAAATTAATGGTTTTGTGATATATCAAGTTTTCAAATTGTTCTTTTATTAAAAGAGCCTGACATTTTTCATTACAGCGAGCAGGGCTTTCTGAATAAAAAGTGAGCATGTACCCCAGATTACAGAACATTTAACTATTTGCATGATAAAGTCCTTGTCCCAGTTTTCCTCCTGTTT
This sequence comes from Actenoides hombroni, assembly GCA_024336885.1. Taxonomy (NCBI): domain Eukaryota; kingdom Metazoa; phylum Chordata; class Aves; order Coraciiformes; family Alcedinidae; genus Actenoides; species Actenoides hombroni. The sequence continues at coordinate 25,942,962 of WUAM01000179.1, forward strand.
GAAACTGTTGCCAATAGACTAGATAAATATCTTTTGTGGTGGTAAAGCTGACCGCAAACCAAGGTATCCCAGACTCCTCCTCCTGCTCCTTCTTGTCTCTGCCAGGGCTCTTTGTAGCCCCCAAAGCCTTTTGTGAGAACAGGGCTCACTGGGGGTGTTTGACTTGAGCTCTGCTCAGCTGATAGGCATTGCACACCCATGTCAGGGACTGTTGTCCCTCCTTCTTGGCTCAGAGTGTCATTGGTGGTTTTCTCATTTAAGTGGTTAGAGGCAGCTTCTGAAAGGCTGTAACTCATAATAGGATAAATAACTGTGTGCATAATTGTGAAAACACTTCAGTAAGTGGATCCGAGCTGCCGCAGACCTCATCTTTAGACCTTTCAAAACACACACGCACACACAATTCCTTCTTTCGCGGTCAACCTCTTCCTTTCGAACATCTCTCAATAGTACACACAGAAGCTGGCAAAACTGTAAATCCCCTACTTACCGGGAGCCATCAATAGCTACATGTACAGATTGTGACCCATAGGAAATAAGCTCATTGTCTCAAAAATAAAATAATAAAGCAATTCCTCTAAGAACTAGCTTTTTCTTAAAATCACTTTGGCATTTGGTCTTTAATACATCATCTTGTCAAACAAGTGGTCCAGCAGTAAGCAGAGTCCTCTTTCTGTAGAAGTTTTACAATGTTTTACTTGGATGCAGTTACTCCGCAGGTTTTATTCTTCCTGCTTTTTATTCTTTAAATGAAGAGTAAAACATTTCCTGGGGTAGAAAAAGAATGCTGAAAATGAGAGAATGAGTGATCTCATTAAAAATTGTTGATTGCCAACAGATGTGCTACTGGGTAAGTGTTGGATTATGAGGGGCTTTTTGAAGAGCTCCACCTTTTGTGGTGGGAAGGACTGTGTAATAAGCTGAGTGTAATGAAACCACAAGTATTAAGCAGTCCAATATTTAATGTCTGGGGTCACCAATGAAGGCAGTGTATGAAACGTTGCAATTAAATATTTCCCCAACCCACACTACCTCTGCTTGGGATTACAAAGCTCAGTTAGGCACTCAAGTGAGCCAGTCAGAGTTTGGAGATCTGTTTTAACAGAAACTTGCATAAATACTTTAAATCATCAGGCTGATACTCTAGGAGATGTGGTTTACTATCTGTCTCTGTTACTAACTTACTGAGAGCTCTTGGACACATCAGTTCGTCCTCTATCCTTCCCCAAAGAACGATAAATATCATTTTGTTTCCCAGGGACACCTTTGTGACTTGTCACACATAGCCAATATGAAGCAGGCATGCTCTGGCTGACTGTCCATGCTCACTTCTACACTCAGGTGACCCAGGCTCTGCAGGGGTTGCAACAGAGAAGAGTGAGGGCAGCAAGCTGGGCACAAGAAATGCCCTCTTGGAGGCTACAAGGTCACGAAAAGTGGAAGGACAAGAAGCCAGATTCACATATAGTATCTGCCTGCTACCACTGCAAATGAAAATCCATCATAACCCAAACACAAGCCCATGAAGTTGGAACTAGATTTTTCTCAGGGAGTTGCAGCATGCCCAAAACCTTCAGACAAATCTAGCCCATTTTAGCCCTAACATGGAGCCATGTGCCACACTGGTATTTATGTCCATGCTGCCTGAGCTGAATCTGCCTCCAGATAGTTTTCTGATTAAGTTGGGGTTTTTTTTCTGTCAAAGTTGCTTGGTTTGACCTCAGGAGACATGTCTGGTTCAGGGTCCTGGCAGCAGAGTTGTCCTTGCCACCAGTGGTTCTGTGGAAGCCTGGCAAGTGGAAGCATCACCAAGTCCCAAGTTAAACTGTGGAGCTGAGGGGCCAGCAGCAGGCTCCTTAGAGCTGGATTTTGGTATCCCCTACCCTTTCAAGGTCAATGCAGTGACCTTGAGGGCAGGCTACAAGGTCTGTTTATTTTCCCAGGCTGTCTCTTGTAGTGGGAGTGGGGCAGGGGGATGAGAATGGCAGGGAGAAGGTAGCATCCTTGTGGGGGGCAGGCGCCGGGAGGCTACTTCTGCTTGTGGCCATACACAGCTTACACCCCAGTGTAAAACTTATTAAGACACTTTCTGTATTAAATAATAAACACTCATACATTGAAATCAGGCCACAAAATAAAAAGTGGGATAAATCAAACATTGCTAATAGTAAAATACTTTTTTTACCTAGACGGAAATTATTCTAAAATCAAAATGAGGAAATAGTGATGTGTTGGCTTAAAAAAAAATTTAAATCCATTTTTTTCTCACAAAAAGTATGTGTAAGCTGTAAATCCTGATCCACATTAATTAAATTTCACTTTTAGAAAACAGTAGTGCAAATTTCCTTTAATCTGTGATGTTTAACTTAACTTGAGGGGAGGGGGAATTTCTTGATTCCCAGCAAAGATCTTTCTTGCATCCACTCCAGAGCCTTCCTCTTTATTTCTCTATACAGTTAAAGAAATGTGAGGGGTTTGAATGCTGGAAATAAATAAATAAATAAATAAATAGGAAAGAAAGGGAAAAAAAAACTGAGGGGAAAAAAAAAAAAAAGCCGCCTTCTTTGTGTCCTTATCTCTCCTGATGTGTGTTACATGTTGCAGCAAAGAGCAGGGGCGCTGAAGCTGAGCCCAGAAATCCGACTGGATTTGACGACGCCCCCAGTAAACAGTGTGGCACAAAAGTCCATTGTGCTATGAGATAACTGCGGGACTGAATGGGGGAGGCTGTCACGGGGGGGATTGTTGGGCCAGTCACCATCAGATCACAGTCGAGGCCTGAATTCCTTTATGGTTCATCAGGGCCTGTTGGTACCACAGAAAGTGTCATGATCCTTTTTTTTCACTGGGGCCAGATGGTGTCCTTTTTTGAGGCCTTCCTAATGCCCGGTTTTCCACATGTAAAACTCCTGGGAAAATGACCTAACTCACAGCTGCTTAGTGAGGCTTGAGCAGGTCTTTAGAAAGACTTCTGTCAGGAACAAGGCGGTCGTACCACTCTAGGGGAGCAGGGGGAGGCCGCTGCCGCAAATGAACCCTCCCCGGCTATATTTAAGCGGAAATAAAAACGCGCCTCCGCCAGCGCCAGCCCGCACGGGCCGCGGCCGTGGCGGGGAAGGTAACGTCACCAAGCTGCCAACTGCCAGGAGGGGCTGTGGTGCCGCCGGCAGCCGTTGTCCCTTCCCCGATGAGCAGATGGCCTGAATAAAAACGTAGGCTGTGGTCCAGAAGGGTCGGGAGAGGACAAAAAGTGAGAGGTTCCCTGGACCGCAGCCAGCCGCCCGGGGAGAGGGGAGGGACCCGCTGCTGAAAGGGGTGAGGGAAAGTGGAAACTTTTGATGTCGATAGGGTCATGTCTGTCAGCACACTGAATGACTCCCTGAGGAACGGCCCTGCCGCAGGTGTGATGCTTATCAGGTCCGAAGCCTGTTATATTAATAAAATAATGCCTGGCCAGAGGAGCTCTCTCAAGGCTGCAAGGGATGTAAAGCTGAAAAGCTTCCATGGTGATGCATATTTTCCTCAATCAAGGCATTAGCAATAATTATCTTGATAACTTTTAGCCGCAGTCATTGACCTTTTAGCCTCCATCGTACATCACTGTATCAGGATGTTTTCACTTGCCTGCCTTTGCCAGGGAATTTTTTGTCCTGGGTTTATGAAAGCATCAGTATCTGTCCTTTGCAGCTGAAGCACTTTGTTTCCAGCATTACATTTGTTTAGTCTTTCAGTGTATCTGCAGATATTTCAAGACCCACTACACCTATCCTACAACTTCTTCCATGGTATTTTTCAAAAGCCTGTACATAAATAATCTCAATAAAAATATTAACACCCAATTTTATTTTACTTGTTCTGTGACCACTTGAATTCCAGTGTTAAATACATTTCCCCTCATATATTTTAAAGTTTAAAGTGAATATGGGAAACTCCAGTAGCATTTCTTTCTTGGACATGGCCATCTGAGCAATTAAATGGAACTGGATGAAAAGTAGCTAAAATTGTTCAGGGGAAATTGTGGAGAGAGGAGGATCTCATAAAAATGTTGCATTTTTTCAGTTAAACCCTGAAAGACAAAACTGGACAATTGTGCTAAAACTCTTTCAGTGCTGATACTTTAAAAACAAAATTTAGTTTCAAATATTTAAATTCTGAAAAAAAAAAAAATACGCAAAAAGATGCTTACCCCAACATTTTCCATTTTCAGACTTGCAGAGAACAGTTCTATGAATGTTTTTCTTTTTCTTGCTAAAACCTTTTATTACACATTTTTTCTAGTTCAAGCAGAATCCCAGTCCTCATTTTTTTATTTTGCAGTCAGATCTGAGTGTAAAAGAAATACACCATTTGATCTCAGGTAGGTATTGTTCAAAGGTTTCTTTCAGCGCTTGTTAAGAATACAAGTTAACTTTGTTACAGAATATACATCCAGGGCATAGAAAGATGGTATAAAAGAAAACAAGTAATTTTTCAATCTCACTGTCTCAGCTAAAAGAATAAAAGATGGAAGAATCATATGTAAAGATGTTCCTGGTTGCTCAGAGAAGGGTCATTTTTCGGTGTTGTGTGGGTATAAAACTTAAACAAAAACAATCCGAAAGTGTTTGGTCATTGTCATTCTAGAACATCTGCCTTTGACCCAAAAACTACTGACATCCATGAGTTTCATTTCTCTTTGGTAACTTGCAGATTATTGATTTTATCGTTTGCCTGACATTTCACAGTGCATTGCCTCACTTACAGAAATGTTCAGCATTTACGCTGTGATGTGAACTGTCATAAAGTGAGGTAACATTCCATAAAATCCTAAGGGGAAAAACACTTTGATGAGATGCAGTCCAACTTGGAAGGACTGTATTTTTTCTCCAGCCATTCTAGATGCACTCACCCCGAAAAAGCACATTGCGGAAGGGACAAGATAATTTTAAATAAAGAATGCTGTTCAAAAGGAAAAAAGAAGAGGATGAAATCTTTTCTTACGACACAAACAAGAGTCATTGTGTGTAAAAAGGAGTAAAAATGCACATGTATTTGCTGTGCTCTGTTTTTAGCAGAGCAATTAAGTTCAAGAGAAACAGCTTGTGTTTTACATTTTTGATCTGCTCCTTCCTCTTCTTTCTTGTTTTAAAATGTATCACTCGGCCTGAACACCCCCAAGAAATCAGTCAGAGCCATCCAGCACATACTTAGGGTCTGTGTCTTGCAACAGAAGGAGCCCGAGAAAGAGAGCCAGCCCTTCTCCTGCTGGGTCAGTCACATGCAGTCAGGCTTTTGCATAGAGCTAGCCTTCTGTCTCCTTCCTTTCAGGGACAGAGTAACATTTTGTGGTGACACAAAGAAATTCTTCCCTCTCTTGATCATAAAGGCCCGCAGCTCTAGATCCTCTTTATCAACTGCTCTTTTCTCATAGGATATGATATATTTTATTTACATATGAATTGATCAGTATGTCTAGAAAACGTAGAAAGCTCAGTAGTTCAGAAAAATATAAACCACACTACTTGTAGTCGTTGCTGAAACTTGAAGAAAACAGCTATCGTGCTGCTCTGCTGAACTCTCCATAGTCTATGTCCTACCCATTATACATGTTAGTATTGTGCAGGGCTCATAGATGGGTTGTAATTAGTTGGATTTTGTGAGTGACAAAGCAGAGAAACAAGCTACAACGAAACTGCAACCACAGATGAAATCACAGTATTTGGCTCTGTTCTCTATCTTTTTGGAAAAAAGATGCCTGTAAAATGCTTAGCTTTTCACTGCCTTTGAAAGTGACTCTGCAGTTTGTGACAACCTGCAGACATATCATAGTAAGTTTTCAAAATCTCTCATCTGTACCTATAGGTTTGTGTACTACACCGAAATGCATTTCCTTCCAGACTCTGCTGTCATTTCTTCTACTTTCCGTATGTTCCTATTAGCACAATGCAGTTTACCAACAACTGCATGGCTTGTAATGTAGTAGAAACTATGACAAAAATAAATGATGGGGAGATTTTCTGGCTTCATGAGTTTTCTTCCTAGTCCACTCAGAATCTCGCAGTTTCTCTTGGACTTCTAATTGAGAAGCACCAAATGAAATTACTAGGCAGAATTATAAGGCAAACAAAAGTACTCCTTTGCACATGATGTTCCTGGGCTCCTTGTACCACCTAACTCCTCCCTAGGTTGTGGAAGCCAAATCAGTTCAAAAAGCGACTACATAAACCAGGAAAGAAAAGTCCAATGGATACCACGTATGTGTCAGGAAATTCCTAAATTATGGAGAGCTGAAAGTGGAGAGACTCTACCATGGGAAGGGTCACTCTGTGCTGTTCTCCTCATAATCTTTCCCTAAGCAGTTATTACTAGACACTGTCAGGGACAGGAGCAGAAGGACCTTTGGTCTGACTCAGTACAGCTGTTGTCTTGTTCCTCTTTTCTTATTTTATTCCAGCAACGAAGTCTATTTTTATTCTTCTCCCTAGAACTGTGGCCAGCATGCTGGAAAGGATTTTACTAGGAATCCAGACTGCTGTGACTCCATTTGTGGTACTCACAGGGGCCTTTCTTTTCTTTCTTCTTCTGCACAAGGAAGCTCTGTCAGAGGCATTCTCTGTCTTCCCCAGCTCAGGATGCTTAAATACATTACAATCAAGTGACAATATACTCCTGGGCCTTGGTATGTCATAACATGTGGTAGTTCAACACCTATGTAAAAAGTAAGGATGGCTCCTCACCAGAATATGTGTGTCACCAGATATCCTATATTGAGGCCTTTAAAAAATGCACTTATTTAATTCATAGGAATGACACCTCTTAAAATAACCCTAGTGTGTAAGATTCCTTTCCTTTCTGCTGACATGGATATCACTGTGGGAAAATATGAGTCTGAATATCATGGTTAAAATCCATCATAAATGTGTGGACCTAGTGTGGGAAATGCAAAATAACTAACCTTCATACACTGAGTCCCCACTCGGTCCAAGCAGAGGACCAGGCTTAAATTCTGTTTTAGCCTTGTTTCCCATCTCACATTTACAGCAAAAGCCCACATCTAGCAGGGAACATCATTCATTACATGATAAAATCATTCAGTTTTATTCTTAGAAGACAATGGTTATAGGATGTGATGTTGACCACCTCACTAGCAACTTCGCAAGGCACTCAAGATGTGTATCAGTAGTACACTTCTGGTGTGTGCTGGAGATAGATTAGCTACAGAAGGACTATCTAAATTTGCTCTTTTCTAGGACTCCAGGGGGGGATTTAAACTCCGTACTGGGAGCAGCCTGCAGTAGACTGCAAACTGAGAGCCACAAACTCAGAGCCACAAAGATGATTAAGGGAGTGGAGCATCTCCCTTATGAGGAAAGGCTGAGGGAGCTGGGGCTCTTTAGCT
>WUAM01000179.1:25950439-25992560 GCA_024336885.1 Actenoides hombroni
CCACCACCATCGTCCTGTGAGTCAATTGTGCCTCCTTATGCCCCCTCCTGCTCCCTGCGAGGTGCTGGGCCCTGGGCAGGGAGAGGGGTCTGGGGTGGGTCTTATGAGGCACTCCCTTATATGGGTCCCCAGGCCAGCACAGCTCTGCCTCTCTGCTCCCCCTACCTGCCATCCCCCTGTCCGTCCAGCACCCCACTGTCCCCAGGCCCCACATCACCCTGCTACCCAGCGGACACCAGCTAATATCCATTGTGTTTGAACAGTGGTGGGAGTCAGGAGAGTCCCCAGTGACTGGAAACAGGGAAACATCGGCCTCATTTCTAAAAGGGGGAGGGGCCTAGAAACAGCTGGACAGTCAGCCTGACCTCTGTGCCTGGTCAGAGCATGGAGCAGACCCTCCTGAAAGCTCCACATATGGATAGTAGAGAGGTGGTGTGGGACAGACAGCAAGGCTTCACTGAGGGCAAGTCCTGCCTGAACAGCCTAGTGGCCTTCTATAATGTAGGGACTGTGCTGGTGGATAAGAGAAGAGCAACTGATGTCTTCTCTCTTGGCTTTTGTAAGGCTTTTGACACAGTCTCACACAAAATCCTTGCCACTAAACTGGAAAGACATGGGTTTGGTGGATGGACAAGGAATTGGTGGGATGGCCACGTCCAAAGTGTTGTGGTCAACAAATGGCTCAGTGTTCAAATGAACATTAGTAATGAGCAGTGTTCCTCAGGGGTCTGTGTTGAGACTGGTGCTGTTCAATGCCTTTATTAATGACACAATGGGATATCAAGTGCACCCTCAGCAGATCTGCAGATGGATGGCACTGAGCTCTGTGGTGCAGTTGATTCACTGGACAGGGGGTGGCATCCCCAGGGACCTGGACAGGTTTGGGGCATGGGCACATGTGAGCCTCCTGAGGTTCAACAAGGTCAAGTGGCATCCAGTGATAGGACAAGGGGCAAGCTGGAACATAGGAGGTTCTGCAGAAACATAAGGCAAAACTTTTTCACAGTGAGGGTGACAGAGCTCTGGAACAGGCTGTCCAGAATGGTTGTGGAGTCTCCTTCTCTGGAGACATTTAAAACCTGCCTAGACATGTTCTTATGTGACTTGCTCTAGGTGATCCTGCTCTGGTAGGGGGATTAGACTAGATGATCTTTCGAGGTCCCTTCCAACCCTTAACACTCTGTGACTGCACAAAAATTCCTGCGTGGTGGAGCCAATGACACATCTTGTGCCTGGGCAGAGAATCAGCAGTAAGCAGGAAAGCAGCACAGAGAGGGCTGGAGGCAGGAGCAGCTGAGGCAGATGAGTTGCATGCTAAACTGATCTCCACCAAGACTAAGGCAATAGGTGGGCAGCATGATTCCCTTGTAGCCCCAGGCCTGACCTGACGCTGAGACTGGAGTAGTCCTTGCAGCCCCTGACAAGCAGAGGCAGAAATCACATTTCTTTAGTGTTTGTACATGTGGTGCCGTGTACGTGGGCCACAGGTCCCTCGCTGCCAACAGGAGGCCTGCTTAGCATAGATGGATCATGGCAATGCTGTAACCTTCCTTCCATCTAATGCCAGGTGAAATGTATAAGAAATGTAATGTAAACTTTGAGAACCTAGGAAGGGCGTTCCTTAGTCTCTGCATAAAGTAATAAAGTCACCAAACACACAGATCCTTCAAATCCCAACTGTACTCCAAATATACTGAAAATTGTCCTAAACAAAAACCTCAGCACCAGCTGCCTCCAAACTTTGCAGCAGCCTGGCAGCAAAACCATGTGTTTGATCTTTCTGGTAACTTGACAAGCTCCCATATCCAAACAACCAAATTTAGGAAAGTCTGTATTTCCATGTGAACACTGCCCTTCTGCTGGATAAATCCAGCCTTTGCTACTGGATAGATCTACATACTGATGATGTAAATTAGTAACAACGACTATATGACTATCAAATCAGAAAAATGCACTGATGTTCAACTAGTACCAGCAGCAAATCAAGACTATAAATGCCTTTGATCATGGATCTCTATCTATAATAGTAGTTTATGCACCCTAGCTAAGACTCCTAGCATGATACTCTGCAGCAAATAAATACCCCTTTTTTACTGCTAACCTGTCCTGTTGGTACCTCACCAAGGCAGAGAGCTCCCATCTGGGTTTATAAGAATAAACAGTTTGATTTGGAATTTCATAACATACTTACATGTCGCTCACATCCTTCTGTTGAGCTAAATTGATCTTTTTTCTTCTCATTTCCTGGGTAGATTGCATTTGGTCTATGAGTAAACACAGTGTAGCTGCCCCCTTTTCCCAGGCTTTCTAATGAGAATGTGCTGTCTGATCAGGTGCGTGCACTCTGCTGTCATTTGCAGCCTGACCTGCAGGTCAGAGGTGATTTGAGCAGGCTCGGGGATGCATACAAATCACATCCTCTTGTCTGTCTGTTTTGTTGACTGGTTCTCCTCAGGGTCATGGCTATCTTAAGTAGCAGCCTGAAGGATAAAGTGCACCCTGTCTGAGCTGTAAAACTTTGACTTTGGACCAATTGCATCTGACATACAGCAGCATGAGGTTTGGTTTAGCCTTTGGATTCAGAACAAATCACTGGCTATCAATAGCTGATAGTGACATGCAGTTTACCAAATGTCCCCTTTTCTTTGGCAGCTGTATATTCTTTGGGAGAAATGGATGTGTTTTTAACTTTCTAAGGTCATGTTTTAAATATGATGTCGCACACACTCCATTAGAAAGTAAGTGTAGCAAATAAATAAATAGCTAGAAAATGTTATGATGTTTTGTGAGCTTGCTTTTGAGCTCCCAGGTGGTGCATGTTATTGTGGGGGGGATAGGTGTAAAATGGTGTGACTAACCTACTCATAGAATGAAACATTTTTAGGGTTAGCACACTTGCTAAAAACTTTTCAGGAATTATATTGAGAACAGCCATGCAGAATAAAGCTCTCTCTGTCCTCAAGACTGATGTACTACAGGGAGCTTCTTTGCCAACAGGATTGCACTAGCACAGCAGTTGATACCCCAAGTTATGAGCACAGGAGCAACATGTCCTGCTCATGCTGCCCCATTCTGCATGGACCACCAGGCCCTGCCACACCATCCCCATGCCAAAACTACCACCATGAAAGCATTTGCCAGCAGAGTTAACACCTACTCATACCAAATCCAACCAAGGGGGAATTTTTTAAGGCCACCAAGCAGTCATCAAAGACTTATGGCTTTCAGCTGGCATCAGTCAGAGCCAGATTCAAAGCAGTGACCTGGAAACAAATGGCTCCATATCACCCCCATGGGTTGCCCAGCCCCCTAACACTTCACTTATTAAAGGCGACTCTAGGACTATGTCAGTGCTCTTGAGCCTCTGCAGCATTGTTTTAAAAAATAAATAAATAAATACAGTCTGCCTTATACATATGGAAGTGGATTTTATTCAAAAGGACCACCTTTTTATAGATCACAATACTTTGGTGGCTTCTATTAATTGCATCTCTATAAGCATTGCATTAGTTTTGCCAACAGTTTTATCTGTCTCATTTTCTCAGCTCTGCTGTCATGGCACTGCTTCCAAATTTTTGCTGAGTCTGTGCTTCAGAATTATACTGAGGGATACTTTGTGTTCTTATCATATTGTGACTTGGTAAAAAAAAAAGAGTTTATTATCATGATATTATTAAGGGAGTATAAGTGTCACTTTCAGAGCTACCATGTTATGTTTCTCACTTTATCTACTTATAGATGGTATCTGGGACTTATGAAGTTTTCACAGGGTACATGTGTAAGGCTCAGAGGGTTGTAAAGAAATAGCCCTGCCAAATATTTTTCATCAAAATGGATTTTTTTCAGTGAACAGTGTGATTATTTTGTCCCTTCTTTTTTTTCACAAAAAGTTCTCCCCTGTTGTTATAGAAAATATAAACTATTGCATTAAAAATGAAACATTTTCAATTTTCAGCCAAATGTATTTGTGTTTTGGGTAAGAAAGGATGAAAGACAACTGTCTGCAAAAGATAATTTTCTTTTTCAGACTATTCATGAACAAGTTGTGTCTAGTATAGCCTTAAATTATCATTAAATAATAAAATACAGTTAGTGTACAAAAAACTGGTAAAGTTATGCTTGACAGGTCCCGTCATATCTGAAGACTAGTCCCAAGATCTTTCAGGTCTTATTGAAATAAACAAAGTGTTCAACATACAGTAGAATTTCAGCCTTAATGATATCATATCTGTGAATTGTGAAGTGATGCTACAAGATGAAGAATTGATGGCAGCATAATAGGATATGTTTCTTCCCCAGGAAAATCCAACAGAGGATTGTAATAGTTCACCAGGGGAAGTAGGGTTAAAAACCTCTGACCCCTGCTATCACATAAACATTGCCAAAAAAAAATAAAACCCTTGATTGACAGTGAAATGCGTGACTACCTCAAGTCTGGACTGAAATCTTTGCTGATAATTACTGGGTTGAATGTTATGAGAAATAGGCAAGAGAGGTATCAGCCACATGAGTGTACATACTCAGAGACCTGAGCATCTCTAATAAGAATTGATGTAGTGTGTCATTTGTAATTTAATCAGCTGCATTACATCTTGATAGTAAAAGGACTATCATGAACATTTTCACAGTAAAGTAAGATTAACAGACACACACCCCAAATCTCTGCTGCCTTAATGTTCCATTTGTGACAGGAGCTGATAAATGAAAAATTTGGGAGTTTAAGCTGACACGTGACCCTGAGCTGATTCCGTGGTGCATAGGCATTTTGCTGCACTTAGTGCCAAGTGCTGACCCAAGACATTTTGTGAGCACAAGCAGAACAGTGCCATCCCTGATCCAGATTTTAGCCCCTGCTCTTTCCCACTGGATATCATATCCCAAAGTCCATGTCTAGATCCAGACCTGAATCTCTCACAGTCAACTCCATTCCAAGCAAATTCCCTATTTTCTCATCATTTGTTTTTGAGTTTGGGATCTATCTCCTTTCCCTTCATGACCCAGACTTCTCCAATGCATTTAGTACCCCAGCACACACTGACCAGAGCCTGCCTGAGACATGACAGAAACTTCATGGATATCTGTTAGAGAAGATCTGCCCTAAAGCAGGTGCCTAGGAATTAGATATCTCAACTTAAGCTCCTCAATTTAGACTTTCACTGCAGTGGAGGAAAATAGGCCCCTCTAGAGGCAATTTGAGCAGCATAACTGTCTAAAAAACCAAAGATGAATAGTTCTCTGAAAAATTCTTTTTTTTTTTTTTTTTTTTTTTTTTTTTCCACAGTGAAGAAAGATCAGAGTGGTTAGGACTTCTATGTTTAAGATTTCTGAAGTGAGGTGACTTGAATTCCATGCTTACTGTGTCCAGGAAACCAAATCCGTGGAAGAGGCTGTTAGACATGAGTTCTCACAATATCTGTGTCAACATCTTTTTAATCAAAACTTTAGGATTTCTCACCAACTGTGTCTGAATATTTTTTTATTTTTTTTATTTTCTATTTTTAACAATACTCAATTGTGAGAGCTGAAAGAATTAGCAGTAAATTTACTCGTGGGAAAAAACACATTATGACAGTCAAGCAAAGGTCTCTAGTGTCTGCAATCCTGCAGTGAATATGCATGTTCAGATGTGCATATTAATTGTCACTTATATCAGTGGCAAGAGGAAGGGAACAAATGGTGCATGGGCATCTGCTTTCAAATGCTTACCCAAGGTGCTGACTCATGTCCATAGGTCATCTGAAAGTAAAATGAGTCCCTTAGGATCCAGTCCAAATGGTTCTGGGAAAACAGCCTATCTCAACAGTCTTTGGAGCAAATCTTAGTGACTCTATTTTTTTAACTCATTTCCCCAGATTTTGTTCACAAATATGAAATAACCCCATATTAATACTGCTCTCAGAGACTTCTATCTAGTTATGCATCCTACTGCTGTTCCTTTATGGTTGTAGCCTCTTTCCTCTCATCCAGCAAAACAAGATACTTCATGTTGCAGTCTTATATTCTAGATCCATTGATATCAATCTCATGGCACAATCTGCATTTTTTTAAGACGTATTATTGTATCTATTACTTCAAAATTTCACTCCATGTTGCTCAATAGTGATTGAACAAATATGCCAATAAAGCCAAAACACCCAGAACTAGGCAAAGAAACTAAATTAGAATTATAACTTACCCAAATAACAACGTTCTGAATCTCTGAAAACTGTTGAACTGTAAAGAACTTTAAAAAGGCTAATGTTTTCCATTATTTTCTGGAAGTTATTTTCATGAAGATTTTCTGCTGCACCTACAGCTTTTTGGATAATGTCATGGGAAAATCCACATGTAATTCACAAAGGGACAAGTGTTAATTATTTTCACATAACTTTTGGTTAAAACTTCTGCTGTAATCAATAAGATCTTTGACGTGCTCATACAGGTTTAAAAATGTCACTTGATATCAATTTCCATCAGGGTATATTTCAAGACTGGTCGTTTAACAATTGCTCTCCAGGAGAATTATTTATTTCTTGTTTTATTTGTGAGAGGAGCTCTCCAATGTGACAGGCCCATGAGAAAGTGAACCCAGCAGAGGAGCAGGTGGTCTGCTGCTCCTGTGTTATTGCCATTATGTTGCCTTTGTCAAATTACTCCATAAACCCAAGTTTCCTCTTTGCCGTTTGTTAAATTTGCCTACCTCCACTCTGTGAGCACAGATAATCAGTCAAACCTTAATTGGGGTGTATTTAGATCGAAGTATGCAGCCAGCGTTTGCTCCTAGTACCTGGGTTGCAAATGATAGTCACATGAGTGGCTTGCTCTATTGGACATGCTTTTTGTTTAACCATGATCATTGCTGGCAGGCGGCTTTTTGTGTGAGTGAAAAGCCCTTTAGAATTCCCCTAATTCTGACAAAGAAACTGTCTTTGGGAGGAGAAATTGAGTATTGCCTTCTTGCATCTGAATAGTCTTCCAGCTCTATATTCACAGCAATATACTTAATATCCACAGACAAGAAACAGAAGGTTTGGACTCGTGTACTTTTATTTGATCTATTTCTAGCTTCTAGAAGCTCTTGAAAGCTTGTCTTTTTAATAGTTAAGGAGATATATGTAAGTTTTGTTAGTATAGACATGGATTTCTCTTGAGAAGTATTGCAAAAACATTTTGGAGCAAAAAAATTACATAGGTTGTCTTTTTTTTGTTGTTGTTTAAGAAGGAATAAATCAAAGCAAGGCTTGGGTAGTGATGAGTGATACATTCATTTTGCACTTCTCTGAGAAGGATAAAAAATGTTTATAGAAAAATTCCAATTTTTTACCTTATCTCTGATCTAATTGCTGGTTTAATCAGTTGTTTTCAGATGGGTTAAATTACCTTTATTTATTACCTTTCACATCTTTCACAGAAAGTTTCTATAGACAGGTTCTAATGCTTCCATTTTCTTGGGTGGGACCATTTCATATTGTCTTTTATTTATCCGTATCATGGTAACACCTAAAGACCAGAGATGAAGTCCTGGTACACTGAAAGCTATGCAGAATAAAAGGTGGCCCACCCCCTGAGGAGCTTACCATTTAATCAAGGAAGCAAGGCACATGTTACACTAGATTTTGAACTCACCAACAAGAGCAAAACATCTACAATTAGCTTTTGACAGTAATAACATTTGGGCTTTGGTCGAGAAAAGACATACACAGGCACTAAATTTTAAGGCATGTTGAGCAATCCCATTTTGCTCAAAGCGACAAGGACATATGCAAAGCTGATGATAAATCTTCCAGGGCAGAAGGTTAGGTTGTGTGACCAGGCCATTGGTCGGTTGAGAGGGAAAGCTGTTGTTAGGGACAGAAAGTTGACCTGCTCTTTGGATTTCTCTACATTTGAATGCTTAGTTAACAAAGCACAGATTTAGTATGTTTAGAGAGTCAATGCGAAGAAAATACTGTAAAGTAGCTCTGTTTTCCACAAAATTCCTCACAGACCTTATTCTAAAGGAACTTTGCAAAGAGTAAAGGCCACTTTTGAAGCAACATAAAGACCACTTTTGTCAGTGAAATAACTTGCTGGACTTTTCCCCCCTAGATTTGTATAGAGCACTGGTTCACATCAGGGTCTGAAAAAAAATTAGTTTTGATTGTATATACATACATACAAAAGGGTAAACAGTCTGAATAAAGCCTTTTGTACTGGATTAGTGTCTTAGCTCTTTAACCCAAGCTGCAGGTTTGGGATGTCTTTGTTCGGTTAGGTTTTTGGGGCTGACCAAACCGGGTGTGTTTGAGTTTCATTCCTCACCCTTTTGAGGTCTGTAGGACTGATTCCTTGCATTCAATGCCAGCAGTACTGTAAGTGCCCAGTGCTTTATTCTCTAAGCTATTCATCCTTTCAACCTTTGGCTTTTTTTCCTTAATCCATCTACCTTACTAAGTTTTCAAGTCAAGTAAAATGTTAAACATGTGCTTCAAGCAAGAGCAACACAGAAATAGCAGAGTACGTGCCGAGAATTTCTGGCCATCTAGTTTATTTGTTCTTTTGGTGTGTGTGTGTGTGTCTATGTATAAAAATATATGTACATGTCTGTATGTGCATGGGGGTATATGATTGCACCACAAAGGATGAATCTACCATGAGGCAGAAGTCATGCAAAGCACATATTCCAAATTATATCATACAGAGAGAAGCAAAATAAACACGTTTTAGCAACTTTTCTCTAATATAAAAAACAAGTAATTGCTCTACATCATGAATATTTTTATGGAGAATTCAAATGCTTAATGCTTCTTGTCTGAAGCCTTGATGACTTTTTTTTTTTGGCTGCAGGGGACAAGAGGCTTACACACATGCCACCACTTCAAAGATTTGCCTTCTATTAATTTTTTACTTAAGCTTCAGAGTGCTAAATTGTTCAATTTAAGCCGTGAATACATTTTATAAGATCATCCTAGCCCACCATTTTTCCCAAAATAGAGAAGTTCAGGATATTTGGCAGTTTCACCTCCTCACCAAGTCTGTGCAAAATATATGTGAATAATCTCTTTGAACCTCAGCAGCTTGTGATATAGAGAACCACAAGTTCAAGCCTTAGTCTTTCCTTAATGATGGAAATAGATTGTTCTAAAAATAAGTGCTGAATTTGATGATTTAGATAAAAAAAAAATGCACATCATAAATAGGAATGTGTTGTAACTTTTCCAATTGGAAATTAAAAATAATGGGCTATTTTCCATTTCCTTGTGGGGCTTTCATGAGCTGAATCAATATAATGAAATGTTCTAGTCAGCAAAATAAATCAAGAGCTTTTTACTGTTTTTATCATAAGAGATCCCCAGTGGGGTGAGGGAGGAGAACAGAAGAGATCGCATGACATTATGCAACTATCCTACATCAGAGCGTGAGTCGGGCTGCTGCTGCTGAGCTGGATGTCGTCCCTGCTCAGCCAAAGCCAGGAGAGAGATGGAAACACACACTTGCCCAGAGTGGGACACACTGTTTCTAATCTGTCTCAATTATAACAACAACAACAACAAAAAAAGGCATCCACTGGTTTCCTGAGCTCTCACCCTAACTTGGAATGCTCATGCATTCCCAAGGATGAGAGCCTGCCTGACCCTATTCCCCCAAAGTCAGCTGAAAAGATTTCCACATTAGCTCTGTGAGAACTGTATCAGTCTGAAAAGCAGAATTGAGACATTGCTACCTCTGAACATGTGCTTCAGGTGGGACCAGCAGTGGAGTGCTCCCCAAGCAGCAACCCTGACTCAGGGTCTCCCCACTCCTCGCCAAGATCTGAGATCCAGGGCCTGCATGCCTGCAAACATTGCTTAGTCAGAGGGCTTGGAACACGTCACCAGAAAACCACCCAGGCCACTAGTTTTACATCATGTTGCATTCTGTGGGAAATCTTTGTGTTTATGCTTTCAGGGAGAAGTCCTGCTATTTGAGATTAAGTGCCTTTGCCATCTGGAAAAAGAATGGTAAAACAGCACACAGGCAACTGTTAAAAAGCAGAGTTACAAACAGAGTGAAGAGCCAGGTTCTTGCTAGCTCCATAGTAAAAGTTTCTGTTTGGTTGTTCCGTGCTGCTTTTAGTGAGATTTTCATCTGAAGCCAAAGAAATTCTGGTGTCAAAAAATTCAGCTTCCATAGCTGTCCTAGTTCATCCTGGCATCTCTCTGCTCTCTGCAGCCATCTCTGCTTCCAGGGCAGGATCAGACACCCTGGAGGAAAGATCACCAAGGTGCCAGCTGCAAACAGGTCATGGCAAACAAATGGATGCCCATGCTCTGAACCAAAGTATTAAGGAGGAAGAGGCTAGAGCTGTGAAAGCTGCTGACCTATTTTTTTCTGTGAACAATTTCATTTGGTGCTTTTAGGCCTGTCCAACTGGCATGGACTGTGGGACAAAAGTGCTTCAGACCTAGAGTGACTGGCAGTAGACCCAGGACTTAGAGAGTCTCGTGCCCACCTTGCTAGAGATGCAGATAACGTCATCTTGGAACAGAAATGGCACAGTGCCCTGTAACACCGGCAGGTTCTTAGCCAGACTACCTGGAAGCTTGCCACTCCTGGTTGCTGCTTCAGAGCAGACCGTCTGAAAGCTGCTGTAATGGAGATATGTGCTGCTATCAAGAAAGTGCTATTACTCTTGCTAATAAGAGTAGGTGATATATAGAAGGCTATCAATGAGCTTAGACTCTTGGATTCCCAAAGGCTAATGCTACCCAAGTAAATTAAACAACTCAGATGAAAATCCTCTGGCACTGAAACTTGGTTGTCTGAACCATTAAATTGCTGGAAGGGTCCTTGGCACAGTTTTGATGCAGGCCAACTAGTGCTCTCCCAAGCAATTCCTGGACATGATACAGAAGTTAGGTCAGGCCAGAGACCACTCCCATTAGGCAGTCTGTGTGTATATGGACTCAAGCTGTTCCAGGCCAGCTGGCCAGAAAAAAGTCCTGGGCATATTTAATTCACCCATATAGATGTAGCCAAAGTAGACTGAGTTTATTAATACTTATAGTCTGTGTCCTAGGCACCAGTCTTTGAACTCTGTGAGCAGGTTAGGGTATATTTTCATCACACTGCAAGGCTCATCATAGAAGACTCACCAATACTAAGGTGTTTCAGTAGTCTGGAAATCATTTAAGATATTAAGAAAACACCTAGCATCAAGTCAGGCCAAAGAGCCAGCTGATTGAGTAGCCTGTGCCCAACAGTGACTAGAAGGAGCAAGTCTTGGGAGCAACCCTGCTATAGTCTCTTGAATATCAGCAATGTGCAGTTTAGGTATTTAATACCTTGGGATCTTTCAGTCTTGAGAAACACTGTGTTGTCTTCTGCACTGATAGAAGGACCTCTTTGCCCATATTTATGGACAAAGTACCAGTAAATCTAACTATTCTGGAAGAGCCAGGTTGAGTTCTTCTCCCCAGGCTTTCCTAGGAGTTCTTTCTGCATATGCCGAGCACTTTCAGAGTGACAGTGTAATGTGCTTTGGGAAGATAGACAGGTAGATGGAGGAGGGATGTTTAGCCTGCAGGCTACTAAAAAATGTTTGCTCCCCCTGATAGTTACTGTGTGCCAGTTTGCACACTAGTTGAAAGGGAGAAGAGAAAGCTGGTCACCTCCCACTCCTTTTCCCACTTAACAGCTTGTTCAGCTGAATGTTGTACACAGCAAAGAGGAGGGCTTCTAGGAAAGAGTGAGGCACACATTTTGCTGTTAATTTTGAATAAATAGGCACATGTGGTTAAAGAGTTAGGTACTGGTCATTTTGTGGTCTCACATGGGGCTCCTGCAAGACTGCATATGAGATCTACTTTAGTCCATATTTGGATTTATGTCAGCAAACCTGGACATTTTAATGAATTGCTCAAGAAATATACCATGAATATAAAACCTATGTCAATTAATGTTGTATTAACTATTGTCAGCAGGGAAAAATAGTGAGCATTGTATGTCAAAACAGTAAGCTAGAATCTTTTAAAAGACTAAAAATAAATGATGTGCAGATAAGTTTGTGCCTTCAAGATCACATGAAGCAATGCAGGTGGGAAGCTAATGGATGTTCTCTGCTCAGAGGACAGCAAAGGGGTTTCTGTCCATTTGGAGCACTCCAGGGCTCCCCTTCTCCTTGATGCCTGGTTGCAGAAATAGAGTGAGATGCATGCCCCAAAATATGGCAGTGTGGAAGGCTGGACACTGAACTACACCCAAAGGCTGAAGGAAGCCTTGTGCCCTCCCCAAAAGCCAACAGAGTGGTCTGTTTGCCTCTCAATCATCCTTATG
Source organism: Actenoides hombroni (assembly GCA_024336885.1). Classification (NCBI taxonomy): domain Eukaryota; kingdom Metazoa; phylum Chordata; class Aves; order Coraciiformes; family Alcedinidae; genus Actenoides; species Actenoides hombroni. The sequence continues at coordinate 25,962,713 of WUAM01000179.1, forward strand.
AGCCCTTCTCTAACCCTTCTCAGTCCTTTTCTCTCCCAGTTACCATGCTTCAGAAGACATAATTGTATTTCTCCATCATGTCACCCTTCCCTTGGAATGTGTGTGAGAGTTCTCTGAACATGTCCTCTCCTCTCTGGGTTCATTTTCCCTTTGATGCAAATCAGAGACTGTGAGTGCCCCAGTCCAAGGTCGTTGCTTTGTGTCAGCAGCTGCACTAAAATCCAAGCATCTTTGCCCCATGGCCGTGCAAGCAATGATAAATTGTGATTTTTTTTCATATATGTGGGAATGCTTATTCTTCTCAGATTTTGGTGAGCTTGACCATGGTAAATTGGCAGAGTTGTCAAAAGATCCCTCATTTTGGTAGACCCTCTGAGCTTTCAGAAGAATGAAACTTACATGGAGAGGAAACAGAGCACCTGTGACAACTTTTGAGGATGGCAAAAAAATACGACATGTAATAGGGCTGTTAGGGACTTGGCTGGCTAAAGACAAGAAACAGAGACAGGCCAGTAATTGTGTATGTGTTTCTGCCATCAGACCTTGCTTTGAAGGATGCTGCAGTGCAGCATCTCCCTCAAAAGAAGAAAGAGTTCTGCAGAGAGAGGCAGTGAGAAACTAAGAAAATTCAGTTTCTTTCTGCTGCTTGCCTGCTGCCCACCCTCTCCTGCAGGAAGAGGAGTCAGCTACATGCCAGATTAGGGCACGCTCTCTAATTTACTTCCTCACTTTTTAACAAGCACAGGTCAGCATCTGCATCCTACAGCAGTCCAAAGGGAAGGGCCTTAAAACCTCTCTGGAAACCTCTGCGCTGAAGTCTTGGTCTATTTAGCTCATTGTATGAGCTCGAGGCTGATGAAACTGAGAGTCAGGAAAATGGTTCTAAACTTTTTATCTGACACTACAGTCCAAGTGTCTGTCCTGCAAATTACCTGCCTTGTAACATATATGATCTTCCTAGCTTCTCACCACTGCTTTTGATAGTGCCAGTCTCATTGGTCAGAGGTGAAACTGTAATAACTACCATGACAAGAGCTGAGAGTAGGAAATGCCAAGCTGTATGTGTGTTTGCACTACATATCAGTGTAATTTCTCTTTTTATCTGAACATTTCCTCTTTTCCATGTAAGGTTTAGAAGCAAATTAAGCAAATATATTGTCTCACTGCTTCTACTTTTATTTGTGCCCTTCCTCAAAGACAGAAACTTGTATTCCAGATTTACCAGAAATTACTGTTGCACTTACATTCCCTGTGCCAGCCAGGCCAAACTGTGGTTTGGGCACCTGCTTGATCTCCAGTCCTCTGCCAGCTTCTGGATTCATCAGACTGATAAGCTCTGGCTTTCAAAACCAGTCTCTTAGCCTACAACAAGATACATGGAGGCAAGTGGTGAAATCCTTGGCAGCTAAAGCAGCTACCTACCTAAGACAGCAACAGACCTTCCAAGGACTGGCAGAAGTCTTGTCAGGACTCTGGAAGATACTAGTAAAACAGTTCAAAAGCCTGTACACCCTCATTTCATCTGTTGGAGTAACTGGTTTTGCTGTGATTGAGGAGGGAGGGTATCCTACCCCTCCTGCAGGGTGAGTGAGGGGGTTGGGCACACAGTGAATTTCACTGCTGAGTAATCAGGACAGCTCAGGGGTCCTGAAGCAGCACTTGCTTTTACCCAGCAAGGTGGGTCCCACCAGGATAAATCCATGGCAGGACAATACAGAAGAACGGAAGGACTGACTCCCAGGAGATGGCCAAGCAGCAGGAAGAACAGGCAGATGTGCAGTCAGCACAGGTAATGGGGTTACTGATGAGGAGGGGGATGCAGGCACCCCTGTGGTGCTGAAGGCAGGTCATCTCTGTGGGTTTCATAATGTGCAGTAGAGTATCAGATGACTTACAACTGCGTCAAGGTTGCCTGTGGGCATACAGCATTTTAGAAAGAGGTAAGTTAACCCAAAAGAAATAAGTTAAGACAAAAGAAATGCCAATCGTAGAGAAGTCCTGAGATACCACCCTCAAAACCAGCATTTTGATTTTCTGCATCAGTTTTCTTATCTGTAAATAAGTTTAATATTTGATTCATCCATGCTATCCAATTTAATTGGTTGATAGTTTGAACTTAGCAAGTTTATCATTAATTTTGCTGCTACCTTTATGAGTGACCCTAAACTTTTTATGTGAGCAGGATCTAAAGCCAGAGATGTGCCAGTCTTTAAATGATGAAAGACATTCTTCTGGTGGTCCCTATCAGAGCAGGGGGAAATCTTGCAGCATCATTTCCCAGGACAGTCTCTGGCATGGGCCATGGACCAGGGCAGCACAGGATGGTGCCTTGGTCAGCAGATGGGATTAGGCCCTTTGCAGACTCAGGGAAGAAGTCCGATACAAAATGAGACTAATGGGAACAGTTAAGCAGAGAAAGTTTCTTTCTGTTCTTCTGTCCCTGGTGCCAGTTAGTGCAGGGACTTCAGTGTAATATTATTATAACATTTTTTACAGTAGGAATCATAATTGAAATTTGTTATGTATGAGGATAACTAAAACTCGATCATTTCACACTCTTCAGTCCATGCCTGAGGACATTTTGGGGTAAATAGATTGCTTGGAAACAGCCAGTGACTACAGCTAAAATTATATTTTACCAACTGAGCTGAATGGCTTTTTAATTACAGCACTGATGTCCGCATGCTGTCACCACCATCTAATACTAAGATCGTATTGATTTGATTTTTAACTTTGATGCACCAGGGGAAAAAATGCAGAGTAGGATTTTTTTTTTAAATCCTTTTTCCAAAGTAGTCAAGAACCCCAGATCTAAAATGATGGTTTATTTTTTGTCTGTCTCCTTCTATTTCCTTGTGCCTATGTCCACCTTGAATATTGTTACTGTTCACCTTTAATTTGTTTAGTTATATACAAACATTTTAATAAAAAATGTATAATTTCAAGGTACAGATGAGCCTTAGGAACAATGAAAGATATGCCATACATACAAATGTTATATGAAATAACTGAAATATCTACCATGCACACATCTCAGAAAGCCACAGGAATCTGCATAGTCACAACCTCTTGTTATGCAGTCTTAATATATTAATTTCCTTCAAAAGTAACTAGAAATGCACTCAAACCATGTCAAGCATTTTAGCTTTTATGAGACAGTACTTATTTTTAAGGATATATTTTGTACATTTATTATAGTGGAGACTGGTCACTAAGTGCTTCTAGGGCAAGGGAGTCTGGTCTTTTGTGAATGTAGAATCTTCCTTCTTTATCTAGGGAAAAATTACAAAAACTTGCTTGGGCTGAAACTTTAGTTTGCAGAAGGATTGCTTCCCTGTCCATGAGCTGTGATGAAGCCATGACCACATAACATCTGTTGTAGTTTAGCCCCAACTGGCAATGAAGTCCCTCAGAGCCACTGTCTCACTCCCCCCGCAGTGGGATGAGAGAAAGAATTAGAACAGTAAAAGTGAGAAAACTCATGTGCTGAGATAAATACAGTTTAGTAGGTAAAGAAAAAGTCACACATGGAAGCAAAGCAAACCAAGGAATTCATTCACTACTTCCAATCAACAAGCAGGTGTTCAACCATCTCCAGGAAAGCCGGGCTCCATCACACTTAATGATTACTCGGGAAGACAAGTGCCATCACTCTGAATGTGTCCCCCCACCTTCTTTCTTCTTCCCCAGATTTATATGCTGAGCATGATGTCATATGGTATGGAATATCCCTCTGGTAAGTTGGGATCAACTGTCCCAGCTGTGCCCCCTCCCAACCCCTCGTTCACCCACAGCCTACTCGCTGGTGGGGTGGGCTGAGAAGCAGAAAAATCCTTGACTCTTGGAGCACTGCTCAGCAGTAACTAAAACATTCCTGAAAGACCAACACAGTTTCCATGAATGAAAACAAAGTTCAAGTGAATGAAATACAAACATGGTTCACTGAGTTGTCTCATACACTTTGATGGCCTTTTAGCATCCTCAGTTGCCAGGAAGTTGTGATGCTGGTATGGCCTCCAGGAGCACTTCACTTGAGTTCTGACTTGGTTAAAGACTCAGAGTGTGTACTTGGGAGAACCACTTTAATATGCCTCATATCTCTGCTCTGATAATTTTGTGTCATTTGCATGTAGGTCACATGAATGTCAAATTCAGTGATGAAAAGTTCTGAGTTGTTAAAAAGGGAAATATAGCCTACTGTGCTATACTTCCCCTGTCATCAGTAGAGATACTCTTATTTACTCCAGTTAATGTACATCTATGTAGATCTGCCATTTCCAACCTAAAAAGCTCTGTCAAATAATCAAGCAAATAGAGCCAAAAGAATCTGGAGGAATGAGAATATCCAAAGGGAGAAGCAGCTGTGACAACCTACTCTAATGCTTCCACCCCAAGGACTTCATGAAGAAAGCTTGGCAGAGTTGGGAAAACAAAAGGGAAAAAAGATTTTGGATTTTTATCACAAAAATTACTTCAGATTTTTCAGGGTTTTTAATTCTGACCTTTTTACCAAAACTTATAAGGTTGAAGAACTTCATAAGAAAAATGATGGTTCTCATGAAATAGCTACCAGATCTGGACCTCTCCAGAGCATACCAGATGCTGCGATGTGAGCAACAGTAACATGAGGTGTTTATCATGCTACTAAAGAAAAATATTGCATGCACAAACAGCCTTGGGTTGTTTTCATTTTTGCTGGGGCTGAAGTCGAGAATAAGGGAGTGGGTAACCCATTCCCTGAAAGCTTTCCTATCCTGCTGCTCTTTCAAGTAGAGTTTTGCCCCAGGCTGACTGATCTTGCAAACCCAGCTCTTCTTGAGATAGCTGATTTTATAATGGATATTAACTAAAATTTCACCCTGTAGAAACTATAGTAAATTCCATTACCTCTGTTAGGACCATTACCAGTGCTTTGTACATATTATTTTGCAATGTGTATGCGTATCACTTACCATACATTAAAACAACCTCTTAGCAGCATATTTTGAGAACTCTGCCATCTTTTAGTGTGCTAGCAAAATGAAGGGAAAATGTGGGCTATATTCAGATATGCAGCCTCTAAAGGGTTAATGAACAATGAGGAATTTGTGTATAGCTCATTAATTGTTATATTGCATCCCTTTATCTAAATTGTTAGTGGCCTGCTTAGTCAATTGAAACATATTACTTTGATATTAAAGCTACAATCAGAATCTTTATTCTTGTGCATGTTCTACTTGAGAATACAAACCCTTCAGAACAGGGCAGTCAGAATTATCTTGAAAAGTATTACAATTCAATAAACCATATGCTCAAAAACAGAGACATCAGGTTCAGCCAAATACCCTAGGCACTAAGGCAGTGGTTCTGACCTTCCCATCTGAACACACCAATTTGAAATACGGTATGGAAAAGCCCATCAGCATTTGTATTCAAGTTCTGGACTTGTGTTCAAGGAAAACCAAGATGATAATTCCATACCAGCCTGTCGCACAAAAGAAGTATTGCTGTGCTACTGTAACAGGGACGGAACTCACAGGGAGGGTAGTTATTTTGGATTGGTGATATGGTATGTGGAAGTTTTTATATTTGTTACATAAGCCCCAGAGTATCCCACCTAATTTATAATGCTCTGTGAGGCATATTTGCTCTAGGCTTCTTCTCCAGACCATGGAGCGAGATAAGCACTTTGAAACCTTTCCAGATTTTAGTGAGGCTTAATTGTCTTGACAAAATGCATTTTCACCTCAATGGAGATAGAACCATTGCAGTGTGGACACATTCCCAAATTAGGCATCTCCATTCCTCCCTAAAATAAAGAACGATGAGCATGACCCTTAGTGTCCAGGCAGCCTAGTGACATTTCAGAGCCCCACTGCATTTGGTCTGTGCTGAACCAGCCCAAAGGTGATCCCTTTTGCAAGTAGTCCGAGTGGAAGCAAGAAGCAATAAATGGGAAAGACCAGAGAGAAGAAGGGAAATAAGGAGCAACACTTATCATTAAAATTGATGCTAGTCAACTATGTTGTCAATCATCACTAGAAGCAGAGTTTTGAAAGAGGAGGAGGAGAGCAGTGGAATAGCATTGCAGAGGTTTGTGGGAGAGAGGATGCAGGAGCCCTGTGTGGCACAGGCACCTCTTCAATCAAAGCCTCCTCATTTATTTAAGCATAAATCCAGAGTGGCATCATCCACCGCTCTGGAGTTGGTGTGGAGTTACAGAGATGCATTCAGACATAGGGGTCAGACAGCAAGTGATAGCATTTCTGATCTTGTACACAGGGAATTGTTGAAAGGCTTAGTATAACTGTGCCCATACATTCAAGTGTATGGCCTTTTGGGTCTGTTGGGAACTGAGCTGCACCATTTATAACATTTCTATTGCATTTTATGTGTCATCATTTCCTGCAAGAGCAAGCATGACACAGAGCCTCCTTCCTCTACTTACCCTGATGATTTATAACACATTATGATCAGTGTGCATATGAGTACATGTGTGTATGTACATACACGTGTGAAATGCTGTGTCACTGGGTACCACTAACTATATAAACAGGGAAAATGACAGAACAGTGCAGTAGAAGAATAAACACACACATTAATATTCTGATGGTTTCTGTGGCAAGAGAAGGATAAGAACTGGAGGTTAAATAGGACTTTCCAGTCAGAACTGTCTTTCTGTTTTTCAAGCTGTTCACAAGAAGGTGTACAAAAACCTATGTGTCTATAGACACTCATTCACTTTTGCATTTTAGGGTTTTTTTTTTTCTGCTAGTGTCATGACAGCTATTATTAAGAAAGATTATGTAGTGCATAAATAAAGATTTTAAACTATTTTGCTGATAAAGCTAATTTGTTTACTGGACATCAATTAAAAGTCAGGTTTTCTAAAATGCATTTTTTACTGTTAAATTTGATGTTATCAACTGAAATAAATCAAGCTGGACTGCCACCTGAGGAAAACAAATGCTTGAGCATTGTTTTAAAACACATGCTAACTAGCAAGCTCAATAATGAGGAGATGATTCCAGGAATGCCAGGATATCATCTTCTTACTATGATTCAACTTAAGGTCGGTGACATTGATATAACTTTGACTTCAAGAGAGAAAATATTTCATAGTAAACAGAGCAAGAATGAATCCCCTTGGAATAGTAAAGGTACAAATTGCTTTAGTTTTCATTTCTGTAGTGCTAAATTTGTATTTCATGTGTAGGATTGTAATTGATGACTTCTTACTTGTCTGGATGAAGGAGGATGAAAAAAATACATTCTGATTGTCAAGGTTGTTTGTGTTCGTGGCTAAAATAGTAGACATCATGCTGAAATCTTTGCAAACAGCACACAAGCAATTCCTTTTTTCTTAAGCAAAACAGAAAAGGAGAAAAGAAGCTTCCAACCCAAAATATCCTTGTATCATCTGTCTGGCATCTGGAAGTGTAACGTATGAATTTTCCTGGAAATATGATTTGTATCAGCTAAGCAAACTCCTGTGTACCAGCCAAAGCATTAGAGCTTCTCTAAAGCTTTGAGGGATTTGAGGAGATTTTAACACCAGGTATCCTAATTCCTTTTCTACCAAGGCTCGCAGTTAAAACCAAAGAGGTTTCTTATGTAGCATTTCTCAGTGAATACTGTAAAATCTGTAATTATTATTTCAACATGCCAATCTCTCAGCTCTTCCCAAAATTCCCAATTGCCTCTCATTATCTGAGGTAGTCCCACATCTGAATTTCCCCTGATCCCTTACAGACAAGATTATGTCCCAGTTAACAGTGTAATTCATTAACATTCTCTGTGTTGTAGAGAAAGCAAAAGCAAAACAAAGCCCTCTCCAGCTAACATTTTCATGTCTTTTGAGGAAGAGGTGGAGTTCTTGCTTTATTTGTCTTTGCTGAGCTTTTATCTTGGTCACTGTTCTCTCATGAGAATTCCAATTAGCTGGAAAAAGAAAATACTATTTTCTTCCCCTATATGGCCTACGAACATGACCCACCTTCAGCATTATTTTGGACATGTTGGTTTTTCGGCATTACAACAGAGCAAGTGACTGAGACTCGGGACACTTGGATTTTATCTTGCCATTGTCCTGGAATCACCTTGAGGAAGTGACTTTCATTTAGGGGTGAAAGCCATCAAGTCTATCTAACACATTGCAGTTGTGAGAGCCTGATGAGTTAATGAAAGGGAAAACACAACATCAAACTTGGTGGCAAAGGACTCAGATCAGTGACCCAGAGATCCGTTCCAGTTCTGCCTTCTCATTGTGTTTATTAACTCTGATTACAGATAAATCAGAAATGGGGTTTGTATTATCTTATTCAAGAACAATTAAATCATCTTAGATTTGTTTATGGAAGAGTAGAATCCATAAGTAACCTATGTTTCATTTCAGGAAAGAAAATTTGTATCATTTCATTTAAGGAAAAAATGCCAAATGATTCATCAGGGTCCGTTTCCAAAGCCCATAATAAAACACTTGTGATACTTAATGGGAAAATTATATACAATTGGGAGATAAGTATAATTGGGAAATATTTGGAAGAGAAAGGAATCTAGGAAGGATCAGTAGCACATCTCTTTCTACTCTGAACTGAACCAAATTTGCAGTTTTCTAAACTCACCCTTTGTTCTTCCTTCTCGTAATGTGTGTCATATACAGAAGCTCTCACATAGCTGCTCTGCTCAGCTCACCACATTATTTATTCTAATATGGGCAAGATGAGTGTGTGTAAGTCTGAAAGGAGGGATGACAGGGAATGTTTTCTTACAGGCATCCTGATCCTTAGGGCACTTTCTGCTTAAATCCATTTCATTCTGTAGATCACTTCTCTCCTACAGATCTATAGCACATCTCATTGTTGCTTCAGAAGGGCATCTTGACCCTTACCCAAGAAAGCACTTTATCATATCAGAAACTAACCATATATTTTGAATTAAGCACAAGCTAATGGGTTTACTGGATATGCGTATTCATGGCTTTTGACCAACTGCTTTTGTTTACTGGATAGCATTAATAAAACTCAGCTAGGCTGCAACTACTCCATCTTAAGAAGAGGTGTTCATATTTTGAGTTTGTGTGTAGGCTACGCAATTGTCATGGATCCTATGCCACATGGAAGAAGTGTTCAGATAAGCCATTATGTAATTTTTCTGTTCTCCATTGTGCACTTCTCCAGTCAGTTCATTGCCCTGACAAGATCTGAGAGCTCAGTTTGCCAGCTGTGTTTTCCTAAGGCTGCATGATGCAGACCACTAAAGACACTGCATGACTTACATGGGTTCCTGTATCACTGCTCAAACTGCAATGGATACAGAACTTTTTCTCTGGTTAGTGTTTACCTGAAAACATTTACACCCTTAATTCACAAGCATGCAGCAAACAGCCTGACTGCTTAGACACTGCCAATAGTGGATATTAGAACTTTTGTAACTTGTAAGTAGCAACTTAGGTTACAGTGTTAGAGAAAAATTGAAGACCACTTCTCATATTGACAGCAGTCATGACTGTTTTGTGGACTGTACAGTAGCAGAATTTCCCCACAATCTTCCATGGAACTTTACCTTTATTACTGGGATGTGATAAAATGATGGCAAAGATTTTTCCATCATTGATTTTCAGGACACCATCCTCTCTTGTTCTCAGGCACTCACATATCCTTGCTCACAGGAAATACACCTGAGAAATTGTAAGGAAACTACACAGAGGTAGGTCTTTCATCCTTCCTGGGTCTTTTGTCCTTTTCATGTCTTGAAAGGACTCCACTTGCCATAACTAGAAAAGGTCCAAAGCTATTAACTCATAGCCTTTGCAAAACTGTGGCATGTCAGTATCTACCTCTGGTCAGCCAGCAGGTCTGGCTCCAGTTACTAGAAGCTCCAGGTTTTGTACTAGCATCTTATTCTTTCTACTTTTTTTTTTAAGGAAAAAAAAAAATATTTCCCCTACACACACACACAGAGTTTTGTAGTGGCATCATAAAATTCACGCTTCTGGACTCTGTGCTGTTATAATGTTATTTCAGCTGGTAAGTGTTAGCAAGAAGCCAATACAATGGAGTATGAAGTCAGTGTGAGAGCTCCATTGGTGTAGGTCTTTATTTAGAATAAACACCGTAAGATGATATATGCAATTTTTTCCACCAGGAGTGAAGAGGCAATAGATTGAATGCATGAAAAGCTATCTCAAACCCCTCTGCTGCTATCCAAGTTCTACCTCTTTGTCTGTTTGCATGGTCAAATGAAACTCCATTTTCACTCCATTCTTTTTTTTTTTTTCCCTCCCCTTTTGTACACTTTAGTTGCCATTCTAATTATCTTTCTATCACTACTTTAAGGAGCAAATAGTGATGCCTGTTCTATAGCCGCTGAGAGCTCCTCTGCCAGCAAACATGTGTGGGTTTGCTTACAATGTTAGGCAGGAAAGGCTGGAGGAAGGACGGCTGCTTGCCTGGGCTGTGGGGGAGTGAGCACAAGCCTCTTTCCACTACAGTCTGTGCCTATGCCACTAGCCCTTCTGGAGGCCAGAAAGCTGCCAATTCTCATCCATAGAACAGTAAAAATAATGTTCTCTGGGTAAGGGTAGTTAGGGAATAAATACATAGATGGTTATAGGACCCTAAAGATAATTAAACATTTGGGTGTTCCTGTACAGTTTCTTTGTCCTTTTGCTCAGCAGCAGTGGTGTCCCTGTCATTTCCCTGTTCCATATATTGGGAACAGGCTAGGACTATTCAAGGAAGACAAAAAGCACACCTGAAAGAGCACCAGGTCCCCCATAGTCTTGCAGAAGTCCTCCTACCCTGCTTAAGCACTAGGACCTAGTGACTAGAGCTGAAACAAGGAAGCTTGATGATCCAGTGGGTGGCATTTGGTGCTTTTTTGCTTCCATTTCCTCATCTGACACTGATCCCTTTTGCAAAGCACTTGGGAATCTGAGAAGTGTTATACAGGAGTCAAGTATTATTTCTTATTAGGCGGAATACTGAAGGAAAATATGGAGTTTTGGTATTGCTTTCATAACACAGATGAAAGAAAGCCTTTTGCCAGGGAGCTGTATTCTTCATATGCTCTATTGGATGTAAACACTTAGACTGCCGTGCTCATCTGCTGGTTTCAAAGCCCCCAGGAGGGTCCACCTCATAGGATGGGTACGGTCTGCCTAGGATCACTCCATTTCCAATGTAAAGCCATTGATCCATGCCATGTGAAAAGGTTGTGCTTGTTCATAAATGAGGGCCCTTCTGAGACATCTGGGCTTGCACCAGGATAGAGGGGAACAGCCCTTTCATTGTGCTTGGTGGGGGGGACCTTGAAAACCTCCCCCTGCCACCTGCAGGAGGCAGAACTGAGTCTGTCAGTTCCGACCTGCTGATCGTAGGATTTGTGTGCATTTAGGACTGGCCTATTTATTTAGCTTTAGCTTTATGCCCATGGAAAATAGCAGCCAATAAAGCATAAATGCCTTCGTCCTGCTAACATCAGCATTTCTTGTTTTCCACAGGATGCCCAAGACCAGTGAAATAATGTAATTAGCACAATAGTGGCATGGTAGAGCAGGGACAAAAAAGAATAAGACCAGTTTATTCTGCAGAAGAAAATGCTAGTGTAGTTTAATCCAACAGCTCACAGGGTGACTGTGTCCATGCCATATGCAAAGTGCAGTGGACTCGAGAGTTTGAGCAGGTGAGCATTGTGACCCCCCCCAGGGAGATTACTCGCTCAAAATACAAGGGCAGAAAAATGCAGTATATGAAAACACCGTTACCAGAGTAAACAGAAGCAGCTTTTGCCAATAGTTAAATATTGTTTCACAGCCACTAGCCAAGCCATTCAACAGACATTAAAAAAAAAAAGGCAAACAGACAGATTATCTTCATGTTTCAGGAGAAAGCAAAACTGTCTGGAGGTGGTGGTAGCCTACATAGAGAGATGTTGTCCTGTGTCTAGACATAATTTCTGAGATATTATTTGGTTTGCTTTTGATTTTAGCCATTTAAAAATGTATTTAGTTTCGTAATTGCCAGCATACTCCTGCTGGACTGGTCAGTAAAAGTGATATATGCTTGTTAGATGACATTTTGCTCTTCCCTTTGCCCATGTTGGCTCACAGAACAGTCACCTCTTTCTTCATTCTTTGCTGATATTCCCAGATGCAATAGAATGCCAAGAACACCTGCTCTGCCTTTGCTGCTAGCTTATTCTCTATTACCTAATGGCCAGCATGCTTGCAGAGCCATGCTTGATGGCAACTAGTTAGGTGTCCACTAGATATCTGTAAACATGCATATACCAGTCCCCAAAAGCGCTTTCTGCAGCTACTATCAAGTAGGTCTGACTCCACTGGTGAGTATTGTGCAAATTTTTCCCTGTGGAGATCAAGTTCCTCCTTTAGACACACTGGCAAGGACGTTCAGACTACTCTTAGAGAATCTCTGGAACTGGTACCCTGTTGTGAATGTCTTTATTACCATCTTTGTATTATTAACTCCCACTGGAGACTTGCACACAGTCACCTCTGTGCAGTGGCTCTTTCCTGAGCTCCTGCCTGCTCCTTCTTCTACCACACACTACCACAGAACAAGGGGATGGCCCTCCCTGTCTGCCTACAGCAGGCTTATAATCATTTACTGTGCTTCAGGTGTTGCTTCTTACCAACATTAAGGGGACTGTATCCCACCTGATCTTAGCTTTCACAAGACTTGGCTTCTGATCTCTTTCTACAAAGAGTGGAGGCAGACAGGCATCACTGGGCGGAGATTCATCCCAGCCTTAGAGGTGAATCCCACTGTAACTGATTCATCCCTGGTGGAAGCAGAGGAATAAGATGTGAAGTAGCTTGCTGCCCCTTTTGCTTTCAAAAAGGGTGATTGGTGGAAGGAAGTTGCCTTAGGTCTTAGACTTGAGCAACAGAGTCTAAGCAGAGAAGCATTTAGCACGAAGGAGTGCCCATCTTCCCACCCAGTTCCCATTCACCAAAGCACATTGCTTCCCAGTCCACAGGGTACAGCTGTGCCTGAATTACAAAACCATCTTCTTCAGGACTGTATGGGGAAGAGGGAAATGCAGCACTTAACAAAATGTTTAGATACACTTTGCAATCAGTCTATTTTTACTCTTTCCTTCTCCCTCTTTTTCTGTCCTGCCCCCTTCCTCATTTTTGTTTATTTCACCAAATATTAAATATTAAATGTTTTTCTTTCACATGCTCTGGTGGTTTCATTCCACTTTCAAATTCTTTCACAACTCTGGGATTCACAGCAACATTTCCTGCAGTATGGGGCAAATGGGGACCAAATTGGGAGAGGATTGTGATGCAGGACACTGAACTTCCACTGGGTTGGGATGTACACGTGTGAAATATCACTGATGTCTTTTCTTATTTTCTGCAAGCATCCAGTAACTCACCAACAGATACAAATTTCAAAATTAAAGAACACTTCCTTCTCTTACTTCTCCAGGGAGCAAAAAAAACCCCACCCTAATCCAAAAAATGCTTATAGGTTGAGGGCAAAGGCCATAGACCTTTTCCAGTGATGTTGTCTTGCAATAATGACCTTAGACCCAGGCCTGGAAGAAGAGTCAGGTGCAAGGAGTTTGTCTGCACTTGTAGATTCCTTTAAATCCAATTGGATGTTATTTATGAAGGCTGATTGCATCAAAGAGGGCATGTGAGATTGACAATTCTCTTTCATCCCCAGGCTTTAAGATTTGGCCTTCTAATTAATACATCCTTTTAACCTCAGAGTATGGGCCCACCTTTACAAGTAGCTTGGCAAGTATGAAGCCAGAGAAGATGCTGACCTTATCAGCTGGGTTGTGAGTTGCAACATGTCAGGTATATTGAAATAATTTCCACTCAGAAACCTCCCATATAACTTACTGGGTTTTCATTTAAGCTATCTGGTGCCCATCAGGGAGGAAACATTTTGTTGGGAGTGCATGTTTGTAGTCGCTGAGAAGACAAGCACACTGCAATTTTGCACTTCAAGTTCCAAGAGCTTGCTCCTGTGCCTTTCCTAAGCCAGTTGCCCTTGTACATCCAGCTGCTGTGACTTACACAGCTCTATTTCAGTCCGGGTTTTTTGTGATCGCTTCGCTTTGTAATTAGAAGTGCTGCAGAGCGTAGCTCAGTTGTGTGATGAAGGATAAGGAGGCTGAAACAGCAAGAAGCTGCAGAAGGAAACTGCCTTTCACTACCCGCTCCCCTGCAGAGAGGCAGCTGCTGACACCACGAGGCTTCCTGCAGCTGCTGAGCTCTCCATGCAGTGGGGCACGGAGCGGGGCAGCACATTTCAGTACTTCAGGCAGCAAGCCTTGTGCAACTGTCCTTTGCCTGCATGTGAAAAATCGGTGGATCCCCTGACACCAAGCTCTCTATGAAAACTGCTCAGCAGTTGTGGGACTAGTTAACAGCCATCCATGGAGTCTGGGCTCTGTGAGCATGAGGTCAGTGTCTCCTTTGCCCGAGGAGCGGGGCTCAAGGTTGGCCATAGACTCTCCTATATGTGAGCAAAGCCACTTGCAGCCTTGGTCCTTGCCCCACAGCAAAGACAGGAGGAGTAATGAGGAGTTAAAAGAACTCTTTGCAGCACACGTTAAAGGGAAAAGCAGAGGGCAGGGAAACAACACTGGTCAATAGTCTTTACACAGGCTCATGGTGCATGAGAGGAAACATGGGTGGGGAAGGATAAGGGCATCCTGGTCCTGGACCAGCAAACAAACATCTAGCTAGTGAGAAGGGTGCTGTGTAGCTAGGATGTATGGGATAAGTGCTGCTGGACTGTTTAAGCCTACTCGGGACGATCATGTCTCTAATGCTGAAGTCCTGATGCTTTCACTCGTTTCTCCTGCCTAGCCCAGCCGTGCCTCCATTCATGAGGAAATTTTTTTATGGCCCCAGTCTACTGAAAAAGGCAGCCCCAAGCAACAAAGCAAAAATAAATAATCAAGGGGAAACCCTAAGCCAGTTGAAAAAAAGCAAACACCCAAGACTAACCCTTAGAAAGGTTCTGGAATGAAAAAAGCCAACCTACTGTAGCATTGCAAAAGGAAAGAAAATGCTCTGAGAGGCAAAACAAGTCTTTCTACCTCCTCCTGACACATGCAGCTCCTCAGCTAGGCTAGGCAGGCAGAGACGGTAACTCATTGAAAATTGGAGCCTATATTTAGATTGAGGAGAGTCTGTGCACGATTGAGAATCCATAGCTTTTTCAGCCACAAACATTATTCAGCTCTTATGTGGACAAACAGGGACATTTCCCAAGGCCAATACTGGATTTTTGCCATGAGCTGCATTCCTGCTGAAACCACACTTAGCCTGAAACCTATGTAATCTAGCTATTTTCATTTGGCTATAAGGAATTCAATGCACTGGACAGGGTATAACATCTGTCATACATCCACATAAGCATTGCTTACTTTTGTGAAACAACATTTAACAGTTACTCGCTCTTGCTTTGCATCCTCCAGATGAGAACGTGCAAGGAGAATCGTGGCCCTTCATTTCCAGTGGTTTGTGGAGGCATACTGTACAAAGTAGTCCTTCTGTAGCACATTGATGACCCTACCTAATTACATATATGTATACAACCACAGAATCACAGAGTCACAGAGTCACAAAATCACAGAATGTTAGGGGTTGGAAGGGACCTCAAAAGATCATTTAGTCCAAGCCCCCCTGCCAGAGCATGAACACCTAGATTAGGTCACAAAGGAACGCATCCAGGTGGGTTTTGAATGTCTAGTGTCAACAAACTGAAATCAAAGTCTGCTTTGAAAAAAAAAAAATCACTGGTGTTACACAGAATAAATCACAGAGAGTAGATGTGTGGCTATATTCAGTTTACTGTCTGGAAGACAGAGAAGAAAGCTATGATTGAGCAAGGCTTCTGTTTTGGTCCAGGGCTGCTGTTGACTTCCTCTCACCTTCAGCAACTTCCTTGGCTCAGTTTCTCCATCTGTGAAAGGCAAGCTCCATAATGTTTATGTAAAGGTGTGCCAGTGAGAGCTATTGGCTATGTCCTTGCAAATGCTAATTAACTGGTGGTGAAGCACAGCCCAGAAGAATGTGCTTCTGTACACACCCTTTGCAGTGCATCTGCTGATTGGTACTACAGATAAAAGAGAGGGCTGCATAACCTGGGTGCAGTACAGAGACAATTACTACAGGGATAAATTTACAGCCTGGGCAAGTACAATTTTGGGAAGAAGCATGCAGGGGTGTTGGGAAACAGGCATCACGGTGTGTTTTGCTCTGCATTTTCAGCTTCCTTTTCCCCTTGTACTTAAACTGATTTTCTAGTAAGTTATAGTCTCTTGATCCAAATTCACCCCTGATTATGTCCAACATCCTGAGAGACATTCACCCACACATACACCCAGCAAATAACAACAAAGGAGCTGCTGAAAAGAGTACATATTTCTTAGACTGTACATGTGAGTAGAAAGATAAAAAGTGCACTCTAAAGTATGGCTCCTTATAATTGAGAGACTTTGGCCTTTAACTGGACGCCATGTTATGTTGACATCTGTCTTCCAACAAGCTAATTTTTTGTTCCTTTTGAGCAGAATACAGTGAATATGATGGAGTCTAGGAAGTTTTTCCATCTTAATTCAGGGAAGCACATCAGTTTCCTGAACATCCAGATTGTACACTACTGGGGGAAAGGGGTGAGTACACAGGCATATGTGTGTGTGCACATGGACACCTCCACACATGTGCACTTGGCTAGGAAGCCAGTGATCAGTAAGTTTGCATCATAGAGGTAAAAAGGAATGACTTTATTCTATAATCCATGAAAGCCTCTCTTATCATAACTGCATCTTGTATGAGCCATTTTCCCTTCCTTCAGGGAGATTACAGCATTTGGAAAAACACCAGACCAGGGATGGGACAGGTACAGAGTTTGCCAGCAGCTCCCATCTCTCCAGTATCCATCTGACACACAGTTGTCTCCTTGCTCCTCTTCCTTTTCCGCCTCAGGCAAGAGAAGTACTTTTTCTTCAACAGACTAATAGCAAAAGGCTGCATTTGCGGCGCTTGCTTTCCTTTTACAGTAAATAGCCAATATTTACACCATTCACTACAAGTCACCATGATGAGATGATTGATGAGTAAGCCCATACTGCACTCTGTGTAGGCCATATAAATCCCACCCAGATCTCTTTCCCCTGCATAAGCATATAATCCACCTAGCTATCTAGCCTGGGGCTCGATTTATCAGTACAGCTTCACTTTACTGAGGCTGAAATGCCAGGTCAAACAAGAGGAGCAGTTGCTTCTCCGTGTTGCATCCTGCAGGGTGAAAATTTCCTGCTCTCAAAAGTGTGGGAAACTTCTTTCCCGAGCAAGCAGAAAAGTTGAAGCTATACCTCCAGAGCGCTTAGGGGATGCGCAGGGCTGGATGTAGCAACACACGAGAGGAGAACCCCACAGAAAAGTGACAAGATTAAAGGATCTTCTCTCCCCCACCCCCCTCTCCCATCCCTCCCCCGAACGGGTAGCAAAATCAAAGTTAAAAATGTATCTATGGAAGGGACTGATGAAAGATTAATAATTAATTTTAGAGCAGCGATACAGCATTTTTTGAAATGTAAATTTGATGCGCTAAAGTGGCATATTATGATAAGCAGGAGCAACAAGGGAGAGTGAGTACAGGAGGGCCTGTTGCTCAGAGACAGGCTAGCGAGGAACACTTACAACCAGCTTTATTTTTTTCTCTTTCCCTCCCTCTCTCTTTATGCAAACTTATTATCTGAACTTAGGAGATTTTGAAGAAGTTTAAGGCCTGCATATCTGAGGCACAGAGTCTTCAGAGCACATCTCAGCTGCGGTTTTGCCTTGAAAGCTAAATCTCTAGTTGCGCATTGCCATCCAGTGTCTTCCCATACTCCATTTCTTCTGACCGCTCCTGTCGCAGTGGTGCTAACCATCCGATTACAGTACTAAGACTTTCCTTTCTGCTTCTAATGTTTGGATTTAATTTTCTACCCCTTTCTACCCGGCTTACCTCCTAACTCCCCTCCTCCATAGCTCAGCATCTTTTGAACCATCTTCTTTTGTGCTTTTCCCGTGCATGGTGCAGGCTCTTTTACTCCCTCTTTTCTTTCTCCAGCCCTGTTTACATGAGGGCTTTGAGAGCAGCTTCACCGTGCGCTCTCATGAGAGTTGTGCAAATTGCACCAGTGCTTCAGTTGGAAGAGACACTCATCTCTGGAGCCCCATGCTGTGCAAGAGTGCATCAAGGCCAAGTAAGCCCCTTGATGCTGCCTCACGCTGTGATCCTCCTTTGCACAGTGTCATGTGTCAGGACGGTTTTCCCACAATGCATTCTTTAGTTCAGTGTCAGGGAAAAAAAAAAAAAAAAAAAAGAACAAATAATCTGCTGCCGTCACAGGCAAACACATTACCTGCAGGGCAGGGAGAGGAGACGGTCTTCTTTCACTGAATCAAATTCACTCTCCAAAGTTGCCTTTGGACATGTATTAATTAATTAGTGTCCAGGCGGTCCAGCCTCTGCCCCTTCCAACTTTTTGCCCAACACATGTTGTCTTTCTGCAAAGCATGCTGATTTTGGAAAGCTGTTAAGGAAAAAAAAGCAACCCTTGTGTTTTGCTACTTGGATTAAAATGATGGTTTTATTTATGCATATTGACAGACCTATGTTTCGCAAGTACAATTAATACCATATAAATCATTCATATCCCTGCCCTGTCATTTATGGGAATATAGCATAAACTCCATATCCTTATCTTAATTAAACTGATAATGCACCACAGATACAGCTCCCAAGTACATCTGAAAGCAGCGCTGAACACCACTGGCTCTCTCACAAGCACGTGCTTGCGTGGGGTTTTTACCGCCCAGCCAGAGGTCACCTGCAGCAGCAGCTGGACAGACAGGCAGGCTCTGCAGCCCGATCAGAGAGCAGAAATCAAGCCCTGCATTGTTATTCAGTTTGCTGGGGAATTTTCAACACTGCCATGCAGTTTGGTATTTCTCCCATGGGGAACCCACACAGCCATGCAGCTGAGCCTCAGGTGTCGGCAGTGAAGTACCCACGTGCACGTCCAAGCAGGGGCATTCCAGCAAAACCAGGCACCACTACAGTACAGGAAGACCCAGGATGGCTGGCATGGGGATGGGGCCAAGCAGGGAGGAGAAACTGAAGCAGGACAAAGGCAAAAGTTGCAGCAAAGCGATTTGAAATCAGCCAGCTCTGTTGGATGCAGAGGGACAGGCTGCAATGCAGTACTCTGCCCTGGGCCACGTGGAGAGTCAAACGGGCACTGAACCCACTCCCTGCACCTGCAGGACATCAGTCTGGGTGCAAGGAAAGTGCTGGTGGCTTCTCCTGCCCTCCCAGCAGACTCATGCACTGCCAGTGTTTGCCCTGTTCAGGGAAGGCTGAGAATTCCTTGATATAGTTGCCCTTCTCATCTTTTTCCCCAGATCTCTGCCTCCCCTCCACCTCTCTCTGATATGGGCTGTTTTGCAGATCTCTTTGTACAGGGTTAGATGGCAGGGTGGTCGGGTATGCGGCTGTCTGAGATGAGGAGAGGGGGGTAGTCTGGTTTTTGGGAAGGAGGAAGAGTGCTCCATCAGTGCAGCTGGAGCGAGAGGTAGGCCAGGGTAAGAAGACATATTTCAGGAGAGTATTTCTTTGGCTTTGCCTCAGAAAAACATCCCCATTCAAGAGGAGCACTTAGCGTTTGCTTATGTTTAAGCACAAGCTCAAATCCTGTTGACCTAAACAGAAATGAAGCATATGTGTTTAAACGAGCATATGCTTAAGTGCATTCTTCAAACAGGAGGGATGAGGGCAATTAAGCACATATCTATATGCAAGCTAACTATCTGTCATTTACGTTTAGTCATTGTAATGCATTTTGGACAGTGAACAATTCTGGCAAGGAATTTTTTACTAATCACTTCACAACATTTGAGAGCTTTAATGAAAAGACAACATTACCTCTTCCTTTGAAATAAGATTTTCCCCCCAAATAAATAAATAAATAAATAAACCAAACCGTGGATTTTGTAATTGCAATTTATTTTTTGAGAAGGTAACAAATAGCACCAGAATGTAAGCTGCAATCTGTGTCCACTCTGGGTCATTTCACCAGAGAGTGACATCTTGCATAACCATGAAAGGAGACAAAACTGTCATTTAAGTCTTGAAACACAGAATAAACTTTTTCCCATCCATTGTTCTCTTGTATATGTGTAAATGTTACCTTTAGCTGGCATGATTTGATTTAGACCTTCCCCACATTGCAGCTGGTTTAATGGAACGCCATAATAGTGTCACACGGTTATTCTTGAAAAACAGCTACTAAATGTTGATGTTACTTATTGTAGCAATATTTATGTGAGAATGCTGCAAATACTTGGGAAAAGGTTTTAAAGGTTGAAAGGCGAGTATAGCCATAAATTATGAGTAATGCTGCAGTTGGGAAGTGACATAAAGTTCAATGGCCTCAGCTTTCAACACTGTGTGCTCATTGTTTTGGACACTCATGTGACTGCGACTCGGCCAGGCGAGGGATGGTTCTCTCCCTTGCTGGATGGGATTTCAATACAGGATTGTGGAGGTTTTTTAAAGTGATTCTCTAATGTCTATTGTGTAACTTTCTCATCTCCAACACAAGAATTGGCCTAACAGCCAATCTTAGTAGTCTGAGTGACTGAAACAGATAATGGAGTTCATATTAATGCTGGCTTACAAGATTATTTCACATTTTATTTTCTTATAGCACTGACTGGAGATACAGAAGACAAAAACACAGTGCTAACCAGTAAAGCAGATTTGTTTGTTTGAGGGTTATTTACAGAGTCTTTGAACTGCTTTTTGGGAGCTTTCCACACAGCAAAGTGTAGAGAAACCGAGAGCCAGAGCCAACCAAAAGGTTCACAATGCCGCTGGCACAGCAGAGTTTCCCTACTAGGCGGAGGACATCTGGGGCAGTGCTGACAGGGAGGGAAGGCAGGAGGAATGGAGCTGGCACAGGGAGCCTGGGGGAAGATCTGCAGAGCTGGGCTGGCTGCTGCTGTCCCCTGCCGTGGCCATCACTATTTGATCTCACGCTCAGCAGCAGCCTGTCGGCTTCTCTTGGGCTGTGACACAAGCAAAGCAAGCAGCATAGCCAGGATAACCTTGCTGCTCACAACAGCCCACAGCATCTTTTGCCTGTATCTAGACTAACACAAGGGAAGCCTGGAAAAGATAAGATCCCATATTGAGAGATCACTCCAAACTGTCCTCAGACGTATCATGCCATCCTGCTACTGATATTCTTCTTAGGCAGTGGAAGGCCTTATGGTTTATGTAGATTAGATTAGTCCCTTTATAAAGTTCATTTTTAAAATGGAAGTGTCACTTCTCCAATTGTTGCAGCACACAGAGGGTCCCTCAAACTCTCCTCAAAATATTTTTAACATGCCCTGGAGGGTGCCCAAACCAGTGGGTTTGCCTTGTGGGCAAGGAAGGGTCTACAAACTAAACTGAACAAACCTCAGAGAGTATCACTAAGGGTGGTTAGACTCCAGTCTATGAAGTCCATAAAAACCATATCTGCTGCTCTCTGTACCATTCTATGTCCTCCATGCTTCTTGCTGCCATGTATCCCTTTCACCCTGCCCCCACCAGTGCCAGTTTCTGGTCAGCTCCAGACAGAATGGAAAGTGCTTGCCATTTAGCCACTGTTAGCTAATTGTAGAAACATGCCATGATTCAGAATGCTGTGATGTGAATAATACTGGTTCTGCAAGTATGGAAAGATCTCCAGAAATGTCCACATCTTTGAGACAGCTCCACTTTTCCTTCAGTTTTGCTCTTCTGCTGGGATAAGACTTTCAAATCTCTGTGCCAAATGGTATCAGCAGGATGTTCATGAAGCTCCTGGATAGTTCCCTCATGTCAGGACCACTTTGGTGACATCCCAAGGGTTGTCAAGTTCCCAATAGGCTGTCCCATTGCCAAACCCTCAGAAATCATCCCTGAGAAAGTGGGATCCTCTTCTCCACTGCCCTTTGGCTGGAGAAGCTCCTTCTGTTCAGTGGCAGAAGTGGAAAACATAAGAATGGCTGGAGACAACCCTGGCACCTAGGGGTTGTTCCACCACTGTACAAGCCTCCCTGGCCTGACAATGTTTCCAGGAACAAGAACACTTTGGAGATGGAGCACTTTGCCACTCAGGGCTTAGAGATCTGTTCCCTGTCCTTTCATGGTATTGAATATTTTATGCAAGCACACATGGCTACAGGTGCATGTATTTGCACAGTGTTTGCAACACACATTGCTTAATCTGCATTTATAAACAGTCTGTAATTGATTTGTTACATTATTTTTTCTCTGATTTGAACAGGTTGGTTGATAAATGGGACAGCCTGTAGCAACATTCTCTTCTGCCAAGGCAGGAGGAATGGGGAAGTTGTACAGATAAGCTTTTAGCAAAGTTGCAAAATGTCATTAGCACATAAAACCTAAAATCACCATAAGCCCATAAAAACTATGGTAAGTGAACAAGTAAAATCACAGTAAGCCTATAATCACATAAAACCTATAATAAATTGCTGTTGTGTAGTAAAAGCTGATTAAAAATTGATTAAAACAGTTCAAACTATGTAGATCTCACCTGAATGCATCACATGGTGTTTACACTACCCTGACTTGCAAGGAGCCTCTTTGTGATGGCAGGAGACAAGTTCTGCTTACCTGTACCAGACCTGCAAATCAATAACTTACATTGTTCAGAGACCATGCCAAATAAAAATACTCTGCTTGAACCTAGCAAACATGCAGGCACGTTGTCAAAAGCACAAATTGCCACTGGCCATGTTAGATGTCTGACAACAATACTGTCTTGCTTTCATTGCCATCTTTTTCTCAAAAATGTAACCCAACCTTTCTTCATGGCAGCAGAGGGGCTCTTGAAATAAGGAATTTAAGGCTCCCAAGTATGAAAGCAAGTGCTGCACCCATTTCTTCAGTCAGCTGTTGTGGGGACAGAGTCAGGACAAGCTCTGCATGCCAGGCAGTGCCTCAAATGTCCCTTTCCTCTCTTGCAAATCCTGGGGATCCTATTCCAGCTCTGTGTGATGATATGAATTAACCTCGCCCCATTGTTTTCCCTGCCTCCACCAAGGAACAGCAGCCACAGCATTTCATCATGTCAGTCCACATCTGCCATAGATCAATCACTTCTTGATGATGTCTAAGAAATGCTCCCCAAGTGCCAACTGTAGGATACTCCACTGTATAAATGCTAATTCACTGTGTCAGTATCTCACCTTTAACAAAGAAATAGCTCACACAAGATTTCCATGATCTATCCCATCATGGCCACGGGCAGCAGCAAGAAGACAAGTTCACAAAGTTCAGCATATGTATAGACCTGTAGCAGGGATGCTTGGAGCAGCCTTTTCTGGTCCCTTCACATCGAACACCCTCAGAGATGAGCACTCTCAGCAGCTTCGATATAGCCCTCAGCTGTATGAAGAATAGATCTACCTGGCATAAGGATCCACCGTTTCCATTAGAAACATGATGTAAAGCAGCACGTGGTTTGTGCTGGTGGACCCATGAGACATGGCACCACATACACTGATGACCAGTAACAAGCCATTCATCTTCTGAATCCCAATAGGTCTGTTTGTAGGTAGTCTCAACAGAAAGAAAAAAAAAAAAAAAAAAAAAAAAAAAGGTCTAAATTCACCAAATACCCTGTTTATTGCAGGTCTTTTATTCTGTCCTTCTGGCAAAGAAGTTGATATTCAGACAGTGAAGTGAGCATGAAATATATTCCCAAAAGTAATGCAGAATATTGGAGTTTAGGGGCAAGAAATGTTTTTTTCAAAAGATGATTAACTAATAATCACAGAATCACAGAATTGCTCAGGTTGGAAAAGACTTTGAAGATCATCAAGTCCAGCCTCAACCTAACCCTACTACCCTAGCTCTAACAATCCACCACTAAACCATACCCTCAAGCACCACATCCAAACAATTTTTAAATACATTCAGGGATGGTGACTCAACCACTTCCCTGGGCAGCCTGTTCCAGTGCTTAACAACCCTTTCTGTAAAGAACTTTTTCCTGATATCCAACCTAAACCTACCCTGGCACAACTTGAGGCCATTTCCACTCATCCTGTCCCTGTCACCAGTGAGAAGAGACCAACCCCGCTCTCTCTACAACCTCCTTTCAGGTATTCATAGAGATCAATAAGGTCTCCCCGCAGCGTCCTCTTCTCCAGATTAAACAGCCCCAGCTACCTCAGTCGCTCCTCATAGGGTATGTTCTCCAAACCCTTCACCAGCCTTGTTGCCATCCTCTGGACGTGCTCCAGCACCTCAATGTCCTTTCTGTATTGAGGTACCCAAAACTGAGCACAGTACTCGAGGTGTGGTCTCCCCAGTGCCGAGTACAGGGGCAGAATTACTTCCCTAGTCCTGCTGGTCACACAAGCCAGGATGCCATTGGCCTTCTTGGCCACCTGGGCATACTGCTGTCTCATATTCAACTGACTGTCAATCAACACACCAAGGTCCTATTCTGCTGGGCAGCTTTTCATAATGTCTCCATAATGATAAATGAAGATTTTCAGAAAGTCTGTACAGCATTTCTAACCCAAAATACAATTTTCAGATCAACTTTCAAATTAAATTCCCCAGAAATTCCTGAGAAAAAAAAAATTGAAAAGATCTAGTTGCTGGTGTGATATCTTTCTGTTAAGGAAACTGATTCAGTCTACCTTGTCTAGGAGACGGAGAGGCTAGGGGAGAAGGCAAGGCCAGACTAGGCAAGGAAAGGAAAAATATTTTAAGAATTATTCTATTTCTTACTAAGAATCTTTCTAACTTTTAATCTTTAACTTCAATTTGTCTTTAAAATTACCATGTAATCAATTTATTTCTGAGTTGTAAACTATGTAGAAAATTATCGAAGATACTGAATCTAAAAGAAAATGCATATAATTTAGTTGCATAAGGTCAAGACAAAAAAAAAATAAAAATCCAAATGTCAATCTGAGTCAAAGAAGGATCAAGAATATATGAAGCCGTGGGAGTTTGTCTTCAAAACTACAATCTCTTAGACAGACAATTAAATGAATGACTGAAAATGGTGGTTTGGGATGATTTTGGAGGCTTCCAAAGAAATAGCATTATTAGCTGGCAAACTGTAAAGCCACCATTAAAAATAACCTTGAAGTTGATATGATGTTAATAGGTCTACCCTAACAAAAATTATTAAATGATCTACAAAGCTGGTCAGGAAAATCATCTATTCTTTCTTGTCTTCTTCGATGGACATCTATAGTATAACAGCATATGCTGCTTCAGTGAAAGTTAAAGAATGATGTCTATGGGGCAAGCAGTTCTTGAGTTATCTATAAACTCATTTCTTCCAAACCTTTAGGGAGAAAAAATCCTTTTGAATTTATTCAATGTACATTTCTGTCTAATCTCCTCCCAGCCTCTCCTTAGCCTACTGCTGGCTGCAAAATTGACCCAGAGCTTGAGCTGAGCTGTTCATTTGGGGTGAGCTGCAACTTCTGGAAACAAGATGCAGCAGCACTTCTGATGCCTGTTTGAATTAAGTGGACATCATTGCACTGCATCAGAGCACCTTCAAGCCGCATGGGAGATCCAAAGATCACTATTGCATATCATAATTGAACTTCTTACCCTGTAAATGCGTATTTTTTTCTATTTCATCATCATTACACACTTACATTACCAGTTAGATCCTCAGATAAAGGTGTTTGGGTTTCTTTGCCTTGAAAAAGCAGTACTTAGGCTCTGCTTCAGCAAGGCATATGAGTTCATTCTTAGCTTTTATTTCAGACCACTCTTTAAGGAACATCACTACAGCTTAAGAACTATGGTGTAATTAAGAAATATTGGGGACAAAATTCAGACTGCCAGTTTCATTTAGGAAAACCACAGGCTTGTTAGTCAGAGGGAAAAAAATAGTATTATTGAAGGAGAGGTTCCTTCTGCCAAACTTCAACTGTCTGAGTATACCTAAACTGCATGTATAGTCTGTGGCAAGAAGCAAACATCTCCGGAGTGGAATTCATGTCACTTACCTTAGATAGCCGCCTGGGATGAAATAATCAAAAGTTTCAAATTCATGCTGTCTTGTCTTTAGTGACACAGAAATGTACAGATCTAAAGAAAACAAATCTTTGTGATCCCTCTCTCCTCTTCTTCTGGTTTCTTTCCTCCTCAACTTGTCCATTGGTTTGAAGAGACATTCTGCTACAAACAAGATCCTTTTGACCCTTCTCTGCTCCTGCACATGACACCTTCCAGACCATGATGCCTTGCTGGTTGGTGGGCAGATGATACTTGCTCAGTCAGTCTTTCACCTGTGTTTCCCCAACATCTCCTGAGAAAACCTTTCTTCTATAAGGAATATAATTTAATTATGTGACCTTCTAATCAGCTTCCTGAGACACAGCAGATGTCTACTATGTATTTATGTCCCCTTTCTGAACTATATAGGAAAAATGGGTTTGTTCTAGGCAGAATCTGTCTTTTTGCCTCAGTGGGCTTCATGTGAAAGCCCCATCAGCAGAAGATGATGAGTTCCTATCATTAGCCTTTCTTGGGTGAAGACCCTGTCCTAGCCTTTCCTTAACTTCTTCCCCAGTAAGGAAGGAAAACAACCCAGATAATTCATCCATTTTCCATATTCAAAATGGATTTATATGGAGAATTCCCCAGCGTCAAAAACATTAAGCATTCCATACGCAGAATGCCCAGTCGAAAGCACCCAGCAGCAGATGATGCTCTGGGGCTTCATAACACCAGTTAAATCCAGGCTTCTCCAAACAGCTCCTTATACACACCTCTTCTTCACTTTTAGGTACCAAAGCAAATGGCCAGAATACTTGTTTAACTACTTTCTTGGATGTTACAAGGAAAAGCAAGCAGTAGACTTAGCCATTTCCAAGTAACCTTATTAAAGGATTCAGAAATATTTAAATTCAAGCTGCGGGATATTACATGCAGCTTTGCTTCCCACCTTCTTGACTGGACCTAGAGATTCAGTCCTACTAATTTCAAATGCCTGCTGAGCTATACAGCAAAATGAGATCATTAGTTGGCCAAATTAAAAACATAATGAAAAATATGTTTTTGTACAACATGCTAGCATTTATTAATTAATATATGTACACTAGAATCTTACCGAGGACATAATGTTTGGAAACTTATCAGTAGGTAAGAAGTTATGCAGCTCTCCTTTAAATTGCTTTTTTCCTTCCTTGCCCTGTGCCACAACCGTACAAGAATCATGAAAGTTAATATCTCCTGAACATTTGCCTTTTTTTCAGTGCATCACAATTACTGGGACACCTGCTCTGGATGACTCTGTGTCCATCCACCATGGACAGGACTCAACAGTGTTTCTCACTAATCACTGCTGTTTGCAAATCAGGTGTGGTCAAAAGTATGTTGGGGTACCAGGACAAGTTTGTAGAAGGGTTTATACTACCTATAACCTCTGTGTCTTTGTTATTATCTTCTAAGATATGGATTTGGGGGTTCTATTGGCCGTTTTTGAAATCTGCAAACTTTTTTGGATTTCGCTGTTGTATTAAAACCCTAGTTGCATAAGTCATGTCAAGATATAGAAGCAGTCATGGAAAGGTGATAAAGGTGATAAAGAGAAAAGAAAAAAAACCCAGAGGTTTAATGAAAAGTAATTAGTATTGGACTGTGTCACATGACTTTCTAAAAGGTCCCAGATGTAACAACCAAAGCAGAGCTAAGTGTATAAGACAGAAAGGCTTGTACAACCTCAACTATTGAAGTAGTTCACAGTAGAATCACACAAATCTCTCCCTTGGAGTCACAAGTTTACCTTAGTTTGCAGGTATTTGCAAGGGATATGTCAGCCTACCTGGAGTTAGTGGGCTCCAGAAGAAGTGGATTTGGGTTCATCCACAAACACAAAGGTCAGTCATGGCTCTCAAGCTCCTTAAATACTATTCCCCACCTATCAGGTGTACCACATTGGCAAAGAGGACACTGTGGGCTCAAACTGTGTGTACCTGAATTTACGCAATCTTCAGTGAGCTAAAGATGCATTTATTTGTGTGGTCCTACCTCTCAGATCTACTTTCTATGTTTCTACAGCAACACCTAGCTAGATAAAACAGGAGTGAGTTGCCTCATTAAGCCTCTCACCTTGCACCAACACAAGCAGCGTTCCTCACAGGTGCCGGTTTATCCCAGCCTGTCATTGCCATGCTCTACACCACGCAAGTGCCTTTTTCTTGCATGCTGGCTCACTGCCAAAGGAGCAGAACTGCCCGCCGTGCTGGGCGCTGACACTGTAATAACCATGTATGTAAGCAAAAAAGCATCTTTTTCTCTTCTTGTTCTGATAACCCATCACTGGTGTGCAGGGGCAGACAGTCTTGCTAACTTTACATTACGATTAATAACAGTTGTACCTTCCCAATGGCAGGCAGTGTCCAGGTACTAACTCCTGTGTAAGGGATGTTTGTCTTTCCAGGGACTTGTCTGCGACACATCTGTGGCTGAAATGCTATGGAGAAACAAGGCAGTAGCTCTTACTCAAAACTAAATCTCCTCATCAGCAATTATCTTACTTTGCCTAAAAATAAAACAAACAAATTCAGAGTCTTAGTCCATTTGCTGTTGTTTCAGCTTCGTTATCCTATTGTCTTCGATGATGCTTGGCTTTGCTTCCCATATACAGGTGAAGCTGGTCCACACTGAAGTCAGTTATCTCTGTAAGAAAAGATTCAATATAAAATCTCTGCCTTTGGCTTTTCTCAGCACTTGCCCTTTCACTTACAGAGCTTGTTTATGGTACAAACGATTTACAGAAGTCTGACAGCAGTTCAACAAGGTGAAAAGCAAAAGGTAGAAGAACTCCACATTTTCATCATGTCACAAACATGATAGAACAACAAAAACAATTCCATTTTCTGCTTTCTCCTTTCAGTAGTGATAAAGTCAGATCTCTGAGGAGGTATTACTGTGAAACTAACACTTAAATATGTGCCTTTGAGGCTTTTTTTTTTTTATTGTTTTCCCTTTAAAATGAAGTTTTAAAATACATTGGGGATTCAGTAATGCCTATAATTCTGTCTCTATATTTCTGCCTCTCTGCGATTTTCTTCTTTGTGTCTTTTAGTCCAAATTCATCTGTGGTGTAAGCAGGTGCAGCTCTCTCATCTTCCATAAAGCTGCACCTATGCAGTCAGATGTGCCAAGCCAGACATTTTGGGGATGCATCCCCTGCAATTATCTCCTTCCTTCCATACCTTTAGCTCAGTGCCAGGGTCTTTTCTGCCATGGTCCCCACAGTGATCCTCTTTGCTGGTGCAAGGAGCAGACAAGAAGGTGAGCTGTAATGCTGTGCCTCAGCACTTGGGTACCTCACGGTTTGTGTTGACCAGTACTGTCATGTGCCTGACATGATGGTGTCCCACATGGGGGGAAGACGGCATCTCAGCAGTCCCAAACAAGTTTTCTGCAAGTTTGTTAACACCTGCTTCTTCAGCAGAGCCAACTGAGGAGGAAGTGGTATCAAATCTAGCCAATAGAGTGGAATGCCTGCAGCAGGAGGAGCTACTACTCAATTATTAACCAGATCCCTTTTTTTCTTTCCCTGCCCTCCACAAGCCTCAGTGCTAATTTTATCCAGAATAACTATGGGAAGGGAAAGGGAGAAGGGAAGGGGAAGGGGAAGGGGAAGGGAAAGGGGAAGGGGAAGGGAAAGGGAAAGGGAAAGGGAAAGGGAAAGGGAAAGGGAAAGGGGAAGGGAAAGGGAAAGGTCAAGGGAATGGGAACGCGAAAGGGACAGAGATATAGAAAGGGAA
>WUAM01000179.1:25996528-26021878 GCA_024336885.1 Actenoides hombroni
GTCACTCTCACAGTGAAGAAGTTTTTCCTGTTGTTGAGGTGGAACTTCCTGTGTTTCACCTTGCTACCATTACCTCTCATCCTATCACAGGGCACCACTGAAAAGAAACTGACCCCTTCTACTTGACACTCTCCCTTCAGATATTTATAAACATTAATAAGATCCCCTCTCACACTTACCCTTGTTGAACTTCTTGGGGTTTGCCTTTGCCCAGCTCTTCAGTCTGTCCAGATCTTACTGGATGGCAACACAGCCTTCCAGTGTGTCAGCCACTCTTCCCAGTTTAGTATCATCAGCAAACTTACTCAGAGTACACTCTAGCCCTTCATCCAGGTCATTAATGAAGATGCTGAATAAGATTGCACCCAGAACTGACCCCTGGGGAACACCGCTAGCTACAGGTCACCAGCTGGACTCTGCACCACTGATCACAACCCTGAGCTCTATAGTTCAGCCAGTTCTCAACCCAGCTCACCATCCCCTCTTCTAACCCACACTTCCTGAGCTTATCCATGGGGATGTTATGGGAGACAGTATTAAAAGCCTTGCTGAAGTTAAGGTAGACAACATCCACTGCTCTCCCTGCATCTACTTATTCGGTCACATCATCACAGAAGGTTATCAGGTTAGTCAGATATGACTTCCCTTTAGTAAATCCATGTTGACTACTGTTGATA
Organism: Actenoides hombroni; assembly: GCA_024336885.1. Classification (NCBI taxonomy): domain Eukaryota; kingdom Metazoa; phylum Chordata; class Aves; order Coraciiformes; family Alcedinidae; genus Actenoides; species Actenoides hombroni. Next base: position 25,997,206 of record WUAM01000179.1, read on the forward strand.
ACCTTCTTTTCTTTCATGTGCTGAGATATGATCTCAAGAATGAGATGCTCCATTACCTTTGCAGGGATGGAGGTGAGGCTGACTGGTCTGTAATTACCATGGTCTTCCTTCTTGCCCTTTTTGAAGACTGGGTTGACATCGGCTCTCCTCCAGTCCTCAGGCACTTCACCTGTTCTCCATGATCTTCCAAAAATGATGAAGTGTGGTAGAGCAACAACATCAGCCTGCTCCCTCAGCACTCGTGGGTGCAGTCCGTTGGAGCCCATGGATTTGTGTGCGTTCACTTTACAGACGTGATTTCTAACCCAATCCTCATTGACCAGTGGAGACACTTCCTCCTTTCAGGCTTTCACTCTTACTTCCAAGGTCAGGGTTCCTGAAGGCTGGTCTTAGCAGTGAAGACTGAAACAAAGAAGGCATTCAGTAACTCCACCTTCTCTGCATCCTCTCTCACCAGGGCTCCCCCATCATTCAGCAGTGGGCCCACATTTTCCCTATTCTTCCTTTTACCACTGATGTATTTGAAGAAGACCACCTTGTTCTCCTCTACTTCCTCAGCCAGAGTTAATTCCAAGAGGACCTTGACCTTCCTTGTTGCATCCCTACATAACCTGACAGCATTCCTATAATTCTCCCAAGAGAGCAGTCCCTTTTTCCACATGCTGTGAACTTCATTCTTCCACTTGAGTTTTTTCAGCAGTTCTTTGCCCATATCCATGTTGGTCTCCTGCCTCCTCTATTTGATTTTTTACTCAAAGGAATGCACCTGTCTTGAACTTGGAGAAGTAATGTTTGAATATCAACCAGCTTTCTTGGCCCCCCCTTACCTTCTAGAGTCTTAGCCCCAGGGATTTCTCCAAGTAGGTCTTTGAAGAGGACAAAGTTAGCCCGCCTGAAGTCCAGGGTTGCAGTCTTACTTATGCCTTACTTCTTCCTTGTATGATACTAAAGCCTACCATGTCATGATCACTACTGCCAAGGCTACCCCCAACCTTCACATCCCCGACCAGACTTTCTTTGTTTATTAATACAAGGTCCAACAGTGCTCCCTTCCTCGTTGGCACTTCCAACATCTGCATCAAGTTATCGTCAATGCATTGCAAGAGCCTTCTGGACTGAGTATGCCTCACTGTGTAGCCTTTCCTACAGATATCAGGGTGATTGCAGTCACCCATGATCACCAGGGCATGTGTTCTTGAGGCTACTTCCAGCTTCCTGTAGAAGGTCTTGTCAACATCCTCTTCCTGGTTTGGTGGTCTGTAGTAGACACACACACCAGTTTCACCTATATTTGTGTGACCCTTAATTCTCACCCATAAGCTTTCAACTCATTCTTCACCCCACCATGGCAAGAGCTCAGTACATTCCAGTTGCTCACGCACATAAAGTGCAACTCTACCGCCTCACTTTGCTGGTCTGTCTTTCCTAAAAAGTACATAACCATGCAAAAGTACATAACCATCCATGACAACATTCCAGTCGTGTGAGCTACCCCACCATGTCTCAGTAACTGCAATGAGATAATGGCCCCGTGACTGAACATAGACCTCCAATTCCTCCTGCTTATTCCCCATGTTACATGCATTGGTGTATAAGCATTCTAGAGAGGTGGTTGAGTGTATAGCTTTCACCCTTGGTGGGTGGGAGACCTTCTGGTTCTGCAAAATGTCATCACACTGCCCCACAAGTGCTGGTATATGACACCCATGGCCATCTCTAGTCTGGATACATCCCGTTCCCCCTTCATATCTAGTTTAAAGTCCTGTCAATCAGCCCTACAATCTCTTGTGCAGACTCTCTTCCCCCTTTGAGAAAGGTGTTTCCCATTAGATGTCAGCAAACCTGGTTCTGTATAGGTCATCCTGTTGCCAAAAAAAGCCAAAATTGTTACAGTGACACCAGCTACGGAGACATGTATTAATAGGCTGAATTTGCCTGTTCACTCCGATGTTGCTGCCTGCCACTGGAAGGAGAGAGGAAAAGATAATTTGTGTCCCAGAACCCCTCACTAGTCGTCCCAAGGCTCTAAAGTCTCTTTTGATCATTCTTATTTTACTATTCTCAAGGTGCTCACCACCTACATAGAAGACCACCAATGGATAATAATCTGAGGACCATACCAAGCTAGGAAGTTTCCTGATGACATATTTAACCTGGGCCCCAGGGAGACAGCAGACTTCCCTGGGAGAAGGTTCTGCCTGGCACATTGGACCTTCTGTTCTTCTTGGAAGGGAGTCACCTACAACTATAACCCTTCCTTTTTTTTTTGTGGGTGCGGTTGTGATACATGTAGTAGGCCTTTCTGATGGCAGACAAATCTCAGGAGTAGGTTGCCCATTGACTGTATCCTCATTTGGCTGGTCTTACTCGACGAGGGCCTCATATCTTCTCTTCAGTGGCACTTGGTGGGGTGAGGTGGGCAAGGAGGGAGTTTGTCTGTTGCCACAGTGATGAACTTACTTCCATTCACCCCCCCCATCCAGACCACTGCTTCTGGTCTGTCAGGGGCAGGGTGCAGGGTCTCGCTGATGCTGGACACTTTCTGACAGGTGCTCTCATTTCTGTCTGAGGGAGGTCAGGGCCTGGCTCCACCAGTCTATCTTCTGCTCAGTCTCCCTGACGCTCCTCAGCATTTCAACTTCCTCTTGTAAGTTTGCTATGCGGCAGAGGAGATCACCTACTTGTTCACACCACATGCAGCAGTTCCCATCACTGACATTTGTTGCTAGTGCCAGGCTGGGACATTCCTTACAGCCTGTCACCTGGACGGCTGCATGTTTCCCTGGGCGCTCTGAGTTCCCACACTCAGCCTGACAAGCGTTGAGTATGGGACCTTCTGCCAGGTGGAGACCACTGCCGAGATCTTTCTAAAGATGGGGCTCCCCTGTCATGTGGGCAGAGCTGCTGATTCCCCCACGTGCCCTGCTGCTGGTACGCGCTCCTCCGTGACAGCCACTGCCTCGCTGCATGTGCTCGGAGTGTCACTGCCAGTTTCACCACATTTAAATCTCCCGTGGTTGTCCGGGCAACTAATAGCCAGGAATAACTAATAGCCAGGAATTAATAAATAAACCATGATTTTGGTTAAGAGATTTTTGAACTCCTCCTTTCTACTGATGAATTGTTAAATTGGATTTATGTGCCAGTCTTGAAATGGATCCTTCTGTTTAATGGTTAATTTGTCAAGAAAAATACTGATTAATGTGCCATCTAGATCAGAAAGGATTTTGATATATCTTACTTTGACAGTCTTAGTGGGAGAAGCTCAGGTACATGTCAAAATACATCTTTTGTTTTCTTTCATATCTGCTAATTGTTGGTAAGGCCGGTTATGAGGTTCAATCTCCTTACTGGAGTACCGACTTATGGTCTTCTTTCTGTATTTGGGTTTGTTCTTTCACATGATCATGCAAAATTAACTGTGGACAGAAAAATGTACAGGGATACCCATCTACCTTAGGGAGCTATGGGAGGCAGGACACACTATTGAAGCAACATGCATTGCCCCAGCACTGCCTCCAACCCCTAAGATGGACAAAGCTGTTGCTGCTGCCCACAGGGGCCAGGGAGTCAAGTCAATGGGAATGTTGTCATGATGTTAGTGTCTCGGTATTCCTTCTTCATGGAATATTTGTATTTCTGTGCTTCCAGAACTGAATAAGAGAAAATAAATCAAAACTAAATTTCAATTTTGTTGTATTAAATATAAGTTATCAATGCACTCAAACTGTTTGAAAGTGTCACTTAAAGAAAGCAAAAGCCTAGCTAGCCTTCTAGTCCTATTAAGTTGTTTCAAGTTGATCAAGAGCTCTTTCTGATTATTTCAACTTGTCTTGATCAGATTCACCCTACAGTCTGATACTGCAACAATCTACTGCAGACATATAATGTGATGTGCTGGAGTCGCTCCATTGATATTCTCAGCGCTAATGGGAATAAATTAAGTTCGTGCAAAGCTTTACATAATCCAGATCCAAAATATCCCCAAGTGCAATCAGTGCCTCTGTGAGTGTTTGATCCTTTTATTTCAACATGGGCAATCCTACAGCTTGTTTCTGATTATGCTTTATCTGCTTTGAATTGTGCTGCTATTATACAGTTATCATAAGTAGGTTACCATTTTCTCCTAATAATCTTGAATGATCACCTTCTCTTTCACCTCCCATCCCTAAGACCTTGGAAAAGGATTGGGAGGTGAAGGATGAAGGAAAAAGATGATCATGTGTCTGACCATCTAGTGACAAAAAATTTCCCTGAAGTCCAGTTTGATTTCCATAACACCGAGGCTGCATTGTTTTGAATTTTTAATTATTTATTACAGTCATCACAGTGTGGCAATGTGAGTGACCTATTGCTTTTTAATTATTTTGGTTGCTTCTGATACTATTAACCATGACATTTTGCTGATCCAGCTACAGTGTGCTCATAGTTTTGGCCCTGAGATCATTCAATGTCTGTGTCCATCTCTGTCAACAGAAAGTCAGATTCTTCTTAAAAGATCACTTTTGTCTGATGATATCTGTTGCAAAAGGTGATTAGTCCTCACCTTCAACTTGTGAATGAGAATTTGGGTTAAATTTTTGTCTTTCTTCTGGCACAGTGAAGATTCCTGGCTCCAATAAAACACTAACACCTAAGGTTTTTTTAAATTTTGCTTCCACATGAAAAGGAACACATAATCATTTCAATAAATAAATGTCAGCAAGACCAGTTTTTATTAGTAGTTTCACACCTATTACCAAAGCTCAGTGTCTTTCCTCCATTTGCGGGCTGGAGGGGAAGAATTTCAAAAGGAAGTAGGTTCCCCAATTGCTCCTAGATGCCATCACTCCCTGGTGCCTGTTGTTATTCAGTGCATGGGTTACTCTCTTATTCTGCCAGGGTCCAAGATTGTTATTAGCCCTTTCTACAAATATCTGTAAAACTCAATACCATGTACACAGGACTTAATCAACCAAGTGGAAAAAAAAAAAAAAAAAAGACAGGAGCTAGAAGAAACTGGGCTGTGCTGGTGAGGTAGAACAAGCTGTTAAAATTCACTCCTATTTCCATAGCAGCCACTGAAAATGAAAGCAAAAACATGATGCTTCCCTCCGGGACTGTGTGGCTGAGACTGAGCTCATGAGCTCCTCCTCTCTGGTTCACTTAGAACCACCTCCTGGTCGCAGAACCACCAGGAGGTCACAGAACCTGGAACAGGTTTCAATTAGCTGTTGTTGTGTGGTCATTCAAAATGTATCCTTTCAGTTTGCATGGCCTTGCAATCTTAGAAAAGAAAGTCCGAAGGAATGATTTGAAAGAGGAAAAGGAGAAGTCCTTATGGATCAACATAAGGAGCTCCAGAAAACATAGATCTCCACAAAGACTTTGGGGCAGGACTTACCTAACCGAAAAAGCAGTTCTGTTCCTCAAGTAGCAGCAGATGAGAGAAATTGTGCCCTAAAAGTGTATATTTTTCTGCCAGGACAAGAAGACATGTTTTTCAGCCTGGAGAAGAGAAGGCTCTGGGGAGATATTATTGTGGCCTTTCCATACTTTAAAGGGGCCTATAAGAAAGATGGGGACAATCTTTTTAGCAGGGCCTGTTGCAACAGCAAAAGGAATGATGGTTTTAAGCTAAAAGAGGGTAGATTTAGACTAGAGATAAGGAATATTTTTTTTACCATGAGGATGATGAAACAGCGGAACAGGTTGCCCAGAGAAGTGATAGATGCCCCATCCCTAGAAACATTCAAGGTCAGGTTGGATGGGACTCTGAGCAACCAGATCTAGTTAAAGACGCCCCTAATCACTGCAAGATGGTTGGACTAGATGACCTTTACAGGTTCGTTTCAACCCCAATCATTCTATGATTCTATGAAAACTATCTCAAAGGAAAATGCATACTTGGCAGACATCGAAGCAGGAGAGGACACTATGAAGTCTGCTTTTGATGTGTGTTTCCAAGAAGCAGTATCTGGGACAGAAGACAGTTCTTGGGGGAAATAAACATTCCCTGGTTGTCTTCTGTTCCCAGAGAGAATCCCTTTTTTCCACTGATATGATCAAATTCACCCTGGTACAGGGAGGTTGTTGTCAAGTGATGGATATACCCGCTCTGCACTGTCCTGCTACTCTGGGCTCTAAACTTGCCTGGTAGAGTGAATGCAAGTTCAGCCTTTGATCATGTTGCAAACTATTGATTAGTATCATTTAAAATAATTTTAAATGTAATATTCAAAATGCTAGGTTTGATTTGGTGGAACCTTCTTATTTATTCTTTTTTGAAAGGCACCCATTTAGCTCTAAAAAGTATTCTTTTTGAAGCTAAACACCTGAACAATTGTACAGAGCTGCCTGAACTTCTCCCTTCCCCTGCAGACACTGTCTAAAACCTGTCTGAACCATGTGCTTGTATCATGTAAAAGCACTGGCAGGACATAAAAAACTTCTCAGACATTAAACACTGCTGAGCCGTTTAATGCATTGACAATATTAATGATTGTGTCATGTCTAAATCCCGATTGCTTTAAGATAATCAGTGTCTCAAGCTGAATTTCTGTGGAACTTCTGACAGTGGGGAAAACACTGAATGTAGATTTTGAATTTCCCCTCCTAAATGTTTTTCCATTTCCTTTTATCATTATTTTTCAGAACACCAAATGCTTTTTCACCTCTTTGTGGTAAGTATGAATACTATTTCAAGGTGCATTTTTGCAGAGGAAGAAAGGGAAAACTTTCAATTCAGCTGTATCATCGCTGCTGACTCCATGTGTCTGCTGCTCTGCTAAAGAAAGCACATTAAAATGAACCCTCAAACTCAACAACTGTGGAAGAGAAGCAGTACACAAATGATGTCTGACATGGTTAGAGCAATGATATCATTATTTAACAGTGAGGTTATGGATGAATCATTATGAAGTGTGTGTTTTGAACCATTTCCCATTTGTATATGGTGATTGCTGATAAAACATCAGCATCAGTGATTACTGCAATCTTTACTAGCAACACCATCTCCATACTACAGAATACCATTATTGTTCAATATGAATTAAAAGCTGATGAGTAGTCAAATGTAGAAAACAGGAATGCATTACATACCACTTAGCCAAAACCCACAAAATACCGAATTTTGTCTTATAAACGATCCATGTTCCTAATTTAACTGGATCAAGACTTAAGCTGCTCCAAATGAAAAGCTATCTCGTTTCATCAACTCCAACCTTTTTCATTGGTTTTACCCTCAATACCTGCATAGAATCATGTGGACCTCAGTACATGGACAGATAGTGCCAAGCACTTTTTTTGCCTTTTATGTTTCTGTTTAATATAAAAACATATTGAATAGATCAATTTTACACAAAGACATTGGTTCCTTTTTTTTTTTTTTTTTTGGCTTTGCTTGTTTATAGTAAAAGCACCTGCCTTGAAGAATGGAAATGCCTTTTGAAATTATATCCTATAGAACATAATTTCCTGACAACTCAGTATTGTACAACACTTACCATATACCATATATCTATATACTAGGAAAAAAAAAAAAAAAAAAGGAAAAAAAAAAAGAGAAGAGTGGAAAACAAGAGGGAGCAGTGTTAATGAAAACACCAAGGCAGTAAAGCACAGAAGGGAAGAGATGGCAAGAAACTACTCTGTGCTGTGCTATTATTACCAGCTCTAAAACAGTTTGCCCATTTAAGGCTCACAAAAAAATTTGTAGCACTTGACCCACATAGTTCTTTCCACAAATCTGTGTGAGCTTACCTGGCATTTTTTTACCAGTTTTAAAGGACAGGTATTTATAAATCTTGTTATACCTACTTCCAGAAGGTTAGGGCAGCACACAAATTCTCAGATTGTTAGTGACGAGTCCTTTTCATTACTGAGATTTTCAAACCGTGAAAAGATGTGACTGAATGCTAAAAGCACACTATAGTCTTGCCAGATTTGTATAAACACTCTCCTCCTGTTGTACTGTTCTCTTCTAAAGATGCTTTCTGCAGTAGTTCTTTTCCAATTGTGAACACACACATTCCCTTGGAAACAATTAACTGTGAATCTGTTCACAGCAGCCAAATGTTTGCTATTAATATTAATACAGAGGAAGAAAGAAAAAACTATTGAAGATGCTAATGCTAGGTACCTTGCAGGTCTTGGGGTTTACAGGAATTCATAGATGATGCAAAGTATTCCAGATCTGTCTGAAATACAAAGGTTTTATTAAATTCCAGGGGAAAAAAAAGCAGTCCCAATCAAGCCCATGGGAATTTTTCCATTGGCTGCACTGTGCCAGGACTTCAAATGGGTATTTAACCTGGCGAAGAAATGAGTAGAGACGATTGTAGGATTTCCTCTCATTTGAACGTTCTCATTAGATGAGGCCTTGGTGACCTCTGGGTTGATGGGTTGTTCCAATGTTTAATTGCTTTGACCTTCGGGGAGTTTCTTTTCATGTCCAACATAACCTTAGGTTTTTTTAGTTTAATGTGACAAATTGCTTCATAAAAACAGACCTGGATATTTTCATTAATTCTGGATAAATTGTGTTACACATAAAAGATGTCTTTTTCACAGATGCTGTAACCATGCCAAATAGTCTCGTAATTGTTCCTTTTTAGCTACTTTAGTATATGTCAGTACATATTTAGAGTAATTGGTGTGCTTTATGAGAGCATATAAATGAAGGTGTAATTCTAAGAAGGGTAAGATCACAAAAAACCAAAATTTTGACCCCCTACTCAGTACACTAAACCTTCCCAAGGGTCACATTTTCTGAAAATTAATCACTTCTTTTCTTCTTCTGTGGTTCTGAGAAGGGAGCACAATCCCTTCCACATCACCACTGCAACGCTGCCAAAGCCACAGAAGAAGCCATAGTGGTAATGTAGGAAAGGTCCTGGCTGGCTCGAAACCAGCCCTGACCATCAAGGAGCTGCATTCTTCCCATGTCTGAGAGCCTGCAGAGAGGTCCAGCTCCTCCAGAGCTCCATAACTGCCATCATCGACACAAGTCAGGTACCAAGTTCCCTTGGCACCCTAGGCCAAAGCATGTTGAGAGAAGCATTTCAGAATCAAAACATACAAGGTTGTAGATGGCATTCACAATTTTTTCTTCTTAAGAAAAATCATGGAGTTACACTTGAAGTCACTGGATGCCATGCAGTTTTCCTCCACTGCCTCCACCAGGCTGACACCACTGAGAAGGCAGAAGGACGTGCTACCTCACAGTAAATCCGATATACCCAAATTTCCACCTGCCACAGATGAACCTCTTAATTGACACAAAGTGCACTTATACCAGCCTGTACATATGGAAATGAGACGGTTAGCTGGGCGGTTTACACATGCGGATCCCCATTCGCAAATGTCACCTGTGAAAGACAGAGGCCACTCCAGAAAGTACAAAGCTCGGGATTGTTTAGGCAGAATGGAAAATGACACCCTGGCATTTACAATGGGATTTTTATTATCGATGTCACAGATATGATACTTGCTACTGACATGCTTGAATTAGAAAAGACAAAGTAAACTGTTCGAAAGAAGAGGCCATTGAACTAAATACAAGTGTAACCCACATGCTTATATTGCAGCATTCAATTTCCTCTTAAGTCTCAGGAAGAGGAGGGAGACAGCAAAGGGGAGACCTGTGTTTCGGCTGAAATCTCTTGTGTCTACATAGGAGGGTAGGGCCTCTCCAAAAAACAAACAAAGAGCCAGAAGCAGACCGTTACAAGAGCTTTCATTATGGGAGAGGAGCTTTGCAATTCTCACTCACTCCCATCCCAGTGCAGATCTCTGCAAAGCTGCAACTGGGGAAACAGTCAAAGATACAGGAGCTGGAAACATTCTTGAGGACTGAGTAGCTCATGATACATCATGGCCAAAAGCTATGTTTGCTATGTCCTAAGCGCACCACTGTTGATATGGGTTTTGGATCTCCAGATTCATAAGAAGCCAAGGAAACAGTTGTCTCATGTCTCAGAGCCTGAAAGTGGCCATGAGAACCTGTAGGCTTGTTTTCCTTGGAGAGGGTTGGATGGGATCTGGGCTGAGAAACTGGGCAATCTAGGTGGTACTCACATGGAAAGACAAAGTAACTGGTGCTGTATGGTGAAAATAGGAGAATAGGGAAGTTTCTGAACATGTTGACTAAAGAGGAGAAGTGCCAAGTTTTGCAGCAAATATGTATAATAACAGCAATATTGGGGGTGAGTAGGTTTCACCTCTTACAGTTCTTTTTTCTTTTAAGGAAACAAAAGTATTTTAAAAGCATTTCTAATACTGATTGCAGAATACTGTGTTTGTGTTAAGTGTTTCATTCCCCAAGAAGTTTGGCCCCTAAGGGCTTTTAGGATCATAGCTCAAAAGATTAAATCTATGACAGACAGACATAGATAGATTATGAGATGTCTTGGAAAGCCAAAAATGTGGTCTCTCTTTCTGCAAAGCTGTGTACAAATGAAAGAGTGCAGCTGAATTATCTGTACTAAAACTTCAGCGTCTCCATCCCACTCAAAGAGCCTCTCTAAACCCAGTGCTGTCAAGAATAAGAAAGAACAGTGAAATAAGTCAGTTTGTGATTCAAATATTCCTAAGCAGTCACTGAGACATCCTCCTCTTGGCCAAAGACCGCATTCTTCAAATCTGTTTGCTGCTCTATGAAACACATGAGGTCATTTTTATCACAAGTCTTATGAATAGATACTGGAATTTTCTACAAGGTCTTCTTTTCTTATCCCCCATTTCTCCGTCCTTTAAAAATCCCTGCCAGTACAAGAGGGTTAACTGTCTGGGAGCTTCCTGCCCATGATACCTATAGCCTTAGAGGGAACCTGGTGGCCCCACCAGGTCCGCAGAGCAATTTGCCAGCTTACCTGAAAGCAACCTGATCTCCTCCTCCTACCATCCCACCTGAGGTCATCTAGCAACAGCGGGAGATTTAGAAATGTCAGGAATAACCAATGATACTTTCCTCTAAAGCCAAAGTTTTATGTTAAGGAGAAGTACATTGCAGGTATTTATAGCAATTAGATGCTGCCTGTAAGAACATGAGCTCGTCAGGAGGAGCAATGACTGAAAGGTATGTAGACAGCTACTTGATGAAGTGGTATTCACTCAACAAAATCTGTACTCTCAGCATTTTTAAACAAAAAACAGATCCTTTTGGGTGAGACTTTTAGTGCTCAGCCCAGAAGGAGCACAAAACAGGACTCCGATTCTGACATTTTTCAATGCTTGGAATCTGAAACCTGGAGATACAATTTTGTCTTGTTTTGAGCTTGGATTTGGGAATCTCATGAATTCTCTAGATAGAAAAGGAATCAATCCGTCCCTGATAACTACTTTTGCTGTTTATGCAGCATACTTCAAATACACTATAAATCAGTAGTCTATATAAATGAATGATTGGCCAACCTATTAATGGTGCCTAGTCATATTGAGTAAAGAATTCTGTATCCACTTCTCAGACTTCAGCAGGGAAGAAGGGTGAGTCTTATGGGTCATCAGGGGCATGCTGGCTAGTCAATAGTAAACCACAAAAACTGTTCCTTGGAATCAGTGACATTTCCACTACAAAGTTATGAATGAAAAAATACTTTAGATTGCAAATTTCTTGGGCTGCCTCTACATTTTAAAATTAATAAAACCATTCTTAATTATTCAAATTATGTGTTTTTACTAAAATTCAGATTTTTCAGAGAATATCTTGTTGGAACACACTAACCTGAAATAAATAGAAAATAGAAGCTCGAGGGCCAATCCTGAAATTGTTTCTGACGTGGGTGGCAGCAGGTCAGGGCTATTTGTCAGGATGCAAACAGCACTTGCTATTCTGTGTTTCACTCTTTCAGTAACTCCCTGAATTGAAGTCCTGCTGGAGCATGAAGGAAGCCTTACCTAGAGAGCATGCCCCAGCTGGGATGTATTTTGCAAGTTTGCATACCATTATAAGGACCTAAATTGAGCCCTCCTGCAGTAACACAGAATAGGGAACTCCAGTGTAGGAAAAAAAACCCACAACCCACATTTAGATTCACCCAGATTTATATCCTTTGATCAAAAGCCGCCCCTTGTGCTTATGAGAATCTCATGTAAATATCTGCAAAGTTACTTCTTTATCTGCTTTCATATTCCTTTGCAGAACACCCATTGCCATGTTATCTAGAAAACCTGTGGTTTCTTGGGCTGCTCAAATTGTGGCTCATACTGCTGAATATTAGTATCTCATTATCCTTGTCCTTGTTAGGGATGTATCTACCCCTTGTTTCAGAGGCTGTGACGGTATTTTGTCCCTTATTTATGCAATACCTATAAAAATGGGATCCTGCTGCATAACTGGTCTCCCATCTGCCATGATAATGAAAAGTATTCTTTTTATTGCCACTAGGTTTTACTTAGCTGCATCTTTCAAAGGACATTGCCAAGGTTGGTCCAAAGTTTAAATCTCACAGTGGCAGACTTTCACAAAACATATGTCTGAATAGAACTGTTGCCATTGATTTTTTTAATTGCAAGTGAAAACAGTCGTATTTGATGAAATAACCATTCTCCTGAACTTTCCACCCTAAACCTGAAAACCTAGAAGTGGAGGTGACTCGAATACAGGCGAATCTGACTTCATTGATTTCTATTGTCCACAGTGAGAAAACACAACCAGCAAACAAAGCAGAAAGAGTGACAAGTAAATTGGATTTTTAAAAATTCTTTCACTTTTAATAATGTTAAGGTGGGATTTGTAACACAGGTAAAGACATTTGTTTGTTTGCATTGTAAGAGCTGTATGGTGACAGTGTCCCTTTAAATACCTTCCCATTGTAATTTATTTGCTCCAGGAACAATGGCAGCGAGGTTCACATTGGAAATACTCACAGCTCCTGAAGAAGTTAAATTTGCCACAAGCTTCAAATCCTTCATCAGAGAGATATTTGGTTTTCAGGTAATACTAAAGTGTATCTCTTCCCTCACCCATTTCTCCTTCTGTGGGAGATGGGACCCCCAATGCATCCCAGAGGGGTGCTTGGGCACACCCTGACTCTCCCATCGAGGAAGGAAAATGAAGATTCAGGTGTCTTAGGTGTGGCTGGGCATGATGCCCTTCTTTCAGCATTTCAGGGTTTTGCATCCAAAGATGAAAGACCAGAGGCTTTGGTGAAACAGCCCCCACGGGCCATCTGAGTCACAGCAGCCAGGCACTTTCCCCCTTCCCACTAGCCAAGGAAAGCCCTATCCAGCTGCCAGTCTCAATGGTAATTTGGCCCTCATTTTGCTCAGACCCAGCTTCTTTGGAAATCTGCCTGAGTTTTGCCAAAGAGGAGCCTAAGCCAAACCAGAGCAAGCATGTCAGGATCTGGTGTGCTGTGGTGAGGCATGTCAATGATTTAAGCCGATCAAAACCGCCACTGTGGGATACGAATTGTTGTACCAAGCTGAAAGTCTGAATCCTGTGCAAATTGTTTATAATGTTCAGGGCTTTTGTCATATTTTGCATATTATCACATTAAATGATGTTTCTGTTACAATGTGATGTTTTTCAATGCTAGAATTGTTCATGTCATAAATGCCTGAATAAAGCAACAGCAACAATCTGTAAACGGAGGGAAGCAACTGCCTTTGCTTCCATTCATCAGTATGTCTGAATAAAAATCACCTTTCCTATTTAATATTCGCCCTCCATATTTACAAGAGTAAAAATTTGAGGAAAAAAAAATACTGTGTAGCAGCTGGCCCATTTAAGGATGTGATACATATTATTCAAATGATTACACAAATGGCTAAAGGTGATGCATTATTCCCTATTTTCATTTGTGCAGCATAGCTTCGGCATGGTGATAAACTATGTCAACCAGGATCCTTGGCTGCATTCTATTGGAGAAAGCCCCTCAAAGATCTTTGATGTGACAACAAAACTGGGAAATATTACTGACTCACAGCCTTTAAGCAATCAAGAAGTGATCAAAGCAGTGACTCAAGAATTCAAGGAAAAAATTACATGCTCAGGGAAATGAGGAAAGCTTATTACCGACTGATATTCAATAGAACAGGCAACTGAAAGTCTAATTTTGTGAAGTACACTTTTAATTGGTATTACCAACTTATTGTATATTATTTATATAAAAAGCAGCTTTTAATCCAAAAAGAAAAATGGAATGGCTCAAAATTCCAGTTATGAAATTGTGGGGTGGAAATGCTTTGTCCCATTTCACCTCTGTCCTACTCCTATGTTAAATGCAGTGCAGAGAGAAAGCCAAAGGTCTTCAGAGTTTACCTCCATAACCTCAACCTGTGAGCCATCAGCCTTGTGCAGATTTGCTCTCTGCTGGAAGGTGAAGAGCTGGTGAGGGTATCTGTTCACCATGCAGTGAAGTGCCTCTGCCTGCAAATTAGTTGGGGTCAAAGCTCGAATGCTGCTGGGAAGCTTTCTACATGTTTGCTCTTGGCATGACCATGCCCCAGGCCACCTGCCAGTTCTGCTGGTAGCAACATAGTCTTCACCCAGCGCCTGGGGGCAGCCTGGGATGTGAGGGCAAGATGGCTGAAGACACACTGTTTTGGAGGGAGAAGAGAGTGCAGCTCTCTTAAGCCAACTTGTGCCACCTACCCCAGCCCATCACATTCAGTACTGGGTTTGGCTTGGGGTTTGGTATGAGGACACGTTTGCTTTCTGGGAAATCTCAGATCCCTACAGTGTGGTCATTCAGGTAAGATAATGTGTGAAACAGAAAGGCAAAACTCTGTCCTCAAACACAGAAGTGCACCTGGGGAAGCAGCAGTCAACTGTGCAAAGTCAGTAGGATTTGGACGTCCAAACACTCCCAGGAGGCTCCTACAGCACATACTAATGTACAGTATTTTGTTGTGCTGTCTTTTGTTCTAATCAGGTTTAACCTCTGTATGGTTATGATGGCCATGACAGGCCATGAGTGCTCACCACCGCCTAGGAGCCCAGGTGTGCAGAAGGCACTAGAGTCAGTCACCCAAACTAAAGAACAATGGCAAGGGGACACATTATGGAGCTCCAAGCAGTTGTGGCCACCAAGTGCTCATGAGAAAAAGTCATGCTTCAGAAAGAACCTTTCCTTCACAGGAGGATTAGAGATGAGACAGGGGAAAACTCTTTCACCAAGTAAGCAACAACATATTTTTGCCTTTATTGTATATGCCAGTTTATTTGCCTGCAAACCATTCCCTCAGACCAGCTACATATAATTTACATGCACCTTGATGAGAAGACTAACTGATTTTCTGGATGTCCATTGATTGCTTGTCAGGCATCACTATATATAAAACACCTTGAATATGCCAGTGATCAGGTAAAAATTGAAGCTGCTTGTCTTGATGTTACATTCCATTTCCACTAGACTCTATTTTTCAAAAGATCTCAAATGCTGCAAAATGAGAATTGTACATTTTTAGTGAATGCTGAGAGGATGATCCATGCTGACAGGCATTCACTCACTATCTGCCACAGGTAGTCCAGCATTAAGGTACAAAGCTTCAGGGCAATGAAAGGATTTGATCTAATCTTATATTATAAGAAGCATCCAACATTGTACATTCTCTTTTCCAACGCAGACACTTATGTACAGCCTAAGGGCCCAATCCCGCTCCTCTTGAAATCAGTTGGAGTTTTTGCCTTTGCTTTAGTAACAGAGGGAGAGGGAGCAACTTTTGTAAGTACATTAAAGAATGGCTGGTCCTTCAGTCTTTCCATCCATATAACTCTGCAACAGGAGAAGGCAAACACAATGGTATTGGAAACGCTACCTGTACAATTAGAATGACCTGCCTTCCAGCTCTTTTCTGTCACTTCACTTCCATTACTCCTTCTTGCTGAAAATCTGGAGGCGGTTGCATTGATTAGTGATCTGGGTTAAGGAAAGGAGAGGCTCTTTCAGCAGAGACAGAGTTGTATGAACATCAAAAGATTCATGGTTCATCTGTAACTCACAAAAACAAACACAGTAACCACACTAGAAGGACATCAACACATCATGCAAATAGTGTCAATAACTAAATATTTCTTCTAAGCAGTTGATGAATTGTGCTTATTGAAACAAAGCCTGAACACAGAAGCAAATGATTAAGACTTCAGAACACCTTTCATTTTTTTTCCCTTTGTGTTAGAGAGTAAAATGCATATATTGTATTCAGTCATGACCATTCACTGTAGTGCATCAGATTTTAAACTGTGAAAACATGTTACAGATACTGTGCATATCTGCAGAAACAGAAACATGAGGACTTAGCTGAATGCAGGTTTCCTCTGTTTGGTCTTTTCTACTATAAACATTGGAGCATTCAGATGAGTACTCCTGGGACTGATCCCATAATGTTCATATTGCTAATCCGGTCTTACAAATAACACAGGTCCTTAGAAAGTGGCTTCTAGTTGCTTGCAAGATGCGCTCATCTCTCTTTCCATCAGCTGGAACTACAGGAATGGGGTCAAAAATAAAGAATCAAAAAGAAAATATTGACTAATATTAGGGACTATATCAAATGCTTTTAATAGCTTCAAACACAGAGACAGAAATGAGATGTATAAGCTTTAAGAAAACAATCCAAAATGTTTGTTTTCATATCACATTATCTATTCCTGGCTGGCTGTAAGCAGGCAGAGCCTGATCCTGCTAGGCCTTATTCATGTGGGTAATCCCTTTGACCCTAGTCATAAATGCATTATTCTAGCTCAGGATAATCTCCAAGTATCAATCTGAACTGATGCCTGTGCTCTTGAATACAAAAATACATTTTCTATTTCTTGACTCTCAGAGTTGTAATAATAAGCAGGCTGTCTTAATATAACATTTTGCCTAAAAAAAAAAAAAAAAATTTAAAAATTATCTAACTATGTCCCACCAGATCTGACTTTTAAAAAGAGAAAATCCAGGTGCCTCATTTTGGAAAGAAACTTTGGATTTGTTGTAGTTCTCTTTCCGTATGCTTTTTTTTCCCAAAGGCAGACATTCATACACATATAATTCCCTCTTCTTGTCACTGGGCTTCTGGGTCAGTGAGCATTCCTTTGCTGTAGTGTTTTTCAGATGAAACTCCAAGAGAAACACTGTCCTCAATGATGGGTCGGATACAGAAGAGGAGGATGGGCAAATAGTCTAAGATTGGCCTGGATTCTTGCCAGAAGCAGAAGAAAAGAGCCTTTGTGTTTGGACATCTGAAGGCCAGGCATAAACATGTTAGCCGATACTTAACACCCAAAGCCAGAGCCAAAACCGTTAGACACCCTGAATAATCCTCACTAGGCCTCCTTTGGGTTTCAACTGCCCATTACAATGGGGCGGCCTCCTCCAATTACCAAATGTGTTTCTTCTAAAAACATCCTTACAGGAACTCCCAAAATAGCAGCGATTAAAAGCAAACAGCCTGTAATTCATTGACATATGCAAACCTTTTAATGTTTTGCTGGAGACAAGTTGCAACTTTTTGTACCTACAAGACTATTTATGCATTTTTAATAATTACCCTTGTATATTATGTGCTACAATTCCTTTAGGCATTTAGTTAAGAGAAGCAACAGCATTCACATTCAAAAGAAACTGTTAGTTTTGCTGCAAGAAGCGCAGCTAATTTATGTAGTGAATTTTTTATACATTTTTCCCCTGATTTCTCTTCCCTGCTGTCCTCTTCCCCCTTTCTTCTTTACTACATTAAGAAATTCTGATGTGCCTGCAGCAACATCCACTGGTGGGGAGTGTCTGCAGTGATGCCAGCCCCGGCTTCCCGGCAGTGGAAAGCAGTAATGTGTGCTGCTTCAGCAGTACACGCTCCCTTATAAGCCCCATTGGGAATTGCCTTACCCTAGGGTCCTCTCTAATCACATACCTTCTGTGAGCTGATGGGTTCCCTTGTCGCCTGATAGACAGTAATCCCGATTCCATCAGTTCTGCACAGAAAACAGCACAAGGAAATCTTTCCTGAAGATCAAGAATAAAGATGCTTTCACTACCAGCACAGTCCTGTGAGCTCTGACTTGTATTCCAGTTTAAATTCCTGCATTGCTTGCATTTTGGCTAATGACTCAGCTCTAGTTTAGGATGAGCTGGTCAAAGTGTCAAGCGAGAAAACCCAGGCATGATGTGCCCACAGTTCCCACCACCAGCATGGGCAAATATGGTTCAGGAATGTAGAGCCTGAACTGACAGCAAAACTCATCAAAGCAGTGTAGGCTGTAGCAACAGGCAATGCTTGACCTGCCTTGGGGATAAAAAGTGAAGAGTTAGTTTCTTCCTCATCAGACAGCAAAGAACCGGATCCCTAGCTGTGCAACTGCATTGATTTCACCCATTTATACATGCCAAAACCTATTCCTCCCTCCCTTTTTATAACAGCAACCAAAGAAAAACAAGTCAAATACTTTGGCATTACAGATGTTTGACAATATATTTGAGGAGGGATTTTCAAGTCAGACATTGCATATACTACACCTAAGGAAAAAGCAAAGAAAACCTATTGCTTTTCATGTGCAGGTCACTGTTCTTGCACACCAGCATTTGCCCTTGACTTCAGAAGGCAGTTTGTCAAATCAAGGACTTAATCTTCCCATTTTAAATTAGCAATAGATAATTAGGAACTGCCCACAATTAAATATTGATGTTAAAAAATAAATAAATACCAGCACTTCTCTGTTTAGAAAGTAAGGGGAAGGCTTTGCATCAAAAAACACAGGACACGTGAGAATGTGAATAGTAAAAAGCTCATAACAAAGGAGAATAAGCTATTCTTTGTGTGCTTACTGGATTCATTTATTTCTCTGTAACTGAGAACCTATACAAATAAATGGAATAAAAAGCCAACATACACCTCAATATCAGCTGCAATCTGTCGGTTCTTCAACTAAACGTACTGGAACACAAAGAAAAGGGGCAGGATTTACACAACAGGCACACCAAGTCAGCTCTTGTCTCAATAGAATTGCTCCTCATTTCCTACAGCTGCAGTAGGACAAGTCTAGCACTAACAAAATCACTTGCCCAGGTCTAGAAGTATTTCAGCCCAGCTCCTTGCTCAGCCCCAGACTTCACTCTAGACTGTGATTCACCAAGGGTGAATCCTTTTATGGCTGCAGCACTGAAATTCCTGGGTATCCTGCTGTGTGTAGGGTGGGTCTTTGGCTGCAGAGCACACCTGCCTCCAGCAGCAAGCACAAGGTAGTTTCAGTATGTGGAGAAAAAAACAGCTGAGCAAGAAGCTCCTAAGCCTATCTCCAACGCACATGTCAGGACTTGGACTACGCAGGGCTGTAAATCAGTCTGGTGTTGGACTTTCTGAGCCTGTGACACAGATGATGCCTCTGTACACATGTATGCACCCACAGCCTGCTTGCAGCCCTGGAAATCCTAGGCAAATGTAGAAAATTTTCACATTTCTCCTTAAGAAGTTTTCTAGGTAGAGGAAGAGAACCACACACAGAGTAACCAACTTTCTGCGACCTTATGTCCTTTTCAGGAGTCCTCTCCTGGAGTTAGGTACCTCCTCTCAGATTTCCTAGCTCCAAAAAGTGCCAAAGAACTTCCCAGACAGGTTTTCAGATGCTCTAGTTCAGACTCACAGGAAGGCAATGGGAAACCCTGGTTCCACACTACTTGAGCACATACAGCTACTAGATGGATAAAATAATTATTTCTCCCTGACCTCATCTTGGTGCCTTAGAAAAGGTCATTTCCTGTGACTTTACATGCTGGAGTGGGGGAATGGAAATACAGCGTTGCTTCAGTGCATCACAGTGATTCTTATTGTAGCAAAGTTAATTTGAGGACAAAAAAGAGACTTCAGGGTAAGGTTTACCAAAATAATAGCAGCAATTCATATAATAGTAACAATTCAGAGCAAAAGTGCAAGACTGTACCTGTTTCTGTCACTGTCATTTTGGGGAACATTCACCAAAGAGAGAAATTGTGGAGCAGAATCAGTGAACTAACATCACTTCCATTGATTTTATGGGCCAAAATTGTTGTCTCAAGCCCTTCTGAGGTGTCCGAGTGCTCAGGGTACTTTGCAGTACTGTCATCCCACTCTGGGTGGATTTTCAGCTACCAGGGAGAAGCCAGACAAGGCTGCTTCAGCCAGTGACTCTTGCTTTATCCTGGTGAGCTTGATGGGTTCACTTTGGTTAATGGATCAGACTTTCTTATGGCACCATCCCACCCACCTAAGTGTCACATTCCTTCAGAAGCACTTAGAGCTCAGTCACACAGCAGGTAATGGCACAGTGGGCATTCATTTGGGATGGCAACTTTCCTGCATGATTCAAGAGACATAAAGAAGTAATTACTCACGGGTTTCTCTGTGTGACAAAACTATTTAGAAAGGACTGCAGCACAATAAATGTGACCAAGGGAGGAGTGCCCTCCTTTACTTCCTCAGCAAAAAGGAGACACTATCCACCAATGTTGTAAGCCTATGTATTTCTAATTAACCTTAGATTTTCCTTTCTTGCCCCCAAAAAGCACAGTAGTGTAAACTGGCAGTATTGTTCCTGCCCTAATACCTCACTACAGCTTATATTTTTTCTTTTGATCCTCTTTCTTGAGCCAGATTTAAGTGTCTGGTAGGCTTCATGTAAACACCTCTGTGAGAAAAGCAGGACTGTTGAGGAGACAGGCAGGCAAGTTATCAAATAAACTTTCAATTTTATTTACAGTTCAGAAGCCTTGAAAATGACACACACTTATGGTCTAGGATCACTAGCAATTATTGTAAAGGTGAAAGCAGATACTGCAAATTTAACAAGCCTTTTGTATGAACTAATTGCATTAGAATACATTAGTAAGGGTGCACGTTGTAGGTTTTATGTTTCATTGGAAAGGTCATCCTAGATTCTGGTTGAATAGTGAAAGAGAGGAAACCATATTAGCAGTGTATCCAGCAAGTGTCTCTAGGATGAATTTCCTTCAGGTCATTTGCATTATTTGATTGTAGCTGAATAGTTCTCCCTCTGCTAAGCAAGTAGGGGAAGACCTACGGTGACAATAGGGGAAGTTCAAAGTCTTTGAGCCTTATTAGAAGGTTCATTTTCTGCACTCACTTTCATGCACTTGTTTCCCAGAACTAGGCTAGCAGCTGTATAATCAGGACAGCAAGTTGACATGCCTTCTGTAAAATATGAACCGCTCAGGGAAAGCTGCTGTTAGTGTTCAGGACTCAAGAGGGTTCCTGCTTCTTCAGAGGTGCAACACCCTGTTGTGCCATTACACAAAGTTCCCCTTGCTGGTGTTTCTGCAAACTATTTGGGCCAGCCTCCTGAGCGAGGGTTCATTGGAAGGATATGCATTAGCAGAGGGTTTCTGAGCAAACCCAGGTTCCATTCCAGACTCTGCTTCAGCCACCTCAGGTGTCTCCAAACACTGTGCTGGGGACAGTCACTACACCAGCTCCATCAGCTGGTTTTGCAAGCCCGGGGGTGGTGACAGTACCAAAGAGGCTGCAGAAGGTACAAGAGTGATAACAACAGAGCCACCATTCAGGGAAAGGAAAAGGGTCAGGGCAGCCAGCAGGATCTTGAAAGAGATGAAGGGGTAGAGGAGCTAAGCCCATCAGGGTGCAGAGTTTTGATTCACAGGGAAAACTCCTCTTTCAAGTCAGGCAGAATTTCTAGGTAACGTAACTGCTAGTGCTGCCTCATCCCATGGCTGCGGCAAGGGGACTAAGTGTCAACCAGAGAAGGGCAGAGACAGTGTCCATCCAGATATTTGGGAGATTTGTTAATCAGACAGTATAAAATCTTCTGGTTACCCCCTGAATATCTTCTAGGATCTCCAGAAGAGTGACTGGTGTCCATTAGTTTTACTGGCCCGGGGAATTAAACCAGCCCTCCAACAAACATCACCATGTAAAAAGCATTAATTTGAGTTGCATTAGGCTAAGTAGTGCCAGTGATGCTGGAAGAGAAGCTAAATGGATATAGCCAATGACTCTCATCTTTCTCGGACCCCTCTCTATCATGTAAATGGCACAGATAGCAGAGCACCCGCTGGCAAGGTGTAGTGGCATTTACCCTGTCACCTCCCATGTTTGCCCTGAAAGAAGCTACCTTCTACCCATCTGTCACCACTAGAAGATGCAAAAGAGAAGAGCATATGGTTTTGAGAAAATAAAAGATCTCCGTATCTCAGCTTGGTAAAGCTATTGACTTACTGTCTGACCTCCAGTGAGACACATGCCCTCCATCTGCCCTGCTCAGGCTGGCTGCAAGACAACCAGAAGTGACTCTAGTGCAGAGATGTTGAATTTGAGTTTAGCTTGTCAAAGCCACAGCAGCTGGTCACCCCTTTGAAGCCAATAAGCTATGTCAAAGCCCACTGCAGCCAAATCATAGTACCTGTGCCTTCTCCTCCCACAAATTCAAACCGGCTGTGAGGCTCCCGACAGCTTCCCAAGCCCATCAACACAAGGAATGCAAACGCATAGTGCGATTGCTGTGAGGATGAGCTGGGGTCCCCTGGGCCCCATTGTACCTTTTGCCCCTATCTCCATAGCCCAGTTCTCCAGCTGCTGCAGCCCCACAGGCTCATCGCAGCTGCTTGGACCTCATGCTTAGTCTTTGCCTATAGCTGCTTTATACAAATGCTTTCATGCAACCGCAACCAAGGGAGGGTATCAATCTGCTCCGTAATGTATGTGACTTCTGGCAAGGTTAAAACTTCAGTTCAGCAAAGCCCTTGTGCATTTGGTCATGGGGACTCATCCTGTGCTGCAACATCATGCCCGAGAGCACACCAGGTAGGAGAGCTCGCAGTGTGCAGAGAGTGACTAAGCCCCATGAGAAACCAGAGGCACCTCAGCCTTCCAGTACTGAAGAAGCAAAATCTTAATATGGGGATAAAAAATATTGCCCATCCTTCACCAAAGCTGTGTATCAGCCCAAACAATAATTTTTACATACCCTACAAACATCTTACTTCAAATCTTAGTGTCCCATAATTTGCATATTGAATTCCAGGGAGGATATTTGATGGAGTGTATGCCACAGCTCCTGTATGCATGTACTATATCCAAAGGACATGGCAATCTAGCATAACATCAGATAAGTACTAATAATCGTCATATTTTAAAGCCCATGTTAAATATTTTAAAATATAATCTGGAATAAAAATGAAGTGTGAAATGTCCATATTAATAATATTATCATCAGCCATTACTAAAGTCAAAGACTTGAGTTTTCATCACAGTTACAGTCCCGTTAATAGCTTTATTCTGTCAAATGCATTGAAGATCTCTATTTTCTTCAGTTAATATTTTGGTCTAATTCATCATTGCTTTTCATAGGGAACTAAAAGCTGAAAGTGCTAGAGTCAGGTGAAAACCTCAACATTCCACCAAGTGCCACTTGCATAAATGCCCTGAAGCCATCCCTGGTCCCTTCTTGATGTGACTGAATCAGGCCCAGGCAAATCCCATCACTCATCCACCAGGCTCTGGATTTGTTTTCTTCTCCCCCATCCTACACAAATACACACATTTTTTCATTGTCCTCCAGACCCAAGTTTCCTGATATACTAATAACCATGAAACTAAGATACATCAGGAACTTTAAAAATACGTTTCCAACATGACCAGTACCTGCCACATCCATCATCATTTTCTTTACTTGCTGTACCCCTCTTTGATACTGGTGTTTCTCTCCAGTTCAGTAGGAGAGGAAGGGGACAGTGCTCCTGACTACTATGTATGTTTATGATGTGGATGAGGAAGGGAGGATTCATACTGGAGGTACGTGGGTTAAATATTAATTATATCAATGTCTTTACACAGCAACAAAGTAAATACCGAATTTTTAGCACTGTGTTTTGAAAGGTCATGAAAATTCATTAAAACGCATCTAATCAATAACAAGAACTTCAAACTACTCTCAGAACCCCCTAAATAGCTACATATAGGAATGATAACCATTGGAAAGAACTTCATATAAAATCATTTCTCACTTCAGTATCCTCTCATGATCTGATGGAAAGATTTTTCTGCTCTGGAAGAAAATGATTTGTTTGTAATATCAGTCTAATACTGTTAGTTATATCGATTCATGTTAGGCTATAGACTGGTGATGTTTTCAAAGCCTTAGCATTGCACCGCAGATGAAAACCTCTCACTGGAGCTTTTGCCTGGGCAAGGCACAGAGTAGGGTCCCCCACGTGGTGTACATTTTGCCAGACTATGTTTAATCAAGTCGTATAATGATTGTTATAGATTAACAAGGAGTGTTTATATTGCTTTAAATTGTCTTGATCAGTTGAAATAGTTTTACCAATACATCAAAATCTTGAGCATGTTTCCTAGAACTATTCTACAATTCTATTTCTCATACTATTCTTATGTTCTTAGGAATGCAAATTTCAACACAATTTGGCCAAATTAACTCGCACCCTTTTAAAAAGAGTCTTGGTTGAATCTTCCCATTGATACCAATAGGCTTTGGAAGAGACCATAAAATCATAGAATCATGGAATTGTTTGGACTGGAAGGGACCTCCTATCTCATCTAGACCATGTGGCTCCCACCTAGATTTTTAAACTGAGTTCAGTGTTTTTTTAATAAATACAATAGTTTTAGATAACACAAACACTGGGAACCCACTTGTGCAGGACACTTTCAAAAGCAGCACATGATCATTGTCTCCCTTTTATAAAGGAAAAAGGCGGGGGGGGGGGGCGGCGGGGGGGGGGCGTCATTTCTCAACCACTCC
>WUAM01000179.1:26052178-26078375 GCA_024336885.1 Actenoides hombroni
GTTGGGGCCGGGGCGGGTGTTCCCCCAAAAAAACATCGTAGGGGGAGGAAAAAGAGGGGGGGGAAGGGGGGGGGGGGGTTTCCCCCCCCCCCCCCCCCCTTTCCTTTCCTTTTAGCTGCGCGAGTCTATCTCAGGGCTTTGAGATCAGAGTTTAAAATGAGCTTTTCACCTCTAAACAGGACAGGCACATACAATATATATTATCCGCCCTACAAACGCGCGCACTGAAACGCAGCAGGCAAGAGCGTGTGTTTGAAACGCGCTCCCCCAGCCCCCAGCGCCGCGGAGCCTGGTGAGTAGTGGCTGGGAACCGAGGCTCGCTAGGAACGAGCTGTGCTCGTGTTTTGCTGCTGGAAATGCAGCTTTCTCTCCGGCACGCACTGAGTTGAAACGCCAAGGGAGCCCAACACCTCGCAAGCCGGACCCCGCCGCAGCAGCCGGAGGCGGGTGGCGGGTAGGGAACTCCCAGGAGACACGGTGGTCGGACGTGGGGCGGCCAGAGGGCTCCCGGAGCCCGCCAGCGTCCCCCTGCATGCACCTGATGTGTATGCAGCACCTCGCCTCCCAGCCAGGAGAGAGCTCCAGTTAAGTGGCGCTCTATGTATTTTATAGCGAATATTCTCGAGTAGCTGCAATGCAATGAAGGAGATATCAAGGAGGCCTGTCAGTTCAAAGCTTTTGGGGTTGTTTGAAAATCTTCTTCACGTCAAAGTAAGCAGCCCTGGTATTTGAACAGCTGCTTTGAACAGTGAAAAGGGCTGAGCTGAATCAAAACACTGCAGTGTCTGCCCAAGACACCGCATCACCTTCAACCTGCTTTTATACGAGCAGAGAAAAGGAAAGAAAGGCTGCTGAGACCTCTAATCCCGCGGGGTCAGCCCCGCCAGAAAGGGGCCACATGACTGTCCCTTTCACATCGCGAGCGCCGCGGACCCGAGCGGCGGCCGGAGCCGGAGCCCGCGGCGGGCAGCAGTGGACCGCAGCAGTCGGGCGCTCGCTTCCCGGCGCTCCCCTCCACGGGGGGAGACGGGAGCGAAGGATGCTTAAGGAGCGGTATTAATGACAGGGCTAACAATGATGGGGAGGACGAGGAGGTGGAGTCTGCGGCGGCTCTGAATGCACCGGCCGCGCTCCTCGCTGCTCCCAGCTGCGACTCCATAGGCGTGCGCTCAGCCGGGGAGTGGGCAGGAGGGGCGGCAAGGGGCTTTGCTGCGGGGCTCGGGTTTTGTCCGCCTCCTAATGCCGTGTTGCTACTTCAGTAACTGTGTGATTACCGTTAGCCTTTGAGATCTGCCGCTGGGCCGGCAGGACTAAGAGGCACGCAGGACGTTAACCGCAGGCATCACCTGCCAGGCGGCCGGGCAGGACGGAAGGCCGGGGTGGGATAAGGGGAAGAGGTGCACGAGCGGGGCAGACCTGGAGGGGTTTTCCCAGAAGAAGTGATGTCTGGAGCTCGTTGACCCCCGCGTCCTGTCTCCTCGCCGTCTCGAGGGCGGTGCTACTGGCACCCCACGGAGACTGGCTGTCCGTGGGACGCGCACACGCCATGGGGCCAGGGCACAGGGGAGCTCCCTGGGATGGTCACCGGGGTCGGTCCGTGCTGGCCGAGCACCGCACGCTGGAGTGAAAACCTAGCCCAGATAATCATGTGTGGCCCCTCGTGTCGCGTCCACGAGCGAACTTTTGGCAGCAGACTTGGAGGCGGGCTGGCGGGAAAGTCGCCCCCGGCAGAGCCTCTGCGGCCCCGGGAGCGGGGCGGGAGGGCTGGCCCGGGTGCGGGGAATAGTGCGGCTCTCCCAGGACGGTCCCTGCCATGCTTTGGCAGAAGCCTGCTGCGGATTTGCCCTGTCGTTTTGTTTCAACTCACTGGTCTACACGGAACTGGGAGGAGAGACACGAGAAAATGAGCACCAAATTATAAAATTCCTGGGTGCCCAGTTGTTTCCTTGCGGGAAACAAAAGGGAGCGCTTCACTTCAGAGGCATTGACTTCCCTCCTCGCGACACTCGCAAAACAGGCAGTATTGTTCTTGCCTTCGCTTGCACCTCGAAGAAAGGGAGGGAAAAACCCTTAGGAAGAATCTCCACTCTTTCAGTGATGGGGTGGGCTGGCATGGCATGGCATGGGATGGTATAGCATGGGATGGGATGGGATGGGGTGGGATGGGATGGGATGGGTGGCGGGGTCTCTGGCTCCCCAACCGCGGCGTCCCTGGCGGAGAGCGTAGCCCGTACTCCGTACTCTGCGCGCCGCCGTTTCCATTGGCAACGCGCGGTGGCCGGTGCTGGGGCCTGATACCCCCTGAGGGACCCAACTGCCGCGGAACCCTCTGGAGGCAGCTCCCGGGACAGGGCTTTTCAGCCCACACGCCTTTTTCAGAGGCATGACCTGCGGGAACACCGAGGGCGGTGAGGGGTCCCGAGGACCGGTCCGAGGGGGTCTGAGAGGCCCTGTGGGCCGTCTGACTAGGTGGGGGTCCCGTGTCCCTGGGGAGGCCCTGGGTAGCTGGCAGGAGGCTGTGGGACAGCAGTTCTGGCACTGAGCCTCTCCAGGTGCCCGCAGGTGTGAAGGACTCGTTCGACGTGCTGGACCTGGCGGAGTACACCAAGAACCGGCCCTGGTGGCGCAAGGTCTTTGCTCCCAGCTCAGGGTCAAGTGCCGAGAAATACAATGTGGCCGCACAGCTGATGATTGGAGGGGTCACAGGATGGTAAGAAAGATGTGCTGGGATTGTTCTTTCTGCCTCTGGCAGGCAGGATGCCTGCGGGCACTAGCCAGGCTTTAGGAGACACGCTGACAGGTGCAGGGTGGTCATCTGGCAGCCTTTCAGAGAAGGCAGGTGTCCAGCTTGCTGAGCCCACTGTGTCCTGGCGTGCTCTGCTGAACTGTGGGAGGTCTTAAAAGCTGTCTCTGTTGTGGAGCTGAAGAACTGACACTATCTTCTAGGGAAGACAACAGCATCAGGTGTTAATTTTTGAGCTGAGATAATTCTCTTTAACTTCTGGCATAAAGTGGTGGTGCTGAGTTTAGGACAGGCAAATCTGAGATACTGTCTTCCCTGGGGGTGAATGTGCGTCAAGCATCTGCACAAAAACCTCCTGTGGAGGTGGCTTATTGCGCCTGTGGGCATGGTTCCTAGGGTTTTGTGTGGCTTGTAGCTATATTTGCAACTTCATGCAAATGCAGCAGCATTGTTGCAGTTAAAAACTTGGTGTAACCATGCTGCTTTGCTTCTTGCCGTGCCTGTCATCTTCATCTGGCACAGGGGTAACCATTTAGAAGTGCGTGACAGATCTTCATTTTTTGGTAAAAATATGAGCTGGTCACCTCTGTCTTGTATCTTCCCTGAGTGTGTGTATTCAGAAATGGGTAAGAACAGGTGGCTGTGGTGTTTTGCGATGTTGATAAGGAAAGTTGTCAAAGTAAACTCTTGTTTTGTGTGATACAAGACACTAGCCCCTGGCTGCGTGACAGGAACGGTGCGGTGCCTGCTTGAGTTCTTGTTGCTGCCGTGATGTCTTTCATGTTGAGAGCATGTAACCAGTTTGGAGACCAGTATAGCTTTAGACCACTGCTGTCTGTTTGTTTCAGCATTTTTCTCTTCTGAGAAATTTAAAAGAAAAAGTAAGCAGTTGTTTGGGCAACAGAGAATCTTGCCTTGTGATCTGCTTCCTGTGCTCTACCACAGAGCAGTGGCAGATTTACTGCCTAATTTCCCTTCAGAGATGATACCAGTTAAAAAAATAAATAAGAATAATTAAAAAAAAAAAAAAGAAACTAAACCCACGTGTTTCTGATTACATTTTTGGGAGAAGGTGGATGTTGAAGGAGCGAAGACTCAAAACTGCAAAAGGCTGAAACGTGGTAGTGAGAAGTAAAAAGCTATAAAGCATCAGTTTTGTCTGGGTGCAAATCATTTCTCTCTGGTTGCATGAGGGTTCCTTCTGCCATTCGTCAGGCTGTCTCCAAGTCTTGGGTAATTGCTGCCAAAGGCAGCCTTGCCTGTGGGAAGCATGCTGAGGAGTCTGTGCTTGGTATCTCATTCTCCTGACTGGATCCTGGTTGATTTGTAGGTGTACTGGATTCATCTTCCAGAAAGTTGGAAAGCTGGCAGCGACAGCAGTGGGAGGTGGTTTTTTCCTCCTTCAGGTGTGTATGAACAGCGGGAATGGAGGGCTGCATAGTGATCATTGCGTGTTGGGATGTGTGGGGTCAGCTCCTTACTCTGCCAGGAGCTCTCTTCCGTGGCCGTGTTCCCTGGGGGAAGCAGATGTAGCAGCAAACTGGCTACTGTACTTAGTCCTGTGCTTGTGCAGATGGTGTCCCTGGAGGAACAGCCCTGGATGTCAAGAGGGATCTCTCTCTGTCTGTGATGTGCTTCCTGTCACCCTGGCTACTTGAGGAGTCAGGCCAGCACAGATGGGGCTCTCTGTAAAGTATTGGGGAAGAGGAGAGAAATGGATATGCCTCTGCACCATTCATCCTGTTTTCCAAGAACTCTGGCACCAAGGGGAGCTGGCTTGCACGTGGACATTCAGCTCGTACATTGTGCAGGAGGCAGGACAGGTCTCGGGACTTGCGCAGCAGTCTTGTTTGTTTGTTTGCTTTTTAGGCACTGTCCTCTGTGTGACTCATTTTCCCAGCTCTTCTGGCTCTGCTTGTTCTGCTGAAAGCCAAAACCTTGTTCTGAGCAGGGAAAGTTTCATTGCTGAATCATCCTCACCGGATAAAATAGAGAGCAACAGGCTATTAATAGCTGTGTCCACCCACAGCAGCAGAACTGTTGAGAGTCTCAACAATATACGTGGCAGTTGTGGGGGGGAGGTGATGCCAGCTTTACATTCGAGACTAGAGGGCAAAGCAGGCTAAGCTGCAATGTGTGCCCTGCTGTTCGGGGATTGCTGTGGGAGACAGATGTTGCAGGTCAGTTAATACAGCTACAAGGATAGTCCTTTGTCCAGTTTTTAAGCTAGTGTGCTCATCCTCTTGGTCCGCTGGACCAGCGTGTGGGAGGTGACTGTGGTCAGGGAGGGTGGCTGGGCAAGCAGGTCTATTTAGCCATGGTCATGTGGGACTTTACTCCAGGAACTTTCTTTCCACCCCTCAAAACTCTAGATTGCAAACCACACGGGATACATCAAAGTGGATTGGAAACTCTTAGAACGAGATGTGAACAAAGCCAAGCAGCAGCTGAAATTTCACAGCAGTGGTAACAAAATGTCTCCAGAAGTGAAAAGCAGAGTGGATGAGGTGAGAGAGCTCTCCCAAGGCATGTGCAGGTACTTAGCTGGAGGGCAGCAGAAAATGGGATTGACTCCTGGGCTCTTATGGATCATCCTTTGTGTAAATACAAGGAGGGAATGCTTGTATGACAGCAAAACTGTCGTGGCAAAGTCTGTGGATGTTTTCTAGCTAGACTTTAGTAAAGCCTTTGACACCGTTTACCACAGCATTCTCCTGGAGAAACTGGCTGCACATGGTTTGTATGGGTGTACTCTTTGCTGGCTAAAAAACTGTCTGTGTGGTCAGGCACAAAAAGCTGTGAATGGAGTTAAATCCAGTTGGTGGCTGGTCACCAGTGGTGTTCCCCAGGGTTCAGTGTTGGGTCCAGTTCTGTTTAATGTCTGTATCAATGATCTGGAAGAGGGGATCAAGTGTACTCCCAGTGAGTTTGCAGATGACCCCTAGCTGGGTGGGAGTGCTCACCTGCTTGAGGGTGGGAAGGCTCTGCAGAGGAATCTGGACAGGCTGGGTCAGTGGGCCATGGCCAGAGGTTCAGCAGGGCTGAGTGCTGGGTCCTGCACTGTGGTCACAACAACCCCAGGCAATGCTACAGGCTTGGGGAACAGTGGTTGGAAAACTGCCCAGCAGAAAAAGACCTGGAAGTTGTTCAACGGCTGTCTGAATGTGAGCCAGCAGTGTGCCCAGGTGGCCAAGAAGGCAAATAGCATCCTGGCCTGTACCAGAAATAACGTGGCAGCAGGACCAGGGCAGTGATTGTACCTCTGTACTCAGCACTGGTGAGGCCACATCTTGAATAGCATGTTCAGTTTTTGTCCCCTCACTACAAGAAAGGCTTTGAGGTGCTGGAGTGTGTCCAAAGAAAGACAGTGAAGCTGGTGAAGGGTCTAGAGAACAAGTCTTATGAGGAGCAGCTGAGGGAAGTGGGATTGTTCAGTCTGGAGAAAAGGAGGCTTGAGGGAGGAGACCTCATCGGTTTCTACAACTACCTGAAGGAAGGTTGTAGTGAGGTGGGAGTCGGTCTGTTCTCCCAAGTAACAAGCACAAAACAAGATGAAATGGCCTCAAGTTATGCCAGGAGTGGTTTAGGTTGGATATTATGAAAAAATTCTTCACTGAAAGGGTTGTAAAGCACTGGAACAGGCTGCCCAGGGAAATGTTAGTCACCATCCCTGCAGACATTTAGAAGATGTGTAGATGTGGTGCTTAGGGACCTAGTTTAGTGGTAGACTTGGCATTGTTAGGTTTACGGTTGGACTTGATGATCTTAAGAGTCTTTTCCAGCTTAAACGATTTTGTTATGATTCTGTTATTCTGTGTGTGCATATTTGAAACAGGGTGGCTTCTAGGCATGACACCAGCTCACTGTGTGTTGCTGCAAATTCCTTAGGGCTTGGAGAAAACGTCCTGTTTGTGGGGAGAAGTGTCTGGTCAGTCTGACAAGGAAAGCTAAGCAGATCTGTCAGCAGAGTGGCCCAATTACTCTGGACTCTGCTGTACCCTGGTCTGGCAGGCGCAATCAGCAACCCCTTCTGTCAGACTGACTGTGCTGGTTGTAAGAGAGCCCTGAAGCATGTAGGCTCAGACTGTAGCTCCTGGAGGGTCTGGGCTGCACTGGGACTGAATCAGTTGAGGAGATGTACATGCAGAGAGGAGATTAGGAAGGAGAGCTGTTTAGGTAGGATACTTTCCCAGACTTGAGCAGTGGCCTTATTGTGAGCATCACTCACCTGGGAGAACAGCCTGAGGGATGTCTTCATATGAGGAGGTTGGGTGAGTGACCTGCTGGTTTTGAACATTGTTGGCTCTTCTCTCCCCTGCTTAGGTGATCATATTTCTGAAGAAGAATGTTATCCTGACTGGAGGGTTTGCTGGAGGATTCCTGCTTGGGATGGCATCCTAGAAACTGCACTCGACTCTCCCTTCATGCCCAGCCTCCCCTGCCCTCCTCTACTGCTGTTCTCTCTCATTAGAAGTTAAAGGATGTTGCTCCTGTCCTGCCATAGGTAGCCGAGGAGAAGGAAGGAGCAGCTGTGCTCCTGTCCTTTTAATGGTGGTTTCCCGTCGTGCAAAGCCACGCAGGGCTGCAGCAGTGATGTGTTGCTGCAAATAGCTCTTCAGTAAAGTGGGGTTTGAGAGTGGAGTTACAGAGGATGGTGGGTGGTGGTTTGTTGGGTTTTTTTGTTTGTTTGCTTGTTTGGTTTATTTTTTTTGTTTGTAGAAAGCCTGCAGGGCTGAACGTGCATGAATTCCTATATTTGAATTGCAGGGTATTTTTTCTTCCTGCAGGAAAATAGCATTGCTTCCCCTCTCCCTGGTGTGCTGCGTAACACTCATCTCCACAAAACTCTCTTCAGCGGCAAAGCTCAAAGAAAATAATTAATAGATCTTAGGAATGTTTTTCAGGCTCAAGTAAGTTACTGTTTCTGCCCAGCCCCAGGGAAAGGTGTACTGGGTTCTGCTCCCCAGGATCCTGACCTGCTGCTATGGAGAGGAATGGCCCAGAACGGGAGCTAAAATGCCTCAGTTACTGCTGGAAGGGGCAACGAGTGGCAAATTCATATCAAGTTTGATGTAAATGCAGGCAGAGAATGGACAAGGACATCAGGAACTGGCAAATTTTTCTGCTGTGCCAGTGTCAGGCTCATGGTTGGCACCATTTGATGCTGTAGGCCCACACTGGAAGCTTTGATGCTGAATCCATCTCTGGGGAGCTGCGTTTTCACTGTTGCAAGTGCCAAGATGAGGTGTTCTCTCCACCCCTTTTGGTCTTGTTTCAACAACTTCTGGCATATGTTCCAGTATGAGAAAGTTTAAAATACACTAGGATTTTAAAGTGTTTTTATACGTTGTCTGTAAATGCTTGTTGGAGTGATATTTTATTAAAGAGTTTTGCTGTAATAGCTTCTATGTGTGAGGTTTGTTGACTACTTGAGAACCAGCGTGGTTTTGTCTTACCCTACATGTTGCATTTGACTCACAGGAGCAGACACAGCCAGTCTGGTAGCATGAGGCCACCAGCCTTTCCTCTTCTCTGCAGGTAACCATGGGCTGCCTTAATCAATCCCATCTCCTTGATGATCCTGGCACCCATCACCCATGTTCCAAATAGATGGGATGCTACTGGGGCAGGAGGTGATTCTGCTGCCAGCCTGGCTTCAGAGCCTCCCTGCTGAGCAGTTTTGCTCCACCTGAGTAGAAATGGGCATGGAGACAAAGCTTTTCTTTTTAATAGGCACAACAGAAGCCTAAATATTGTTTTTTTAGCAATCTAGTAGTGACTTTCTTTCCTGTTCCTGCTCAGATATGGCAGGGAAAGGGAAAAATTTGTCAGATATTTGAGCTGCTTCACAATGTTGTTACCATGTTCCCCTGCTTTTCAAGAATACTAAACCCCCTATTTTGTCTTAAGGTTTTTTAGGGCATGGGAGGAGGGCAGGAGGGGAAGGCTAGCCCTGAATTATTCTAATCTTGAACCCCGGTTATAAAATACCAAGCAGCTTCTATTGAAACATGATAGCACATTAGCTGGACTGTGAATAGCAACCAATCTGCCTGACTTGCAGCTATGTAGTGTTCTCAATAAACAACCAAACTGAGAGTACAATTTGTTCCACTCATTTATTTTGTATCATGGTATTTCAGAGCAATGAATACAGATGGTTTGCTCTTCTAGGCTTCAGTACACTCAACTATTGTGCCTAGACTACAGTGGTCTGTTTAGAGAAGCTGTATTTCGTAAGTAAGTTGTACTTGATCACAGCACACGAGTCCTTTCAAGCCAGCTCTAATGACAGTTAGGGGCCTAGTGGGTTTGAAGTCTGATATTTAGGTGCCTAGGCCCTGGAATGGACTTGGCACCCACTGAGGTGTGTGGACTTCTGCTACAGGGGACAGAGAGACTTAGGCAGCTCTGAAGGGTGATGCAGGAACCTGTCTACCAAGCTCTTCATACAGGTCACAAGAAATTTTGCTACATGGGTGAGAGCTTCTGAAAAGCCATCTCTCCCTGGGGTCCAGACACAGCTGACTTGTGAGTGAGTCTGGAATGCAATGTTGAAAGCAAGTGCCTACAACTGCTTTTTCAGTAAGCAGCATCTAAATCAGTTCTTACATCTAGTCCAGGGCTTTGTGACAGACCTCTGGGTACCAGTGGGTTGAACTACACTGAGTTCCTACCATATTGCTTAAAGATGTTCAATTATACATAAATTTATAAATTTTATATCAACAGTCAGATCTTTCAAATGCATATTGCTTTTTTAAAACAAAAATAATCCTATTCCTTTAGCAATCCCTGAAATAATGTTCCTGTAACATCTTTGTCATGCAAATAGCAGCATGTAGGCAATTCAAATATCAAGAAACCAAAAGTCTGTCCAGCGGGAAAGTGAGGCACTTAGGCAAAGTGACATGTAGTCACTCGTGATCTATGCAAGACCTAGGACCAATCCAGACCCGATTCCCATTCTTGAGCTTGAACCACTGGACAAGAAAATGTTGTCTGGAACTATTGTATGATGGCAGCAATACCTTTGTTGTGTCAGGAAGGGCCTGTTTCACGTGTCACGCTCAAAGATGCTCTTCTGAGCTCATTTCCTGTATCTCTCACTCCAGAAGCCTGAATAACTTGGTTCCAGTTCTCCATTTGGAGAGCAGTGATGGATTAGAGTAAGGTAAGCATTCTAAAAAAACATCAAAGTTGACTTTTCACAGACACAGGTGTGATGCAAAGAAAACGTAGGTGATATTTTGGTACAGAAAATGAAGTCTGTTAACCAGGCCATCTGTTGGTACTGCAGTATAATTTTTGGTGTGCTGGATGGTGTCTCCTAGGAGCAGTCTGGCTTTCCTGAAAGTCTACAGACAGTTCGAAAGAAACACACGAGCTCTGTGGGTGAGTCCAGGCTCTGGCACCTGCTGAAGCTGCACTGTGTTACTGAGGTGGTGCAGAACTTCCTTCTGAAGTTGCCTTAAACTTTTCTCTCTTCCTTTCTTCTTTCTCAAACCCTGAACAACAGATGGATCTGCCCCTGGGGTACTGGGCACAGCACTTGCACATTTCCTGAAGCAGGGCTTCACACTTGTGCTCCATGTAGTTGTTCACTGGAAAATAAGAAGGAAGACACTTTAAGTCTGCAGAGGGGAACGGGTTTTGTCCTTCAGCTGCTGGGCAGCATGTTTCTCTGAAAAGAAAGAGCTGCTTACAAGCATTTCATCACCTCCCCTGCTCCACAAAATTCTCTCTTTAGTTTCAGCTATCTAAACCTGAAAGGATGCAAAGGCATCCTTGCTGTTGCGGATGGGAGCAGCTTCAGTCCCCCAGTTTTGTAGCTATCGCTTCTCACTCCAGTAAGAATGAGGTTTCCCTCACTGCTGCCCCTCGATCCTTCCTTTCTTTCGCTGTGTGTTTTTAAGCTGGATCTTGTCATCTGTGGTCTTCAACACAGCTCCCACTGTAAGGTTTACAGCTGAGTGCAAATAGAAGAGCATCCAAAGAGGACTCGATATAAAGAGGGACATGTGTACCCTTCAGCACTGTGGCATTCATAAAGGGAAGGGGTGAGGAGCACGACTGCCAGCATTCTACGGGTGGCCTGTTGTGGGCAGGCTGTATCCTTGCAGCATAATGGACGTAGGCAGCACGCCTACCAAAAGGAATGCTTAGCCAGATGCCAGCAGCTGAATCCAACTGCACAGAGCCAGTGACATGACCACTTTTCACACAAAAGCCCCAGCTCTAGCTCAAGAGGTCCCTTAGCTACAGAACTGTTACTTGACCTCCTCTAACTTGCCTTTTGAGAACTTGGACACTGCCAGAGCTGGGACACAGGGCTAAACAAGCTCCCGGTCTAATGTGGGATGACCAGGCTTATGCCTTTGTGCATGGCACAGCTATGCCAACCTCTGTGCTTTCTCCATATTGCTTTTGTTTCAGGCTCAGTGAGATTTCACCGCACCAGCAGGTTCAGGCACTGCAGGACACAGGTGATTTCTCCAAAGCCCTTTCTGCTCTAGCACTTGGCTGAGGTGGCAAAGCCCACAGTGCTTTGCAGGGCTGGCCAGCAGGCTCTCCGAGAGAAGCCCTGTGCATATGTGAGCGTACGGAGTCTGGGACTTGCATCAGTAACTACCTGTCTGTCTGCAGAGAAGCACAGGACAT
Source organism: Actenoides hombroni (assembly GCA_024336885.1). Lineage (NCBI taxonomy): Eukaryota > Metazoa > Chordata > Aves > Coraciiformes > Alcedinidae > Actenoides > Actenoides hombroni. The sequence continues at coordinate 26,063,583 of WUAM01000179.1, forward strand.
GCAGAACTACCTGCTCTGCCCTGAACGAGCCACGCAACCACCACACAGCTGTACTTCCACAGCCCCAGCCTCCCCTTTCCCCCTGCCCTGATTTTTAAACGTGTGAAGCAACAGCAACCCAATGTGAGACAAACACAGCATCCACTGGAAAGCCCAGAAAGGAGCAGTAAGCAATGAATGCCTTCTGATTAATCATCAAGCCATCCTGCTCTGATCATTAGGCTATAAATTCCCTAACTGGGTTGGTGAGTGACCTATAACACAAGCACAGAGATCACCCCAGAGGAAAAGGTTATGGTGATGTTATTGCTTTGTGCAACCTGGGAGGCACGGCAGGCTCTTGGAGAGGAGAGTTAATCTCTCTCTGCCATAACCTGACGACGATGAGCGCTCCAAGACTCTCCTAACTGTTCCTTTGGCTGTGAAGGTTTGTGTCTAAAACTACAGCTACGTACAGACACACTCTGCTATCTGTCAGAGATGAGTTCCTGAAAAACAAAACAGTCATACAATTGATAGCAAAATGCAGAAGATATTTGCAGTGGGCATTTAGTCTCACAGAGGAAGCAGGCAAGACCTTTTGGAACAATGACCCACTCCAAAACAAGCCGCTGAAAAGCCAGCACCTCCCAAAGGTCTGGCTTCTGCCCTCCATCCTCTGCAGTGTGCAAGCTGTCTCTGTGTGTCAGTTAACGCTCTGTGCATATCCTCTATCCCAGGAATTCTTAAAAGGGAAAAACTGCTTTGCCATCTTCAGCTGTGCAGCTCAGACAATTCCACAACACGCTAACACACGAACAACAACAGCACTCCGAAAGAACAGCTACACAAGTAGTGGAAAGTGCGCGTAGCAAAGAGCTTCTTTGCTAACACTTACCCAATCAGATAAAATCTGTACACAAACCTACACAGGGAAAGCACTTGGAATAGCCTCCATAAATGTTATAAAAAGGACATTGTCACAGATTGGACCAAAACAGGGTTGAACATTAGCTTTTGAGTGTAGTTACTATGGGGAGAGAAGGCATCCTGTCATGGGAGAATGCTCCAAACCATGCAAACAGTGAAAGGTATCTAGACAAATGCTGGGGTAGAGGGTATTGTTTGAGCTCTTACTGTGAGCTGAACACAGCTTCCAAAAACCAATCCCGGGAAAGACAGACATCTACCAATAACTGATCATTGCTTTTCCCTTTCTCCCACAGGCTTTTCCTCCTGTGCTCCTCCCCAGCCACTGGGGTTGTGTTAGCTGCACAGATTGCAATCACTGTTTGCTGCAGCCTGCAAAGCCAGCCCTCTACTCTTCCAGCAGGACTCCCTCCTCCCTCCCTCTCTGCTGTATTTTACCTAACTTGCTTGTAGTCCGCAAATAAATGAAAGACAGAAACGAGTTCCTGTGGAACTGTCCTGGCTGATTTTAGCTACGGCACTGCCAAACACTTGCCTTGTCAACTCTGGGCTAACACGATTTGTTCTCACGTGAAACTCAGAGCATGCTGGCTAAGGGCTCCACCAGGTGAGTTAGGAAGAACCCCTTCCCATATGGCTGAGCTGCCTTGGTACAGAGGAATGTTTTCTCTTAATCATTCCGTAAGATAAATAATTTTCCAAGAAACGGCCAAAATTGTAAAAAAAAAAAAATACTGTCCTCTGCAAGTAACAAGCCTGCTCACCCCAACTCAAGTTCTCAAAACACATAACGACATAATCGCCTTTGCCCCTAAAAATATTTAGCTCTGCTAATACAGAACAGCTGTTAAAGCTCTCCAGAGGGACACCATCTCATACTTTGAGGACAGATCACATATACCTAGCCCATTCCTGACAGACATCTGTCTGACTTGATCTTAAAATACCTCTAGAGCTAAAAGCTCTGCAGTCTTCTGATACAATCCACCCACTCCCTCTGTAAGGGAGCTCACTAGGCAGTCTAGCTCTCCCCACCTACAGCTGCGTCCCAAGACTACCCATGGGATCTCACTCCTAGCATGGAGAATGCTCTGATACAAGCGTAACATGACTGTTACACTCTGTTCTGTACCAATCTCTTTTCTGTACTAATGGTGTCTTGTTATTTACAATCAAGCACAAAGGAATTAAATTAAAAGCAGACATGGTCATTTTGTTTGCTTTTCAACCAGGTAATGCTGATGTGATTGCTTGCTTCCTTCTCAAGGTGAAAGGCAAACAGGGTTAAGTTAAAAGAATTAAGTTCCACCAAAAATCAAGACACCAAAAAGACAAAATGACACTTGGTACCTTGCAAACATTTCTGTATTTCACAGGCTTGTTTCTGGCAGGGATCCTTCTGGGACATGTTCAGAGAACTAAAATGATAGGAAAATGTTACCGTAGAAACAACATGCTTTTCAAGTGGCAGAGGGGAGCGGGAAACATTATGTTAAAGCCAGTACTTTAAAAAGAACTCTGAATTTCCCTCTCTGTGAGACAGTTCAGAAAACTACTGCTGCTTGCAGGTGCCTGCCAACATACACCAGAATTCTCTGTGTCTGGCTAAAGGATGCTAATGTGGTCTGTGAGTATGGTAAGTTTTATGTTGCAAGGCTTGAAGGCCTTTTTCTTTTCTCTGGTCAAAATGTGTCCTTTCCCACTTGGATGAACAATGATTCCAGCAGTGATTCAAATTAACATGCTGATTAATTTTTAATACTTCTGTGCCTGTAGACTTTATACTAAAAGGTGCATTTGTGTAAAAGCCCTCTCTAAGAGCTCAACACAACCATGGACTTGATGTTAGCCATATAACTGCAATTGGAGAGGGCATTTAAAAGAACCAACCAACCAACACAATATAGTTGGATATGTTCAATAAAGAAGACAAGGAGGGCTTTCTTTTGTTCCAGGAGAAAGTCTCTTGGAGACCTTCCCCCCCCCCCCCCAAAAAAAAAACCAACCCCACCCCAGACTGGAGGACAACTCCATCTTGTTCAAATCCCTAGAAAGTGGAATTTCAGACACTCAGTTTGACTTTCTACAGCTGTGACACCTGTAACTGTGATCTGTGAGAGACCAAAAGATGAGCAAAAAATGGTACTACTAGTAGTTGGATGGGAGACCTCTAGAGGAAAGCACCGCTGTTACTGAAAGTGGTGGTGGGACCTCAGTTCCTTCTGAGCTATAGTTCAGCTCCTGCCCCTTCCCAGAGCTAGGCAGGTGCTGCCTTTCAAATTACTAGTAAATCACCAGACCACAGCACTTTTCAATACTGCTAGGGCATTATTTCCAGTATCCTGGCCAAACTCCACTTGGGCCGATTCCATTCTGCCAACCTAGAAATTCCTTTGATCAGAGGTAGCTGTATTTCAATGCAGAGAGAATAATTTTTTGTACAAAATACACAACAACATCCTAGAGCCACCGCTCCTGAAAGACAAAAATTCATAGCAGAGAATGACTGGGAATAAACACAGCACAGTACAAAGCAGGGGTAATGTCTACACGTACCAGATTAATCACCAGGCACGAGTTTAAGCAGCAGTTCTTCAACACCACCAAGCTGTAAGCAACAAGGAGAAGTTCAATACGTCTACAGTTACTATGGCTGAGCTAACGGACTTCAACAATGTAACAGTCCTTTGCCGTCCCTCAAGGATCTCAAATGACTTCACAAACAGGCATGACTATGGTCTATTGTTGCCACCATCCTTACCATGAGATGGTGCTCTATCTCCCAAACGCGAGAGTTACTATCCCTGTACTGCTCACCCTGGGACAGCTGCCACATATGAGGCAGCCGGGATGGGGGGAGCTGGCTGGGTCGCAGTGCCTCACCCAGGGGAACCTGAACTCTTTGGATCCGAGCCCTCAGCATACCTTCCTCCTGGGGGAAAGTAACAAAAAAGAGCAGGCGGTTACTGGCAACGCAGTAGAGGCACCTGCAATAGCAAAGCTACAATCACTGGGAAGCTCAAAGGACACTTGCCTCTTCTGCAGCCACAAGCCAGGTTTTACGGCGCTCATCGCAGTAAACACCTACGCGTCGCACCCACAGCCGGACGGGAGGAGCGCCCGTGTGCCCTCCTTCTGCCATTCCCAAGGTCACTGCAGGATGCTCCCGTTAGGTGGGTGGCATCGCCCAGCAGGATGGACACATGGTCTCTTTACTTCTGAATACATTCACGGAGAAAACTCTCCGACCTGAAAGGCACCTTTGGGTAACGTATCGTAGGAGATGCAGTGTGCTGAAACGGCCCTAAGAGTCAGCTTAGGGAACTAAGGTGGTGTCTAAGTGAAGGAAATTTCATGACAAGTTGTACACTGGGACATGTGGGCTGTATGGCATTTGTAAGGCATTCTTGGGTAAAAGGTGCTATTGGTACAAAGTTAAACCCTGTGAATACTAGTTTTGCTTATTCCTCTAACAGTCCTATTAACAGTCTTTGTGTAAAACAGGGGAAAAAAAAAAAAAAAAGAAAACAAAAGAAGTAGTTTACACAGGAGTTCCGTGGCTAACGATGGTCTAGATCCCAAAAGCAAAACTTGTGACAAGAGGTGAAATTAGCTTAACAAGAATGAAGATCACTCCGGAGACAAAGCATGAAACTCCGTACAAATGACTCCCATATTTGGAACTCGCAGAGCTGTCCTTGTGAAGGGTCCTTTGTCTCATGTCTCAAGAGGATGGCAGCACTGTCCACTCACATACAAACTTCTTGGGAACAGCTATCGCGACCGTGCGTAGTTCAGCTTTAGACGGTTACCGAGAGCCACCAACATCAGCAGAGGCAAAGCAATTTTGGACATTGAAGTGGTTCTTCCTACTGGAATTTTTGTTTAACAGCAAGTTTATCTGTATATCAGTTAGATCAAGCAGAGTCATTAGCAAATGATGGTCAGGGGAAATGATTCTCCCTTTGAACCCTAGAAGTGGTAATCAAAATGGTACAGAGAGTCTTCATTCTTTATCTAGGTTTAAAGTAGAGCAGAATTAAGCTGTAATACATACAACATCCTCTTGCTATGAAGCAGATGCAATATTCCTATCCCAGTGAAACACAGTGGTCTTCTGAAAACTTGTAAAGTTACAAGACATATTTCAGACAGGATCAAGAAAATCTGGGTACAAAATAAAGTAAGGAAAGTCAGGGAGAGAAAAAACTGTTATACATCGGGGTACATATGTAACAGGAAATACACTTCCATGTCGTTCCATATCTTACATCAGTGCTTCTCTACTTTTTTGAATCAAAGGATCATTTAGCCTTTTTGAAAATAAAACACCAACCACGGATCAGCCTGAACAGCACTGTCATAGCATTTTAATTTCTTACAAAGGAAACTCTGAATGTTCTTTTATTACATTTTCCTCCCATTCTCTTTGTTTCCTTGCTTGATGTGTGGAAATGTGTATGCACATCATAAAAAGCACCACTGTTCTGCAGACCATACTGTGATGCCGTACAGCCTCTCCAAACAACACCCCAGCAGCTGGATCACTGGCATTTAGTGGAATGGACAGCAGACTGACAAACTTCACAAGGCATTTAAGAATAAGCTATGAGGGTTAAAGGGACAGTTCTGTAATTCCTTTTCATTATGCTTTACCCTAAATCACTTCACAAATTTAAGCCCATGCGTGGAAATCACTTTGCCCGACAGTGAAATGCAGCAATTGTCACTGCTCATTTGCAGTCAGCTGAATGTAATCACCCAGGTTGGAATTTGGCCAGGATACTCTCCTACTCTACAGGTCCGTCACGACCAAAAATGCTCAAGAACTTGCTTTTATTCCATTCAAAACTAGAATTTTTACAGCTCATCATCCCCAGAACTAGGAGAATCAAGACCAACTGCAGCATTGGAAAAAAACCTACTCAGTAAGTGAACATTATTTCCTACAGCAAAGAAACTGTCCAGGAAGGTCTCCTATCCAAATACTAACTTTGTTCAGTCTTGCTGAACTACAGGTAGGAGGACTAAGGCACAACATATATTTTTGTGTTTACTGTGTATGAACATAGTAGCAATGACAGGTACAGGACCAACAGAGCAAGGTCTCATGAAGAGGACACTGTGCAGAATGGGCACTAGTGAACATGTGTTTTCACCCTTTGCTCCACTAATTTGTGCCAAGCTCCCTCTGAAGATCATAGTGCTGGGTTCAGTTGCTAAAGTTCAAAGGCCCAGTCTGGCTCCTGTTTTCATCGGTCTCCAACACTGTTAAGAAGGTGCCCAGCTAGTAAAACAAATAAAATCTTGAGGTCAGGCAAAACCGTCAATTGGGTTTTAAGTCAGACAAGTCTGGTTTTGGTACTCAAACATACAAAAGAATTAGCAGATTTGAAAAAGCATGTGCTTAAGACATTTCCACCCGAAACTTTAAGGGAAAAGCATACACAATTTCTATTTTTTGCAGATTTTATCACAAAACAAAAAGGCCTGAAGGAAGACATGGGTGAAAGAGGAAGTAAGCTTGTATTTAAAACAAGTTATAAAACCTGTTTCTTATATTGCTTGATTCATAATCTCTTAAAAAACCCACCACATCCAAGAAAAAAACCAATCAGCTTAAAAGACTGCAGCATCATCCTTTGACACAGATTTTAATGTCCCCATCAACATAACTGCAGAAGTTGAACTGTTGAAGGTATTAATTTAGGCAGATTTAAAGCCCAGTCCCCACAGACAGGAACAAGACTTGCAGGTATTTTGTCCATCTCTGGCCTTAGAAGTCTAATGTTGTTCTGGGACCCCGCTGGATTTCTGAGCCATGCAATATATGAACAAATGTGAAAATGGCCAGAAGAAGGACTGCATCTTGTGGTGAAGACAATTAATTTATTCTTAAATTGGGTACTTTAAAATATTTTACGAAAAAAGTGAAAGAAATTGCTCCAGCTGCCACTCAGACCATCCCCCAAGCTGGAGTTCAGGATGCTGAGCAAAACCTACCCTTTATTACCTTCTACTTTAAAAAGGGACTGGGTCACATTGTTAGAAGAGTTCAGCTGCCTTTTAGGTGCCGAGGGTAAAATACCAAAACCAATGCTGAGGCTCAGTGAATTGTGCACAGTGTTGTCCTAACACGACTACACAGCTTCTGGCCCAAGGCTAGCCAGTTTGGCCTTCTGGTAGAGCGTGCAGTTGCCTGCATAGGTCTGTGTGCACAGCCTTCTGGGATCTAAAAGGGAGCTGAGCTTTCCCGAAAAACCCAGCCTGCATCTTGCAATAAGTCAGGGATCAGATGAGCTGTCTGTTGAGCATGTTGACTCACTCAAAAGCTTCTTCTTAGGGGTCTGGACTCTACTCTGCCTGGAGCACTCGCCTCAAACAAGCGTCTCTGTGACTCCACTTTCCACTCTGCCCGACCTACTGAGGGGTAGCAGAAGCTCACCGACCGGCTGGGGCTGTCCAGCAGCTTGAGAAGAGGAGGTCTAGCTTTGGTAGGACCTAAAGAAACAGGAAAACAAAAAGAGATGGACACAGTGTGGGGGGAGCCCCGGGAGAAGGAAGGGGAGAATGAGGAAAGGTGTGCAGGAGCTGGGCCTGGTGAAGGGCCGGACGAGGAGGGGGTGTAGACAAGAGAAGCAGAGCGAGCAGGATGGGCAGGGGGTGTGTGACCGGCGGGCCGGCCGTGTCGGGGAAGAGGCGGGAAGGGCCACGGAGACTCGGCCAGAGCAGCGGGAAGGGTGCGCAGCGCATCTCCACAGCGAGCACCTCCCACCCGGGCTGGACCTGCGGGGCTCGGCGGCCGCCCCTCGGCATAAGACGGTACCAGGAGAGCCGAGAAGCTCCGAGCCCCCCCTCCAGCCGTGACCTACCTGCAGCACCGCACCAAGCGATAGCCACCGCCGTTGTGCAGCGAGCAAAGCTTTCCCCCGCCCTCCCCTTTGACCCCGCAGCACCTCCGCCCCCGCTGCTCGCAGTCCCCAATGGCCAGCGCGCAGCGGAGCCCCGCCCCGAGCCGGGTCAGGTCGCGTCGGGCCGCCCCTCCCTGTACCGTCCCCCTCCGTTTTGCTGCTCGCCCCGCCACGCCCCTGGCATCTTCTGAAGCGCGGAACCCCGGAGCTGTCGTTCGCATGGGCGACACGGAGCGTCCCCCGCGAGGCGCCGCTGAGCCTCTCCGGAAGCCCGTGGGTGCCTTGGCCGCGCCCATTGGCTGCGAGGAGCCGCCGGGCTCGCTGGGATTGGCCCCGCTGCCGAGGGCAGGCTGGGGAGAGGCGGCTCGGCCCCGCCCGCTGCTGGGGGTGGTGCGGGCAGACGGGCGTCAAGATGGCGGTGCAGGCGGTGTATCTGGAGGCCGACGCCTTCCTGGTGTGCCTCAACCATGCGTTGAGTACTGAGAAGGAGGAGGTCATGGGGCTCTGCATCGGCGAGGTACTAAGGCCGGGCTGGGGCGGGCGGCAAGTGCGGGACGCAGCGGGAGGAGGCGCTGCCCAGGCTGGACTCGTGGCCCGTGCCGGTGCGGGCGGTGATTTACTGATCTGCGGGCTGGTAGTTCCTGGGCGGGCCTCGGTCGCTGCGGCCGGGTGCGTTGTACAGGCCTGTATCGGACGATTCCCCGGCAGAGCGGTGTCACTCGGCCTCGTCTCTCCACTCCTGGTTAGCGCCTACTCGTAGTTCCAGCTGCTGTAAAAGTCGATACTTAAGAGTTAGGAAAGCTTCTCCTCTGTACGCCTGACTGTAGTCTGATATGTACCTTTTTCTCTATTGAAGGTACGCGAGCTGTTTTCATGAGGGTAGTTATTTCTTCAGCAGAGGAATGATTGATTTTTCCTTCTGTGCCAATAGGTTGACACCAGCCGGATTGTGCACATCCATTCGGTGATCATCCTGCGCCGCTCTGATAAGAGAAAAGACCGTGTGGAAATTTCGCCTGAGCAACTTTCAGCTGCTTCTACTGAAGCAGAGATATCCTTTAGTAGAGACAACAGTAAACTCGCCAGTGAAGTCTACCTCAAACCTCTTTTTATGTGCTGTGCTTTAGACTTGTTCTAGTTGGCTTAAAGTTGTCTGCCGCTTCCCTCCTCCAAGCGTGTTTTGGAGGGCTTTGTGGGCAGTTGCCATTCTCTGGAGTCTTTGCTGGTTCCAGTGTTTGCAGTGGAATTGTGTTATAACTGCTTTTTATAACTTCTTTGTATTGGTCCCAAGTAAAACTGAAGTATGTTTTTGGGGAAGAATAGCAATTACGCAGGGAGACTTAGGAGAAGATGCGAAGTTGACAAGTCTCTGTTTCTGAGTATTGTGCACTGGACAGCCTTTTCTGTACATGCACTCAAGGATGCTGTTTTGGACAGCTTGCTGCCATGTTACTTACTGCCACATGCAAACAAAATCCAGTTTGCTTCTGCAGCAGTGGCATCCTGCTGGTGCTGGGTAAGAGGTTTCTGTCAACTTTCTGCCATGTGTGGCATGGGAGCTGGAATTCTGTTGACTGTTGAGAAACTCTATTAAAAGTGCTGTTTTTCCTTGTACAAAAAAACTTATTCTATTTGCTTCCTTGGTTTCAAAAGCACCTTGACTCACACACAGGTTGGCTGAAATGACAGGACGTCCCATGAGAGTTGTGGGCTGGTATCACTCTCATCCACATATTACTGTCTGGCCATCACATGTTGGTAAGAGCAGTCTTGATCTATGTTCTATATGAAAATTCATATTTGGCTAATCAGATTACTCAATTTACTGAATTTTCAGAGCTGCATATCCCAACTCTTAAAACTTGGTTTCTTAAATGTCCTTTGGTAGGACAAGATTGTCTGGGTGGGTTTCAGGAACCTCTGCCAATAGCCCTGTTCCTGTCTGTGTGCTTTAGGTGCTCAAACTGCATGTGACCCGTTAATCACAGATCAGCTACTCCTAGTACTACTGTTCTTCCAGACAAAAACTAGACCTAGGGTGTGGGGAATACCAAAAAAGCTGTGGAAATCATAGGCCTGCTGTGATGATTTTTGACATTAGAGTGTTATTGAAAAAACAAAAACTTTTTTGAAATAAGTGCTTGAGTATCTTACACGTAATGGACATTATTATTATGTAGTATATATATAATCTGTGATACCAGGCTGATGCCAAGGTAAGATTTTGTTTTGTTAACTCATCTTGTATTTTTAAGGTTTGCTATTTAATGATATTTTCAAGTTGGATTTTATTTTTTTTTTAAACTTATCCATCTGGAGTAAAAACTTTAAAATAAAGCTTGTGACATTTGTTACCAGATTCCAGGTCACCCTTTAAAAGGTGGCAAATGTTTCTCCCTCATTCAGGGGATGAGTGCAGTTCTCATTATCTTCTTTCTTTGTCTACAGATGTCCGCACACAAGCTATGTATCAGATGATGGACCAAGGTTTTGTAGGGCTTATCTTTTCCTGCTTCATTGAGGACAAAAACACAAAGGTAAGCAACTTCAAAATGGCAATAACACCTCCAAGTACTCCTGAGAAACATCATCCCCAGTACAAAGCTGAAATCCTCAGATGCAGCCTGCAAGAGGAGCTGAGCTCTGTGTGGAGCGTAGTCAAAGCATGGCTAGAATGGTGAAGTTTTCATCAGAGTTCCAGTGACAAAATAATGAGTTGTTAATTAGTCTGGGCTGATCCACAGCCTGTCTCTCCAGCCAGCAGAGCTGTGCTTCTTCTAGGGTTGTGAGACTGCATCAGATGGCTGCAGTATGTGTGTGCACTGAAATGTGTGAGTTGCCTTTCGTCTGTTCAGTCCAGCAAATACAGCTTATTGCACCTCTGTGCCTCTGGCTTCTTGAGGAGATGCTGCTATAGCATGAGATGAGCTGACAGTGATGTGTCTTTCCTAGGTTTTCCGGGTAGCTATTTGTACACAGTTCCAGCATACTAATCAAAGCAAAGAGTGTATACCTTTGCAACCTGCTAAAATGCTATTTGAAAACATATTCTGCTTCCTAAAGGAATTTGTGGGTTTACATTTTTTGCTCTTGGAATCTGACTTCCTGCTGTCTCTCTTAGACAGGCAGGATTCTCTACACCTGTTTCCAATCCATTCAGGCCCAGAAGAGCTCAGAGTAAGTATAGCAGAAGAATATTATGTCCAGTGTCAAGTTGTATTTCACCTTGTCTCTCCTTTTTGAGTTGTCTTAAATAAATGGCTTCTAGGTTCATCAGGAGGAGCTGATAGTGTGTAGAGATGCCTGAACAAGATCTCCTTACTTCTGCTAACACAGGCTGCTTGAAGATTAGGACTGATTAATTTAGCCTATATAATTTAGTACCTTAAGATTTGATGTAGGACACTGTAGTCTGGGTATGAATTTGTACTGTAATCTGTTGTATAGAGGTCTATCCTTTTACTTTCAAACCCAGAGGTCAAGGCTTTGAGCTTGCATGCTGTAGGGTCCCCACCAGCTGCACACACACTGTGTGTCATACTGTCAGTACTAGCCATCTAGTTGCTAGTATTTTATGATTAAAATTTAAGTAGTGTATGGTTCTAAAAGGCTTCCATTTGCCTGTCAACTCAGGCGTATGTTCCCAAAACTACCTTGTGCATCAATGCCATGCATTGAACAGACTGTTGCAGGCAGGTAGAAGTAATGTTTTTTCTCTGCTACTTTGAAGTTAATTGTATCTGCTACCCTTTTAGATATGAAAGGATTGAAATTCCCATTCATGTTGTCCCCCATGAAACTATTGGGAAAGTGTGTCTAGAATCAGCTGTAGAGCTGCCTAAGATCCTTTGCCAAGAAGAGCAAGATGCCTACAGGAGAATTCACAGGTAACAACACTAAGGCTGCACCCCTCTCCAAGACGGTCTTTGCTAACATGTTTTACTGTTACTGTGCTTAACGTACCACAAACTTAGCAGGGCTATAGAAAATAAGAAGCATTAGCAGCTCATGTGCCTTTGTAGAAGTGATTGAATACCTTCACATTAAGAAGTTCAAGTTCTCTCAGCTTTGCATGCAAGAGCTAAAAGTGTAACTGTTCCTTTGCTGCAACAAAACAGAAGCTAGAGCATGTGTGAGCTAATGGTGGCACTTCAGTGATATGTCTGTGAGTGACAGTAATTAGTATTTAACCAGGGTAAGAGTGCTGATAAGTCTGAAAAATTAGATTAAATATCAGGTTGGGTTGGGTTTTTTTTCTGTGGTGCTCAGCACTGATGGTTTTATGCTCTAAGCTCTTTGTTATCCTTGTGAATTTACAGGTCTTCAACAAGTTAAGAGGTTTAGATGTACCTGCAGTGTCAGTGACTTGCAGGTAGCTGGTTCTATAGCCTGGGTTTACCTAATGTGTAATTCACTGCTATCTTGTCACTAACCTGCATTCTGTTCATTCTCTTAGTCTCACCCATCTAGACTCTGTAACCAAGATTCATAATGGCTCAGGTAAGGAATCCTTTTTTTGCTTGAGAGAATCCAGGATGCTGCTTGCAGTCAAAGCAGTAGTCTTGAGCAAGGGTTGGTTTGGCTCTAACTTCAGGGGACAGTAGACCACAGCTGTGCAACAGTCCTCTCTTTGCCATAAAAGTAAATGACTATAAAAGCACAAACTTTTGTCTTTCTTTGCCATACAATTAATTTCCGATTTCAAACACTGTATAACTTAGAGAATTCCCTGCAACTATTATCTTGTTACAAAATTACAATAGACTTTGAGTTTATTTGGTTGGGGTTTTTTTTTTGCTGTTAGAACAGCAAGGGAGTTTGGGATTTGGTGGGTTAAATTAGTGTCTGGCCAAACTATATGCCTGCTTGCATCTCCTGACACTTTATGCACGTTGAGTGCATATGACATCTTTGCTTTTGCCAGTGAGAGGGGGTGACTCCTAATCCCATTTCTCTTCCAAGAGAGATACCCCATTGTCCATTCTCACCTGTTCAAAAAATGAGGCATTCTTTACTTCTGAATTTAGACATGAATTCTCATCAGTGATGACTTACATGCAGATTACCAGATTTCTGTTGTAGGTCCATCATCCTGAGTGTCTAAAGGTCAGACTGAAACAGCTTGTGTCCTTGTTTCGCAAGCTGGTGATTCTGACTTTCCTGTGGAGATGTCTGGTTGCCTTGGCCAGGGTGACGAAGGGTTTCTTTGGTTGTCTCTAATGCTCTTGGCTTGGGGGTTTTTGTAGCACACTGAGTCATTAATGTGTTTGCACTGCCACGATATATTCTTGGTCTTTCCAGTGTTCACAAAGAACCTCTGTAGCCAGATGTCTGCCATCAGTGGGCCTCTCCTTCAGTGGCTGGAGGACAGACTTGCGCAGAACAACCAGCGAGTGCAGGAGCTGCAGCAGGAGAAGGAGCAGCTCCTGGAAGAACTAGCTGCTTTGGAGTGAAGGAGGAAGTGCAAACCCTTCAAAAAAAAAAGAGACGTGAAAAAACACTTTGCAAGACCTACTCCTGGCTGAAGGGTGGCCCTCCATTGCCTTACAGTGAAGATACTAGCTGTGCCTCTTCTCTCGCCCAAGGCAGCAAAGAACACTTCTACAGGATAAGGGCTTTATTTGCCCCACCTTGATGGAAAGCAGTGGTATCTTTCCAGGTGCTGCAAGATGCAGTGCAGTTCTAGCTCAGTGGTGGGGTTGGGCAGCACCTGAAGACACTTCAGTTCTGGAGGAGACACACCAAGGAAACATGTTGTTTCTCCCTCCCCTGTATTTTGATAGAAGTCTTACTGCTTTTTATGTATTCCAGGATGCTGGAAGAGGATGGCTAGAGTGGGAAAAGTGTGTCCCTGCACTCCTATCTTATGCTGCCAACTTCTGCCTTCTAGTAGCTTCAGTTGACTATGATCTTATATCTAGTAATGTTCTGGATTACTGGTTATCCACCCAGGCAGGTAAACCTGGGAAGAGACCTGGAAGAACTTTGATACAGGATCTGTGTTCAGCATACTTCAAACCAAATAAAGAATTCCAAAGCCAGAGCTCTTTGAAGTAAAAATGAAAAGGATGCTACAAAGTGCTCATGGCTGCATTTTTTTGGACAGTCTGTTATTTTATTTCATGTAATGCTGTTGCATGTCCAGCACTAAGGTTCTCTACAAAATGGACTGTTTCTGCTAGCTTAGTGGGAGGAGTGTGTTTGCTTCCCAGGGTGAAAAAGGCTAAGATCCTGAGAACTGGCAAGATGCTCAAGCCTGTCGTTCGTGCTGAGCTTAATTGCATTCAGTCTTATTTCATTAGATTGAACACATGGAACAAAATACCTGTCATTGAACTAATTCTTCAGATGTTCTTGCTGTTACATTTCAGAGTATCCCCCATCATGTAAATCATCATCTGCATTCTGTAAGTGAAATCACAGAATTATAGAATCTTCTAGGTTAGAAAAGACATTTGAGTGCAACCATTAATCTAGCACTGCCCAGTCTGTCTCGTGTGAGTGAAGGAACCAAGAGCACAGGTAAAACTTCTATGTCAGCTCCTTGTTTCCAATCCCATTCCTTAATCAAGTAGATGAAAACGAGCTGCCTGCATCACTGCAGTGGCAGTTGTGACTTCTTGACAACTCATTATCTTGACTGTTGCTTTGGGAGAATGAAAGTAACATAGCTGGAAAAGAGACACCCTTTACAGTGAAGAGACAGTATTGATCAGCAGTGGTAAATTGCTCTCACAACTGGAAGCACCTTAGCTAACTTGTTTTTGCAGACTTCACTTATCAGTCTTTCTGCACTGATATTAACAAACCCTCAAACAACAGAACTTCTATGAAGTAAAATGCTCACTACTTTTTTTTTTCTCTTTTTTTCCTCTCCTCCTTAAAATTGCTGTGAAAAGTATTTTTCTTTGATTAGATTTTGAACTGCCAGTGTCCTTGTTCTGGTGTCTGTGTTATTACTTTCTAGTTCAAG
>WUAM01000179.1:26103836-26129096 GCA_024336885.1 Actenoides hombroni
GTATCCCTGCTCACTGCAGGGGGGCTGGACTAGATGACCTTTGGAGATCCCTTCCAGCCCTAGCCATTCTATGATTCTATGATAACATAAAATACATAGACAGACCCACTTTACAAAATCAAAGGAATTTTAGTTTGTTAATTGTCTTCTTCTTTCTCTCCCCTTATCTGCAGGTAAACAGCCTGGCAGGAATTACTTCTCCTACTACCGAACACTTGTGGCCATTTGGATTCTTTTTGGCCTTGCCTGGATTGCTCTCCTATTTAATTTATTGACAACAGTGCTAGAAGATACTGAAAAAATTATTGTCAAGGATCTCCAACAAATTGGAAAGGTGAGTAAGGACAATGAAGCAAGCCAACAAAGAAGATGTTGGCCTACCCAGTTTATTCCAGAAGAAGAACTACTACCACCACATGCTGGAGGGGATGCACAGAAAACGGAGTCATTAGAGGCAGATTCTGAACACACAAAAAATGAAAAAAATGCTTTTTCTTATAACAAAAACATCGTAACATACGAGACTTGAGTTTTTCGTTGTAGAGCTGCTAGTGAATTATACTAAAGAAATCCCATGGAAAAATAATCTACTTTTTGCTGAGATGTGACTTTACAGAACTGAAGGCTCACAGTTGTACAAAGCTGAACATTAATGGTAAGAAATTTGCTCCTCAATTTGCAGCTAGGTTGTGCTAACAACCTGAGAAGCGCACTTGTTTTGCAAGGCTATTTTGAGGTTTTTCCACAAAAATGCAGAGGAGGGGCATGGGAGAGCTTGCTGGTTCTATCTGGATTGTGCTGCTTGCAAGAAATCATTTCTCTTCCAGGAACTGACATGCACAAGTTTTTCTGAGGCATTGCATAGCAGCTTTGGAAGAGGATATAAGGGTATATAACTTACTAGATGCCTGATTTGAGCAATCACATTGGATAAGCTATTATGACCTGGAAGACTTGTTTAAAGGACAGAACCCGGGCTCAGTTCAGAGACACTAGAAGAATCTAATGCACAGGGTTATAAAAAGGTTAGCATGTTATAAATTATTAATTCTACCTCTTCCTGTTTTATACTAAGATAAATAAAGGCAATTTCACCTTTTAACCATGTGGCTTTGAAAAACCTTTCTGAGGGTGTTTATAAAGAACATATAACACCATGTCTGTAATTCAAATTTTGCAATAATTGTATTTTGTAAGCATTTTATAAGAACATAGACTGCTTTGAATGGAGGAGTCCTCACTGCATCAGGGCCTTGCTGCTGTGTTTGTATTCTATAGGAACTATAAAGTCATTTAAAACCAGTTCTATTGTGCCGTGCTAAGTTCGCTTTCCAAGTGCAAGTGTTGTCAGCTAGTGCAGCCTTTACCTTCAACCAAGCCAAAAAAGGATGTCAGATCTGGGCATGGTGTTTCAGCTGTACCACCTGGCATGCAGGCCATCCCTGGGTGAAGACCCTGGCCTTTAGAGGCCCAATCTACACATCAGGTGCCTTGTGTGTGTCAAGAATGCTGGCAAAGCAGCTATGACAGGCACAGTCATAGAGGTGAAAAGTCCCATGGTGTCAGTCTAGTCCAATATCCTGTCTCTGACTATGCCTACTAGCATGTGCCTCCAAATAGTGTAATATTGAGGCAGCTTTGCCATGCTCCTGCGCTCGGGTGCAATCCTCCTTCCAGTAGTTGGGGGCTTAAAGGCTACCCAAACAAGAGGTGAGGTCTCTCTACTTCAAAGTCCATGAGCTTGCCCAAATGCTGAACTCAGGTGAGCACCCACAGGACCCACCCAAAGCAGTCCATGGAATCAGTACAGGAAGTGTCTCCCTTTGATGGTGCTGAATGTGTCACTTAACAGGTTTTCACGATAGCCTCAAGTTGTTATTTTGTCAGCCAGTGAATAATTGCTCTCGGCTCACCCTCTGGGTGTTAGTTACAGCAAGACTACAAGACTTGCCAGAGCTATTCCTGTGTGAACAGGAGGATGAAGTATGACTATAAAGCAATTTTAGGCCATAAAGATGCAATCAGCCTTGAACTTGAATTCATAATTATATCGGTCAAACAAAAGACACTTCTTGCCAAAACAGCTCTGCTGATTTGAGACCTGGCATGTAGACCTGACCAAATAAATACTCTTTTTCTCTCCTCAGATTATTTTCCATTATTGCCCTCAGGGCTGACTTCTCACCTAATTTGTCTCACTTGCAGTAAACCTTTCTGAGGCAGGAGGAACAAGAACTCACTGAAATTGGGGCAAGGTGGCAGGGGTATCATAGGACACAGTGGTCCTTGTGCAAGCCATGACCCTGTTGCTATCACAAGGCAACATCAAAGCCAGGCAGAGAAAGCAGCTGGATGCTCACAGGCAGGGATTGCTCCACCTCTCTGTGTTCCCCCCTCTCCAGGCACTGACTCAACATTGCTATTTTCCAGGAATCATTTTTTCTCTTCAGTCTTTTCCCAGCCCTTCCTTGAAAGACCATTAACCCCATCCCCAACCTAATAAAGGTACTGTCAGGGCTGGTTTAGGGAGGGGTGGTCCTGTCTTAGGATGTGATAGCCATTTTGCACAGCCTTTCATAGTTCCTTCCAGGTCAGCTCCTGCTCTTTGATGCCCCCAAGCCCCAAGGTGGCAATCATGGCCTCTGAGCCAGCACAACACATGTTTATTAGCCAACTGTGTTGCTAGGGAGAAAGAAGAGCTTCCGAGGAACATCTTGAAGTCAACACACATCCAAAGGGTTTTCGTCAGTTTGATCCCACTGTCCTGCTTGCCCCTTCTCATAAAAAATAACACAACCTGACCCTGAAACAAGCTGGTAATGTCCCATTGAAACACAAAGCTACTGAAGATGCTGTTCAGATATTTCAGGCAGGGTAAGTGAGTTGGCCCATGGACTCTGACTGTACACAGCAAGCACAGAGCAAGGAAGTGGCTCTTTGAACAGAATAGGACAAATTCTCTGCCCTTCACACTGGTGGATGTTTAACAATGAGTCACAAAACCCAAGCACTTCCCATTTCCATAAGTCAGTCTGCCCTGTGCAGCTCCTGTCATAGGGTGCTGGAAATTCCACTTTTAACTCATCCCCTCTTGCCATACTCCTTGGGTAAGGAAGTGCCCCTCTAGAATAACTGACTCACCCAGGGCCAGGGGATGCAGGAAACATGAGCCAGGAATGGCCATCATGGGGCTGTCCTCCTTCAGGCACCATTTGAGAATTGAGACGTCCCTTCAGCTGTAGATGCTGACCTGCAAACAGAGAAAACACACCCACAAGCATAAAAAGCATAGAAGCTCTCAGGAGCAATTCAGATAACTACCCTAAGCAAGAAGGTTTAGCCATTCATAAATCCTAATCCCTTCAGTGAGGCCTTTTGAAGATGGGTCTCAGCTTTGCTTCTCATGCCCTCTCGTGGCTGCATGCAGCAGACCCCATCCCTTCACATTTCTGCCAAGTTCAGGCAGTTTTCCTCTACTTCTCATTGTGCAGTTCAGCTGATGTAGCTGGTACAGCCCTGGCCAGTGCAAGTCCCAGGGCAGCAGTTTTGCCAGTGTGACCCAGAGGAAGACATGCTGTATTTTTATGCAGTTCATACGAGCTCACTAAGAGCTAAAATGTGCCTTGTTCTCAAGAAAGAGATGGGGATCAGCACCCTAAACTGGTCAAGCCAAGGATCCTGCCTTGTACCCACACTGAAATAGCTTTGTGGAAGTCAGCTGGGGATGCGACAGCCTTCTGACAGCAAACCGTTATGGAAAGGATCCTCACTGGCAACACACAAGGAGCTGATGATGGGGTATGCTCCTAGCACGTGTCTCTGCACCAGCTTCCCCTGCAGAATGCCTGCTGCAGGACTGAGGCACACATTCCCACCATCTGTCCCATAGGGAAAGGGATCAGTCCAGAAAGGATCTGCAAAATGGCAGGTTTGGGTGCAGGCTTTGGGGCCCAGATGAGCCAGCCTGCTCTGCAGCAGCCTCGAGGACAGGCAGTGCCTCATGAGGCAGAAGGGGTAGAGATAAAAGCTGCAGGTATGTGGAAGAAAGAACCAGCACCAAAGGGTGTGTGGTCCTCTTTGATGGGAAAGGCAAGGGAAAAGCCCAGGAAGCTGTAAGCCAGGGTGGGAGAAAAACTTTTTTGGAAGCGATATTGTTCCTCATGCTCAGGCTGAACAATAAAGCTGTCTCCAGAAAGGCTTAGGCACAGCAACAAATCTTTTCAGGGCTGGAGCAAGCAGCGTCTTCCAGCATTATCATCCTCTGAGCACTGCACAACCAAGGCAGATCTTGTCCTTGCGTCACCCCTGAAAGGGGGAGCTGGTGCTTTCCATGCAGATAGAAGGGCCCCAGAGAAAATTAAGTGTATCACCTGAGCTCATGCATGAGACATTTGGCAAACACCTGGTCTGCTGCTCTCTCAACCACGTGTCCTGGTATTGCTTACTGATAAATTAGACTCAACTAGTTGCTGAGGTTAAGAAAAATAATCTTAAATTGAGAGCAAAGTTAGAACAGAGCTACTCCTCCACAGCTGGATATTTAAAGTAGTCCCAAGACTTTTTAACTCATGAATGTAAGCCAGGCTCCGGCTCTTCTGCATGCTCCCCTTTCCCAAGGGACAGAAAGCAAGACTAAAATCCGATCTGAAATCCCTGTTCTGCCAAGTGTCAAGGCTGCAGCAATTCTCCAGAGACCTGGTGGAGGGGTTCTCCTTCGGCAGAGCTGCACAGCCTGGAGCCTTTCCCAGGAGCTGCTCAAAAGCCCTCGCCGTGACCCAGCCCCACTGCGCCTCTCAGGGAAAGCCAATTTTCATGGGGCAGCCTCCTGTGCAACTGCCAGCTCTCCCACTGCGGCTTGTTTTCAAATGGGAAACATTTCCAAGGCGAACCAAATATTTTCCCATACATTAAACCAGTTGCTGAAAAACTCCAGGAGTATGATCAAGAAATATATTGGATTAAATGTCAGAAGCATGTTCCTGCATTCAGTCTGGGCTCCTCCTCATACATCACCCACGTCTTTGCTGCCAGCTAGCAAACAGTGCGCATTTCTGCACTTGAAACCAAGGAAATGCCATGAGGAATTATCTTTCCCTCAGAAAGAAGCCCCTCAGAAATTCAATTGCCTCCAGAGAGAATAGGAGAAACTGCACCTTGATCTGTCTTTAATTAGAATATGGGCTTGTTTAGGGATGTTTTGAGGTCTCCTTAAATTGATAGCCAGTTCATTTGGAGACATTAGGTTTTTTTTTTCTGGAAGCAGAGAGAGACTATGCAAAGCAGTGGAACAGCTAGGTTAATGTAACATCATATAGCCAGTGGGATAATTTCTTTACAGAAATTACTAAATGTGGGCCACACACATGCTATTTTCCACTCTGTCACTCTTGGACATGTGCTCTCTTGCCTTATTCGTGACCAAAGGCACTGGATCCAGATCAGAACTGGTTTAACAAATGTAACTAATCACTCTCGTAAGGTCTGTTCTCCATTCCCCATGATCGCACCCAATAAAAAAGAAATCAGATTTTGGTGTCAGCCAAGTCCCTTTATACCATTCCAGCAGGATTCAACTTGGTCTTAGAGATTTCCAGCTCTCACACTGTAAGGAAAGGGGATCCCTGGGATCCCTGGCACATGCAGCTGAGGACCAGACTGGGGCAACATCTATGGTTCCATGCTAGCAAAGTCAATATTTAGCTATTCTGGGGCTAAAATGTTGAGGAGAAGCAAAAATGCTGCCCTCCAGAGAACCTTTTCCATGTTCTTGCATCCCCACAACTGGCCTCACCTCCACTTCGGGACATGAACTCAAAAACCTCCAAATCTGCTTAGAAAATTCAGCATTTTCTATCATGAAGGTTTCTGGACTTGATTAGAGTAGTTCTCTACCAGAGGTTTGGAAAGGCTCATTTTGCTCAGTTAAAGTTAGGGCAGTTACTGAATCCATTTAATTACCGGTTCAATATGATTTAGGAGACATGTCTCTTGAATAAAGACTTTCCAAATTTATCTTTCAATTATTCTCACATATGTGGTTGGAAACCATAGCTGTACTTTTGTGGTGAGTTGCCGAAGAATGAAATAATACATCCCCAGAGAGATATATGCTGATAAGCAGAACAATAATAATAACAAGCATGCATCATTGAAAAATGAAGGGAGGTGCAACTTACAATTTAAGTTAATGGTTTCCTTCAGAGGGATTAGTCAGAAAGATGCTGATATTTTCAAAGAACAAATGTGGCTTGAGGTGAATCCAGGTTTTCAAAGTAAAAGATGATTGTTTGACATAGCAAGGCATGGAGAAAATCATGCATCAAGACCAGAAAAGAATGTAAGTCAGAATTTTTGCTGAAAATCCCCCAGAATTCACAGTTCTGTTCATCTAAGTGACTCACCAAGTGCTTTAAAAACAAGGCTTAAACTTAAAATGACTTTAGACATTGACTAGAAACCAAGGATAAAACCCAAGCAGAGATCTGTCTATTCTCAACTTCAAAAGTCCAGGCATTCATCTCAAAATGTAATACATGCTGACTTGGTATGAGAAAGGTGGAAGAAGCCCAATATAGGTACTTTCTAATTGCTAGACATAAGTTCTGTCTATTCAAGCAGTCTAATGCTGCACAAAACATGCAGGAGCTATTCAGCATCTCTACCGTGGAAGTCTGTTGTAACAGAAATGCTGGGGTCAGGGCATGTATGTTGCCCAAAAGTAGATAGAAATCAATTAGAGATTAAATGCTCATCTCTTCTGAACTTTGGCCAGTTTCCTAATAGACAGTAAGAAATTCCAATGCATAAATGGTTTCTTAATAGCTTGGTTTTTTCCTTTATTCCTCTCCTTCCTTATTTCTTTCTTTCTTACAGCCCTCAGGTTAGTGATGGGATGACGAATGGATGCAGCAGAGCTCACTACAGAAATGCTTGGGCAGCTCCTGGAGAATCGTGGTCTAGCAATAAGGTCTACAAAGTGCTTGAAAGTTTAATGTAATAACAGCAGCAGTAGCACAATTTGGTGATGTCAAATAACCAAAAATTTCCAGGTGGAAACCAAAAAGAGGAATTCACAGCAGTGGTTGTAAAAGTCTGTTCCTTGCTTGCAGTAGATCTCTGAGCCAAAGCCTGAACACAAGATGCCCAGGCTCTTTGCTCAAACATGGCTCATTTATAGGGCTGGGGTTTGGTAATGACACTTCCCAGTCATCATCCCACAACCCTCTGTGGGGGATCAGCCTGACTTGGCAAAACAAACAGCAAAGATGGAAAACGTCCTCTCAGGATGCAAATGTTAAGGGAGAAGCACGATTTCTGGTGCATGACAATTTGCATACTGGTATTTGTAGCAATAAACACTACTAAATCATACCAAAGTGGGTAGGGCTTGGGTGTAGTGGCCAGGGTGCCTTTCAGCTACACTTCTGGGAAGTTAGAAACACAACTGAAAATTTCCATATAAAGAGCCTTGTTTTGGCACACAGATTCCTCAGTTAATATGGTTCATGGGCGGAAAACAGCAACCTCATGCTAAATACCCCAAAGCCCTCACTTACCTCACAGATGCCAAAAAGCAGAGCAGTGAGTTACAGAAACACTGTGACCCCACCACCAGGGCCATCCATCATATGAGGTGACAGCATGGCGAGGACAGGTAGCACAGAGAAGGACAGACAGAGCACTCTTTCTTATGGGGTTATGGATAGCAGCTCTTTCTTTGGGGTCAGCCTGCAGTGTAGGTGAATACCCTTTATGAACATCAGCAGTGCCCCAGATGTCCATCAAATGAGATAATAAGTCCATTTCCCATCATTTGAAACCCTAATTCAGTTTTCTTTGACTTTTAAACCTGGTCAGATCATGTCTTCTCTTGTATCCAGACGTGCCTTATTCCAGTTTGGGCTCATGTCTGCTGACCATGCCACAAGCTGATGTCACTAGCAGAGGCAATGAAAGCAAACGTCCTAAATGCAACCCAAATCAGCAGCAGGACTTTAGCAAATATATCCAAATAACTGGGCATGCCCCAGGGTCAAAGCATCCCAGTGTAGCAAGGTAGACAAAAGTTTTTCCTTAAAAAATGCAACCATAAAAGAGGGTTGATTTAGACTGGATATAGGGAAGATTCTTTTTTGCAATGAGGGTGATGACACACTGTCCCAGGTTGCCCAGAGAAGATGGTAGAAGCCCCATCCCTGGAAACATTCCAGGTGAGGATGGACAATGCTCTGAGCAACCTGCTCTAGTTGCAGACGTCCCTGCTCAATGCAGAGCAGTTGAACTAGACGAACTTTGAAGGTCCCTTCCAACTCCAAATGTTCTATGATTCCCTGAAGATGAGCGAAATGCCATGTAGAAATAACTGTGCACACACTGCCACGGCATAGCCTCCAGATGTCAGCATCAACCCGAGCAAGAGAAAGGCCCAGCACAACAGTGCAGAAAAAGCCCACTTCCAGGCTTTGACTTCCAGAAACACTCTCCTGCAGTCCCTGCTTCCCTGCCTCGGACAGACAGACAGGAGAGTTTTCAATTCACCTGGGAAAAAGTGCTTCGTTCATAGACAAAACCAAGGGATGTAGTTTGTAGATGTGCGTGCAAGCATTTCATATGCACATTATACTGATGTAGCCCATGTGTGCTTCTATGAATGCTCATCACCTATATATATCTCTCATCACAAATAGGTATAATTCTATATATATACATATATATAAATTTTGGTCTTAAGAATTAACAGTCTCTTTGCCCACAACTTCACGTGAATGTAAATGCCAGGCATGTCCTCCAGTACCTCTTCTAACCACATGCATATTATCTCTTCCAGTACACATTCCTGTGTGCCATGCAACTGGTGAGTTGAGAAACACAGCAATTAGCTCTGGATAAAGGATCTGAGAACATTAGCAGGGGACAGATCCCCCAGCAGTGTAAGACAGCATGCTCTCAAGTCTATGGAGTAAGGCCGATGTTAACTGGTCAAGAAAGTGGTTGTCTTCTTTATCCCCATTGACCTATTAAGTTCATTTTATGCCACTCTTTCAGCAATGTAAATTTGCTTTCTTTAAAAAAAATCTCTGCCTCTTCTTCCCCTTAACTCTGCCTTCTCCTTATAACCCACAAAATTTAAATGCATTTGGAATTTATTGGGAAGGAAAAGGCCCCAGTTTCTGCTCAAAGCAGATTGTCCCTATCACAGTGTGGAGCTGTGATGCAGAATAAAGTCACAAATACAGCATCACGACCCCTGATGCTGAGCACTGAGGAAGCAGAGGTGTGAGACCCAGCAGAGGCTGCTGATCACCCTTCCACAGGCTGCAGAGGGTGCGTAGGCGGCAGAGTATCCTCCACCCTAACCCTGCACCTGCAGATAACCGAGGGGAGATTTATACAGTCATAGAATGGTTTGGGTTGGAAGAGACCTTAAAGGATCATCAAGTCCAACCGTTGAACTATACAGATTCAGGGACTGTTTATTTAAACACATGCACCTCCTTAACATCTGATCAAAAAACCCCAAACCAATTAATGAAGGAGACGCCGGATTCCCCAATTCTTGCAGGACACAGAGGTGGTGTTTTTTCATGAGAAGACCCTCAAAGGTCCTCCTGCACCAAAGTGTTCACCCTAAGAGCTGAGCTGCACATAGCAAGGTTTGAGCGAGGCCAGGGGTGCCGGGAGGGATTGTGACACAGAAGATTAATGGATCTCTTCCAGCCATAGGTTGTCAGTTAAGTCAAGCACTGCTAATGCGGGATGTTGTTCCAAGACCTCTGTTAGCACAATGACGAAGCTTTTTTTAAGTCCTCAGTGTAAAAGGCATAATCCTTGTATGCCAATGGATCATATCCTTGAGATCCCCAGAGAGCAGGGCAAACGTGGAAAGAAAGGGAAAGGAAATCCCTTATTTCATAATGGTGCAAACAGACAAGTCAGGAGAATTACATCAACATGCAGCACATGTGAAATTTAATACTTCTCCTAATGCATTTAGATGAGGCAAAATGCAAAGTCTATACTGCCTCTGGGAATAATTCTGGTAGGAAGCTTTCACCACTAGGAACCAAGGACTTTCTACTTACTCTGGAATCAGAGCCTTTGTTTTCAAAGCCTTCCTGTGAGACTTCAAATCAAGTTTGTTAAGTGTTCATTACTCTTTGAAGATCTGTCTTTCAGAATGAAACACCAGTGTTCTTCCCAGCAATGCTGGTGCAAATCAAGAGTAACGTGCTTGAAAATCAGTAAACATTCATGAGTTGGCAGAAAATCTCTAAAGAGGAGACCCTGATCCTTTGCATTGCAGAAAGCCAAGACTGGCATACACAAGCAATCCTCGTGTTGGCTGGTGTTGCTGCAAGGGTGCGTTGTACTTGCATGGACTTCCACCAGCTTTGGCTGTGGCCCATGAGGCTCTCAAAGGCTTATAAATGCAAGCAGTATTTGCTTTGGAGTCTTTGCAGACAGGAGGAGCCTGAGATCTTCTTGCTGGTTTCCTTACCCCCTTATATCAGGCTATAGATAGGGGATTCAGCAAAAGATACAGCTCAGATGTGGCTTGAATTCAGACAAGTGACTTGAAGTGATGATTTTCCCCCACCAGGCTGCAGATGATCGATGTATTATGCATGAAAATAGCACCAGGCACAGATGGGGTGGGAGTAGAAGGTGTGAGCTGACAATGACAGCAGCCAAGCTCTGCTAGAAATGACTCTACAACACACTTGCACGTTGGGCAGAAAAGAGACACTAGACACGCATGACAGACTAGCCATGGTTTAAAGGGCCAAACAGTTTAATTACCACCAACACTGAGACTTATGCAAGGATCTGAGTGGCACAGTTGCCAGAGGGAGGAAGGGATTAGCCTTGATGATTCAAGGAAGTGTCTTCCCATCCTGTGTTCTTAAATAACCATAGGGAGATGAGTGAAATACTTACTCTGGGTTTTAAAAGCTGAAGACAAGGAATCCAAAGTGGTGACATAGTGCTGCATCAGATATTGCCTCCAGCAGGATCCTGGCTCATACTCAGGACAGCGCTGAGAACTTGGCACCAGGTCCAAAGCTGAAACAAACAGGAATTTCTCCATGGACACTT
Source organism: Actenoides hombroni (assembly GCA_024336885.1). Classification (NCBI taxonomy): domain Eukaryota; kingdom Metazoa; phylum Chordata; class Aves; order Coraciiformes; family Alcedinidae; genus Actenoides; species Actenoides hombroni. Next base: position 26,114,934 of record WUAM01000179.1, read on the forward strand.
CTAGGGTCTGGATCCAGGCCCTTGAAGAGCAGCATGCAAGGCCTGATCCCAAAGAAACAATGGCAGTTTGGATGGGCAACATGTAACTGACTTGGAGCCAGGTAGCTACAGACTTAAGTGGGAGGACGAGTCAAGAGCTCCAGCACCATCTGCCAAAGGACCTGGCACTGTAAGAAAGAGCTTAGCAAGTGTGCTATCTGTAAAGGCTCACAAGGAAATGGTGGTCCAAAGAAAAGCCCATGACTTCCTTGATCAGCCTTTGATCACTCTGAAGATCATTGCAAGACTAGATGCTTATAATAAGCTGCAACCCTTCTACAGTCAAACCATGAGAAGAGGATACTCTGCTCCTTACACAGCCTCTTTGAAGAAGCTTGAGCCTTAGAGTATGCATCTGACAGCCAGCAAGATGTCACTGGCTTTGCCAAATCTGACCACAGATGATCCCTCATGTAATAAAATGTTGGCCGCATATCACCAGAGGCTGAGAATGTGCTTGTCTGGAGGATAATCAGGCAGTAGCAGCAAAGACTTTTGCCAGTTCCAGGTTCTGTGGAAGCCTGACTCAACACAAAAAGACCCTTGCATGAGTCCACTCATTGCTACCAGCCCTGCTCACGCTGCCCATTGCATAACAGCTATAGGATATCTGTGTCTGATGTATTAAAGCTGTGTATTCAGGGTACATTAGGAGACTGGAGGAGCCCAGCACTCATGATGGTTCATGATGGGACATGTTGGATCACGCTTTTCTAGCCATTGGTCTGTGTTGTCTCTGCTTCCCTTTTATCTCGCAGCTCAGCAAGCCATCTCCACAGGGCTTTCTTCAGATACATCCTGAGACACCTTCAAATGCATCCTAAGACACCTTCAAAGAGGCTTCCCTGTCACTACAGCCCAACACACTGTCCCTAAACTGCAGGAGGACCTGAAGGGCTTGAGTGGGGCTCGTGTCATTAGCTTTATACCCTGCCAAGACCCACCACAGACTAGTAAAAGCCCCTTTATTCGCACTCAAGTTGGCTTTAAGGTCACATTCTGTGGTGCTAGCAACATTGAGACCCATGTATCAGCCTGAATCCGGCCCCAGTCTATCTCATGCATTTTCAAGGAGCTCATCAGCAATTTATGGATCAAAGCTGATCGATAATACCAGAGCCCTTTCACCATATTGCTTTCACTAAATTACTGCATCCTTTAAAAAAAGAAATCTTAGCAGACCGCAGTACAATGCCAGACAGACTGTCACTACCAAATTATGTTTATTTATTCTCTCTCTGGCTCTTGGCTGGCCCCATTACCAGCATATCTTAGTGTCTCTCAGTCATCAGCATATTTGCCTTCCCTCCCTTCCCCCTTACGCCGAGGTACATGTCTCCTCTCAAGTACAAAGCAGCCTGACATGGCAAGTTTTTGAGCCTATTTAACACAGGCTTTATCTAAGGAGAACTAGATTCAGTGACAGAGCCTCGGAATTAATTACATGAAGGTGAATTCCTGTCACAGAGCCTGGCACAGTGTCACCGCAAACATTTTAACAGCCAGTCTCTGGGCTTCGGCTGCCTTTGTGCAGTGTAAAGCAATTATTTGTACCTGCTTGGTGAAACATGTCAGCTCCTTCAGAGGTGCTGCGATACAGCAAACATGCTTCACCCTTGTCATTCACGAGCAGGGCAAAGGAACGGGTGTACGGCGGGTCTCGGCTGCACACACAGTCCCTGGTGCTGCTGGGCCCTTCAGGGCTGTGACTGCAGTTAGTTGTGTAGAACCCCTGCAGTGAGTGCTCTCTTGCAGATGAGATGCAGCCAGGCTCGGTGATTTGGCCAAAGGAAGCAAAGATTTAAGTGCAAATCTCAAACTTCAGCCCGTCCTTTCTGAGCCCTACCAGCAAGGAGCAAAAGGGAGGCTGAACCCCATCTCCCAACTGCCTCTTGTCAAGTTTTCTCAGCCCTTTCCTCTCCCTTTTCACTGTTTCTGCATCCCAGGTGTTAACTCATTTCATCATTCACCTCCCCAGCTGCAACTACTTCCCCTTCCCCTTGTTGCAGCCAACACATTCCTACTGGTCTCTTTTCTTTTTTTTTACAAAAAGGGACATATTTTGGGGGTTTCTTTACAAACCTGTATTACAAAGCTGCACAGCTGACACTGGGGTTAGCCTGAGAAGTTCATTGGTGATGATCATAGGAGAGCAGAGGGTGAAAATGAGCATATTTGCATCTCAGAGTGGACCAAGGAAGAGAAGCTGTGTTTATCCCTTCTATTGCAATGTGCAGTTTTCCCTTATCTTCTTCGACAGCTAAACACTCCAGGCCAAGGAAAGAGGGAAGAAGGGGTGAGGGGAGGTTGGGTACACTGGAGACCAAAGGGAATTCACTTTATAAAGGGAGGGCTTGGGAACAAGCAGTGGAGGAGACATCTCTGCCTTTCCTGGAGGAAAAGAGCTGTCTGCACATCCCAAACTCTCCCTCCACGGGGACTAGTTGGGGCTGTGAGGCTCTTTTAAGAAATATTAGAGGCAGATCAGATTTCCCCAGGGGCTTTGAGGTTTAGTCAGAGCTTCTGGACCTCCCCAGATTGGCTGCTGTCTTTGGAGGACCTTGGGGTCACCCAGGGAAGAAATGCTGAAGAGACCAAGCCTCTCTTGGGCAGAAAGTCCCATCGGCTGGCATGTGGTGAGCTCCCTGCACACAGGGTATGGGATGAACCATCAGCCAGAGGACTCCACATGAGCCCCAAGAGAGGAAGTTTTCCATCTGATCGGCAGGAAAATGGGGCTATTCTCGGTGAACTCGGCCACAGCGCAAAAACAAAGTTCTTCCTCATTAGGGAGGAATTCGACGGGCCTCTCTGGGAGACAGTGCTGCAGCACGCAAAAGGTCAGGTCTCATTCTGGAAGCCTCTCCTCCCCTTCTGCCAGCAGGAAAAATCGTTTAAAATATCCCCTAAAGAACCCTGGCCCTGACACACGACCCCCTTCCGAATAGAAAAAGTCAGAAATTGCCTTAATCTGGGGAACGGCGCTGTGGTGGGGATGGCCAATGTCCCTGCCCAGCCAACAGGACCCAGATCCCTTTGCATCTGACAGCCTCGTTATTAAAGGCCACATCTAATTAGGAGGGATAGGAACAATGGATACATCCCATTCCCACAAATCAGAGATAGCCATGTCTGTGGAGACCCACACCAATGGTAACTGTCACAGTGTGGCACATGAGAACTTCTTAAGGGATTTTCAGCCTCTTTAGGTGTCCCAGTTATATGTTCAGTGCTGTGAATGGCCTGGCTCTGCATGCACCATCCAGTGTAAAGTCTGCCAGTATTCCACTAGACTACAGAAATGTGCCTCACGGTCTCATCTTGGGGTGAAGAAAAAAGGAGTCAACTCTGGCAATCAGAGCTGTGTCAGCACAAAGATTTCTTGCCTTCACCACCAGCTACCATCACCCACTTCTTGTAGCTTCAGAAAAATCAAATTCATCCTGATCCATGGAGGAACATCTTCATGTCCCATAGCACAGCACATCCAAATCTTTGTTAAAAACATTTTGTGTCTATATTGCATGGGAAAACTGACAACTGTCTGTTCTCCCTTGTAATCTCCAGCTCTATTTGATTCTCAGATTGTTTGTGAATATGAAATTCCACTGCTGTGATCGAGGCTAATTATTTGCTTAAGTTAATTTATTATTACTCTGAACTCAGCATCTTGATTTGCTAGTTATATGGATTTTCAAATGAACTTGTAGACAGCAGCAGTCACATATCGTCCAAAACTTAGGGCCTGAAGTGAAGTTTTCTTTCAACTCTGATCAGCTGCAGAGGTCACAGTTAAATAAAAACGGCTTAAGCTGGGATTGGAAAACTGTGTCTGCTACATTAGCAGAGAGATCAGATGACGGATTTGGTCTGGTCTCATTATCTAGCCATAAAAATGTAAGGGCCTGAAGTATTTGGGGAATGGGAATGCTGAGAGCAGGAGGGATTTCTGGAGGATCTCTATGCAGTATTTGCTGTCTGAGAAAATGAGAGCAAAGGACCCCCCAGCCAAACTGTCTGATGTGAGCTCTTATCTCCAATGACAAACTGAAACCAGGAGAATCAGTCTCTTCCTTTTGCAAACAGTCGGGGGAACAGGGGCTCCTGTGTGTCTACAACATCGCACATTTATTTTTAGCTTCATCTATTTGGTTAGTGAGGTCACTGGAGCCCAGGCTTAAACTTGTTTTAAGCAAATGTTACCCTGACCTGCCAAAGCTCTGAATTGCCTGTAGCTGTACACACCCCAAAGAAACAGAGCTAATGGTGCAAGAGAATGTTATGTTAGTATTTTATGCTAGAGTTCAAATAACTGTATCCTCATTTATTGCAACACTTTTTTTCTTTTTTTTTCTTTTTTTTTTTATCTGAAAAGTGTAAAATTCACTTTGAGCAGTTGTGATCCAAAAAACATTTGATGAAGCTATTTCCTGGCTGAAGTATCCCCTGTGCTTTTTCCAGTAATTCTACATTTAGGATTTTACTTACACAGTTCAAGGATTAAATCACAATTTCCAGTCCTCAGTATAAGAAGAAAAAAAAAATCCAGCCCTCCTTCCCCCGGAGTTCTGAAGCATTACATGAACCACTGCAAGGAAACAAATGTCAGGGCACCCAGAGCCACCAGCTCCCATAATTTCTAGCCTCCCCTAAACTGGAAGATGAGGTTGAGGGCGGGGAGGAAAACGTCTCATGGAGCTGCAGAGATATTAGCATGTAATTTTTTTTTAATGATAACTTGTTCTGTGAATGCAATAAGGTCCGGATGGAATCCCCAAGCTCAGTGCTGGAAACACGCCAGGGCAGAGGTGTAGGGGAGCAGGCAACATTCATCACTGTTCCAGATGTGAGGTGAAGCTGAGGAGCCTGCAAGGAAGCTCGGTGGGTGATAGTTATGGTAGCACCGCCCTGGGTCTTGCAGGGTGAACGCTTGTCCTAACAGGCTTTTTGACTTCTCTGCTGGGAATCATGAGCACGCTGGCATAAACCTGGTCTCTGCACATGCTACAGCTCCTGCTCAAAGAAAACAAGGCCCCCAAGGAGAAAAATACACCTTCAGAAGTGTGCATCTATCCTTATTTTTAGTCTTTAAGATGAGTCAGTCTGGAAAAAGCCCTTTTCTAAATGCTGATATAACCATCTCTTCCCTAAGGATATATTCAAGTAGCTGCAGGTGACCAAATTAGGGAAGCTCGGGAAAGTTACTGTTAATAAAGTAAGCTACAGTGACTACCCACGTGCAGACTTTTAGCCTTCTGCAAATGCAAAATGAAATGTCCCTGCAGGGTGCCTGGAGCTAATATGCTTTACTTTACATTTGGATTTGGCTCAGAGTTGCACAAGGTTTCTTGCTGGGGCAAGAGTGATAAAGAATTAAGCTCCTGTAACTCAATCGCTTACAAGCACTTGCTGTATCTCTGTTAAAAAAAATGGTGCAGAAAAAGTGTATCTCTTCTCATCAGACAGAACCAGAAAATGTTCAAGATTCGGTTCAGCTCTTGTCCCAGCTTCTCAGAGTGTCTGAAGTTCTCACACCAAGACCAAATTCCCATTTTTCTATTACCAGAAGACTGAATATTTTTGCCAGCAATGTTATTCATCTTGAGAAGCCATGGTCGCTGCAGCAGAAGGCTACATAAATCACAATACTTAATTCTAGAAAGACAGCATTTGTGGACTTTCATTCAGCCCTTCTGTGGTACTTTCACTATTTGTATGTCTCCTCATTGATAAGAAAGATCCTCTCCTTCCCTGAATGGCTGCTTATGCCTTATTTGGGGTGCAGATATGGATATCCCCATGGAACTGCTACCTATTTGCTCATCACTGACCAAGACTGCAAATAATTTGTGATTTATTTAATTATTGAAAAGTTTTCATATTCAAATTAGCCACTGGGTGACACCTTAGATGGCAGATACATGATGAGCAGACATTCAGAACTCCCTATAAACTGTTTAAGAGACCTGTGTTATGGAAAAGGAGCCATTTAAGCTATCCAGACGCACACAGCTATGTACCAGGGTTCATTCTGAGTAGTTTGAGAATGGGCAAAGAAAACCATAGAAGAAAATCCCCTGATAATTCATCTGTGGAGGATAATTTACTGAGTCTAATCAGAGCAAACATCTCTATGGCTGGAATGTTGAAATAAATTAAATATAAAGCCTTCAAGGTCATATCTTCCCAGGCTAATAACGCAGCAGTGCTGAAATCAGGTGGATACACTCCGGGCGAACGCTTTGTGCTACATTGTGAAAACTCCTGGTCTGTTGGATGTAATGGAGATATTTCCAGCAGCAATCAGACCTGCCTGGAAGAAAATGGAGTAAATAGAGGATATAGAGGATTCAGTCTTCAAACAAGGAAGCTTGAGCAGGATATTCAAAGAAGCTTAGATGCTCAGATTGGAGACAAAATATATATAGAGAGATGTTTGTATTTGGGGTAGAGGGAGTGAGGACAGTTTGGAGAGTGTTGCTAACACGATGTAAGCTGTGAGAAGAAACTCTTCCTGTTCCACATCTGAAATCTGGTGCAGAAGTAATTAGATATTGCAGGAGTGGCCACATTACATACCCCAACTCCTGTAGTGACCATTCCCCCCCACTCAAAGGTTTATAACACCCTCTCACTCGCATCTGCCCCCTGCAGCCAGCCAAGGGTTACCACCCCACCAGCTGCTCAGCACAGCCATTTCTCCGCCTTTCAAATCCCAGCCCTGAGGAGATCTGACTGCAGAAACAACAAAAAACACTTTGGCATTGATCAGGTCCCAGCCGTTGATCGGGCTGGGGCAGATGTGAGCAGGAAGTGATGGAGACCCCAGACACAAGTAGACAACAGTGTGTGTACAGCCAGTGCAGGAGAGTCACCTGGTCCAGATGTGTGGGTAGACACCCTGGAAGGATTTTAGTGCCTGGTGAAGTCCTGAGCCTTTGAGGTCAGCCTTAGCAGCCCTGGTTATTGTCAAACCAAAATGCTTGGGAGTCTTCTCAGTGCCACAGTGTGAGAGCCAAAGATTTCATTGTTACAATGGGGTTTTTTTTGCTGTTCTGATGGCTTTTATGGCAGTAGAGGGTCTTCGCATAGCAGAATGAGAAAATTCCCTTACTTTAGTTATTTAATTTGATATTTCTTTTTTTGTTGTTGTTGATAAATATACATTTCACAGTCACCCTCAACTTCACACTCATTCCTGTGAATCTCACCAGCAAAAATGGCTGCCTCACCCTAGATGTTAAGATTAGATCCTCTATGTGTATATGCTTTTGTGCACACGCGCACACACACACACACAGGGCCATCCAGTTTGATTTCACCTCCTCTGCATATGTTATAATGTGGTCTAGAAAGACATGATCATCCACCTATTCCTCTGCCCTCCATCAGACCCTACTTTGCCCTGTATATAATGACCCATATCGCCAAACGAGGCAGTTGTTGCATATTTCTCTCCCTGTTCATCACACAGGCTCTCGTCCTCATTCACATCTTTCAAATCCTGGGCTGAGCTTTCCTATGAAGTGCTCTCTCCTTGAGACTGAAAACCTCACCCGCACTAATGGATGTGTCTTCAGCAGAGCCCTGAGCCACAAAATGACACTATTATCCCCATTTTTGGAGATGGGGAATGGAATTGCAGAGATAGGAAGGTCAGCATTGTTAAAAGCATCTGCTAATTTGAGAAAGCAGAAGGCTTGATTTTTCAGAGTGCATATTTCCATAGCACTTTAACTTGGTCACAGTACACGTCCCCTCTGACTGCATCTGCAATCATTAGAGCTTCACCCTTGTGTCTGGCAGAAGGGGGTCGGAAGCTGGGGACCAAAGTGACTAGCAGCACATAATTAGTGCCCATCTCTGAGGAGTCTGATCTGACAAGAGACACGCAGTGAAATTCACATTTGAAGCAGGTTGGGCTGGAAAAGCTCAAAAAAAAATAAATAAATGAATGCTGGGTCTTCTGATGGAAAATACCACATCTAGATATCAGCTATGGTCTAATAGTTTTCAGCCTGTGGCCTGTTTCTCTATGAATTCAAACCTGTTAAGAAGGTACCTAGATTATTTTAAAGGTGTTCATGCCTCGACTAAAACAACTTGAGTGTGAAAATCAAAGCTGTGAAAAAGAGCACAGATGCCATGTTAATAATAAAGAGCAGGCAAGAGGCTTTTCGATGAGCCAATAGAGTCATCAGTTGAGTTGTCAGCTGGAAAGGAGATAGTTACCTTCCATCTTCTCCAAGACAGAAGTTTCTTTTGCCGGTATCTATCTGAGTTGTGGTGCTACTTGTTGGGGACACTGTTTCTTCCTCTTCTCTTTTCTTTATTCCCACACTCAGAGAATCCATTAATATAAGCACAGTTGTGGTTATCTTCAATATCTAGACAATCTGTCAGAAAAGCCAGAGCTGTCTGCTAGTTCAGAGAAAGAATTAAGAATGAATTGATTGAAAATCCAAGGTGGGACACACACCCAGACACACACACACACCCCTTTCCCCTCTGCTTCCTGTGGTCCCGAAAATCCAAGACTTCTTTAAAAAGGACATAATTCCACATTTTTCTGCCAAATTTCCCATTGTTTCCTTAAGCTGAGGTAAGATTCCAACTTTTTTAATGCATTTTCCTTTTTTGCTTATACTCGGGAAAAATTCTACCAGTACAGGTTTCAGCTGGTGCTAGCACAAAAACTGCCAGCTGATCGAATTTATGATCCAGGTTCATTAAGATAAAACTCGTCTCATCAGGATCAGTACTAGATAAGGGCACATGTTGTTGAAGAATTTGATTTTCAGGCTTTTCAGCCTTCTGCCATCCTGCCCAAAACTGGTGTCAGCTGCACATCCCATGCAGTTGGAGCCCCCGAGACCTTTTTCAAAGCACAGAAGAGCCAACGGGGGAATTTCTTGTTAATCTGAGGAGTCTCAGACAGGGATGCCAGTTTATAAAGCTGTGGCGGAGGGAATAAGGGAGGTGGGGGGACAGACCTAGTCTGGCTCTCCAGGGTGGATCTCCTGTACAAGTAAAGTGTAGGGAATTAGGACAAGTGGTAGATCACCTCCATGAGCATCTGTTTAGGTTAAAACAGACTGTTGACACAGCTCTACCCACCAGGATCCACCCCACTGCTGCAAACATTGGAAATGCAGTCTCCAAGAGCTTCTCTGGGCAGCAAATCCAGCTGGTTTCAAAGAGAAACCTCTCCTTCAGGGAGTTGTGGTCCCCACTTGCATTACATCAACATCCCCCCCCACTCCGCCAAGAAACTCTATCAAATGCAGCAGAATGACCTGGCTTTGCCCAATCTGCTCATTCCAGCCACCAGTACTAGCCATGCTTCAAAGGTGGTAATCTGGTGAGGCAGTGAGCCTGAAATGACAATGAAAAACCTGTATTTAAACAGCTAATGAGAAAACCACCTCTATGACTTTGGCACATGCATTGCTTAAGCCATCAGAAAAGAGTAAGGACTTTGTTCCACCCTCATTGTCATTCGTATCTAGTAAATTGGTGAGGATTTAGGACATTGCCAGTATTTCCACAAAGGCAAAAAATAACCCACTTTCCAAAAAAACCCAACCCATAGCCCATTACTCACATCCCCAGAGAAATCATAAGAGACATAGTTTACCACCTTCAAGCAGGAAATAGCTGCCTTTCTAATGCTTGCTAATTGCTTCACTTAAAACTAGTTTGATCACTTGGCACCGAAACAGTATTTTAAACCTGAATTATTGCTTGGAACTTTCCTTTCACCTACCAAGAGCCCAAGCCATTAAAAATGTGTAGCAAAGGTCTCCCTGCGAGGCCCAGGATTGCCCATTAACTCTTATGAATCAAAGGAGATGTTTGGCTTCTGGGATATCTTGCCATCTTGACGCATGCACCATGAAAACAAAGGTGTTACTTATTACTACTGCAACAGGCAGAGGTAAGTGTGGACGTGGAGAAACATGGGTTGCTGAAGCAAGTCACACTGTAGAGCTATCAGACCTGTTCCTAAAAGCTGTCACCTGGGACTGTGTATTAGGACTGACTGAGCTGGAGTTTATTCTCCCCATAGCAGCCCTCCCAGTTCTGTGCTTTGCACTGAGAGCTGGAGAAGTGCTGATCACACCCCCGTGTTGTGGCTGCTGCTGGGCAGGGCTCGCACAGCACCGAGGCTGGTTGCCCAACAGTGGGATGGGGTGGACAAGATCTTGGGAGGGGACACAATTGGGACAGCTGACCCAAACTGACCGAAGGGATATTCCAGGCCATAGGATGTCAGCTTAACAATGAAAGCTAGAAAAAGGAGGAAGGGGGTGGAGGGCATCCACGTATCCTCCAGAGCAACTGCTACACATTTGCAGCCCTGCTTCCCAGAAAAGGGGCCAGACATCACCTGCTGATGGGAAGCAGAGAATAAATCTTGTTTTCTTTTGCTTCTGCTCACGTGGCCTTTCTTTGATTTTTATTAAATGGCCTTTGTCTTAATGGATGAGTTTCATCTCATTTTCTTCCTACTGGTCCAGCTGAGAGGAGGAGGTGGGGGTTGATAGAGTGGCTTGGTGGGCACCTGGAATCCAGTGAAGGTCAAACCACCACAGATGGGAACATATTTTCATTTTCTGAAACCAATAGGTCAGATCTATCTCTCTAAGGTTCAGGTGAAAAATTATTTCTGAACTTGGCTTGACTTTTTCCAGTGGAGTAAGAATTACAGTTGCTACTTTTAGGGGATGTAGAACATGAGGGCAGCAGCTGTGGGAGCATGAGCTGTACATACTGACCTGCAGGAGCAGACTGGTTTGGGGTTTGTCTGTACCAAACATTGTCACTAAAACTGCCTTTGTCACATCACTTCTTTAGGATCAGAAATTAACTTGCATTTTGTACTTGACAGGAACTTATTAAGAAATCTCCTCAGCTACAATAAAACTGATGCTTAAATTGCAATCTTTCAAAAAGAATTTGAATCTCAATACAAAGCATCAATAAGGTAAGCAGCAGTTGTGTAGTTGGCACATCCCTGAAGTATCTGTTCCTGAAAGTCTCCCTTCAGGTGAAACTCAAGTCTGGGGAAAAACCAGGCTTCATGGCCCGGGATGTGAGGGACAGCACCCATCAGTGATCTGCCTTTCCTGTACAAAGACTTCAGAGGGGAGATATTCAACCACTTCCCACATCGATCAGTTATGTTTCCCCTCAAACTCCCTATGAAGTTTCTTTATCCTCTTGACAAATGAAGCTTTTCACAGCAGTGCAGGAACTGTCCTGTAGGACAGGGAACAGTTGGGGCTTTCTCCTTGCCCGTGCCACTCGGCAGCGGCACCGCAGACTCTGACCTCTAATTTATCTCCGAGAAATTTGGCAGCTCACAGCATTGCTTCAGAAAGCCAGCGAAATAAAATGTACGGGAAAGTGGTGATGACGTGGGTGTAAAATGCAGCCTGAATCTAACACAGGATGTTTTGATGCAATTAGTCAAAATATGTGGAAGAGGGTGGGCTTTGCTATCATGCCATCGCTTTTCTAAGCAGCAGGCATCCAGAATAAAATTTACACGTGAAGAAGTCTTAAGTGCAACTCAACCACAGAGAAAAGGCTTCCACTTTGAGGGCCTGCACGTAAGTCTATACAGAGCAAAGCTTTCCCCAGATGTAAGTGTGGAGTTATAGCCTGTGCATCTGCCCTGCACAGGTCTGGGACCACACCACTTATTTCTACTTTTACCAGGACAATTGTTACAGTAAATGCAATTTCATTCAGAAAGGTATACTGGGGCAGATCTGGGGAAAAACATCCTTTAGAAGGGCAATATCACAGAAAAAGAAGCAAGGTAATATTTTAGAAAACACTGAAGACGGGCTGATTTATTTGACTAAATAAAACCCAGGCAGAAAACACAGACCTGAAGAAATCTCTATCACCAGACTTGCTCCGGGCTGGGTGAGGTCTCATCTAATCTCCAAAGTCATCACTAAGTTTTAGTGAGAAATGACACTGCCAGGGATGAACATGACGCAAGTGCCACCTCTGACATGGATAACAACAATTGCAGCTTCCTCAACGCTAATTTTGGCACCCAGCATGACCATAATGGGTGCAGGATTGACTGAGTACACCATGCTCTAAGAGGACCCCCTTAGCTTGCTACATATAAAAAGCCACCTCATGCCTCCAGGATAAATATTTGTGTTTTTATGATCTTTTCTCCTCTTCAGCCTCTTTTCTGAATTCTTTACCAGTCACTTGATGAAAGACTTATAAAGACCATGGCAGGAACTAAAACTTAACATTTTTGTTTTCAGGCTTCAAAAATATTTCCCAAACATCTCTTATTCCTCTACAGGAAATCCCTTTAAAAACATTCTTCAGCGAGCAGTTAAGTAGCTGAACCAACAAACATCTCATCTCAAGCTTCTGCTGGTAATTAATAAACCAACTGAATAGCTGACAGGATGGTAACTTTTATCATTTCTAGATAACTGTTAATGTGTCTGGTTATTTCCAGACCTTCACTGATGCGATCAGAAAAGCTGATTAGACAGCGTTGTAGCAGTCTGTTTAACATTCCTGCTTTTGTGCTGTTACTGCTAATTTATTCCTTTAAGCCAATTTTTGCACTGTCACTAGTGTGAAGGTTTTCTCAGCAGTTTAATTACAAAAAAAGAAGCCTCCGACATGACATTGCTACCGGATAAAAATCAGTATTTAAGGTGTCAGCTTAGAAGCAGCTCCTATCTTCTGTGTGTGAGGGGGAACATGTGCACGCACCCATCAAGCCTGTTTGAATGTGTAAAGTTATCAACTCTCCATTTTTTTTTGTAAAGAAAACATTTACCTTGATGTTCTCTCATCCTTAGGACTAAATATTTCTTGGTTAATTGAATAAACATTTTTGCATTGCAGAAAATAAAGAGAAGTTATTATGCCTTAAAAATCCCATACATCTGACGAGGCCCCAGACTTTCTGAGAACCCAACATTTTATAAAGATTTTTGAGAATGCATAATCTTTTGCCCATAAACGCCACCCACTCAGAAACAAAGGAACCAAAGTAGGCTGTAATTACTTCCCTACACAATAGGTTCCAATTGCTCCTATCAAGAAGTATTACATAATTATTATAACTTAGGGCTGTGATTATATATTTGCTCAAAGGAGAATCACGCATAATAGGAAGCGGTGGGACTTATGGTTCTTTGTCTATTGTGTCAACTCATACATTTAAATTATTTGATTAGAAAACTAAATAAAGACCTTGAGTCCTAAACAACACTTTCTCATCAGCTGTCAGGATTGAAGGAAGTGATAAATGACAGGGCATGCATATTTGTATAGAAAAATTGAATAAACAGGAGAATAGAGAGAAGAGGATGTGTCCATCCACCCATCCATCCATCCATCCATCCATCCATCTGAATCTTTGGCATCCTCTCTGTGTACATCTCACAAGGAATTTGCGAAAGACTGATAAATAAGATTGTCCATAGAAGATGAAGACAAACACCAACCTATGGAATATGTCAGGAAAAAAATCAACTTCTCTTTTTCTTCTTCATGTTCTTGCAGACTCACCCTCTCCCCTCCCTCACACCAGCTGGGTTCCTGGCTATTTGTACAGTTTTCCCACAGGGACAGGGCCTGCACACGCTGGGGTGTGGGAAGATGAGGAGGAGGTGAGGCTTCACAGGGGCTTACTGTCTTTCTCAACAGTTTTGCACCTCTGATTTAAACTGGCCAATTTTCACGCTCACAACTCATGCCTCAGAAAACCTACGCACCTTTGATGCTACCAGACCTTAGGATAAGTCCTCCTGCTTTGTATCCTTGGATAACCTGCACAAAACAAGAGGCTATCAAACCCAGGACAAACTATTAGCTAAAGAGAGCAGGCTCTGAGAACGAGATGTAGGACTACTGCTGGAGAAGATGCTAGAGGGGGACATTCCACTCAGAGACACACGATTTCCCTTGGTGCTGAATGGCATCTCTCTTGGTGCACTCCCCTGTTGCACTTAAGACAGCATGAATTTACATTTTCTGAAAAGCAAGAAATAGAATTAAAAAAAAAAAAAAGGGAAGAAAGGAAGAGAGAGAGAAAGAGAGAAAGAGAAGAAAAGAAAAGAAAAG
>WUAM01000179.1:26133766-26161164 GCA_024336885.1 Actenoides hombroni
TTAAAAAAAAAATTCAGTGCTTTTCACTCCTTACTGAGTCCCTTGTGCCCCACACACAGGTGGCTGCCTGGAGATGAAAAAACCACTCACGGGTGAAAGGAGAAGCAGCCAAAACAGTAACTTTCCTGGCTCAGATGCACTTACTGAAAAATAAATAGGTAAAGCCAAAGCCGGTCGGTGCACGGGATGCCTGTGGCACGCGTGTCCCTGCCCTGCTGCAGCTCAGCTGCCGAGTGCTGCAGGAACCACTCTCCACAACACTTAGCACAGGGACACGCTGCAGATGTGTCTCCTGACACACAGCCCGCTCCTCCAGTATGGTGGCTTTCTTCAGTGAACACCCATAGGCAAAAGAGCCTTTGGAAAATGCCTGTTTCTGACAGAGCTTCTCAAATGTCTTTCCTCGTTTTCTTCCAGCACTAATTAGATCCAGGTGAGACCTGGACTCTAGTCTGGGACTTGGGGGAGTGTTCAGGCACGATGAAGCAACCGAGCACCAGTTAATGTAGCTGAGAAGGTGCTGCCCGATTAAAACCCATTAGCAGTAGTCTGAAATTTTTCTCTGGAGGAACAGTGACTTTTGTTGAGCCCAGCTTTCTCCAGCACAGCTTCTGCAAGAGGTGAGGGCATCTAGGAGATGGTTCCTGCAAAAAGTCCATCTCTAGAAGGACATCCCCCTGCCCTGAAGCCCTCTCCCCATACAAAACACGTGGGACAACCTCCTGGGGTGGAAAGTGCTAGAGGGGATGCTGGTTGCCAGAGATATGGCCAAAGGTGACAGCATCCTAAAGTGCATGCTGACACTCCAAAGGCTGGACTGACCTCTCCTTCCTTTCAGGGCATGCCATGGCAGTAGCTGCAGGGCGTCATGTGGACAGTTGGCATGGGGTTATCCTGGGAAGAAGGGCATTACTGATGCTGTTTCCATGCCGTCCCTGCTGTGGGAAAGCAGTAACATATCTGACAGCAAATCCTCGCTGCAGGAGTCATGCATGTGCTCAGGACACATCCCAGCTGCTCATCATTTCTGATTGTATTGGATCACTGGCCGTGCTCGTGTGCTCATACACACAAAGCACATGCAAGCAGGCAGCATAGCTGGCATGCTGTTTCCTCACTTACAGTGAAAAATCCTTGTTGTCTTAGGCTCCTTTAATCTGAAATTGAGTTCTACATTGGCTGCAGCTGATCACAGAGCAGGGCACGAGGTGGTTGCGGAGCAAATCACAGCTCAGCACTCCAAGCATTTGCGCTTGCTCCTAACACCCGTGTTGTATCACCATCAGACACATTCCAAAACTCTTCGTTTTCTAGGCATGAAAACATTTTAACAATAAACAGAAATTCTTCCAATTACATGGTTATATTCGGCTGCTGAAAGCAGACTCCTATTAAGCAAGGCAGAGAACAATTAATGTCATGTAGTGAGCAGCCTTCCACATGGCAAAAAGCTGGACTAATATGTCTTTACCACCTCCAGCAGCTGGGACCATGAGTTTAGGCTCCAAGTTTGCAAAAGCTTATTAAGATGCTTGTAAGCATGTGAGCAGCTCCACTAAAATCAAAGCCTGGTGCAAATCTGGCTGTAATGAAATCCGTGAAGGTTTTAGCATTGAATTTAGTGGGGACAGTGTTTCAGCTGTAAGCTTCAAAGGGTTTTGCCTTCATCTCACCCCTTCCAACCACTAGCAACCTGGATGGAGATTTCTTCATTGACATGCCATTGAAATGATACAAAACTCAATTTCAAACCTAACTGAGCTGGAAGATCTTCACTAACCAAAATCTTCACAGCTCTTTATTTATACCTTTTTTTTTTTCCAAAGGAGTCATGAGGCTATTCTCATGTGTATGCAGCACACTGCAGCTCCTAAAGGAAGAAAAAACAACATAATGAAACCGAGCCACAAATTGCTTCACAATTATTTTTACCACCTAATTTGGTGCACGAGGCTGGAGGCTTGCTCTTTGCATACTGTAATCCTGCCGCAAACACAGGAACAGCCTGAAAGGCCACAGAACAGGCGAGATATTCATTATCATCTCTCTCATGTTGCAGCTGTGACAAAGGCCCTGGAGAATTTGCCCAGCGTGATACTTGCAAATGCCTGCTTGCCTCTATATTAGCTCAACTAGACAAGCGCTGATGAGGATGACGTTCTTCCTACAGCCCTGCGCCCAGCCAGCATGCACAGCCGTACCACCTGGGAAGTGCAATCTGAACCAACTTTCGTGGGACTCCCCATCCAGGTTTGTTGTCTCCCTGCCAATGGTACGCTTGGGACGTGGAGCAATGATTCCATCACAGCTCAGGCTGGAGTCTCTCATGCTCAGAGAGCCAAAGGCTCAGGATGTTCCAGGATTTATAGATTTTTGGAGTGAATTATGGTGCTCATTGATGAGACAGGGAAGTTACAGTAAAACCACTAACTCCACAATGAAAGGGCTTTTATACGCTCTGTTGCAGTGGTGGTTATGGCTGCCAATTTTGCACAATTCACTTTCAAGCACAAGAGCAGCACAAACTGGTTTAAGACGATTTCTGAATGATGAATGCTGACTTGAAAGGTTTCCAGTACAACATAATTACTCTGCATTAATGTGCAATGCACAATGGTCTATATGTATCTCAATAGGAATCTCAGTGGGGTTTAGTGGGCTCCGTTCCAAGTAACCTCTGCCGGGAGTCACGCTTAGAATCCTACAAGCTGACATACAAATAGATCCCATATTCATTCCCAAATCGTTTCCGTGCAGAATCAGATGTGAGAGATCCAGGACCATATTCACTGGCGTGTAGCAGAGCACAACTGTATTCAGCTGTTTTGAATACAACCCATTCTATTTTCTCTCCTTGCCCTGATGTGTTTTGCTTTGGCTAATGTATGCACACCTTAATCTGCAGTCACCCAGAGACAGACAACTCTAATGAACTCCTTACAGCTTTAGACAAAGAAACTTTTTCAGTAAGTGAAGTCAGGGAGGGGAGACTCAACCACTTGTCCTGAGCAAAGGCCAAATTGAATGAAGAATCCATTTACTTATTCCCAGCACTTTGAGATTTCACCTAGCCCTCAAAATGAACTGTTATCCTCTAAAGACGTCCCAGTACTGTTGTCAGGTGGATAATGAAATACTCAGGTTCAACATTCACATCGTCCCGATCAGCTTTTGGATACATCAACATTTGGCAGGTATTTTTTTTTTTTAATCTCTGCTAGAGCCCCAGGTACTCTGGTGATGAACAGGTGATAAATGCATTCAGGAAAAAAAAATCAAACCTCTTACTAATCAGTTCTTAGTCTGGACTTAAAACTTGCCTCCAAAGCTCAGAGCTCTTTGAAGCAGGGATTTTCACCTGGGCTCATTTCCAATCACCATGATAACTCTATTGCTTTTATAACACTGTGCTGCTCTTAGCCCTGGGGTCATGGCAGAGCCATGGAGAATTTGCCCAGAGCCGGTATCTCCAAACCATGGGATGAAGGGGAAATATCTTATTAATGTTATGGGCGACTCCTCTTCCCTCTTTGGTTTTGAGTTGCCAAATGCCTGAGGTGGAGGCAAAGGCAGTTGTGAAGGGACTGTTAAAAGCACTTGGAGGAGGAAAAACGATGGTACTGAGAAGGGCACTGCAGATAGGCAGCTTCAAAGGCACGAAGATAACAATGGCTGGACGCATCCCAGGTGGAGAGAGTTACTTTTCCCACAGCTAAACCTTGGATCAAAGGAGACCTTGAGCCTCCAAGACCCTGGAAGGCAGAGTAGGTTTTGGTGGGTGGTGGTGAGGGTGGTGGCTGGTGGCAAAAAGAGATGGAGAGAAGGAGGATTCCCTTCGACATAGTCAGGGCAGGCCATGAACAGATGTGTTCGTTACTTGCTGCAAGCAATTAGCTTCCTGATACACAGCAAGAGAAGGCTAAATTTGTGCATAAGGTGTAGATTCATTTTTACCTCAGGAAGCAGAGTTTATATGAGGATACAGTCTGTTGGTTCCTCTCCACCCTCAAACTTTTGAACCAGCTTGCCAATTTAAACCACATTCAAAAGAGGGGTAGATGCCTTTAAGATAATACTCCTACTGATTTGTTTCACACTGAACAGACAATGAAAAACTCATCACCCTCACAAAAAGGAGGGAAACCCAACCAAGCAAGGAATGCCTCTATCTGTTTCTGTTAGCCCCTTGGCTGGCTGGCAGATCAGCTCACCCATATCTCTCACCCAGACAGGACACATTGTGTAGAAGAATTATGATCCATAGCGGTTTCTGGGTCACTTTTCATCAGTTGATGCCCTAGGCTTCAATGCAAAACCTTTTCACAAGCTCTAAACCTGCCAAATTCACGGGAGGGGTAACACAATGGGATTAGTACCCTGGGTTTATGACTAGGTGAGGAATGGTGCCCGGGAGGGGAAAGGTCTGTATTGAAATCCCATGGCACAGCACTTAGAGACACCTCAAGGATGGTTCACCCTGTAATGAGATAGAAAACCATGTGAAAAAAAAAGAAATAAAATTTGATAAGGAATGGATGAAGCTGAACTGTTTGGCTCCTGCAGCAGCTCTAGTACAGAAGGAACAGGGACTCAAGACCTCTTCTCGGGGCAAAAAGATGTCCTAGCAGTTAGGACATTCACTTGGAGTTTAAGACATCCATGAGCAGCCTCTTTACCACAGACTTCCCAAGTGGCCTTGAGCACGTTGCCTGCCCTCTGCCAGCTTCCCATCTCTTGAACCTCCCCATATCAAAATCATCCATAAATCATTACAACCTTTGACAATCCGATCACTTTGAGCTCTTTGGATTGTTTCTGTTAAAATAACAAATCTGGCAATGCAGGTAGGTATATTGATACAATTGTACCAAAAACACGCAGCTGTAATCCCAGGACTGACTCAGACATCTCTTTGCCCAGAAGTACTCCTCACCTCATCCAGTCATCTTGCAGCCCAGAGGACTCTCTCCCTTGGTTTTTTTTTTTAAGAGCTGTGGAGTCAATACTCTTTCATCTGCATCCCTGACTTCCTGATGGGTCTCCATATCTGCTTTCAGGGTTTTGTTTTAATTGCTGCTTCCTTATCAACCCCATCCCCAAAGGTCATACGTAACCATGCCGTCAACAGAAATTTTTTTAAACAAACACCACCTGGTGAAAGCCCTTGTTACATGCACATTATATGCAGGGAGAGGTCAGGACCATCTCAAATACTCAGTTCCCTTGGGGAACAGTTTCCAGGCAAGTTTTATAGGAAGCAACTGATATAATTTGAAAAAGTTTTTTCTTTCAACAGATCTCTTTTGAAAAGTTTGGGTTTTTGTTTTTTTTTCTCAGGAACAAGCCTTTTCTCAGGCTTGAAATGTTATCAGTGCAAACCACAACAGCTGAGCACTTCTTGATTTTTACATTGATGGGGTGACCGTCCAGGAAGGAGAGAACTCTTCTGTGGCTAAGAGCCTCTCTTCCTATCACACTTAATGTCAGAGACAAATACATTGGGCTTCAGCCCAATATCTAATTCCTGGGTGTGGTGCGGAGAGCTGAAACCCCACTGTGGATTTGCAAAAGCAGCAGTCAGGGCTTGTGTAAACCTTCATTTGCAGAGGACAGGTCACCTTTCTAGACTCACTCATGAGCACAGCATGACTAGTGCCAAATCCTCCTTCTCCTCAGATGCCTGACGACCCCATTAATGCAATGGGGTTGTTTGCACAGACCAGCAGGAAGCAGCCTTTGGCCAGTAAGAGGAATTATTGCTGGTCCCCGGGGACCTTTGCAGTGTGGTTTCTGGTCTGTCTCCACTCTGCTTTTTTTGTTTAATCTCCATCGGCACTAACTTTCCATCCTCCCTGCTGAGCACTGCAGCCAGCACTTGCAGACGTGCTCACAGACCCGTCAGCGACTCAGCACTGGTCCCACCGACCCTGTCCCAACCCACCAAAATAAAAGGAAATCAGCAAGATGCCATGCACACATGC
This sequence comes from Actenoides hombroni, assembly GCA_024336885.1. NCBI lineage: Eukaryota > Metazoa > Chordata > Aves > Coraciiformes > Alcedinidae > Actenoides > Actenoides hombroni. The sequence continues at coordinate 26,139,748 of WUAM01000179.1, forward strand.
TTTAAAATGAAGCAGCCCTGGATAGTGCAAAACCATTGGCAGTACCACTTTTACCAACTCCAAGACCAGGGAAAAAAAAATGAGTGTGGCTGTTCTCTGTTTTCTTTGCAGAAGAACTGGTCTAAGTTTGACCCAGGTGAAGCCTGGCTAAGGCTTGCAGGTCTTTTCCCAAGCCCAAAGGACCATCCCCCTTGGGTGTCTAAATGTCATATCCTACTTCTGCTATAACCCTCACCCAGATACCAAAATAACACCATCCAGACTGATTCATTTTGGTATGATTATCAAATAGGTCTTTCTGGATGCATGAAGATTCAGTAGTTTGGCAGTGGACTTTATGACCTCGAGCTCCAAGTCCTAGTCCGCCTGTGAACTTGCCCAAGGCAGTGTGGAGATGCAGGGCAAGGAAGCAGCAGATTTGGCCATGGAGGGCTTGCTCAGCCAGCATGTGCTCTCCCGAATATATTTCTGCTGAGACTGCTCTCAGGAGTTACAAGCAGCAGAATCTCCACTTGATTTTCAATCTGACAATACACACAAACACTGAGGTTTTGTCAGATCTCCAAAGACTTGTCTTTGCTACTGAAAAACAGTTATATTTCTTTTTACTGGAAGGTAACTAATGGCCAGCAGGTCTCCTGAGGTAAACAACACAGCCAAGATGAAGAACTTGACTTTTACTGTGGGTAAACTCACCAAGGTCAATCCTGCATTCCTGCTTGAAGTTGACCTCTGCAAATTTATTTCACAGGGTGCTTTAGTTTTACTGTCTCTTGTGTTTTTACCTCAGGATATTGGATGAGCACTGGTTCCCCTGGGGTTGAAAAAAAAGATTTAAAAATTTTTAACAGTAAAGGCAAGACCAAACAAAACTCTTTGAGGGGAAAATATCTCTACAGGGGCTAAAACAGCTGTTCTTTGTATAAGTCAACTGACACAGATGTATATGCTTTTCCCCACTGGCAGAAAACAGTGTAAACCAAAGAGACAAACCTGCACCCTTTAGAAAATACTATCACCAGAAAAAAAACATATCACTAGGAAAGTGTGTTTGAATATAAGTCTACCAGCTCTCTCACAGAAAATCTGTGGAGGAGGAGATGTTTATTATGCCAGCAAGTTAACATCATTTTTACAGGAGACATTCTACTCCTGGTAAAAGCCCAAATACAAAAACAAAGCGCTGGATTTGAGGTCAATAAAATAAATGTGAAATTGGAAAAAAACCAAGTACTTGCTGTTTGCAAAATTACGTTATGCTTTGTTGTGAGTAATTACACAAGACTGCTTAAAATCATTTCAGCATTACATCTTAAAATCATATACAGGGTAAAAACATACACGAGTCTTATGAGGCTGAGGGACCTCAGGTTGTTCAGCCTGGAGAAAAGGAGGCTCAGGGGAGACCTTCTGGCTCTCATCAACTCCCTGACAGGAGGTTGGAGCCAGGGGGGTCGGGCTCTTCTCCCAAGGAACAAGTGACAGGACAAGAGGAAACGGCCTCAAGTTGCACCACAGGAGGTTTAGGTTGGATATCAGGAAAAATTTCTTCCCCAAAAGGGTTGTCAAGACCTGGAATGGGATGCCCAGGGCAATGGTGGGGTCACCATCCCTGCAGAGTTTAAAAACCATGTAGATGTAGTGCTGAGGGACATGGTTTAGTGGTGACCTGGCAGTGCTGGGTTAATGGTTGGACTTGACCATCTTGATGGTCTCTGCCAACTTCAACAATTCTATGATCATGTGAAAAGTGAACTAAATCACATGTTGCCCTCTGCCACATGCATGTAAATACCAAATGATACAGCAAATATCAGGGAGTTGTCGGTTGCTTTCCAAAGCAATTGTGGAGACTTTGGCCCACTGATAATATAAGACTGACACAGAAAGGGATGTGGATATCCCATCTGTGCCTCAGGTTTTTGAAACACAAGTGGTGAGTTCTGGAAGAGGTTGTAGGGATTTTCCCCACAACCATCAGCCACATCTCTCCTTCCAATAAAACAAACAAAAAAGTTTCAATAATAGTGTCTTTAACCTATTGGCTCTTGAACTTTCATCAAGAGATTTCCAACTTTAAATAACGTATTAATTTGACCCGAGCAAAAGAAACAAGAGTTAAGAAGAGTGCAGAACTCCCAGAACAGCTTTCCCTTTCTTTGCTCTTTCTTGTGTAATAAAACAAGTCTTTTTCACGGAGATTTTCAAGCAACAGAGTACTACAAACACAATATGAATCTCTGGAGTAGGTGGGGCAGAAATTTGTATTATCTTCAACAAATATAAATGAGCATTAAAAAAAACCACGTTAATCTTTGTGCCTTTACATAGCTGCATATCTACCCTCTGACCATCTGTGCCCTCCCCTCTTTCTGGAAAATCCCCTTGGGCTCAGAATGTACATCATCATGAAACAAAAAAGGCACAAGAGCATTATTTTAGCTTGCGTGTCATTTGTGGAATGAGGATATTTCCTTTAATAGGGTGTTTGCTGGCTGTTTACTGAAGAAATTGTCTCTTGCTGGAGGTCATTTTCAACAGCACTGTGAGATCTGTTTTAAGGAGGCTGCATCGTGCAACCAGAGCAACGTCAGGAAGGTCTGAAGAAATAGATTTTCTGAAGGTTTTGGTTTTTTTTACAGAGGAAGTTGCTTTAACCTAGATATCTACTCAGAAAATATATTTTCTGTTCCTAGGTTGTTTGACTTTAGGAGAACAATAAATTCCCAAGAGTTCTTACAAAGATCAGTCATGTCTCTTTGTTTTAATGGCATATTTTGAAGTTTTGCCTCCAGAATATTGATAAGAATCAAAGTAACTTTTGATATATGACGTTAGATATGCTTCAGGAATAAGATCCCTCTCAAGTTAGTCTGTCTGCAGACAACTCAGACCACCCACTTTCAGCTTAAACACAGCCTCTTCAAAGTCTGCAGCGATTCAGATCAGAGCAGTAGCTGTCTGCTCAAACTGTGAGATCTTGGCATTCATCAGACATGTCCAGCGCACATCTGATAACACCGCTTAAACTGCCCAGGGCCATTGGAAAGCAGGTGAGGGAGAGCTAGGAAATATCAAAGTTGGAAACAGCCTAATCTTCAACTCAGCACAGTACACATTTTGAATTTCACAAGCATTCCACAAAATTCCCTAAGTCCCAAAAGCTTTAATCCAGTCACTTTGCAACATATGTGTGCTTTACTTAAAAATAAATTATTCAGTATTACTTTTCCTTTCTTGAATCCAGCTGGCAGCATTTTCACTTAGTTCTACAGGAGCCAACATAACCTCCTATTAGTTACGGTATTGTCCATTTGTCTACGTCTTCAACTAATTTTCTGCAGAGCCTTTGGACAACGCATGCAGTTGAATTTTCAGGCAGTTAACCCAGTGCTCTAGGAACCTCAAACTGACCCTACCAAGACTCTGGCCATACACCTACTACACCCTTTGCCAGTGATGCTTAGAGATGGGCACGTCACCGAAACTGATCCAGTTGCCTGCTCCAGCTAAGAGCTACCACTCAGCAGTTGATTTCAGGGAACTGACTGTGGAGGAAAGTTCTCCTGCAAAGACAAAATGTTAAACTAGCATGTAAGAGACATCACAAAGGGAAACAGGCAACTACAGCAGACAGTGTGATGGAAACATTAGTGGCAAGGTTGGTAGCTGTCAGAAAACCCCTGGCAAGGAGAAGCAAGAAATATATGATCAGGAATAGAGAATAAGCCAGAAATCCTCATTGCACAGCTACATAAGACTATGACAGGCCTCCACCTTGAATACTGTATTTGTTTGCCTTTCACCATCTCAGCAAGATGAACAGATATAGCAGAGAGGAGGGTGACCAACAGGTTTGAGTGTAAAGAAGCTGCTCAGTACCAGGAGACAGAGACACGTACCTGTTAACTCCAGAAAAGGAGAAAAGGGAGAAACCAAAGTTCACGAATGACCCAACAGAGGTGAATGAGTAGCTTTTACTCACTACCCCACATATTGCAAAAGCTGAGGTTCCCATAGCAGTAGCAGATAAAGACAGCAGTAATAAATAGCCATCCAAAAAAAAGGGTTGCTTCATACCTCATTGTGGGTTTAACTGGGGTGCTCCTCACATCAGGGCACAGTAATGGCTGAAAGTTTCCTTTGCTTAAGCAACACTTGAGCCATATTTGTAGGAGAAAAGCCCTCAAGGTCTGTTAAAGACAAAGATAGCAACTTTGACCCGTGAACTCTGCATTGCAGAGCAGTGGAAGAGTCTGTTGGAGATGCAAGTTTTGTCCTGCTACTTTTCCCCAGGCATCTACTGATTGCTATTGTTGGAGGTCAACCAAGGTGTACTTTTTTACAGCTCTGTGTGCTTTTCACCCAGCCCAATACATCTCCTACACCTGCCTGTAACTGAGATCCATACCTCCCCAGATAGGAGATCACTTCTGCACACACTGCGCTCAATAGCTTTTTCTTCTTCAGCTGATGGAGAAGTTTTTCCTGTCCTGCAGAAGAACATCAATGAGTTGGAAAGAGCTTTACTGCACTGGTTTGCCTTCTTGTCTGAGCAGGGATTTTCTGCAGGGAAGGAGTACGGGAAGCTAGAGGTGGTTTTCCCAGTTTTACATTTGTCATGTTTGAGAAAGGCAGGGAGACATCTCAGAGGATTTAGGCATGACTGACAGGACTTGAGTGTTTGAATTGATGGAAACACATGCAGACAAGGCTGGTAGTGTCACTGAGAGGAGGGAGACTCCTGGGATGTGCTGGGGGACTGAACTTGAGAGACAATGATTTGCATGACAGAACACAGCACCAGGGACAGGCGATGGGCTTTGTATTGCCATTTCAGAAGATGCCAAAAATCCTTATGAAGTCATGAACAGTTTTGTGTGGCCTTGGGTAAAAGAGTTCCTCCTCCAAGGAAAGGTCATCAAGAAGCCTCCAAATGTAGACCTTGTGTCCTGAACCTGTCAGGGCCAGAAGGCCAATCTAGCCACTTCAAATTTCTGCCTCTGCCCATCATTCAAGACTCTAGGACATTGTTTGGGAATTGGGGAAGAGTGGAAGCAAATGGTTATTCCTCAGTTCCTTACTCATGCCCCACCACGGGGCTTTCTGCAGTTTTCCAGGCAATGACTCTCCAGCTCTGTTTGCTCCTTCCTGATTATTCTTGCTCTGTAAGATCAATAACCACCACAGGCCAACTTCATAGGGTAGATGCAGGACAACATGCACTATACAGCAAGAGTTATCATTACTCTGGGAAAAGTGGACCTCTTCCCACAGGAGTGATCCATTGTGACATTTGCCTTGCAATGCTTAACATGGTCAAGTGCAGGATGGCCAGCAGCCCAGTGCCTGTTCAGCATCTGTCCCCTTCAAAACTTCCCAATCAGGGAGGACACAGGCTGGAGGATTCATTACATCTTTTTTTGGAGGTCACGATGCATATCTGCAGCTTACATGATGGGAAGTTCTTGTGCCTGTGGATCAAGCTGAGATGAGATGTTGGAAATGAACATATAGAAACCCTGCAGAGTGCTAAAAGGAGGTGAGGAGGGAAACAGGCAGGAAAAACCTGAATTTCCTAACTCCTAGTGGGGAAAGAAAGATGCCTGAGGTGCTATTGTGGGGCTGGGTAGATAAAAGGTGCCAGGGTTCAAACTGCATAGAGATGGAAGGAGAGAAAATGCCACTTCCAAAGTCAGTGCAGAAAGAAGGGGACAAGTGGACAGATCAGACATAAGGAGAGGGTTCTCCACCACTGGAACAGGCTCTCTGGGAAACTGGTTGCAGCACCAAACTTGTCAGAGTTCAAGGAATGTCTAAATGACACTCTTAGTCATATGCATTATTTTTAGGTAGTCCTGCGAGGAGCAGAGAGTTGGACTTGATGATCCTTATGGGCTCCTTCCATCTGAGATATTGTATTATTCTATGAAGTGGGCTACCAGTTAGAGGAGAAAAAAACCACTACACGGTAGGAAAAGCCTGGAAAACAGTAAGCAGAAGTGTGTTAAGTAAAGGTGGTTCCCTTTTCTTGAAGGCTCCTTCTTATGGCATCTCACGAAGAGGCAACTGTGAGCTCCTGGGCAAACACAAAGGCTGCTCAGCCTCAAAGCTGCTCTCTTGGAGCACAGTCAACAGCACCAGAGCCACAGTGCTGAGAAAGGTTCATGTCAGCCAGTTAAGGCAGGACTGTAGAGACTGCGCAGAACCGTGCACAGGCACTTGCCCAAGTGTGCTGGAGATGCTTTTTCTCCCCTTTCCTTCCTGTTGCCCAGTTCTTTCTCCATTTGTCCAGCAAGACCAGCAAGTTGAGCAAGCAGAAACTCGTCGAAGTACAGGAATGCATTTGTGCATCGTATGAGTAAAGGGATGAACTTACGCATGGATGTCACAGAGCCCCTCATGAGAGGTAACGGGGCCACGGTGGGCATGAGACTAACTCACCCTGCTGCTGTAACCTGCTGAAACACCCTGCCCACACTTGCAAGGCAAGGTTTGTTTGAGAAACAGTTTTTCCTCACCTTTCACATACTTCACCTTCTCCGCGAGCCGCTTGCATTTCACATCCGAGCCATGAGAAGCTGTGCACTGCATATGTAAATGTAAGGAGACACGTGGCAATGTGCGGTGATGAAATGGCTGTTTCAAGAGGCCAGCAGCAGCACCAAGAGCTGTTGCAGATCTAGACCATTTATTTTCTACAGCTTTACATATTTTCAATAGCTGCTCAGCCACATCCTTACCTATAACACAGGGCTGCTTTCAGCAGGGCTCAAGGGAGGGAGGGGCTGCAAATCAAGTGTTATTTCTGAGGGAGCTCTCTTTGCTCCAGGGTAGCCTGGCTTTCACTTACTTTTAACAAGTTTTCTAAGAGGGTTTCCAGCTGTGTGTGGAGGGAGCTGCAGAGCGTGTCTGTGAGAGGATGATGCCTCTGATGGCTGGCACACACCGCCAGCACTTAAGACATCCATCCACCCATCCATCCATCCATCCATCCATCCATCCATCCATCCATCCATCCATCCCATATGAAGCCCAGTAATGCATGACAAGCCCCAGCCACAGGACACTGGGGAGTGATCGGTGTTGGAAGGCTCTAGGGTTCCTTGAGGAGCTGAGGACATCTCTCATCAAAGTGTAGGCTGTGGGACCATGAGAGCACCTAGAGACCTGGAAGGAAGAAGCCTCTGCAGAGTCCTGCCCCCAAATTTTCTTAGTCTGCCCCATAAGACCATACAAGAGGCTCCCTACCTGTTTTATCTCAGGTCTTATGGATGTTTGCAAGCATGAGCAGGAGTCACAGCCACTGGAGCACAGTGAATGTTGCTTTTTTCCAGGGGAGAAATGTTTCTGACCTTCTGCACTCTGGAGAAAAAAAACATAAACCCACTAAAGACTAAACATGTAGAAACAGGGTCTGGCTGCGTAGGAGAGTGTAGAGAATGTGGTCAGAAATAATAATAAAAGAACCCTTCTTTAATACACTACTCTAAGCTTTTGACCATTTGGCCACAGCAAACCAAGTTTTGGGAACTATTTTTCATATGCAGCAAGACTGTCAGCCTGAATACTGGCTTGAATTAAAAGGTGACCAACAACAAAGCAGGACCTCAGGGTAAGAGCAAGAGTCTCTTGAGCTGTGCCAGCTCCAGCAGTGGCCTCTGAGCTGTGGACATTGCACGGAGAGGTTTGCTGATGGCATGCGGTAAGAAATCTGCTCCCTGGCCCGGAGGTGCCTGTCATTTTGCAGAGGCATACAACTCAGACCCTATTGCATATCCCACCCTGCACCATGCCAGCCTCTCTGATCTTCATCTTCTTGTTCTCCCCAGTACAGAGCAACAGTCATCATTCATTGCTGGAAGATGTAATTGCTGTTTTTCCATAGGAGGCCACTGTAGAAAATATCCCTGCATTGGATTTTGGGGTCATGCTGGAATTGCAGAAAGATCCAGCAGCATTATTAAGCAAATGATAAAATATGAAAATAACACTTAATTTTAGAAATGGTATTATTGATTTTACATAATGGAAAGCAGTTTCCATGGCCTACTTAAAGAAATACAAATTAGACAGCCCCTTATTAAAAACCCTCCACTCTATTTCTTGGTCTAGTGAAATTCCCAAGTGCGATTTTTATTCTGCTGTCTTAAATGATTGTCTCCTTTTAATCACCAGTGAGAAAATTAACCTGCTGAACAAAGACACTTCCAGCATTTTCATATTCAGTCGCATAATAAAAGACAAACTTATGTTAAAACATCAAAATTGCTGCAAAACCAAAGGAGAGACAAAGGCATTGCAGGGGGAAAAAACCCCACATTTCTCTGAAGTGCAGCAATGCACTGAACTTCTCTGAACCCCTACCTGCACTTGTCATGTCCCATCCCCACCTTAAACAGAAGAGTAATTTATCACTGCATCACTTCATTACTTTATTAGCTGTAAACACAGCAAAGGCCCATGCCTATAAAAAGCCTGTTTAAGGGGGTAATTAAGGCTGAATCATTGACCAGCTTGAGGCAGCAGGACAGAACAGAGTGCCAATCTGGTATTTTTATTAATACGAGAGCTCACCCAGAGCATTGTGACAATGAAGGCAACGGTGGGGCAGGGATAAGGGAGGGCTCGGTCCAAAATCACTGCAGAGCATGAGCTGACTCCAGATGCTTGATGGAAGCATAAACTCTTTAATCTCCCTGTGCTCGGCTATGAAGGTCCCTGGAGAGGTGAGGTGGCTGTAGTTTAATCAGAGTCATCTGTTTGTTCTCAAGTGCAAGGACTCCTTTCTCTCGCACGTTTGAGCAAGGTCATTGTTCGGCGCGGGTAACGCGTGAGCGCGCAGCGGCTCCCTCAGATCGCTCATTAGTATTCTCTACCTGACACGGGCTAAATTTGCCATTTCATTTAGAAGGCTCCTGTTTGCATTTTTCTTCCATATCATATAGGCCTCATCAAAAGAAACAGGTGCTACTGGGAAAGAGCCAATAAGCAATTTATACATATTTACAGCAAATACCGGACACAGCTTTTTGCTTAAAATGCTGAATATTCAATGAGCAGCTCATTCTATGCATTACAAAAGACAGAAAGGCTAATTTGGATTTAATGTTGTAAATATTTGCAGAAAATGAGGGGTAAAAATCACAGCAGAAAAAAAATCCTGCTGTATGCCAGGGCTGGACAGAATGGCCCAGAGACACGCTGGGACAGAGCCAGCCTGGGTCTGGTGCAAGATCTGGTTCAGAAGGACATTGGGCTGCACCTTGAGATGCAAAGCACTGCTGTCCTGGGGTGACAGGGCTGCATTAGTTCCCTGGTAATTTTGATCCCAGTTCTTACCATCATTTATTCCAAATGTCTGATGAGTCAAGGTGAGTTAATGCGCTTATACATTAAGTCCAGTGCTGTTCAGAGCAGACCCTGAGCAGGTACTTTCTTTTTGTCATGGCCACTGTGGGACCATCCATGGTTCCTTGAGGCCACACTTCCTCTAAACACTGCAGGTAATTCAGCATCAGTACAAAAACAAGCTTTAAGAAGATGCTGAATCCAAGCGGATCAGCCTTGGACCTGTTCTGGATTACCCCAAAACTGACAGATTGGCCCATTCTCCATCTTTTGTCTGAAACTTGCTGCAATAAGCTGCTGGGCAGGAGGACTAATGCCCAGCTTGGCACAAGCAGGGAAAACTCAGAAGCCTCTTCCCTCCACAAACCCAGGGCACAGGCACAGCTACTGTAGTGGTTGAGAAAACCCACACTGATTTCTGCAATGCACGGTATAGCCACAAGCTCATCCTCTTTCTTTTTTAAATACTTAGAGGTCCTTTTTCTTGATATGTATATCTAGGTCTAATTCATTATAAACCCTGCCTGTGTCATTGAGCGTGTCAGCCATTTTTGCTTTTAATTGCCTATTTCTAGCATTAATGTGTGCCCATGTTCTTATGGAGGCTGTTAAAAGGTAAGCTCTTAAAGTTCCCAGGCTCTCGTAATAATGCAGAAAATACCGTTCTTCACACTGGCTAGACTGGTGCCATAATTACCCATTGACTGACTTAGTTTCAACATTATATCGTTTCCTGGTATTTGAAACATTCAGTTAAAAAAAAAAAAAAAAAAGTAAATAAATAAAAAATCTGATCCCATCAGGAAACAGAGAAAGTCCTAGAGCCTCTGAGCACTCCTTACAAAGAACTCCCTTAAAACCCTTCCATGAAAAAAAAATTAAAAAAAAAAAATAAAGGAAACTCGGCTAATAACACTTTTCCATATAAATAATGTAGATTGTAACTGGCCTTTGGAGGAGCCTGAACACAACAGAGGTCTCTTTGTAAGGCCGAGCACTGATTACATGCTGCTGCGTGCTTTCATGATGATAGCTTTTCATACTACAGCATCTCAAGTGTACTTAAAATTAATAAACCAGGCTGCCTCCTCCCGGGCTGCATCATCCCGGCAGACATGCCCTGAGATGGATGTGACCCTGGCAGATGTCATGTAAAAGGACCGTGGGCCTTTCCCAGCGACATTTCCAGGGCTAACAGGCAGCACGAGCTCAGGTCCCCGATGATGTTCTCCTCTGCCCTTATACAATAATAAAGGGATTAGACAGCACATCTACTTGCAATGGCTGGAGACAGGATTTGGTGACCTCTGAGGTTGCCCCTGGTCCTATTCGTTAATGAAGCAGTGAGATAAGCCCTAACGCATACATATCTTTGGGAGAAGAGATTGCTATTAAAGCCTCTTGCGAAGGCTTTAATCCCAGAGGTGTCTCTGCTGGGGCCGTGAGCAGCCCTGCTGTGCAGAGCTGCTGACAGGACAGCTCAGGCAGGCTGCTTTGCCAGGTAGCAGAGGTGTTTTCAAAAGATTCCTCTGTCAAAAAACAATCAGTATCCCCCTCTTCTCCTCCCCCCCATTACATATGCAAGAATAACAATTTTTTCTAGTTCCCAATGGGAAGATGTGGATGCAAAGTGGATGCTCCGGTGGAGCAGAGAGCAAAGTGGACCCGTGCAAACCTCTCCTGCTGCACCATCTAGTTTCATCACCCATTTTTTTGGGTGCTGGGGACTCCCTAGGCTCTTGTGTGAGTTAAACACAGCAGACATATCTTAGCAGCACAAGGAGGCCTGCACTTGCAATCCCTCCTAACAGGACCTATGTTCCTCATCTTTAAACCTGTCATACTCAGCTTTAGGTACCACCCTCTCTGAGGGATCTTGGTCCTCTTGGCTGACTGCACAACAAGGTGGCAAAAAGCATGCTTCCTTTTAAGCACATTAATGCCAAGAAGACCAAGTTTCATATCCTAAATGGGAAGCAGAATGCCTAAATCGGAAGGTGGGGGCTGAAAGGCACCCAAGAGTCCAGGCTCAAGTACTTGGCTTACAGCTGCATTTGGAAGGGAAAAAAATTAAAATGCTCGTGTTCTTTTTTAGCAAGAAATCCTTGGCAGAAGACATCGTAGTTTGCAAGCAGAGACAGATCAGCCCCTTAAGTGTGTGTTGAATTGATAGGTTATTGCTATGAAGAAACTACAAACCTAAAAGCTGAAAATAGCTCACTTGAAAATGCAAGCACGAACCTTGAAATTAAGCACAATATTGCTTCGCTGAGAAAACCGCCACAAAAGAGCTCTATTTTCTGACAGCCAACATCCCAAATTAAACAGCTTCCACATGTGTCAATAAAAGGCATTGGCTTCATTATTTGCAGTCCCTCAGTGACAATTTCTAGTCCCCTTTGGTAAATGTCATTACTGTTCCAGACAGACATCTGCACCATGGGCAAATTGATGGATAAATGCTCCTTGCCAGGAGAGTGAACTGGGAGGGACAGGAGATTCCTGATGCTGCAGGCAACTTTGCAAGGACAGGAGGTCTGGGCAGCCTCTCCCAGAGCCACATCATCTCTGCAGGTGGGGAGAGACCATTGGATCTCCACGGGGTGCTGGATAAAACTGAATTCTGTGTGATGCGTAAACACGACCTGGTCCAAAGTCCACTGGACCATCAGGGAGAGGCTCTGGGTTTCCCAGTTCCAGTTCCCCCTTCTCCCAGGTTTTCTACTGCTCTTCCCCAAGTGATTTTCAGGTCCTTTCCTCAGTCTGTCCACACTCAGCTTAGCTCTAGACATAACCCTTCCTTTTTTGTTCTCCACCAAAGTGAAGGTTATCAGTGGGTAACTGTGGAAACTGGAGGAGTTGTTCCCAGCATCGTGCAGCTGTGAGCACACATGGGGCACTCTGTGTGGATCCCAAATGGATCATTTTGAGGAAATCAAAGCTCTCACCTACAGCTTGTGGTGCTTCTGGTGGGGCCCAGCACAGGACTTGCAACTCTAGCGAACACCATCAACAAGACCTAGACCATGCAGAGAGGGACATGCTGGATACATCTGTCTCAGAAATGACATGTCCCTTTTTCCTGCCTATTCCCTGGCACATGACCTTGTGCACAGCATTGTGCAGTAGTTCCCAAATTAGAGGTGCTGGATGGGAGAGAAATAGCATATAATTTTGATCCAGGACAGTTGGCAAACCTTCGGCTTTATATTATGAACTCGTACTACGTTAAATGAACCCTCGCTTGGGCCTCCCTCCCCTTCAAACCATCCCACACTCAGTAAATCTACCTGAACAGTGAGCAAGAAAGATAATTTATCTCATTCCAGAAAAGAAAAAAATCTTGACTTAAAAAAAAAAATCTAATTGCTAAGCGGTTGATTTGGGTTGCTAATTGATCAGCAGAGCCATCGTTAACTGCAACACACCATTCCTGCCTGACATCCAGTGTCACCATGGCATGAGAAAAGGCACAAGAAAAGCAGCAGGGCTGACTCTGACCCCACTTTCTCCACTGGCCCAGGGCTGCTTCCAAATTCCACTTGCATAACTAACAGCAAAAGCAGGCCCGACATTTTCTGGAGCAAAACTGTCTTTGTGTTGAAAAATTACCTGCTAAACTCTGCTTTCCAGTAAATGCCAGACTGCTGCTTGTTCACTCCACCACTACAGCTTTTCTTAGTTTATTATTTATGACTCCTTTCAGAGTTTCCCACCTGCACTATCTCTATCAACGAGCATGAGATAGAAATCAATAACAGCTGTCCTGCCGGACGAATGGCATAGCAGCAGCTCTGGTGTTAGATCCCAGCTAGGAACTGGTAGATGATCCTGCTGAGAAAACAGGACCATTTAGTGTATGCTTGGTGGTTAACTCCATCTCACTCTTCTGCAGACCTGGAGGTTTTGGGGCTGGGTGTGTGAGGAGTGGGGAGCATGGGGAGCTGCTCATACACCTGGGGAGGGTATGAGGAGTGTCATAGCTGTCTGGTCATGACTGTCTCTTCTCTCCAGGGCACCTCTGGTTCATCTCTCCCCAAACTGCCAGCAACAGGGATTTCTACAGGCAAAATAGTGGCAGTGGAAACCCCATGGGACCAAGCACAGGATGTGCCCCGAACCCAGCATGGAGAAATACAGGGGAAAATGGAGAACAGAAAGCACAGAAGACCTGAGATTGCTTTAACTGTATTTGAATCCAAAAAGCTTCTATATAACAGAGAGTATTATTGATAGCCAAGGAGCCTATGGCTCCTAAACTGCATCCTCTGGAGGAGGCTGCACGTGTCCCTGTCTCCTGCATATGGAAATCTTTATGTGTCCCACTCTGAATTATAAGGCTGGAAGGAAATGGGGTAGTTCCAGGACTCTCTGCCAGGTCCTACCCTCAGGGCAGGAACCAAAGCTGCAAGTGTTGAGCCCAGGAGGGTCCATATGTATAAATTCAAGAGCTCTGCAAACAGCCAAAGGGAAAAACTTCCCTGTTACCAAAGAGTAGCACTGGCGTACAGCTGGGCTCAAGCAGGAGAGATGGAGCCCACAGACACCTGATGCTGAAGGCACATCCTTCCCTTAGCAGTTATTTATAGCATGAGTAATTGGTATACCAGACGTTATCCTCCTCCTCACACTTACTAGCAGTGAAACACAGGAGAGCCTGGACAAAACCTCAAATTCAAGCAGGATATATTGGCCTGAAAACCACCCACCGGGGTTTAAAGGCGATGGCCCGACAGGCTGTAGCAGTGGCTGGGGCTGGGAATTTCTCTGTGGGAGGAAATCAAGCCAACACCTCGGAAAAGGGCGAGGAAAGTATCCAGAAAGAGTCACGCATGAAACAAGAGACAGCAGCAGAGGTTTTTAGGAGACACATCCATCTGTGGGGGTTTTCACCCCCACATACTCCTGGTGCTGAAGATGGGTGTGTAAGACTCCTGGGATGCCTGTAAAAGCAGCATCCCCTCCCTGTCTCTAACTCAGAGGGCTAATGTAGTAATGGCAGGCTCAGGATTTTATAACTTGTAAGGCATAAGCATCCCCCTAAGAATTTTGTAAAATAATTTAAAAAGCCTCAAGTCTTATAAGGCAAATGAATCGTACAGCTGGGATCTGGTTCTCATTCTTCGTACAACCTACTCCTGCACTTTGTTCCAACCTTTAAAATAAATGTATGCTATATTTGCAGGGAGCCCTCTGCCATCACAAGGGAGGGAGAGAGGGAAGACTTTCAACAAAAACTCACAACTTCCACAGAAATCACACCTTCCTAAACACTAGAGCTCAGTGTGAGAGGTGGCAGCTCTACAGTTTGCAGGAACAGAGACAAGAAGCAGAAGACACTGCAAATACAGTGTGCTTTTGGCTCTGTGGGCCCCCACTAAAGCACAGCCCAAGTCCAGCTGAAACTGTGGTCATAGTTGCTGGGTCAGCAGCACCCACTTGTCTGGGTGAAAAGCTCACTAATTGCTTCAGGGTTTCAGTTATATATAGGGGAGACCTGCAGGTCCCTGTTGAGGTCCTGCCTTTAAGGGAAAAGCCACACTTTCACTGGCAGTGTCTGACTGAGACAAGCTCCCCAAACCACACATCTGAAGCAAGGGATCCCATCTCCTCATCAATCCCCAGCAAATGGATTACACCAGCCTAGCTCTGGGTATCAGCTGCTGTGCCCATACCTGGGAGAATGGGGCAGAGGCTGGCCAGGAGTGGGAAAGAGTTCAGAGAACTCTCTGGAGTGAGTTCAGAGAAGGGCAGCAAAGCTGGTAAAGGGTCTGGAGAAAATGTCTTGTTTAATCTGGAGAAGAAGAGGCTGAGAGGAGACCTTATTGCTCTCTACAGCTACCTGAAAGGAGGTTGTTGTGAGGTGGGTGTTGGTTTTCTCTCCTAGGTGACTAGTGATAGGACAAGAGGCAATGGGCTTAAGTTGTGCCAGGGGAGGTTTAGGTTGGATATTAGGAATGGTTTTTTTACTGAGAGAGTGGTGAGGCCTTGAAACAGACTGCCCAGGGAGGTGGTGGAACCACCATCCCTGGAAGTGTTTAATAAACATCTAGATGTGGCACTTCAGGGGACATGGTTTAGTGTTCCTGATCATATTTAATAGATGTTTGGACTTGATAATCTTGAAGGTTGTTTCCAACCTTTATGATTCTGTGAGATTTTGCTAAATTCTCTGATAAATGCGCAGAGCTCTTGCGGAGGCTCGCTGGCAACAGTAAAAGCAGCTTCGGCTTCAGGGTGAGCAGGACCAGGATTTCATCCCCCTGAGGAAGTGATTCTGTTTAGATTCTGAGCTACAAACTAAAGTAGACCAGGCTGAGATTTGTGGCCTGTGCTGCCATGGGGGGGAGGTTTGTGTGAAGACCCCAGCCAGCCTGTAGTGCAACTTTCTGGAAAAAGAGTTCATTACAAGAAGGCACTTTGTCTTAAACTTCCAGTTTGTTGCAATCCAGTGGCCTCCTCACTGCTGTAAGGGTAGGAGTTTTGATGTCTCCTTTGCCCAGCAAAAACCCTGTCATTTAACAGCCAGGAAAGAAATCCTTCTTTCCCCTTTTTATCCTACATCCCGATACTCTGCAAGCCAACAGGAGCAGTTATCAGCACGGCTGGGACTCTGGTCTGACTCTTGTCTTGTGCTGTAATTTCTGACCAATGTACCCACTGGAGTCCCAAGCTCAGGGACCAAACGTGGCCAGTCTGGCCTGGCAGGATCTGAACATTATCTCAGCCATTAAAGTTGCTTATACAAATACAGGAAAAGCTCACTTGAAGACTAGGAAGCAGCAAAGATCTGCTTCTTCATCTGTCTCTGTTCCTGGAGTAATGTCAAATTATCTGCTGCAAATGGAGAGCAGACTGTGGCACCATTCCATCTGGGGACACATATATATGAGTGTTTCCTTGTCCCTGTGCTGGCCAGTCAGCTCTTGTGGTTTCTGTAAAGATGACTTGAGCTGCAAAGAAGTGTCTGTGTCCTCAGCAGCTTTAACCATTTCCATGCCAGCTGCCCTGAGCATGAATTGAACCAGCTGTCTGTCTTTCTCCAACAATTGCAGTGCACAGCAAGCAGGGAAAACCCAAGCCCTGTACCCCACATCCAGCCCTTCTCAGGCAGGAGAGGATGAAAGAGGTAATAAACCAGCACGTGATGGACATCAGCTCTGTCAGTAAGCTCTCAGCTCCCATGATGATAAATAGAAGAGAAAAATGTAGACTGAGGAGAACATCTATCTTGTCAGGACAATTTGGCCCAGCCTTGAGATTGGGATTTACTGGATGGATTGTACAAGTTGGACTGAATCTTGAAACAGCTTTCCCTTTATGGCTTTGGTTTTCAGGCTTCAGCCACTGTTTCTGAGCTCCCAGTCTGTTTCCAGCTTCTCCAGATCTAGAGTAAGGTGTACAGGGGAAGTTCTCAGTCCACTACATCACCACAAATGTTTATGCCTGGAGCATATTCAAGAGCACCTCCCTGACTTTTGGGCAGTGGAGGCCAATGTCAAAAGCAGGTCATCAGCCATGGTGTCAGAAGAGCCCTGGGAAGGCAACAGAAGGGTGGACAACAGTTAGGTGGGAACAAAACAGTGACATAGCAAACTATATTGCACAGCTGGTAAACAAATTATAAATCAGGAATAAAATATGAAGCACACATGAATGCAGACCCTGCTGCCAATAATTTCCACTCTTGGCTCAATTACCATTGCTCTTTCTGCAGCTGCACACATGCAGTCATTACAGAGTGGTTCAGTTAAACACATTTTGTCGTCTTTTCATGCCTGCCAACTGAATCAAAGGTCTCCATGCAAGTAGTGTGCACCATGACACAATCTACAACACTTTCCTGGGGAGGTCTGGATCCCATAAAGCAATAAATTGATTACAGCACGGAAAGACATGCAAGATCCTCATCTTTCTTCTATGGAACAGAGTCACAAGTGTTGTCCTCATGAAAGGCTACATCTCTTTCTGTCAAAGGAAAAGCACTGAGTCTGAGCAAGAATAAACTGGGTTATGACTAACATGATGAAGTGGACTCATGAATAAAAAGTACTTTCCCTCTGGGATAATTTTCTGTCAGAGTTATCTGAGAACACACCTTGCACCTTCTTTCCTGATGAGAGTTGTGCCATGCACAAGGTCACACAACAAGGTTGCATGCTTCTGATCCCACACATTAGATGCAGGATGTCAGGGTGAGGCTGAGGGATTTGGGAGAACACAAGGGGCTGTTTTATGACCCCAAAGCCCAAATGTGTGAAGAAGGTTGTAGCAGAACAAACCATCAAAGTGGCCATAGACATCAGAACACAGATCCACCTACCCCAAGAGGGAATGTCTAGGAAAGAGTCTAAGCTCAGGGAAGCAGCTACTGATATTTCTCCAGCTTCCAGATGTTCTCAGCACAAGGATTTCCCAAGACAGATGTGGTTCCCATGCAGTTAGCAACCCTGGGTGGATGCCTCTTGCATGAACTTGTTCAGTGTTCTGTGAAGCCCCATCAATTTTTTAATATCTGCATCCACATTTCATCAAGGCTATTCCACAGGCAACAGTTTGTCATGGGAAGGTGCACCTCCTTTTTTTTCTTTGAGTTCCTCCTAGCTTCCTTGAATGTCTTTGTAGCAGGAAAGTGAAAAGCCAGTTCCAGTCCATCCTGGCAATGCCCATATGTTATCAGCTCTTAAGGAGCAGCCTGCATGGCACACACAGCACTCGTGAGGTTTATAGTTCAAGCTCTCCTTCTCCCAGTAAGTCTTCCAAAGCAGATGTCTTAAGATGCTCATCTAACAGAGCTAGAAGACATAATTGTTCTGACACTGATAAACACATTTGTAACCCTAATCCTAATTGCTCCATGACCTCTGTGATATTTCATCACGGGAAGCCTTGCCAGTTTAGAGTTTCCTCAGGTAAAACCATGCCAAACTTCTGGTGAATTACTGTCAGCTCATGTTAAGGCCTTCCCAAAGGAACTTGTCCATTGCCAGCAATAAATCTCAAATAATGGAAGAATTCAAAGTCTTCGTTCATCTACCCATGAGAAACCAAGCTGTTTAGAATGTTTTCAAGCAAAAACCTCCAGAATTGCCCAGGCGTTTTTGATGCAAACCCTGACATTGACACTCAAATATCAAGAATATCTGGCTAAAGGACCTATGTATCTAGACACATGAAACCCCTCCAGGTTGCAGACCCTCAAAGGCAGAGTGAAATGAGTCCCCTCAGGGATTTGCACATTCAGTGCATGATGAGTGACCCTCCATCACTTTTTCCACATAAGCTGGCATGAGCTGCAGGACACTGACCTCACATGTGCTTGGCTCTGTAATGCTATATCTGCGGGTGTAGAAAACAAAGTGATGCAGGAAAAAGTCAGTCCAGGAACCTTTCTATACACATCAGTAATTATACATAAATATATAGTTCTTTCTTCCAAGCAAGTCAAGACAACTTCCAAGAGTCAGCTGATAGAAATTTCAAGAGCGTGCCAGAGAAAGGTTCTCTTTCTAATTCAGATCTGGTCTTAAGCAAAGGTTTTGGGCTTTCTAAGTGGCTGCAGGGCCCACTGTTCTCATGCTGCTATCACAAGTCCTGATTAGCAGAATAATCTTGATTCCCAGAGGTGAATGTACACTTGGCCTGTTCTCTTTCTGACAAAATTCAGCTATAAGAGCAAGGTATCCAGATGCAGACTTGGCGACGTTCTTGAAACTTTGGCTGTTAAAGTGTTCTGGAAAGTGACTTACTAAGGGAAAAAAGGATGACCCTACAAAACCACTGAGATTTAAATATGAGAGGATCATCACACAATGCTATAAGCTCCCTGTGAATTAAGTGATGTTACCTCTTAGGGCTGATCGGAGCCCACGGTTTTACACTGCTTATTCACAGCCACAGGAATTTTCCCAGCCACAATGGCAAAGATTTAAAATGTAAATTAATGTGTCTATCAAGCTTATCCAGCATTATCCTGATTAGTGATAAGCATTTTCAAGGAGACTTTTGCACTCAGAAGTTTAACCCAAGCCCAGTTAGAGAGTAGGAGGGAATCAGACACCAGGAGAGCACATCTGTAGATGGATGCTGAGATGGTCCTGCAAGGATGCCCATGCAAAGTGCTTACAGGCGTGCATGTAAGTCAGACTGCACCCACAAAAGCAGCAATTTGGTGTCTCTGATGCATTCATTTTGTCTTACATTGGTTTCTTGGGAGGGAATTAGTTTCTTCTTAGCTTTCTGCCTCCTTCTAAAACATCACATTTAATCTCTGGGTCTCTTTCTTAGGAACTACTGTGCGGCTACCAAGGACCATCACTGGTCAACATCCAAGCTACTTGTTGTCCTCCCTTTATCCCTTGCCTTCTTATCCATTTTCCAAGACTACAGACAGCCTGTTGCAAGGACATCCTATTCTTCTTCCTGATTGTTTGCAGAGCAGCTAGTCTCAAGGTCACTTTTGTATATAAATTGCAGATATCATCATATTAGCACCACTATTCAGGCATTCAAAACCAAATCTAAACAGAAGAGCTCATCAAATTAGCTGTCCTCACGGCTGAACCTCACCATTATGCAGGGCTTTTTTTTTCCTTACTGATTCCAGTAGATTCATTACTATTATTATTATTTTTAATTTGGTTATATACAACTGCATGGTGTCTTTTAATTGTCTTTTTTTTCCAATTGAGCTGCCAAGGGATGTAAGCAAATTATATGCCTTAACAATTCTGCCTGCCACAGACAGACTTGTGTGGCCAGTGTACCAAAGACACTGTGAAAACATTACCTTTTACTGGAAGTGTAAACTCAATAAACCCCCAGGAGAGCAATAAAAATGCAGTAGCCAGCAGATTTAACAAGGACATGCTCAGTGCACAGTGTAATCTTATTATGTGCTTAATGCCCAGTGGAATTACAGGAATTTGATTTAGCAACATCAGATTTCAGTTTCTCAAATTATACTGACTGCTTATAAATTAAGACTGCGATTCGGGATAATTGCTTTTCATTTGCATTGGCAAAGCCCATATATTATATTTTTTCTCACTACACTGTTTGTATTTTTGAAGTGTCACAGAGCATTGCCTTTGGGACTTAAAAGGGAGTGAGTGATGGAGAGCTTTCCTTTGCATCAGTGACACTCAGGTTACTTCCCCATTAAATCCGGGTAAATGTTCTACTCTGGTGATCTTTATATGCTTGAAAGGTCTATTTTATGGTTTCCCAAACTTGACTGAACACATTGAAAGATGAGTGAGTTTCTGGTGAAAGACTCTGTCTTTCTCTCCATCAGTCTGAGCTGGGACAGCAACACTGGAGAGCCAGTGATCTGCAGATGTGCAGTGAAGAAATAAGTGCAACAGTGTCCTCACAACCATATCAACATTTTACTCAGCAGTGTTTTCTCTTCACATCACCCTTTTTTGGGGCTCTACCACTGTAGTGTGTAAATGAACTGGAGAGAATGAGGCAGTGAGGGATTAATTACCTCTGGGGTGGGGAGTAATGATGTCAGCAGGGCCATCCCTGAACTAGCAGGTAAGGGTAAAGCTTGCAGGACTGTGAAGCAGATCAATAAACAGTTATTGAACTGCATGAGGACATTATGAGCACTTGAGCTTTGGGGCAAATCATTTCACCTCAAGAGAAATGAATGAAATAATTAAATGTAATGGAATGACCAAAGGGCACAGGAACACCTCTGGAAGAAGACAGGAAATACTTTTGCTGCTGACTTTGGCTTCCATGTCTAAGACATCTGTATAATCTTAAATAACGCTCTCTATGTAAACTACAGTGTGCAGTAACATTGCTTGATTTACTGAGGACCATTCAGACCAGCTCATACAGCAGTAATTCCCCAGGATACTGACATATCCTGGGCTGGTAAACCTTCACTGCTCCAAAGTCATTAATAGATCATTACGAGTTGATTAAAAAATTAACAAGGTAACAATTCAATTAAGTGTTATACCATTGGGCAACAAATATAGCTGCAATTGGCAAGCACATACACAGACTGCTGAGCACGAAGCACTTCTGTTTAGTTCCTGCACAACACGT
>WUAM01000179.1:26161264-26183575 GCA_024336885.1 Actenoides hombroni
CAGAGGCGGTAGACCGGCGGCTCGCCCGGGGGGGGGGGGGGGGGGGGTGGGGAGCATCTTTTAAGCATTTTGTGATGGCTATGGCTATTTGCTGCAAAACACAAATATCATCCTTGTTTCAATGAAGTAGAACTGAACCAGCAAGCCCTTTAGCCTGTAATCAAGGCATTAGGTGGCAGCTGTAGATAACTACAGACAGCTACAGAATTTCCCCGACTCCAGACTCATTTGGAGATTTAACTCGTTCCTTAACAATATTGTGTAAAACAACAATAAAGTCCTCTAGCATTTTCCCAGGGTTCAACTCATATTTGCCAAGGGAACAAAAATATTGAACACTATCCCAGTAGGAGCAAGGCTTGTGCTCAGGGCTTTCCTGCAGTGCTGGGAGCCTCTTCCTGTGGTGAATAAGAGCAACTTCCTGAGGAGGAGCTCACAGCTGCAGCACTGCAGGACATCTCTACTGGTGGTCAGCAATAGCCCCAGTGCCATCACATAGCCCGTGCTGGCATGAGCCCATGACACCCTCACCACCTCTGCATGGCCACAAAAAGGGTTCCCCGTGGCTATGCAGAGCCCCAGTGTCCCCATAAAGCCATGGGGAGCCTAACCAGCCATGTTCAGAGAAAGATCTGCTCTGGAGCTGGTCCTTCAAAGCACAGAAGGGTTCACTGAGGATCGGCAAGAGAGAAACCCAAAACTCAAAGCTACTGCTCAGCACTTCCTGGCAGCTGAAACCAGGGAGACCTGTTATAGCACTTCTTCTATCTCTGCAGCTCTGGTTCCTAGAAGGCCTGTGTTCAGATCTATGGTTCTGTCTATATTTTGCATGCACTTTTAATCTGCCCCATCTGCACGTCGGGAGATGGAGTTCAGTCGCCTTTCCCAACATAACGCCTGACAGATTTATGTGTGTCAGTTCTGCACAGTCGAGCTGCACTCTGCTGTTAACCTTCATTAAGATGTTTTAATAATTGAATAAACGATGTGCCAGACATGCAGTTTAATCTCAGAGCATAACGAAACAGGGGACAATGACATTAACTGCAGCCTTAGAATAAATATCACCATAAATACCACTAAGCAGGTATCACACAAAAACACTTGCCCTTGACATTAAAAAACATGCTCAGCCACACTGAGAAGGGAATACAATACATAATACACGACATCTTATCTGCATCTCAATGCCATTAAATGAGCATGGTTAATGCTTTAATAATCTGCCAGGGAACACTGTGGGCTCTGCATCTGAGCTAACCCGTGAAATAGAAAAGTCTCTTATCTGTTGCCCCGAGCAAGATGAAATATCATGGTCTGCCCTTGGCAAAGAGGGATTTTTTGTGCAATGACATAGAGAGTGTTCAGGAGAATCCAGTTCATTGGCGATACTTCAAAGAGTGACACCAAATCAAGGGAGGAGAACAAACCCACAGAGATGATTATTTGTCCCCATGGAGGTAGGATAAGGGATCCCAGCGAAGAGAGGGGAAACGTCTAAGAAATGAGGGATGGACAAAGGGCTCTTTCCCAAGGTATCTCAGTGTATCTCATGAACCTGTCTGCTGCTGAGTCGGTGGCCATATCCCAAAGCCCTGTGCCCTGTGATGGCCACAAGTGGTTCTATCTCCCATAAATGTGTCTACCCACTTTAAACCCATTTATAATCTTTGACCTGTCCAGTTCTAGGATGCAGCAAGTGCCCCTCCTGATGCACCTTGTGAAGAAATACTTCCTTGTGGTTTTGATCCTCCCTGACCTCCTCCTGGACACCGTGCATGGGTGAGAGCTGTACTCCTGTGCTCCACACCCTGCGTGGCTTCACAGATCTCTATCACACCCCTTTCCCAGGCTTCCACTGTGTGGTGCTTTGTAACAGGTTTTATACTTGTAATCAGTGAGACTTAATCTGCCAAAAAGCATTCAGAACCTCCTTGCTTACCCAGGTGCAAACCTTGGGGAGGTGAAGCAAAAAAGACACTTTGAGACAGAGTGGGTTTGTTTGGATGCACACAGTGACCAGCAGGTTGAGGACATTCAGCCTGCCAGAACTCACAGGGCAGATTGGAGATTAATTTTCCAGCTTTTAATTTATCCGTCTCACCCAGGAGTTCAATGTTTTCCCTTCTTTAAATAAATATTTTTTTCTTGTGCTTATAATTTTTTGTGTTGTAATAAAACAGCTTCAAAGATCAAAAGCTCTTGGGGGGTCTTTCGGCACCTTCAAGGAATAGAAAAAAAAGCTGGGTTAGAGGGGGGCAACCCTGCTTCCAAGCAGACTTGCATGCACACATGTTTCCAACCAATGCTTTCATTTTGAAAGCAAGCAAAGAAACCAACTTGAAAGTCAGTAATTTTCTAATTTTCTTCCATGGGACAAAAAAACTTTAATGAGGAATTTTTGTTGGAAGATTTGTGAAGGCAAAATCCAGAGGCAAAGTCCAGGTACGATGCTTTCCTCATTTGCATTTACACCTGCTAGCAATCACATTGGAATTTGCGGGTATTTAAGCTTCCTGATCCCTGTCAACTTACTCTAAAAGGAATTCCAGATGTAGGCACCAACCTGATTCTTTAACTGTCCATGACCACAGCAAGGTTTGAGGACCATTTCTGTTTATTTGCCCATTTCTAGGGCTACTGGTCCTGTGAAGAAAATCAGCAAAAGCCAGCAGAAATCTGTTGGAAGATTAAGCTGTATAGAAAAAAAAATAAAATAAAATTCAGGTTCCCTTTGGGAAAAAACATTGGTGCCATTGAAATCCACATCAAAACTTCCAGTGAGTTTAATAAGGGCATGTTTAGGCCCTGTGCCTAGTTCTGCTGGCAAAGGAGAATTATCAGTAAAGGGCTAAAGACCCTCAATGGGATCTGATTTCAGCAAGAAATGAATATGAAAGGCTCCCCATTATAGCTCTAATTTTGGGTACTGCAACGTGTGATCCCAATCCAAACTGGGAAAGAGAAATCCAACAGTATAAAAGCCATTTTCCTCCATGTTTAGAAAGAAGCTGGCGTGTCTGAAGCAGAGAGTTAGTAAGCTGTGCTTACCCAAAGGAGTTTTCTTCATTTTACAAGTCCCAGCAGATTTTCTGCTGTGACAGAATCACTTTCTGCATAGTTTTTGGGTAACATGGAAAGCAACAGCACCACTGTTTTTACTGTTACCAGTGCAGAGAAGGGCCTGTCCCACTCCAGCTTTGGCTCCCATAGGATGGATTTAGTGCGCTTAAGCTGGATTTTTTGCCCTTCCATATCATTCCTTCACCTCCTTATTAATCTTTTAGGAACCTGTCCCTCCACCCTCCTGGCTTTCTCCTGTGACCAGAGAATGAACAGCCAACCTGAGCACACGTGGCATCACTGGTAGTGGCTGAGGGCTGATGCAGGAGGTGAGATGTGCTGCAGGATGTTAGAAGACAGAAGGGGACTGCTGTCCCCAGCCACATCTCCTGGCCCTCCTCTGCTGGGAAGAGCTGCCAAGCTGCTCCAGCAGGCAAGCAGCCCCACCGTTATCTCTGAGAGGGGCTCCAGTGTCACAGTGGGGGGAAACAGGGAAAACAAACCACTCACTCGCCCTGTCTCCAGGGGGGTTAAATGTGAAGTTTAGATTAAACAAACCATGTAATGAAATGTTTTACATTCCTATTAATGGGAATCATAGATGCAATCAGGAAGGATGAAGCACAGGGTCACATTTCCCCCTTTGGCACCGTCCCTCTCTCTCACACCCACTCTCATGCACCACCCACACTCACACATACACAAACACACAATCTCTCTCCTCCTGGCATGCTTCCTTGTGCATTTATAGCTGGGATGTGCTCCCCGAGTGATAACCCACCACACCAGTGCCAGGGCTGGTGAAGCTAACAGTCCATTTGGCTTAGGATTACCAGGTCTTCTAAAAATAATACAGAGCTGAGCATCTTTCATCAGATTTAAAGGTTAAAATCCAGGTGAGAACAGGTCCTTCACATTGGTATCCGGTTCTGCAGGCTACTGCCCCAATGCAAGTATCCCCACTGCCCTCTGCAAGCCCACAGCCCTCTCACCTTGTTCCTCTGTTGCATCAGCCTTTACCTTCCAAAAAACCTCTCCAAAAAAGCATTTTATTTCTAAGCCTAACTGTTTTATTGGAACAACGCTAGAACTACACTTTCAAAGTAGAGAAGACTAGGCAGAAGAGAAGTTAAAACACGGGGGTCTGCAGACCAACCTCCCTCCCTACCATGCCTGATGGTCACAGCCTTGCAGGGTGTCCTGGCTCCTGCTGTGCCTCACTCCACCTGAGCAGCAATGAGCTGCCCACGCACACACTGGGAATGAGTAGAATTAAACAAATACCATCTGCCACCACCACCGTCAGACTAGAGCACTGAGGAAACCACCGCAAACACTGAGAGAACTAGTAAAATGTCAGGAGGGTTAGTAAGATGACACCGTGTTCATGAGCTCTAATCTTGTTACAGCTATGCCAGGCAGTTAAATATTTTTTATTGAGGTGGGAGAGCTGCAGTTTCCCATGAATAAGGCTTTCCAGACATGCTGATTTTCTGTATTATAAATTCTAGAGCTGCAATTCCCAGTGAATGTCATTGGTTTTAGGTAATGGCATTTTTAGGGAGAAAATCTGAATGAAGATCATTTAGTCAAATCTGCGAACGAGCTGAGGGCCGAAACACCTTATTTAGGCCATGACGGAAATTAGTGGAATGGTACACTCCCGCAGAGGAGTGGGAAGATTAAAATGGCTACCTCAGCTGTTACTTCCTAACTCCCAAGCATCTAGAGAAACTACAACCTCTGTCTTGCTGAGTATCACAAATACAACAGGTACAGGATTTCAGTGGGTGAAGTACGACCTCAAGAGCAGCTCAGACATCTAGTATCCAAGCAGCCCTATACCCTGCAACAAGAAAGGACTAGATACTCCAAGGGCAAAGGATCCCAGACAATTCATAGAAGAGCAGCAGTTTTTATTGATGGGTGTTTATCTGGAGCCCAAATTCCCAGACAGATTCCCAAGCAAGACCCAGACAACATACATCTGCTGAAAAACAAAAAGTCCTCAAAAATCCAGAGGAATCCCTTTGTTTTAAAGGAGGACAAATCCACAAAGACATATTAACAATGTCAAAGTGCAAACACTGACATTAGCATGGGAAGGATGTCCTGGTCCCATGGATCCATGGTAGTGGGACCGTCATAGATGTTCCTAAATATACTTCTGTGCATAATCCCCTGCATGGCCATAGGTCTCCTTGCAAGATCTGGGAAGCACAGAATCACAGAGGTTGGGCTAGGGGCTGGAAGGGACATCTGGAGATCACCTCGTTCAACCCCCCTGCTAAAGCAGGTTCACCCAGAGCAGGGGGACCAGGATTGCATTATTCAGGTGGGTTTGGAATCTCTCCAGAGAAGGAGACTCCACAGCCTCTCTGGGCAGCCTGGGCCAGGCTCTGACACCCTCACAGAAAAGAAGTTTTTCATCTTGTTCAGATAGAACCTCCTGTGTTCTAGTTTGCATCCATTGCCCCCTATCCTGTTGCTGGGCACCACCAATAAGAGTCTATCCCCATCCTCTTAACCCCCACCCCTTAGATAGATACTGACAAGC
Organism: Actenoides hombroni; assembly: GCA_024336885.1. Taxonomy (NCBI): domain Eukaryota; kingdom Metazoa; phylum Chordata; class Aves; order Coraciiformes; family Alcedinidae; genus Actenoides; species Actenoides hombroni. The sequence goes on from WUAM01000179.1 coordinate 26,166,885, forward strand.
ATTAAGAAGATTCCTTCTCAATCTTCTCTTCCCCAGCTGTTGTGGCTTTCATTTAGGTAAATTATCACAAAGAGGTGCTGACCTAAGCACTTGGGAGGGGCTTCATCTGGGAGGGGCCACAGCCAGGGTAACAACTGAGCCAGCCAATGGGATATTTGAGAAAATACTGAGCCACATCCCTATATAAGGGCAGGGCTGACATAAGCTAGGGGTTCTTGTTTTCAGCTTGCTTTGGTGTGGCCAGAGCAGGAAAAGTTGGAGTCTTGGGCACAGGTAGAGTTTTCCTTGTTGCTATCACTTGCTTTGTCTGTCATTTCATTAGTACTGTTGTTTTCTTCTCTTTTTATGTTGATGTATTGAACTGTATCCCTCATTATCTTCATAGTCTCCCCTGGACTCTCTCCAGTAGCTCATTCCTCTCCCATTGAGGCCACACACAGGGCTTCTAGTGACAAATATCATCCCCTCTGGCAGCTGCTCCCATGGTCACTGTGCACATTGGGTAGAGCACTTTATTTAGCTTTCAGCCCCCCATTATGGCCACTACTCCCATTCACTTTAATGGACTTTTTTGCCAAGCTGAGAAGATGTAGCATTTGGCCTGCCATGCACTAACCTCTGCTAATTTTGAATGAAAGCGTTTAACAGGACTATCCTCCAGCAAACCGGGACTTTGCAGGTTTCCATTTTCACCACAAACACACCCGAGCACAAAAACACCATTCCCTGTGCCTGCCCCTTTCCAGCTGCCGTAGTTGGAGGGGGAGGCAAGGCCTGGTGTGGCAAACAGCTCCTTTTAATCATCTGATACCATGTTTCCCAAGGCTTCAGCAGTGCTGTCACACATCAGTAGCAGATCTGTTCAGCTGGGGTTACAGGAAGGTGGTTGTTTTTAGGGTACAAGGGCTCTTCTGCTCTCCAGCCAAATCACTGCAACTAACAAAACATTGCTGGTAAGCCATGTGTTACCAACGTATTCCTGATATAATCCAAGCAGATTTATTGTTGGCAGAACAAAGATTTCAACAAGACCCAATGTGATTTTTATTTTTTTTTCCAAAGGACCACACCTAATTAGCTGCATTTAAAGTAACATTCATTAGACCTTTTTTCCACAACAGAAACTAAACAAATGTGCATGCTGAGCAAGCAGAATTGAGAATTATTTTTTTCTTTGATTGCTTTCTGCACCCCCGAGGCTGAGTCTTGCTTTTTGTTATGAATGAGTTGACTTTTCTCAGGCTGTAACAATCCCTTTTGACTTTGCATCTTCCCTGAAATCTCTTCACGCCAAAGTTCTCCACCATTTCCTCGGGGAGCGTTTTCTGATATCAACATGCAAATACTGAGATCACAAACCCTGTATTCAAACCACACACTCCAACAAAGAAAATACAGAAGAAAAGCATCCTCTGCATCCTACCTCTTTGTACCTGTCCTGCTACATCGGAGTTAACCCCTTGTGGGAAGGACTATTTTGTTGATTGACCTGCTTGTCATCTGAAGGGATAATCCTTTTCTTGTGCAGGAGCTGTATCTCACTCGAGCACAGCCTCTCTCCAGCAAATCCTATGTGGGTAGGAAATGCTACATCTGGGTGATTTTGTCACTTCACGAGAAGCATCAGCTTGCAGAGATGATTTATTTAGTCCCAGATAACAAACAGACACCCCATTGATAATATCTCTAACAACATGTTCACCCTCCAGTAAGTTACCAAGAAAACACTCATAGATCATCACTTCTGCCTAAATCTCATTTAGTAACTCCATCAACCTCTCTCCTAAAAAGTCCCTGCAGCTCTTTAAAATGCTAATTAACCTGAAAATGGCTTGCTGGGGTTTTTTTTCCCCATCAAACCAGCATTTATTCTTTATTCTTATACTCCTATAAATAGGATAAAGCTATGCTCCCAAAAGGTAAATGGAAAAGTCTTCCTAAACATGGCACCTGACAGGCCTGCACATCTCTCTCATCCCTTCTTCAGGCTGTATTTTGTACCAAGATGCTGGGACATGACCTGGATGCCCAGCTCCTGGGCTGAGCAGCCCCATGGCCAGGCAATCCCTGTCGTGGGCTGCACCAAAGGATGAGGGGATGGCAAGAGCCCAGATTTCTATGGAGATCCCATGGGGTGCAAGCACAGCAATGTCACTGTTGTTGTTATCCTGATGCAGTGCAGATGTCTGTAAGCATTTGGGATGCTGATTGCTGTGACTCAGTGCTAAGGTCCTCAGCCAATTGATAGCATCATAGCACAGAGGATAATCATTTCTGATTGCTACAAAATACTGCAGGAAAAGCTGTCTCAGGGCTCTTGTTCCATTTTGGCATCTGCTCCATGCAGCATTACTCATCATCTACAGAGACCTCTTAGTCTATTAAGCAAGGAAGTTGAAGACTTCATCTTTTCTAATCACTGTACCACCAGTGCTGCTTGAGGAATGAATGCTCAGCCCAGCTCCCCCGTCCCCACCCAGCCTGTCCTCCTCTCCTCATGCTGAATACATTAACTCTGCCAGAAAATATTTGCGTGCATCAAATTTGGTGGGGACTGGAATCCAAGCCCCTAAAAGAGAAAAGGCCAAATACATATTAAACAATAGAGACAACTGAGTGTTCTGCAGCTTGGAGGCATGCAGTGTTCCCTCATTAAAACTTAAACATCAACTGAATTAATTATATATGGCAACAATAGGAACTAAACCTGGTCTGTATTTCTAAAGCATCCTAATTGAAACCAGACCTGAGTTTGCACTTCCTTTGTGGTCCAGGTGGATGCTCGTTGTCTTATGAACATAACAAGGGTGCTACAAAGGCTTTTCCCCAGCCCTGCAGCTCCTGTTCAAGATCACAGCAGTTTGCTCAGTTTGAGAGTTTTCTTCCTCTTATTATACAATGCAGGGAGAGGAAGCAGGGGTTGTTATTGCTGCAGTGAGCTTGCGCTTTTGATAATATTAAACTGTTTAGGTTGGATGTGAGGCCTGACTTTGTTGAGAACCATACGGTGCTTAAATGGTGTTGCTGCCTTGCAAGTCTGCAGGGTGGAAAACAGGGCCAGATTCCACAATATCTGCAAATTACCAAAGATGTGAATTTAATGAAGAAGGAAGAAAGATTAAGGAAGTTCTGTCTTTAGAGGCAAAGGTATAACTGAGCGCAGGAATACCCAAGGTGGACAGAAGAGGCTATGGCAATAAATTACACAAAGTGCTTAGGTGTGGATTTAACTATGAGCATTAAAAAAGGCTACTTTGAGAAACTTCGAGCCCACCAGCCTTAAGCTGAGCCACTCATCTCTCACAGACTAGAGGGACCATCATCACCATAAATCTCCTTTGATAATTATAATGAACATCATAATTTTGAGATTCTTATTTGATAATGGCCTATAGTCATCACCTGCAATATTTTAAAGCTTCCCTTTTATTATAACATAGCATTTGATGCATCAGGGTTCAGTCCTTAGTAGGTGATACTCCATCCTGAGAGTGCACTGCACCAAAGGGATCTCAGTCAGGATCTGTGGGACCAGCACACAAACAAGACAATCTCCCAGGAGCACCTACTATTTACTGCCTCTTTGGCAGTGCTGTATGTAGTTGGTGAAGTGCTGCAGCATTTTTCAGGATGAAAAGTGTCACATAAGTGTAAAATAAGACTGTTAAGTCTGAGAAAAAATTATATACTTATGGCCTGGAATCATTCTCTGCAACAGCAGGATTCATCAATCCAGATTTCCTGAGTGGCAGTGAGAACCATGGGAATGATTTCCCTAGTGTGCCCCAGATCATATATTGCTTTTCTGCTACATCAAGGACTTCTATAGAAAAAAAAATAAATTAAAACCCAAAACAAATAAAAAAAAACCCAAACCCCAACCCAGTTGTTTTTTTAAAGGCTCTTTAAAAATTATCTTTTCATTTATTCTAGTCATCTCAGGAAAGGCAGAACTACTGGAAGAAACATCTTTGATGTAAGGAATTCTCTACAACAGAACCAGAGCTGGCAGCTGAATTAATTGCCTTCCATGCTTGGATCATGGGGAAAGCTCCAAGGGGGCTGTTATCAAAGGACAGGGATGACTTCTTACAGCCCAGGCCTCCCAAGAGGTGGCACAGAAGTCAAGACTGTTCAGATAGTCTTATTAACATCTACATCCAGCACTGACAGTATGGCTGCTGAAGGCCAGGGCTCACGCAGGATGAACCAGCTCCTGTCAAGTCATGGCATTCATTGTCCATTGCTGTAGCAAGTCACACATGGAGGAGGTCCACCTAAAACCAGCCCAGATATTCTGTTCTGTCATACAGCAGTTTCAGTTCTCCAAAGGTTAAGAATCATCTCCTAATCGTCAGTGTAAATTACTGGGGTTCTATTTGTGTCTGCTTGTTCCTTATGTCCAATAAGTCCAACAGTTTTAATGCTCTCCCCTCAGGCTGGTGTTCAAACCAGTTGTGGAGTGAGTACATGTCTCCCCAGTCCCTCTCTGGTAACATCAAAATACCTTAAGGACTTTTCTGACATGGTGTAAACATGTCCCAAGAACCCCAAGTGATGAACATCCCACAGCCTCCCTATTGTTCTATCACAACATTTTGCAATCTTACATGAAAAGGTTTTAATCTAGATTGCCATTGCTACAGCTTAGGCCTCGCTTGTTTCCTTCCTTTTTGCAGCAACTTTTGATACTTGAAGACCATCTGGACATTTCAGTCTTCTCTGGACCACAGGTTCCCCAGCTGGTTCACTTCACTGCTTTTTGCATTGCCTCCAGTGCAATTCTTCCACCTGAACCTGCAAGAGACAAGTTCTTCTCATCGTACTCTGCCTCTATGTTTCATAGACCTTCAGCCATCTTTTTTTCACACCAGCCTTCCTAATGTTTCAGGACTATGACAACTAATAATATCCACAGTCATGTCTTTTCCCCTTGTCAATCCTAACTAGTTAGATAGTCCCTTACAGTGGGAGCTCCCATGATTCTGTACCCATGCTGTCCCATCCCAGCACTCCCTCTCCAAAGACACTCACTTTTTCCCAGAAGATACTCCAGGCCTCTGTGTCATGGTCCTAGCTAATGCTGTCTAACATGTCACAAGTTCTATGACAACTAATTGAAGTTCATATCAAGGTCGACTCTTGAATGACTTCCCCAGCAATTTCTTCCCGCTTCCCAAAATTCACCTTTGAGCAAAATCCATTAGTTCTGTCTTTTAGACAGTTTAATATCTCCTCACTTCCAACTCTTGTATTATTTTCCCCATCAGCTCACCTAGTCAATCTTCACAAGGCACTATATCAATTACTTCACTGAATCCAGCTAGGAAATGCCACAGATCTAATCTATGTCTAGAAAAATGCATTATTTTATCAAAGATATCAGATTGGTACAATACAATCTGTTTTGCTAGACCCAGGCTTCTGTCTCTCCAGTTTCTTATTTACCTCCATGCTTTCTTTTTCTCCCTATACCCATATAATTGAGGTCAAACTGTTGGCCTCCAACCCTTCCCTCTCCTCTGCTTACATACAGACCTGTCTTTCCTATGACTTTCAGTCATCACCTACTTCCCCCAGTTTGATAAACTCAAGAGCCACCGTTGCTGCTGGATGTGCAATGCAGCATTTTCTGTCCCCTGATCTGGAGATTTTCCACCTTGTCTCTATCCCCTCACCACCAGCCTGAGTGCACTCAAGTCTGAAATTGGCTCCTCTCATGAATGTGGTAATTTCTGCACCTACAACCTCATTATCACTCTCCCACCTGGTTTAGCCTTAATGTTCACTTTGCTGCCTTACTCACAACTGGGCCAAGTGATTTGATTTGCTTTCAGGCCACATTTAAGGTTATTTTTGATATCAGCCTCAATCTCATTACTCAGAAAACTTTGCTCCATTCTGTTTAAAATACAGTGATTGAACAGAGCTGTATTTGTTTAAATTTTCTTGATGAAAATACACTCTCATGGTGCTAGCAATGCCTGTTTATTTTTTCCAGACCATCAGCACATGTGCTGCTTTGCTGACGAGCCTTTCCTTCACAAAGAGGGCCAGGTAGTCTTTTCCTTGTAGACATCTCCTGCAAAGGGATATCAATGGAGAATGGTTTTAATTTTCAACTCCATATCAAGAGCTTGAGTCAAATCATATCCACCTAGCCTTTGGGACACATTCCCTCCTTGTTGTAATCGCAGAACCACTGATTTCTATTTCCAATTTCGACTTCCAAATCAAATTTATAACAAGAAAGCCCTGAGGAGCCCTAGGGTGAACAGCAGGTAATGAGGAGGAGTGAAAAAGACAAATAAAACTGACATGGCTTAAAATGATACTGTAGGGAAAGACCAGGGAGATCCCTCAAGCATCCAAAGGAGAGGTGGGCAGAGCCCATCTGTCTGCACCCCGGGCACTACTCTCTTAAAAGGGTGAGCTCCCAAAATAGATGAGATCATTACAACCAGCAGCTAAGCCCTTCTGTGGTGCCTGTGCATGCCGTAAAGGGGGGAAAAAAAGTGCTTCTCCTAGCACTGGAGAGGTTTGCCAAGGAAAGAAACAACTGCTGGCAGCTTCAATTCCTGAACATGTTAAAATGAGCGTTCAAGTCTTGTCAGAAAGACAAATTAATGTCCAGATGGGCTAAATCTGGTTCATCCAAATGAATGGAGCTGTTACTGATTGATACCAGTTAGGAATATGGCCCACTGCCTAGTACTCAAGCACGGGCATTCACAGTTTTTAAGATCCAAATGCTACAGGATGAATAATCTGGAAAGTCTCCTTTGGTTTCAGAGTTGTTATATTTTTATTTCTAAATGTTTGATGAGGACACAATTTGCATATTCTCCCCATTTCCATTAGCAGCAGATTATGGCAGGGAAGCAGCAGGTTTTATCACATGTAGAGGTAGCACTTTGCTTTGGCATCTGTAATGCTGGACAACAGTTATTTCCTCCTGGGCATTTCCAGTCTGTCTTCTGGATTCGTTTAAGTCAGATGGTCAGAGCTGTGTCTGACATCATACTGGGACAGAGCTTCAGACCAAGCTAACATTCACTTCCCTGCAAAATTATTATGCTTAAGCAGGAAAACAAGCCAGGCTGCTCCAAACCAAATAGTCCTGACCTGAAGCCCAGGAGCACCCATATGTGCCATCTAGGGTTCTGATCAGATGCTGTCTGAGGGGTCAGGGAAGTCATTTGAGATTTAATTACGAAATAACAATGTAAAGGTCCTTATATGGTTTGCACTGCCTGCATCCCACAGTCACCTAAATACCTCTGCTTTGCTGAGGTATGTAGGGCATAGTTATCTGATAGCTTAAGGGTCAGAAACATGCAATTGTTTGGGTGCTCACAGGAGACAGACACACTTAGGAAGCTGGACTTGGGTTCTCAAGTGACTCCATGTTTAGTCCACCCTCTCCCCTTCACATGAGCCAATTCCCCTTCCTTATGCATTTGAACCCCTTCCTGCATATGGGAAATTATTTCTCTTGCAAAAGTCAAAATCCAAGCAGCAGTAATTCTGAAACAATACAGGAAGTGTTTAAGTGGGGACCCATAATCCTAACTTTGGTCAATCTCATTGAAAATGACACAGCAGAGCATGAAAGGCATCAGAGGAAAAGGCAAAGCTACATCTCTGGCTTCTGAAGTCACCTATGTGCTGTGAAAAAGCAGACTGCTTTCACATGGAAACCACAAAAGCCAACTCTTCATGCTTCTTGGAGGAAAGACACTCCCAGCAGAGCCTCCTACCCAGCTTCTTCAGACCACCCTGCACCTCTGCCAGCCAAAACATCCCTGATAGGGACAGTCAGAAGGGTTCTTATCAGCCTCTCTCCATTTCTCCATTGTTCCTAAAGACTTTGAAATGCTGCAGAAATTCTCAGCATTTCAATCTGACCACAAACCTTCACTAAACAGACTCTCTCAGCACTTATTATGAGTCCATTTTCTGAAATGAATGTGATGGTAGTCTAATTAATATCTGGCAGGAAGGAAATGACAGCGACTTCTTACGCTGCTGCCTCCCTGGCTGGTCAGCTATTTCATTCCTCTATGCATCGGTCAAAACAGAGTTACAGAAATTGCAGCTAGTGTTTGACCAAAAGGTGCACCAAGCTGACACGTCAGTTTGGATGGCAGGGGAAAGGGTGCTTCTCCAGGAAGGAGACATTGAGAGGGTAAGGAGTGACCCTCTGAAAATCTTTACTGCAAGTTTCAGTCAACCGAACATCTGGCAAGTGTAGAACTTCAATGGAGAATTTCACATAATACAGCTTTTAAGGTAGCAGAAAAAAAAAAGGTAAATGAGAGTGAGGAGAGTTAAATAGCAGCTATTAGAAGAAAAATAATCTTGCCTTTTATACCTCTTTTCCATTTTTTCCTACTTTTTTTTTTTCCCCTTCATCATTTTGGCCAGTGAATTTGATGTGCTAAACCCATCCCTAGTGGAACTATACCAAACCAGTATTTATATGCCACAAGAGCAAGTTTTCATAGTAAAACCCTAGTTACAGGCCACAATGACATTACTTATTTTTCTGTGTTGCTGTAACATATCAGGTGAAGACTTGCTTCGAAAAGTGGATATAATCAGTGAAATGAGAGAGCCTAAATAAGTGTTTATCCTATGGAAATCAGAATGACTTCACTAAATAACACTTCTTGCTTGCAGTGAAAAAACATCTTTTGTCTTCATGATACAGCAGCATCAAAACAGTATCTTCAGAACCAATTTTATGTAAAACACCCATTTGCAGCTGATTAGATGGGTGCACTATTTTGATTTCACCTCAGTTCGAATTTTACTCTAAGGCCCTGACCTTTTTAATACGTGACAATATTCATGTAAACATCGCTCTGCTTCTAATGGGCACCTGTGAGACTGATTAACCAAAAATAAGAGTGTGCATTAGGACACAGAGAAGATCATTTCACATGGAAATAGCTTGAAAAGTGTTTGAGGACCTGGCCAGGGAGCGTAAACAACAGCGTGTGGATGAGGAAGAAGTCAAAGCACTAAGAATAAATTACAAAGAGGTCGTTAGCTGCACAGTTGTGACAGCTCTTCCACACCTCAGAAGTTGCTCCTCACATAGTTTCAAATAATAAATACATCCATAAAGCATCTGATGGAGTTAGGGTTGGTTAAAAGAATGCTGTACTTACTGGAAAGCCTAAGGTGTAATCTACATCAGGAGAAAAGTACTGTACTAGGAAACACTGCAAATTACATTAAAATATCAAACACTATTTCAGGTACAACACTTCTTCATTAGCTGAGGTTAAAGTGCCAATGGATATGTTTTTGTAGGGCAATGACTCTTTCACCAGTAGAGGACCCATTTCCAAAATTCATCATGCACTGAAATTCTGATCATTTCAACTTATGAACTCAGAAAAATGAAGGCTGGGTCCTGCATGGTGCTTTCTTTCCTCCCACAGCACCGTTGGGTGGATTGTTTTCTTTACACTCCCTCTGTGCTCCCTCTCTTTGGGCCTCCACCACCTTAAGGGCAATATCACGTCTCTTGGCTTGCAGCATGCTATTTCTGGAAACACCATCTTGCAGAAAGCTGTGGCATGGAAGTTATGATTCATACATTTCATAGGAGCAGAAGTGTTAGTGAATTTGGGCAGGTGGCGGGGTGGCACCACGAGCGTGAGGTGGCATGACAGATGTCAGCAGCCAGAAAAATAAGCTCCAGAGGTGCAAGACATGAAGAGTTACGAGCCCATGGGGAGTTATAGCCACTTACATCAGATCTGGGAAACTGGGCATCATGAGCACACTGACATTTAATATTTTGACTGCCATTTTTGCAGCTTATGTCACAAGAAACTGCTGTGTCCCCACTGTCTTCTGTGTCTGAAACTTGTCCCTTCTTGGCTTCTGTTTGCCTCTCAACTCTGCCTTCACCACCTCTCTCACTCCTTCCACACCACTGCTGAGGCAGGACCAAGACATTACACCATTTCCCCTGCAGCCTTCCCTTCTCTACAGCCTTGGCCTTCCTTTGTGCTACCCCTCACTCCTGGCACTTGCAGCTCCTTCCCTGCTTCTATGGCTTTCTCTCCCTCCGGCGCCAGTCATTTTTAACCAATTCAATTTAAAGATCCTAACTAGGCAGTCAGTGCACAATATCAACAAGAAGTCCTTTGCAACATTGCGTGGTCCAAGGCACTTCAAATCTGAAATATTCTCTTAAGTGATAAACTCCTCAGCAGCCTTTGCCCAGCCCTTGCATTGAAAATTGTTGAGGTTTGTAATAAATCACAGCTTCCACTAAAGCCAGAGCATGGCCCAGTCTCAGAAAGGTGTTGGACCAACTCCACAGCTGCTTTCCAAAGCATCCATCTTCACCTCACTTCGCTTTGTGCTGCAAATAGGGTTTTCAAACCTCTTTTTCAAACTGTTCTGAAAGGACTTTCTTATTCTGAGGAACAGTCTTAACAGGGAACTTCTCTTACATGGTGGGGAGAATGGGTGCTCCTCTGTGAGCTAAGGGAGAGACAATAGCTCCTCTAACAACGACTACCACCTGTCCAAGGCTCATGACTGCACAAGAAGAGGGAGCCCAAGGGAATAGGAAGGAGAGCTCGACAGAAATTAGGTGGCACAAGGAGGGTTAATAAACCTGCAAGAAAAATCTGGCAAATGAGGGAGAACAAAACCAGCCACAAAAATGCTTGGACACCTCTGTTGAAAAGAGGGGCTGTCATTATGGACGACAGTGTCCCATGTGAGATGAGGCAGCAGTGAAGGATGCTGAGCGCTGCTGGTGCTCTCCTTGCCACACCAGCAGCTTCACAGCCTATCCCGGGCACAGTGCGATCGAGAGCCCCCAAGGTTCCGAAGGCCAGGACAACACAAGCCAGCTGGACCCCATTTTCTGGTGACAATCCACAAATCCTTCCCCTTCACACGTAGGATCCCATTCATTTCACTGTTCTTCTCCGCGCTGGCCATCTCTCATATAAACACTGCGTAGTGTGTGTGGCGCGCTGCAATACTTCAAGGACATCGGAATGCACTTTATCAGCACTTTTAAACACTGCAGCTTTATGAGGGGAGTCTGAAAAAGTATTTACCATTCCAGACTGTGCACAGATGTGCTTTTAATATAACATCCTGATGTTTTTCTTCTCTTGTCGTGACCTCTTGCTGTCCAGGCAAGGGCACTCTCCCTTCTTTGTACCACCAAATGCTCCAGGAGCTCTCCCTGGAGCACCAACTAACAGGGATTTCCCTGACATGAAGCAGCTCCTTCAAATCTTCTGCTGATGCTCTTCTATGGACACTGTGAGGTTTGCTTTATGGGCAACCTCCTTAACCATTTGCGCTTGCCACACGGTTGTTTCCTAACTGATGTAGCCAGTATTAGTATCTCTCCAAGGACCTTCCTCCTGTGCATCAACCATGTGTGCAGAGCTGTTGATTGCTCAGTGCATGGCATAACAGGTCATGAAGATTGCCACGGACAGACGGATGACCTAGGGCTCTTTTGAGCTCCTTCTGAGGCTGGAAACTTGAGATGTTTGAGACTAAGGGGAAATGCCTCCTGTGGTGATGATATCACCCTGTTCTTCAAGGCAGAGGCTATGAAGGCTCTCCTCATCCCAGGAGCATATTTGACCTCCGGCCTCAGCCCTGCAGTAGTGAAAGATGAACAATGAAAAATTCATCCTGGCTCTCCTGGTTGTAGTGGGTTAAGGGAAAGAAATCCTTTCCAACTGAAGGGAAAAAAAAAGGAGAAGACTGCAAAGGACAAGAAAACATGAGGAAGAAGGAAAGAAGAAGAAACTGCAGAAAGGACTTCCCTCAGGAAAAGCAAGAAGCGCTTAAACCCATTTTCTCTAATTTCAGCTGCTGCTTTTACAGCTCCATTTGACAGAAGCCATTTCCCAGCTTTATTCTCCTACATCTGCAACGTCTCTCTCTGATATTTACTATATACGTAGAACCTTCCAGGTGTTGAGCCAGGAGAGCTGACAGGCCCAGCAAAGGCAGAAAAGCAAAGGCAAAAACCCCGAGCCCTCTCTGGTGCCAGCTCTCAGTGGCTCCCAGTGAACTGCTCACAGAGAAGTGGTTGTTACCAACCAGGGTCTTCCACAACACAAAGGGCATCATCCCATCCAGAGGCTGCCACCTTATGCTAGTCTTAACTAGGAGTTTACCATCCCCATTTCCAGAGTAGGGCTCACACACTTCCCCAGGGGTGTTGCAGCTGGTGGCCTGAAACCTCAGCACCAACTTGGGGCTGCAGCCACAGGTCAGTTGCTAACAGCTGGATGAGGTTCACTGTGACCACTGTGGCTGATCACAAGCAACACAGCACAGGACAACACATAAAGACCATAAGCTTTATGAAAGACAAGAACGTAAAATAAACTCAGCAGGACCTGGCTCAAGAGGAGCGTGATTTGTTCCTATGTGAAGATCCACCTGAGACCCTGTAAACTATTTAATCCCCGGAGCTGGGGCCAGCTCCCATTTGTGTCAAGTGAAGATTTTCCATTTACTTTAATGGATCTGGAATAGGCCCAAGCAGAGCTGTATAATAAGCAATGGTTTTGTTCAACAAGAGAAATAGCCTTCTCCCTAATTCTCTCCCACTCCTCTGCACCAGTTGTAAGTCAGAATCTGCCCCTTCTGCTTTTCAAACTGAGTGTTCTCCCGAGGAGTTCAGTGTTTGAAACAAACTAACCAACCAAAGTGGCATATTCAATGAGGAAAGAGGTTTATCTGATTGCCGAGGGCAACAGCTTCAGATGATGAGCTGGACTACACCCGACTCAAACAACTGCTCATTTTCTTAAGAATGCCATGTTGATTTTATACCCCTCTTAGTTTCTAAACTCGGAGCATCATACCTCTTGGATATATTTTAAAAACATTTCTTATCTTGGAGCAGTAGCAGAAGCTCAGGCAAATACACAAGTTGGAAAGACAACAGAAACATTTTGTGCCAAGGAAGGATGGATGTAAGTGAACCTGGCTCTAATAACCATGGAAACAAAACACATGTTGTGCAAAAATGATTCACACTATTTTGAGGACTGTTCTGGAAGGCAATAACTTACTGCCTTGAAGGCAGCACGGTAAAACACATCAACCAGAAAGCTAGGAGAGATGGGTCACAGAAGGAGTACAACTTGCCCTTATTCTTTCTAGGACCCAACTCGGACTCCAGCTGCCAAGAGCATGCAGTAGTGAAACCTCAGGGGGCACTGCTGAAGCCACTGTCATCTTTTCAGCCAACCTGTCTGCAGGTGGATGTGCTGCCAATGGTGGGACTGAGCTCCTTCCCATAAAGCTACATTCAGTCAACCCAATCACTATAAGCCTCAGGCTGTGGGTTAAAGCTCTCCATGAAGGTCTGCATCACTCTCTGCATGCTGGGAAAGGGAGCAGGACACCGGAGACAGCCACCAGCCAGCACCTTTCTAGTTCTCAGCTGTGAGTTTCCCCCAGCTCACCATGTCAGTTCATCCCACAGGTAATCCTTCGTCTGATGAAGTGTCGAAGTTCTCCAGCCTGTGAGCTTTGACTGAAAGATAATATATAAAATAGGTATTACAACATTCCCAGATCACCTTCCACAAGGTTGTCCCACAGCATTGTCAGCCTTCGGCCCCCAGAACCTGCTCCTCCTTACACTGTGCACATGTGGGACCTTCTCTGCTCTCCCCACTTCTTACACTAACTCCTCACCAAACAAACAAACAAAAACCACATGTACCCTCCCCTGACACCCTGTAAAATGCCTGAGAAACAGTGATAGCATTTAATCCTCCTGGCAGCACATTACAGACGCTTTCAAACTCCAAACAAGCTCTACACTGCCACAGCTGTACTTGTGAAATTATTTATCATGGATTGGTTTATAGAGTCTTTTATAAGCGTCATGTTGGCTAATAATGGCCTGGAGGTCTTACGTCCTCTGGTGTGGCGGACTGCATGTTTACGAGGCTGGGAGCTTGACTCCTGGAAGGGATTTGCAGTCTGGAGCCATGCTGTCTGCCTGTCCGTATGCAATGAATATCACTTATGCATTAAGAATTGCACTGGCTGAGTGCTGTGCCTCGAGCAGGGCTGGACTGGGTGATGGAAGCCTGTGTCCCATGAGAGCTGGGTCACATATGGCTCATCCCCTCAAGTCCTGTCTGAAGTCAAGTATTTTTCATGAGGAGTAAAATCAGAGATGTGCTTGCATCCAACAGTGCCCCAGAATCAAGCAGATGCTGGCAGGGTTTGTTGGAGCAGCATTTTTTTAGCTCTGGTACATCAGCTCCAGGCAAAGTCCAACCTTTTGGAAATTATTGGAGGCTTTGGGAATTTTCCAGTTGCTATCCACCTCAGGGATCTCAGTCCAGGGACCACCTCCTCTCTCCATCGCCCATGAGTGGCTACAGTAAATGATCCTTCCTTCAAACCCTTCAGGAGGTGCTGATAAAGCCAGGCCTAAGAAAATGCACAGTTTACTGTAACAGTCAGTTCTCAACAGATATTAAGAGATGGGAAGCAGCACGGAATAAAAATGTTGTCCACGGATGACAAGCTGGAGGCTTTTCACTTGATGACCTAAAATATAGGTATGTCTATGACATTAGAATCAATACACTGGGATTTGTGGCTTATAAAATAATACCCAGCTACAAATTACACAGTAGCTGTAAGATTAAAAGTCCAGAGATGCTGGTAATAGCTTTGTTAGGGAGTTTGAGTGCATGTGTTTGTATAAGCTTATACATAAATGTAAAACAAACACAGTGTGGAAGAGGAGAAAGCTTTTCTACAATTTCTTTTCTATTTACCGTAACAAGGAAGAACCACAAGGGAAAAGGTAAAAGCTTTTGTTTTGGAAAATGACTGCCAGCTTTGGAGAGATGTAACTGACAAGCAGCAGTTAAGTGCTAAGTGTCTTAAAAAACCCTCCTTTTTTCAACTAAAATTTAAAATAAAAAAATAAATGAAAATGCCCTTTAGAGGTCCCTTCCAACCCTTAACATTCTGTGATTCTGTGAAGCAAAGAGGCATCCACAAGAGCACTGGGGTTATTTGATTCTTCTTCTCTTCTCTTCTCTTCTCTTCTCTTCTCTTCTCTTCTCTTCTCTTCTCTTCTCTTCTCTTCTCTTCTCTTCTCTTCTTTCTCTTCTCCTCTTCTTAATGGTGAACTTTCTCTAGGGAGTAATGAGAAGAGACTGAATTCTTCCTCTCAATTCAGCATCAAGAAAAATCTTCAATGAGGAATGGGGAACTACAAGTGCCAGCCACAGTTACTACCTGAACACAGGGTTATCTCCTCTTGCTCTGAGAAGAGGGAAGGAGGCAGCATCCAGGACTGCTGGACTTGATCCAGGGAGCAGCAAGCAGCTGGCCAACCCTGCATTAGGCAGCAAGAAGCAAGCGGATGCAAACACAGGCATGTCATGGCACAAATGCAGGCACCATGGCTTGAGAACCAGAGAAATATGCTGATCTGTACAAAGGCTGCACTGTCAGCTCTGGTAGATCAGCACATCTGTTTTAACCTCAGAAGAGAGGTTGTTTCTGATGTCTGCTCTGCATGAGCTCCACAAAATAGGGAAAAAACAGGCCACAGCATCACCACATCTCATGATCACGTCCATGAGTTTTACAGCCCTTTCATACTGCAGGAGCAATCAAAGGAGGTGGGTGTACAAGTGCATCTTCCCCAGTTGACTGGGCTGATGCTGAGCACAGAGCAAAAGCAATTTGTTTGGATTTCCTGCCTATGTGAGACACTGTCCTCATTTTTGTTACCTGCCCAACACCATCTGCCAAACAAACTCGCTGACACAAGGCAGGTACTCATGAGGTTTTGCAGTCCCACCTCCCCACTCTGTGCTTTTCTTACCTGCCATAGCATTTCATATTAGCCACAGAAACCAGATGGCCCCAACATGAAGCCAGAGCACGGCAATCTCTGTTCTTTCCATTTTCAAAACTTCCCCTTGAATCCATTATTCATACAGGTCATTCTCTTGCAAGGTTAAATGAAAACCGCAGCATGCTCTGTACTTGCCAGATAAAATTAGAGCTTTCATTGCACAGCATTCAGACACCCTTCTCTTTCTCCATGGGAAGTCACGAAATTATCAACAAGCCACTTAAGTGTGACAGCAGAGAGGATTTCAAAGAGACATTTAGGAGGAAGAGAGCAAGATAGGTACACCGGAAGCTCATTCCAGTGAGAAAAAGTAAAATAGCTAAGTTGGAGAGTAAAAAGTGCTTGTTTAACAGTATAACCAGCAGGTGAGAGGATGACATTTTCTAGGAGAACGGAAAATGCTTGGGACAAACTTCATACAGCACACAAGAGAAGATCCAGTTCAGGAGATTTAGGGACTTTTGAAATGCTAGTTGGCTTAAATATGTTCTCTCTTAGAATCATAGAATAGTTTCATCTGGAAGAGACCTTCAAGATCATCAAGTCCAACCTTATTCCCAGCCATATCAAACCCACTAAACCATGTCCCTAAGCACAACATCTACATGGCTCTTAAACACCTCCGAAGACGGTGACTCCACCTCTCTAGGCAGGCCATTCCAATGCCTGACAACCCTTTCTGGAAAGAAATTCTTCCTAATATCCAGCCTGAACCTCCCCTGGTTCAACTTCAGGCCATTTCCTCTTGTTCTATTGCTTGTCACCAGGG
>WUAM01000179.1:26183773-26209070 GCA_024336885.1 Actenoides hombroni
ACACAGTATTCAAGGTGCAGCCTCACCAAAGCCGAGTACAGAGGAATGATCACCTCCCTGCTCCTGCTGACCACACTGTTCCTGATCCAGGCCAGGATGTTGTTGGCCTTCTTGGCCACCTGGGCACTCTGCTGGCATTCTTGTTTGATAGCCAGAGGGCACTGAAGACCAAGCTTTTATAAAGATGAGAGATCTTGGGGATGCAAAAGGCACTGAACTAAGTGAAAGGACTATTCATTTTATACACTTCCTGAGTGCACACAAGATTCTCCAACTGCAGAGCTCTGCCATTGGTCTTCAAGCTCAGTATCTAATACTATGTCATTCTTCTAACACTAAGTAGTGCTCAATCCACTCTCCATTACCACAGACAGCCTTTCTCCAGGTCACAAGCTCTACAAATGTCAGTCCCAGATTCTTATTTTGGAACTGTTGGCCAAGTGCTTAAGGGCAGTGTCCTGGCACTCTCCATTATGGTCCATGGACAGAGGAAGCAACTAGGATTCGAGTGGCTTCATCATGCATGAAAGTCAATCCTGAAATAAAATCTTGGTAAAACACACTAGTCCTCTCTTCTGCTTTGTGGGCAGGTCCCCCAAGTCTTTCCTTTTACTGCAGATACCAAGAGAGATGCTCTTGGCTTCCTTCCCTTTGCTCACCTCTTCAGTGTGAACTTTAAGTGCTGAAGTTATTTTCTTACAAACCTCACAATTTCTTGGAGGAAAACAGAAGGTCTGAGGAGCAGAAATGGGTTCTTTATTAATTATCAGCAAAAATGAGAAAGGAAACTGGAGTTGATGCTCCCAGGCTTCCCAGATCTGGAGTTTGCTGGAGGCTGTGCCAACTCTGAGGACCATACAACAGCTGTACTTTGGCAATGCAGCATAAACAGCTATTTGCACATAGGATGGATAATAAGGAGTTTCACAAAGAATTTAATCAGAATCCTTAAACTAATGACTGCAAATAGCTAAGTGTGAGATGATCAGGATAAAGTGATATGATATTTGTATTTCTGCAGGACCTGTGGACACTGCTCATTCCTTCTCTTGATAGACAGCTTTTGTTGAATGGAGTTAGTACAGCAATGCAAGGCACAAAACAGTCATTAGCCTGAGTAGAAGAGGGAGAAGAACAGAAGGAAATCACCAGCCATTATGCATGGAGCAAGCTCACCAAAGCAGAATATCACCATTGTTACCAAGAAGGCTGAATTTGCAAAGAGAAATCCAGGAGCTGAAGCTCAGGTCAATGTAGACATAAGGCTGCTCAAATATTTAAGACATAACCAGGGTATGTTGGGGTTTTTGTCTCATGTTGGCTGTGCAGAGCCTGGAAACATATCTGGAAGCCAGCAAGACCTAAACCTTAGAGTACATCTGCTTTTGCCAGCTTTCCAGGAAACATTTACTTCTGATTTCACAGTTCCAAGCTCAAGCTGTCATCATCATACAGCTCACTATAAAACTAGGAAAAGAGGTTCTTATGCTATTATCAAAACCTTTTGGGAAATGAGGAGAAAGGAAGACAGCTCTTCTAGTAGATACAAATACTTCAATAGCTGAATTATCTTCTTAAAGAGCCTGACTCCACCCTGGTCTCCTATTTTCCCACCTGTGATGGTAGAAGAATTGGCTCTCCGAGCTCTGCTGCATCAGTTCCAGGGCTTCATGGAGAGGCGGGAAAGGCACTGGGGACAGTGGCTGCAACCTGATCCTTCTCCCAGCTACACCAGCACCATGAATGCTGGGATGAACATTTCCTTTACCAACGAGGCTATGGGACAGGAAATACCACCGTGGGAACAAATTCTGGCTCTGCCATAGCGTGTACAAAACACTTTATATGTAAGTGACTGTCAGAGGCTCGATATTCCCTTTTATCTCAGAAGGAGGGAGGATTGATTCCCCTGCAAGCCTCTCCTCCTTCAGCCACCACTTTCATCTTCATATTATCCACAGGGACACATTTAAAGCCAAATCTATCCTCTGAGGTCAGAGAGTGATGCAGGGTGAGGAGACCTGCCCTGACACCAGAGGATCCATGAGAGGCCTCATCTCATCTGCTTTCCCCTGGCACGGGCACTGTCAGGAGCATTGATTAGCATGAGTCTAGGGGACACTGGGACAACTGTGAAATAACAGCTATGGTTTTGCACCCTGGCAACCTAGGCACCCATCCCAGACCATACAGAGCACAAAGCATGGGAAGAGGAGCAAAAATCTGCCCTGATCACTGTTTCATCCTGTCAGCTGTAGTTAAGACAACTGGGTAACGTTAAGTCTGTGTTCCTCCAGCTGCAAAATGGAGACATTGCAGCCTCTCTGTGCATTTTAGTCAGAACAGGGGTACCAGCCATTTCTCACAGTCTTGCCTTGCAACAGCTTGCAGCCCCAGTCAGGCTGTTCTTCGACTCCCGATGGTATTTCTGGGAAACTCATTTGTGGGGCAGAAAGACAGCTCATTTCTTGTTGTGCTCCCTGCTGTGAGCTGGGATTTATCCAGAGTGCATTTACACTGTCACTGCAGCTCAGGGCATGTTGAGCCCTGAAGTGAGATGAGTAATGGGGCTGAGGTGAGACCTGCCATGGCCAAAATGCTGGTCCCCAAGCTGTCCAGGGAAAATCCATGTGACACAACCAGAACTTGTCCCTGGGGCACACCATAATAAGAGATACCACAAGGATGGTTTTGCTCCCAGGAGCAATAATCTCCTTGCACCTCTTTCTTTTCCATCTCAGCCCTTCACATGTTGGTGCCTGCATCACAGGCATAGTCAGAAGACCCAGCACCATGATCTCAGGCTGCTTCAGCACAGAGGAGGAAACAAACACCAGCTAAACACACAAATGGATTTCACACACAATTTCTTCATAGAGATTAAGAGCTAAGAGCAAATCAAGGAGCTGCTGGGTGAGATGTTACCATGCAACAGCAGTTCACCAGCTCTTGGTCTCTCGCCGATAAAGAAGAAGTGAGACAAATTACCTTTCTGTCACAAGCTAAAGATATCACGCTGAGACTTACTGGAGTTCACCTTCCAGAGAGGGAGAAGAGGGTTAGTTAATAGCTTATCCTATAATAAATTGTCTGGTAAAGCGACAAACCTGAAACAGCAGCTTGAGTTCAGATGCAATTCTGATTTACAAAAAAAGGGAGATGTTTCAAAGAATGGAGGCAATTAACCATTTGACTCAGCCAACAGGGAAAGACGTGAATCTCTTGGGAGTCTTCAAGTGAAGAGAAGACTTTTTCAGGAGGTGGGAAATGGCTAAGCACTGATTCCCAGCCCGACCCCAGTGACCAGTGGGCAACTTCCATGGGGCCAATATTTAAATAAGAGGATTCTTCTGTCTCACAATAAATGAAGAGGTGACATTTAGACAGAACTTTCCTGGAAGTGTCTGTGGCCATTTGTGCCCCAGACAGCTGATGGAAGCACAGGAATGACACCCTAATTGAGGTCGAAGGGGATTTCTGGAGGTGTCTGTTCCAGGTGGCTGCTCAGAGCAAAACCAGATCAGAGCAGGTTGCTGAGGGAATTTTTCTAGTTGAGTCTTTAAAATTCCCAAGGGACTGAAATTCATTCTTGTTTCAATGTTTCATCACCCTCACGGTGAAAAAAAGTTCCCTAACACCAAATCAGAATTTTCCTTGTTGAAATTAGTGTCCAGAGGAAGCAACTCGGAAGCCTGAGTTAAGCATCACTATTGCTGGAGATCACCTCAGCGGTGAGGAGCATCAACACAGCCCCAGCTGGGTTTGCACTCCAGCATGGGGTGAGAGCAGGGTCTTGCAGGACCACGCCAGCATCCCTCCTGCTTCTCCCCAGGGCTTCTCGGCCCTTTCTGCTGATCATAGCAAACTGTTGTGTGGTCTGCGCAGGGAGGTTGCAGTCTGCCAACACTTTTCAGCTGGTTTAATTATTCTCTCATAATAACTCTTCCCCTTTTTATATGAAGAACAGATGAACAACACGGATTGCATGGCTTTTCAAAAGCTGCTGTGTACATCCAGGGAGCACTTTCCAGCTACCTTCCCCCACCTCCCCCCAGATCCGCCGGGGCTGAGCTCGCTCGACTGACTCCAGAGTCCTAACTTCAACAATGACAGTGTTGCCAATACTGATATTAAACTAAATGCTTTCCATGTTGGGGCACAAGTAACAATAGTCAATATTTTGGTGAGGCTGAATTACAGGCAGCAGTCACAACAGCTGCCTTCAGTTTTGGCTCCAACATCCAGCTCCCCAGTGAGGTACAACACACCATTTGATGAATTCCACACTCTGTTCTTCAGTTACAGTTTATTAAAAGATGGATTAAAACATTGGCACAACAGTGGCCACAGGAATATTTTTCCAGCAACATCATCCCAGAAGGCTTTGGAGACACAGAATTGTGTCTAAATTGGGACACCATTCATACATGGTTTGAACTGGTGTTCAAAAAGACAGTGCTTGCTGTTAAAGGAGTATTTTGTTACAAAAAAAATAAATGCATGTCCTCTGTAGGCTCAATATTGACATATGTCATTACAGATACAGTAAAGTCTGAGAAGCATCTTTTGAGCTTTGAACTCAAAGCATGAAGATCAGCAAGACTTGGAAAAATATTGATTGCAAACAGCTGGTAGACATCACATGTGAGCAGAAAGATCTGCACCGAGTTCAACAAGTTACTCTTCCCACTGTGCTGCCTGGATGCAGAATTTAATGCAAGTTGTGCAGGAGTTGAGTGGCCCTTTCAGGAGACACAATTCACCTATCCTACATGTATGTATCCTGCATCCCCCTTTATGAACCCCCAGCTCATGGCTTTTACAGAAAAAGTGAGAATTTGTGACTATGATCCAGGCTTTAACATCATGGAAAAATCATCGTGAGTAATTGCATTAGTTCTACACAATGCCATGACAAGTTATAACTCAGGAGGAGACAGGGAAATGGTGGAAGCCGAAGTCAACACAAGCCAAGAGGCATCAACAAACCCCTGTTTGAGCTGAAATTCTCCTTGTTCACTCCTTCACTTTTCCTGATGAGCATGGAAAATTGTTCAGGACATCCTAGCCAAACCATCTGGCATAAATGAAGACACAGAGACAAAGACCAAGCTTTCAGAGCTGTACATTTGATCTCTGTTGCACTGGGTAAGCCCAAGCTCAGCTGTTTATTGCGAGACAAGCCAATAATCTGGCTGCTATCAAAGAGGTGAGAGCACTCACCAGTCCCACTCAGCTCAGTTTTTCCCCGCAGCTGAGATGCTCCATCCTTTGGAGCACTGCAGCAGTGGGATGGGAGCCACCTTCCTGCACACAGCACTAGAAGTCATGGGCATCGACTCTTTCCTTTTATAAGGCAGTCGCACATCCCCAGTGCTGTGAAACGCTCAGCCAGGTTTAGAGGCTGAAAGGTTAAACATTAATTCAAGTATATGCCAGATTTCAAATTAACTAGCCGGTGTGAAAAGGAACTTGAGCTCCAACATGCATTTCAAATACTCCCTGTGCAGCTTATGCTGCCGGAGGACTGCATGGAGCCCCTGCAACGTGCCAGCCGTTGTGCAGTGGCCAGGCCTCCTGGAGAACACTTGCTGTTTCTTTTTTTCCTGGTACAACTTCCAGCTTCACCCTGAGAAAAAAAAGAGGCTATAAAGAACATTTCATGGAATTGCACTGAGCCGTGTCAAAGCTGGGGGGCTGCCACGTGCTGGCAGGCAGCAGGCATGTGCTGTGGTTGGCCACAGAAGCCATGGGCACTGATGAGGTGACAGCGGTAATGAGAGGGTGCACAAAGCACTGTGCATGCTTCAGGCATGGGCAGGGTTAGGGCACCCCTGGCAGACTTGTTTCAGATGTTCCTTTTGGGGACTCACTACTTTATCCACAAACTCCCCCCCAGGGGAGCCTTCACCAACCCACCCTCTCCATTATGAAGCAAGGAGTTAAGGCATCACCCTGGCACCTCTTGCCCTCCTCACTCGTACTTTCCATTTTCATCACTGACATCTACAGACATGTGCTAACACCCTGTCCTCTGGGGAGCTGGCCTGCATTTTACAAAGTCTGTCTTCACACCAGAGCACGTCAGAAACCACTGGCAGATGTGTGGAGGAGTGGGAAGGAAGGGGAAACTATTTTGCATTTTGTCTGCCTTTGTGCTTTTGCATGTGCTGTAAGGACATGTCAGCTGGGTTCTATCCCATCGAGACACTACTTCTTAAAGTGAGATTAAAAATATTTTATTTATTTTTAAGAGTACTTGGTTCCACATAGGCTCCCAACCCACTGTAACAGCCCTGCTCCTTCATTTCTTTCAAAATTAACTTGCACATGAGGGAGCTTTATTCTGAAGCTGTGTGTCTAGTGTCCCAAAGCTGGATTGATAAAAGGATGCTATTTTCAGAAGTGAGTAAATATTTTCTCCAAATGGGTACCATGGGAGTCCTTTGCGCATTCCCTCCCCAGACTAGACAGATGTGCATACAGCTGCTTCAATAGCTCAGTACCAAGCTCACAAGAGGCTGATCTCTGAGACCTGCTGTTGAATGCTGAAGACAAGCCAGTTTGAAAACAACTGAGACATAAATGAAGGTAACAGCACTAACAAATTCCACAAGACTGATCCCATCCTAAACAGTTGGATGGTCTTAAAGGTCTTTTCCAACCAAAACGATTCTATAACTCTAAATAAGACAACCTTGCATCATATCTATCTTATCTCTGCTAACCCTACTCCTGCCAACAGGCCAGTCAACCAGCAGGCTCAGTTTGCTGATACCAAAGGCTGGTTGGAGCCCAGGCCCCTTCCTTGGGAGCAATGTGAGGGCACAGACAACCTTCCCACCTAAAACAACTTCTCTTTCCTACAGATGCACCCAGACCAGACTTCCAGATGTGTCAAGCCGAGCTCCATCATACAGGCTTCCTGTGATGGGAACAAGGGCTTTTCATTACTGTACGAGGAGAGAAGTAATTTGCTTTGCTTGCAGCTTCAGCCAAATCAGGCCACACATGCAGAAGTTTGGGGTTTACGTTAGCTTCACTCCACTGGCTTTTGCCAGACCATAACAGATGTCCCCCATGTCTATGGAAGGTTGAGTTCAAGTCCAACCCCAAAATAGCACAGATCTCTAGAAATTAGAAGACAAATGTTAATTCTTCTAGTCCATTTACCATATGTTCTATTTTGGTGTGTAGCATCCTGCAGTAAAGGAAAAAAGAAATCTTATATGCTGACACAGGCATTCATTATAAATATTTCAAGTCTGTCAGTCAACCCCCTTTCATCTCACCATTTAAGGGAGCTTTCAACCAAACAGAGGTCCTCACTCAGAGCTTGACCTGAGTGTGGGACTGACAGTACGAAAACACCTGCAAGTGTCCATACTTTAAGGCAATCTCTTCTTGGAGACCAGAGTATTTGCTGTTTAAAGGTGCAACTGCAGAGAAGTCCCACAGGCTTTCCAAGTTGGGGAAAGCTCCAGGAAAGAGCAGTTCCACTCCACAGTACAGAAAGTGGTATTTCGTCCTGAGAGCAGCCTGCAGTTCTCATTACCCTGTCTGCATGTGCCTCACATCACAGCTGTATATAGTACTGGAGACCAGAGTGTTGTCTTCCAGAGGACAATGTCCCACCACTGTGTTCTATGGCCCCTATGCAGCCACAGTGACATTTCTCTGGTTTGAAGGTTTTAGATGATTTTTCTTTCTCCATTTCATTTCCCCTTAATTTATCCACACAGGAGACCTGACCTCTACAGGGATTTGCTTTCATATCAGAAAGCCCTTCGGGGTACCCCAGCCCTTCAAAAGCCAGCTCTTCCCTGTGTCTGCAGCGTACAGCTCTGACTGCACTGCAAAGTGGAGTAGATGGAAAATGAAACGATGACTCCCTTCAAGGAAAGGTGATGTCCCCAGAAACACAGGCATCTGAAATCAATAGCACCAGACCCGTTTTATGTGCAGAAGACTTCCTCCAGGCAGGAAACAAGTGAATGTTGGACATTTTCATTTCTCAGATCTATCCAGCCCCTGTCTTAGGCTTTAGCTTCACAAATCACTGCACAGCAAGTGGAGCAAAGCCTAGAAACATTCTTTTAGCTGGCAGCGATACTGGTAAAGATGCATCCCTTTACAACGACATAAATCTCAGATCATCACAGCTCATGCTCGCCACAAACCAGAGGAATGCGCATGGGCAGCTGCTGAGCAAACCACACTTTACTTCATCAGCCATCCACGGGCACACAGTTCTCAAACACAGTCACAGTTCTGAAGGGCTGTGCAAAGCCAGAGGAAACAGCCTTGATCCAGCAAAAGCTGTTACCAGTGTCCTGCCTCAGACTCAAAACAGCTGCTACAGATAAAAGCTTAGAAATCAAAGATTAACTGGGTAATCAATAATTAAAAAATAGTTCACCTAATAAAGAAGATCAATTAACAGCTATTATCTCTGAAAAGCTCAGAGATTTATAGCTTGCGTATCACTAAGAGCAAGAAATCCTTTCTCTTCAGCTTATCATTTGTATTTTAACCACTCATAGCGTTGGACTCCATGATAGCACCTGGCACAAGGGACAGATACTCCCCCATGTCTGCAGTGATGCCAGGCTCTCTGAGGCAGGGACGGGATCACAGTGTGAATCCAGAAGAGGTGCACACCACACAACAGACACATCACTGTGAGCAGCCTATGGTCCTTCTCCACCAGCCCCTCACTCCCACCGTTCTCCTGACCCGACTGAGGCTCTCCCACTTTCTAGCAGCAAAACAACCTCAGTCACCAGCCAGGCTCCCCTACCTGAGCCGTTTTGCTGATGTTACTAAATATGACTTTCTCCATGAACATGTCTGGCCACTTGCAGTCCCAGATCTCTAGTACTTTTACTAACACAGAATCACAGAATGGTGGGAATGAGAAGAGATCTCTGGAGATCATCTAGTTCAATCCCCCTGCTAAAGCAGGTTCACCCAAAGCAGGTTGCACAGGATTGCTTCGAGGCAGGTTCTGAATATCTTCAAAGATGAAGTCTCTACAGCCTCTCTGGGCAGCCTGTTCCAGGGCTCCATCACCCTCAAAGTAAAGAAGTTTTTCCTCATGTTCAGATGGAATGTCCTCTGTTCTCATTTGTTCTCCTTGCCCCTTGTCCTATCACTGGGCACCACTGAAAAGAGTCTTGCTCCATCCTCTTGAGCCCCATCCTTTAGATATTCATAAGCATTGATAAGATCACCTCTCAGTCTTGTATTCTCCAGGCTAAACAGCCCCAGGTTTCTCAGCCTTTTCTCATCACAGAGATGCTTCAGTTCCCTCATCATCTTTGTAGGCTTCTTCTGGACTCTCCCCAGTAGTTCCTTGTCTCTGCGCAACAAGGAAGCCCAGAACTGGACACAGTGCTCCATATGTAGACTCAATTTCCCTCTTTCCAAGCACAAGAGACACTCAAGGGCTCTTTGCTGAAGACTGCAGCCTTCACCTGCAGTCCCTGTGCAGGCAGCCCTGTTCACTGCCAAGGACTGGGACCAGCACAAAGTCTACTGACCACATCCCAAATGCACCACACAAGGTCCCAAACCCTCTCCCTCCTCTGAGCCATCTGTCTGTGATGGGAACAACAACCGATATCCCAGGAGAAGAGGAACTTTTCCTCACTGAGGGGTGTTATGCCTTCCCCCAGGAAGGTCATTCTCACCAAACAGAAGGTGGCACACAAAACTGGGAAAAGGTGAAGTGTTTTCTCTGGCCACAGGAGAGGTGCAGAATGAGCAGGAGTCTTCCTGTGCCTGCCCCAGTGCCCATGGCTGCACTGATTGCAGTCATAGCAATGGGGGAGCCAGGCTGTAATAAGTATCCTCCAGTGAGAGAAGGTAAATTCATGACACAGTCTTCCTATTGAATAGCTATAAATATAATCAGGGTTGGATTTCAGCCAAGGCCATGTTCAGCTGACAACAATTTGCAGTTAGAAATGAAGCACAATTGTGTTTTAAATAGTGGGACTGCATCCCCAGGGCTGCAGGGGATTTTCCATCAGTGGCATTATTTAAACCAAGATTGGATGTCATGCAAGATGATATAAAATATGTTGGATTAGTCAATCTCTTTTTGGCTATATAAACCACAACTTCAGATACTAAAGGACTCTTGTGTGCTAAGAGCAGAATATTACTTTTTATAAGTACCTTTCTAGTCCACATAACTAAACACCAGAAGAGTCTAGATATCAAGTTGTATAAATGTACATCAACCCTCTGGCTCACTGAAAGGTCTCAGCTGTGGCACACATCTCGGTGCAGTGCTAATGCTGCCATTCAGGGCTTTGGGCTCACCTGAGCTTTTGATACCAGCCCAGTGGGACACTATGAACCATAACAGAGAAGCAGAGAGCCTTGTACACCCACATCAATGTCTGCTCCCATGTCCTCTCTCAAGGGAGCTTTTGCTACTCGCAGCAGGAGAAAGGAGTCCCCACTGCTGTGGGTAAGGGTTGGGGCAGTACTACTAAAAGAGATCATGAAGATGGGCCAGACACTGTGTCCCAAATCTCCAGCTTAGGGTTTATATCAAGGGAGAAAGAGAGGAACAAGGTAATCCATATAGCCCCACTAGGTCCGAAGTGCTTGTGTTTGTCTCCACTGAGTTATTAATTTTGGCTTGCAATCACAAGCCATTCTAATCAATAAAAGCAAACAAGTAATTCTTCATTTGTTTCTGCAAATCCTGTGGCTCCCACCTAGTCACTAACACCTTCTTCCCTAGCCACCCACCCCCCCAACCTTGTAAAGCACCCACAAACATCAGTACCCCTTCACACCAGGGCCATGTCCAAGTCAGCAGCCCACCAGCTCCCAGGGTGTATAGACTCTCCTGCAAAAACTGGTGTTTCAGGCTGGGACCTGGTTATGCCAGAGAAGGTGGTGAGGGTGTCCTGGAGGCAGAGCACGTCCTCATGTCTCCTTCTTCAGGGGTCAGCAAGGATCAAAGCCAGCAATGCTGATGGAGGCAGAGGCCTCATCTTGGCCCTGGTTCCAGCTGAAGACATGATGTAGCAAGCACATATCTATCTAGAAGAGGTCAGTCAAGTGCCTTCCACTTAATATTTAAAAGCTGTTTCTCTTTTCAGCCCCAGGCCTCTGGAGTGCTCATAGCTCACAGCACAACAGACCACATTCACATTTTTCAGATGTGTATAAATGCTAAAAATAACCCTCTGGGTTTTTCTTCAAACAGGGATGAGATCAAACCTCTGAATAGCCCATTGCAACTCTATGTCAATTTGCAATGATCCTGGGAGGAGAAGGGAAGGGCGAGGGGAAGAGAGAAAGGTATTTTATAATGGAAAAAGTGATGAAACGTCCCCCTCCTCGCTGCTCGGTGCATCACTGTGAGATGCGTTGCAGAAGTGGGTCCATAAAAGACTTGAGGAAATTCCCACCATTGCTGAGCAAGGGCGGCTGGTCACAAGAGGCAGAGTGTTACCAGGATACCTGGCTCAAGAGATGGGCCTTGATTGATTCCTGTTGCAGAGGTCAAGGGACTCTTACACAATATCACTCCTTTAGCTGATTAAGCAGGAATGCAGTTTGCAACAGGAGAGTTACACTTGTGATCCTGGAGGTGGGGAAAAAAAAAAAGGAGAGGAAAAGAAGAAGATGGTGTTCCTGTTGCTTGAAGAGATTCTGAGGAAGAGCATTAAGATCATAGTTCTACCTGTTCATTTCTGATGTCAGCATCAGAGCTTTGGAAACATGACAGGGTGGATTAGACAAGCACAAAATCGCAATGGGAGCTGGAGAAAGCTACAGTGGCCTCAAGAAGGTGGTACCCTGGCACCCAACTCTGGGTCTGGGTGGCAGATGGGGTTCTTGGCTTTGTACACAATCTGGGGGACAGAGCAAGATGATAGCCACTCAGGCAGACTCACCTACAACGTTACTGAACCTTCATTTTTAGGAGTCACGTTTTGCTGTGTTGTCTGGATAACTGAAGAGGGGAATAGCTATTGCCCCTCCTAATACAAAGGGGTTTCTGAAAGCTGAAAAAGGTTCAAGAACTTGGTTTTCTGGTTGGGTTGGGAAAGATTTTTGAAAGGAGCTCATCTTTCACAGTTTCCATACCACTGTTTGTTTAATACATCTTATTGCCAGCTGGATCAGGCTTTAAGACATCAGACAAAAGCCTGGATGCATTTCTGCATTGGAAGCCTGACTCTGGAGCGATGTGACAACAGCAAGAAAGGGCAGGGCAATGCTGAAAGGACTCATCCAAGCAATGAGAGGAACAAGGAGTGTGCATTTCTGGATATTGCTTGTGCTTACCTCAGCTCAGTCTGTCCCAGAGCCTTTTCATGACCTAATGCCCTTCACTCCCTATTGCAAGTCCCACCAGGTCAGCACGTGGCTGGTGGTCCAGGACACCATAGGTGGGCACGGAGCACACAGCAGCACCGTTGGCTGCTTGTCAGCATGATGGATTGAGTGAGCAAGCAGGATCAACTGCAGCCAAGCTTGTGCATGTAGCAGAAAACACCCAGAGCAGGGGCCAAGGTGAGACTGTCTGAGCATCTAAGAAGGTGGCCTTAGAGAAATAAGCTCATGGACCCACTGAGCTGCACAGCCATCACGTGTTTGTTTGTTTAATTGGAGTGTGTTGCTCTGCTCGCCAAGAGAAAGCTTAGAGGGTGTTTTCTTTGTATCGACTGTGAAGAAGGAGAATTTGTGGAGGATCAAGAAAGAGAAAGGAAGTTTTGTGTTTTGATTTTCTTAAGGGTTTTCTCTCCCTATGATTTATTTTTCTTTTATTTTGTTGACATAAATCCTCCCTCATCCCCTATCCCCTGATGGACAGAGCAGGAGCAAAGGACAACAGATAGGAGGGAAAAGGAATTCAACTCATGACAGGAGTGGCAGGGGCAGGTCAGGCCTGGACTTCTGACAAGAATAAAATTGCTCATCGGTCCTCCAGACCAGAAAGAAACAATCCTTCTCTCCCCATTGCCATGACCCTCCTCAGCAAACCCACTCCCAAAATGTGGCAATTGGCAAGAGGCCAGTCATTGCCTCAGTAGCATTCAGTGGCATCACCAAGGCACACAAGGGACAGAGGCAGTGAGCAGGGAGATGGCAAGACATGGCTCTGCCTTACACGTGCCTTCCACACCCCTGACTCCATCCCCTTCATGGCATGCTCAAGCTGCTGGCACAAGGAACAGATCACAGATGGCTCAAAGGGGCACGGGGACATGAATGACACACGTGGCTCTCAGTTTGCATGCCAGCCCCTGCCAGCTGCACCATTCAGGTCTTGGAAAAGGGAAGGGGGAGGTTGAATGCGCAGATCAGCTGAACTGTGTGAATCCTCCCTATGGCCTGATCCCAGGTTTCCTCTTCCTTTCCCAGCAATGACTCAGTGTCAGCTCCTCTTCCTCATTTCAGTGCTGGGTGGGAGACTGAGGTGCACAGGGGAGAGAGCAGCAGGGAAGGGAAGGATCATTTGTGCCGAAAACATTTGCACACTGACATGGGGGGGACACGTGCAGGATCTGTGCAGCATTAGCCTGAGTGCTTTTGGCCAGGGGACTCCTCATGGTAGGTCCCACTGATGAGGCCAAGCACTTGTTGCTCTACTGTCCCTTGTGCAGTGAAAGGACTGGTTGAAACACTTTTCTGTCACCTCTCATGCTGGTACAGGTAGCAGCTGTAAAAGCAGGAGCAGGGCTTTGGCTGTTTTCTATGCAGCAAGTTTATGGGGACATCTAGAGCCAGTACCAGGCTCTTTGCCACCCAGACTATCAGCAGTAAAAAGAGCCAATGGGACCTTCCAGTCCAGCACGTTTCTCTAGGCTAGCAATGACCTACAGGAACCTCAACCTACACCTGTAGTACCCTGTTTCCCAAGCATGCTCTTGTTTAAGTGCTAGGTACCGTGTGGCTTCAAAGTCAGAGAATTCAGCTGCATCAAGCCCTGTGCAGGTGGTTAAGATCTTCTATCTTGCTCCATCCCAGTCCTGGATCCTAGAGCTCTGACACTTCCTCTTTACCCATTTTTTCCATCTCAGACCTCACTGAGGTGTGGGTGCGAGGCTCTTCATCCCCTTCCCTTGCCCATTCAGCTGCCATCTCTCTTTCTCACCCAATCTTCAGCCACAATCCCTGCCAGAGTCCCTGTCCTCCAGTTTCCACCCTAGATTCACTCCAGTCCATCTCCCACCTTGCAGTCCCCATCTCCAGGGCTGATTCCCTGCCATGCCACTTCCCAGGACCAGTTTTCCAGCTGTGTCCTCCCCATCATTTTGAAACAGCCAGCTATGCTCTTTATTTTCACATCTTTCCTCCCTTGTCCTCGTGAGTCGGATCTCTTATTTTCCCCAACCCCCAGCTTCTTAATTGCTCCTTGTGCTCCGCAGACTTACACTGTGAGCAGTGACAGCTTTCTTCTGAGACTGCCCCTTACCAAGAAGCCTACAAAAAGGCATGAATAAGGCTAGTCATGTGCTAAGACCTCTGGCCGTTCACTACTTTCTCATTATTTCATTGCCCTCCTCACTCTGTCTGTCATCATCTGAGGGCTCTTGTCTTGAGCTATGATGGGGCTGCTTTCTGGCACACAAATATCCTTTCATTTGGAGCAGCCCGTGACGGGGCCTCTTCAGCATGAGAAAAATTGTATATAAATAACACACAATACACCTCAACCTTGTGATCACTGCAGGGACACAATTAATGAACAAGCCCATGGTACATAAAGGTGCATTCAGACTGTGAATATCACGAGCATTTCAAAACATGTTCTGTGTTATCTGAGCACCACAGATATGACTGGTGGGCTTTACTTTCTCAGTTTCATTCCAACAACACTGTCCATGTCCTTTTAAACATCCATCAGCCTGTTATGAAGCTCTCGGTTGCTATTACAAAGGAAAACTTGGATTCATCAGTGAATTCAGCAGTAATTTTATGGATGTGGAGCAATGAAAATTGATTAAAACTGTCAGCGACAGAAAAAAAGGTCAAGATGTATCAACTCTCCCTCTCCCCAATTACAACACATTTAGCACTTGTTTTCCTGTCCTGTGGCCGTCTACAGAGGAGTCAGAATAGACCCTCTTGCCTAAAACAGCCGAAGCATTGGAGTCAGAATCAAAGCAAGCCCAAATTATAGCACATTGAAAAATATTTAACATAGTATTACAGGGAGAGGGGTCAGCCTCCCATTACTTGATGAACCATCAAGTACATCCTGCCAGCAGCTGGAGAGCTAATTACAGCCCCACGCCTACCCCACGAGACCTCATTCCTTTTCCCAGAAATGGGGGAGAGGTCCCTGCTCATACCAGTCTCCCCATGTAGGAATTAGGCTTGGTTTGTTTTTAAGTTCTGCATATACACAAACAGAAAGCTAAGACCTGGGAGTCCATCTGCAAAAAAAAAAAAAATAAAATGATAAAATTGGAAATGGCCAATGTGCATAAACACCATTAAAATTCCAGTGGAATTTCATTTTGCCTTTTTGTTATCTTCTTTCCAGTTTTGTTCTTAATGGATTTTCTCACATTTTAAAACCATGTTCCCTAGGACAAAGTTAAGGAGAAGGGAATTCCAGTTGCAGAGATTTAAGTGGTGCCTCAGGAGCACATTACTTATCAGGTGCTGGAAACACAGGCATGAGGAAAGAGTAGGTTTTGGAGAAAAAAAGTTTTGAGATTTGGGGAGAAGTCTGTGAACACCTTCTGAGGGATATGAAACAGATGGTTTAGGAAACCAGCAAGTGTTGTGGGTAGGGTTCCTTCAGAGGTCCTCACCTTGACAAAAATGTGGTAGGTTTCTACAGAATGATAAGTGCTGAACTTCTGCAGCCCTGAAAACCTTTCAGGGGCCCCTCAAGTGCTGCCTCCTGGCATTATGTCTTGTTATAAACACATGCATCGCAGTTCACACACTCTTCACTGCAAAGTTTCCACCACTCTGCCATACAAACACGCCAATGCCAGGCTACAGTGTACAGGGAACCACACATATCAGCAGTGCAGATGAAAGAAAATGCAGTGCCCAGATATGCAAGTATCCTAATTCCTGCAGTATGGCTCACTGACTCTGATGCCAGTGCCTCAGTGCAATTGGTTGAACTCTCAAACAGGGCAGATCCTACTACCCTGAAGGGCAAGCAGAAGCAGTAACGGGTCACAGTGTGGCAGATAAAATACAGCCTTGGTCAAAAATTAAGAACTGTCCTCCCTGAGAATAAGCCAAGGGCTCTGCTCCTTTTCTTAGGTACCAATTGTGATGGCAATCAGAGACCATGGTTCCTCCTATGGGGACCAGCCCCAGGAGAGATGGTTGCTCTGGGAAGAGGCCATAGCACTTCTGCAGCACAGTGAGTCCAACACAGCCATTGCCTCTTCATCACCACCACCAAAGACCTCACTGTGCAGCCTGCAGAGCAGAATGGGTCCTTATGGGGAAAGGGGATCTTCTCTGAGTCCCCGTGTTCATCCTTGTCCGTTGGAGAGAGGGAACAAATGATCCCATCACCCAGTAGGGTCCCAGCATTGCTGTTTTCTTCTCTGTTGTGCTCAGTGCAAAGACTAGAGCTTCCGGGCTATCAAGTGGGCATCAGCAAGGTGCAGTTTACTATAACCACTCTCCTATAACATCTCCCTGAAAAATATTAGTTTGCTGCATCAGGGGTTTATTTGTATTAGAGGAATGACACTGAGCCCATGGCACAGCAGGAATCTTTAATGTTATTGTTCTGCCTCAACAGCACGAGATTGAATTTCTAACCCCCTGTTTCTTTCAATGTTCCCCATGCTCAGATGCAGAGAGGCCTTTTCCCTTACACATTATGCAGCCTTGCAGAAGATGCAATCAGAGCAGGTTAAGAGCAAGCCCAGCCCTGCTTTTCCACATCTGTGTTTTAGGAATTGGAAACTGTTTACCATTGGCCATGATGGCTACTTCACACCAATACCAGAAACTGAAATAGAACCTACTGATAAAATATTCTCTTAGCACAACAGAGAGCTTTCTTTGATGGCTCAGCAGTGAGAACATTTGCAAATGTTCTACATTGCCTGCCTATTAGAAGTACATGTGTTTGCTGAATTTTCAAAAGCTGGCTTAGCAATGTGAGTGTTACATGGAGAGATGCCAACATGACACTATTGCCATATAGTTATTTAAGATTTTGAGACATCGGGTTAAAAGCATAGACACTGCTCATCCAGGAATATGAAGGTGACAAATTTCTATTCACAACACTCTTTCCAAGAGCCTAAGTCTAGGATGCCCTCGGATCACCTGGCAGAATCTGACTCTTACATTCCTTCCTGCTCTCACTGTGACCCAAATCCCTTATGTCTGCAAGGAAAACAGGCTTCAAGAGAAAAATAATTGACCATTTCCTTCATTGT
The DNA here is from genome assembly GCA_024336885.1 of Actenoides hombroni. Lineage (NCBI taxonomy): Eukaryota > Metazoa > Chordata > Aves > Coraciiformes > Alcedinidae > Actenoides > Actenoides hombroni. The sequence goes on from WUAM01000179.1 coordinate 26,201,185, forward strand.
TTGTTCCAGTGGCTAATCACTCTACCGTGATAAATTCTTAATTCTGGCTTGTGTCTGTCTACTGTGAGCCACAAGTCCTTGCTCTGTCCTTCCTGTGAGCTACCCAGAGATTTCTCACCAGAGAAATGCTGCAGGGATAATAAGGTCACCTCACCATCTCCTTTCTGTGAAGAAAACAGATAGAGCTTTCTAAGCTTCGTGGCACGAAGTATCTTCTCCAGTCCTCAAATCACTTCTGTGCCTCCTTTCTCCAGAGACCAATGGCCCAAGCTGGTTCTACTGGGCAGTGAAAAAGGAGCAGTGATTTCTACTCAACAGCTTGGTCCAACCTCTCTGTGACGCAGGGCAATCTCTGTCACCATAACCACATCTGGGAGCATGGCCAAAGTGTCTCCAGGAGGTGATGACCCACTTAGGCTGAGTGACCTCTGCTTCTTTCTGGACCTGGAACAAGGTGTTCAGATGAACACTGTGTGAACAGGCCTGGTTTGCCAAGGAATGCAGGTCACTGTTATTATCTTAACTACCTCTTGTCTAGTCCCACATTCCTTTCTCAAACTAAAAAAAGTGGGATCTTCTCAACGCTTATCAAGATCTAAAGGACAGGGGTCAAGAAGATGGGACCAGACTCTTGTCAGTGGTGCCCAGCGACAGGACAAGGGGCAATGGGCACAAACTGGAACCCAGGATATTCCATCTGAACATGAGGAAAAAAATTCTTCCCTGTGAGGGTGCCAGAGCCTGGCCCAGGCTACCCAGAGAGGTTGTGGAGTCTCCTTCTCTGAAGAGGTCCCTCACCCACCTGAACAATGTGATCCTGGGCAACCTGCTCTAGGTGAACCTGCATTAGTGGGAGGGGTGGACTAGATGATCTCCAGAGGTCCCTTCAACCCCTACCATGCTATGATTCTGTGACTTGTACACACAGTAGCACAGAAAGACCCAGGACACCACATAGTCACATTCAATCCAGCTGCTAGGAGCTGGTGAACTGGTGTGGCCATGGCCAAGCAGCCGCCTGCACCCATGCCACCACAGCTCTCCTGCCACTCTCCTCTGTGTGCACAGGCACGCTCTGTTGGAGGTTCAAGAGAGAGTGTCCTTTCAGCCCTCCTGCTTGAAAGTGGGGGGATGTTTTTCTGCAAGACTGCCATGGGGATTTTTAAACAGGCTTCCCATTCATACAGAGGTCAATTAACGTAGGCACCTTTGGTGGTATTTTCAGAAGCCCTCAGATACCAGAGGGCTTTGAAACACTGCCTGCAATCACAGAGCTTGGCTCTGTGAATACCTGGACCCACACAGCAGCACTGAACGCCAGCTAGCCCCAGGTTTTGACAAACACTCATTTTGCTCTACTCTGCATATACCACCACCCTGCAAGAAAGAAAGGTGGGTGTAATTAGGGTCACCTAATTTGCTGGTTGCTTTATTATCCATGCCCAGAAGCTCAAGGCTGTTTTCTTCTCACAACCATGGTGATGAAAGAGCAACCCTGTGCAAAAGAGTGGTGGTGGCTGCGGGAGACAAGGAGACACTGTGATGTTAAACCTACTTTTTTTTTTCACAGCCCAACCCCATTCCTCTGTGGTTCAAGACATCCTTGCTCTGAGTGCGAAAGAGATAGCATCAGAAAAAAACAACAACTGTCACTTGAATCTCCCGGAGTAAAAGGCCAAACCTCCCATGCCCTCTGTGGAGTTTACATGGGGTGAGGGGAAGAAACCCAAAACATCACTTGACTTGGCAGGTCTGCTCCTGGGAACCCAGAAGGATGTTTGACCTTCTCTAGACAAGCACAGCAGTTGCCCTGTGCTTCCAGAGAAAACCTCTGCAGTTCTGGGAAGTTCAGGGAGGGATTCAGAAGAGGCACCAATCTCTGTCAACCAGGAAACAGAAGGGCAGACTGCAAAAGAGTTCGCTCCAGAGAAGCCTGGATAGGGAGAAAAGAAACAGAATATTTTTCCCACACTGAGAATAATCCCAGCTATCGGTGTTTCTGGACTGTAACTTTTTCGGGCAATGCTCTTGGTTAGGCTTTGTCAGGAAAAGAAGGGAGATCAGCTGAAACATTAACACTTCCCTCTCTGAGAAGCTCATCAGACAGTCCCCAGCACAGACAAGAGCTGCGTTTTCTTCTGCAGTGCTAAACCCTTGGAAAGTGCTCACCACGCAGATTTGGTACCAGCCATCAGGATGCGTAATGAAAGGGACATTTAGAGCAAGCTCAGACATGGGACAAATGATGCTAATGATAAATCCATCCCCTGATGCTGGACGGACATGGATGTCCACTGCTAAAATAAACAAATGGTCTGGGCAAGCTGACAGGCTTGTTTAGATTCTGCATGGGATAAATCGCAGTGCCCTTTGATCCTGTGATGGTTTTGGCACCTGTGTTGCTGTCTAGCAGCAGGGTATATTTTTCTATCCCTAGGAGCAAGTGGATGCAGCTGCCTATAGCTGATTTATGGTAGGAAGTGATTCACAGGAAATCAAAGCTTCTCACACAGTAAAAATTGCTGTCTTTTCACCTCCACTATCAGTGCAATGATTAGAGCTCTAGGGACTTTGGTTGGGAAGATCAGCAAAGTGTTTTGTGCTTAGCATAAATCATTTTCTGCCATCACTCACAAAGGATGCTCACAGCAGGCTGCACCTGTCTGTACATCCTGATGCACTGGCATTGACAGCATTTGCATTTAGACCCATTCCAGGAACTTGAAGGTCACATTTCTGTGTTCTCTGCAGCAAGGCAGGGCAGGTTCTGGATTTGGATTTCCTCTATTAATCGTGTCTTTGCTTGGGTTTTGGGTCTTCTGCACAACTGGTAGCTCAGAATGGGCATGAGTGCTGCAGGGACGGATTGTCCCTGGGCACATACCCCCACAACCTATGTGAGGCAAGACTGTCTTTTGTCAAATGTCTGAAGCACATATCAAAATGAGGGCTACGTTCAAGAATACTAGACCCTACCGAAGTATTTTTAATCACTAATAATGTCTCTGAATTACCAGACGTGATTTAGGAGTTGGTTACTGCTTGCAGTTTCTGATAACTGCTCACATCAGTCTCGGAAGCCAACAAAGCACTTGTTTATTACTGCAAAAACTTGAGACCCCGCGGGACATTCGGCAAATATCTCTGTGCTTCTAAGGGAAGATTTGGCTCCTGTTGCATCCGCTGTGAGTGCAAAGCTGAGTCAAATGAGGTGGGTTTGCCATCAGCATAATCAGAAACATGGTGAAAGGAAAGGATAGGATTAAGACTTGGCTGCTGGCAAGCATATGTCACTTCAATTAATGGTACAGAAATTTCTATGCTCAAGATAGTGATAAAAATAAAGTAAAAGAAGTGTGAAAACTCAGCTCTAGAGCACACGTCTGGCTAGCTAAATATAGAGGTGCATGTTTACGAACACACAAGTCCATGATGAATGTTTATTAATACTTATTCATATAAATAAAGGTCCTAGCCTTATGTAGTGAGCGTCAGGGCTCTCACACAAAACATTAGAATAGACAGCTATAGCCCCCCAGCTCGTACATGCCTCCTCAAAATCAGGCTCCCAGGGTGAGTTTTCAGCCAGTGTGACATCTCCATGGGCAGCATTTCTCTCTGTTAACCCATGATCTTACACAGCTCATGTCTGCACAGCATCCCCCACACACAGCAGCAGAGGAGCAGATGTACTTCTCTTAAATCTTTCTGGGTTTTCCCTTCTGTTTTGTCCCTCAGGTACAGGCTGCTCCCCAGGGGGTGGCTAAAACCTGGGGAAAAGCTCTAGTTTTGGATGGCATTCCTGAAAACAGCCTTCTAGGTACAGTGCTGAAGCCCTAGACCAGATTGGGCCCATAGGTGACCCCAAAGGAGGGATTTGCAGGAGCTGGAAGGAGGCAATACCATGAAGAGAAAGGCAGGGTAGAGAACAAGCGTGTCACCTGCAAACCTACCCTCACAGGAATGAGACCACTCACAGAAACATCAGGGTAAGGGGCATTTATAACCACATCCCAGGCATGACTTTGACATCACTGAGATGTAGGAACTTACCCAGCTGGTGAAGCCACACTACTGATTTCATTTGGCAGATCAAGCTTAAGCAAAACCCCACCCAGCAGAAGCTATAGCAAGACCACAGCAGTTACAAAGCAGCAAACATGGTCCAGTGACACCAGTTGCATGGGCAGATTGGAACATGCATTGGTCTGTTGCTGTTGGTGCAGATCCCAAAAGGCATCCAGTAGAGTTGGGGGGGCAATCCAATAGTATAATCACAGGGAGACAGAGGAGACAGAGCTGGTTTCTTTGGTCTTTTTGCAGAGAAGGCAGGATCTGTCCCTACCTGAAGGCAGCAGAGAATGTGGGAAGCACCAGAAGTACGATGTGCTCCATCTTTCCTCTAACCATTTAGTGGTTTGCTGTAATCAAGACAGCAAGTCTCTCTCTCTTTTATTTTTGCAAACCACTTTCTTTGTAGTGGATATTTGGTCTGGGGAAACTTTTCTGTAATCACTGCAATAAGTTACAGTTATAGGCGGCAGTAGGAAAGATTCAAAACAACTCAGCAAACCAGGATTATTTCTCCAGCGCAATAATGACAGGGATTTGAGAAATATTGCCCCTGTGCTTTGTCTTTCATCAACATGAGACCAAAGGTCTTTCAGTCTGAGATAATTCCAGAAGAGAAAATAGCAGCAGAAAGCCTTTTCCATGTCTTGCAAGAATTGCCTGTGAAAAAAGTCTCTCTCTAGAAAGACTGCTTGGTGTTTCTTCCCTGATCCATCCCCCTCCTACTGACAATATTGTCTTTCAAAACATACAGTATGTTTATTTGATCTTCTTTTATTTTAAATGGAGATTTGATTTCTTTCCTGATTGGGTGGGATGCATTTAATTAACAAAAAGCAAAAAAAAAAAGCCCAGCAACCCCATTCATCCTCATGACTTTGTAAACAATGCCATAGTGGTAGGTAGACAGAGACATGCTGGTTTTCCCTCTCCATATCTGACAAGGCCAAGGAAGCAGGATGATAATCATGTCTAAAAATATGGATTTTTATTTTTTTTATATTTTTTTTTTTTTATAGACCTCTCCTCTGAAAAAGATGGCAGCGTTTCCAGCATGAGACTAGGATGGGGATAGAAAATGAACACTCAGTTGCTCTTCCAGCACTCTTCTGGGCTTGTTCTGATCAACAGATCTGGGTCCTTTTAGCCACTTTGGCATAGCTTCAAAATTAAAGAGAACAGAATTGCAAAACACAGCCCAGAGACTCCATTCAGTCCTCACAAACACACACAAGTGCATATATTTACCGAGCAACAATTCAAGCACTCTAGTTGTATTTTATAGCTCTCTTCCATGCAGGTCCTGGAACAGACAGGCAGATAACACTCATAAGCTTAGCCTTCATAGAAAGATTTCTCTGAAACCTTCTCAGGATCCAGTAGGTGGGATGTCATCTGAGATTAAGTGAACTAAATTTAGGTGTCTTTATGTGAACTCAGTGTCTAAAATAATGTTATTACATCTTAAATATAAAAAAAATCCCAACCATCTGGATTTGTTATAGACTGACATATATTAAAATATAAGGTAACATTGCCAAGTGAGACAAGGATGAGGACAGCAAAACAGTAATCAATATCTCCAAATGGTGGGAGATCATCAAGATAGACACCAAGAATTAAAACTAATTCAAGAGAGGACACCTAAGAATAGGTGGAGACTGTTGAGCCCAAAAGATTTTGTCTACTATTTTGAGAGGTTTTAGCACACGTTGAAAAAGAAAAGCTCCAACATTTGGAAGATTGCAAGAGATCTTGTATTCCAGCCATTCCTTCTACTGTACCTAAGAGACATGACTCCTGAAGAGGTTAAGTTCTTGGTAAGTAAAGTTCTTAGCAAGCAATCTTTTCCCACTGAGTTGGCCTTTTCAAGTTTCTATTTGTGCTGCTAATGAGGTTCCCACAATCTCCAGGAAGCTGGTCTGAGTTCTAATTAAACAAGACTTGAGGAACTATTTTGCCAAAGTAAGCGCTGGATCTGCCCACCCCATTGACTGAGTAATGCAGGCTGGATACATACAGGCTGGAAATGTAAATCATAAATTGACATGGAGAGTTACAGTCTCCAGTGAGGTTGCTTTCTACAGCTGCAGCGTTTATTAAATCTTTGCCACCATCCAAAACCAACATTCATAACTTGAACAGTCCCCAAGGCTAGAGAGTCTCACAGGACTCTTCTGGCCATGTTCTGATCAGGAGATCTGGACTCCTCTGACCACTTGAACATGGTCCCAGGCGTTAAGAAACAGGACCCTGGAAAATATGGCTCTGGGACTCTATCCAGTCCTTTACCTAAAATACACAGGCAGATACATTTACTGGTATTAGAATATTCTCATGGAGCTGCAGTATTCCAGAAACAACCATAACATAGACATGGGGACTAGAAATGCCAGCTTGGCATTAGAAGCAACATGTCTCCATGGACTTTGCCTTTCTTTTTAATATTTATTATATGTATTTACTTACTATCTACAACTACCTGAAAGGAGGTTGTAGTGAGGTGGGTGGGGCCTCTTCTCTCAAGTAAATAATGACAGGACTAGAGGAAATGGCCTGAAGTTGCACCAGGGGAGGTTTAGGTTAGATATTAGGAAGAATTTCTTTACTGAAAGAGTAGTCAGGCATTGGAATGGGCTGCCCAGGGAGGTGGTGAAGTCACCATCCCTGGAGGCATTAAAAAAACATGTAGATGAGGCACTTCAGGACATGCTCTAGTGTGATGGTGAGGTGGTTTTGTGTTTTGGGTTTGGGGTTTTGTTTGTTTGTTTGTTTTGTTGGCGGTTGGATGCAGTGATCATAAAGGTCTTTTCCAACAGTGATGATTCTGTGATTCAGTGATTATCTAAACCATTTTAATTAGTGAGTGCCAAAATGCCTTCAGTCACTCCAATTCAAGACGCCAAGTTATCCATTCAATGGAAGTCAAAACCGTGTCTTTCCCATGAGTGTCACTGTAAGGAAAGAGGCTGACTGAAAAAAAACAAAAAAACCCCAACTCACAAAACCAGCTTCTGTTCCACTCCCATAAGAAACAGTTTTTCATGGTGTTTTATGCCAGGTTCTGATGAGGGCCAGCAAAGAGCGGAGAGTAGAGTAACTCTCCAAGGAGACATGTAGCAGAGACAAGATTAAGTGGCTGTTCATCCCAGGCCAATGCAAACCATCCAGTCTATGAGCACTCAGGCATGTGGCAGTGACTGCAGACTCTGACCAAACAGTGAAGGTTTTCTAGTAGTGCTGTGAGAAAATCCCATAGTCCCCAACCTCTCCATCCAGACTGAGAAGAAGCAATCTTCACAAGGACTGTGCAACATAAAGAAAACAGCCTGTGCATCTATTTTAACGGGAGGTGTTTTCACTCAGGCAAACCAAGACCAGTGATGGTGGAAAAATGTGTTCAGTTTCCTAATTACACCTTTTCATGGAGGGAACCACTTGGCCACGTCCATGTTATGTGGCTGTAAGCACGTTCACCCCAGATGGGGCTAACACAGGGAAACAAAGGAGAAAGTTCATGTTACCTCCTCTTTCCACTATACTAAAAGCAGAAAGTCTGTGCCTAGCCCAGGCTTTAAGTGAAGATAAATCCAGGCCGTGGAGGTGGTGACCTCCACATATATGTGGTTCCAGATCCCACAGAAGGCTGTGCTGCCATTCAGCGAGACTTGGGCTGGCTGGAGGGTTGGGCAGGAAGAAATGTAATGAAATTCAACAAGGGCAAGTGTAGAGTCTTGTACCTGGGAAAGAACAACCCCAGGCATCAGTATAGGTTGGGGACTGACCTGTTGGAAGGCAGCGAAGGGGAAAAGGAC
>WUAM01000179.1:26209170-26227567 GCA_024336885.1 Actenoides hombroni
TGGTCTAGGTGATCCTGCTCTGGCAGGGGGGTTGGACTAGATGATTTTTCGAGGTCCCTTCCAGCCCCTGACATTCTTTGATTCTGTGATTCTGTGATTGCAAAGATCTGGTCATAGGGAAGAGCACACCAGGACATCTCTCCAGCTTGCATACCTGGGCACCAGGACACAGGAGGAGGAGGAAGTACCTGGTGCACAAACATGGAATGAAACTGTTATAAGCACCTAAAAGCAAGGACTCCCTGCCAGGCATGAGCAGAGAGAGAGAGACATCTCTTGCTTTCAGTGGTGACTTCACATTCAAACTGAATCTTCATGTCTGTAGATCTGCCTCCATTTTCCTAGGCCAGAGTGTGCAATGAGCAACATGGGACAATACATTCCAGTAAAGGGGGATGTGAGACAGCCTATGTAGGGCTGTGTGAACTGGTTGCAGAGCAGGTCCCACGGGATCAAACCATTAGGGACCAGCTATACTGCCATAAAATTGTGGAAATGTTCCTTTCCACAGCACAGAGTTAAGAGGCCTTTTGTTGATAAAGCAATGTTATCACAGGAGCCAAGTGCCTTACAGGAAATATTACCAGTATATGTGGTCAGATAAGCAGGAAGGCATGAGCGAGGAGATGCTGCACTACACAGCTTGCTGCTTGCTCCTGCTGCACATCAAAGCAGCTGTGTGAGGAGGGACCAGGGAAAGAAATGTGACAAATGTTAGCAAGTCTTAGCTCTGGAAATGTCCTGCCCAATAACAGTAGCGACTGGGAAGCGGGGAAGCATGATAAGCATGGAGAAAGGCAGGCTGTTCAACCCAGTTGCTTCTCAGCCTTCGTAGTCCCAATCCAGGACCTGCTGGCATCAGTGGATGGACTCCCATCGACTTGGCCAGAGTTTGAATTGGGCCCTTTAGGAACCAAGACAAAAGACCAAAAGTCTGACTTTAATTGATGACTCATCCATCACTGCAGCCCAAACGCCTCTTGACAAGTAGAGGGAAAAATCCACAAATTAAGTGACCATCGCCTGCCTTCTCCTTTCTTGCTGATTGTAAAGAAGAACTTTTGACCTTTCTGCCTCATACATCACGGCTTGGCAGGAGCTGGTTGCTCACCCCAGCTGAACTGTGCCATGCATGTAGGCCCATACAAGAGGTGCCTTTCACGTGCTAAATGATCCTTTCCCCCCTCCTCCTTTGGTCTATCACAACAATATAGAGAGGGACAATGGCCCAGCTCCATGGCAGAAGGAGGAGGTTCTCATTAGGAGTCTCTCGTTAGGGATGAAAGACTGGCTGGATCATCCCACTGTCTTTTGCTTCATACTGATTTCCGGAAGAGGCTGGTGGGAATCATAAGTCTTATACTGAAGGGCTTTTTCCCTCCAAACGAGCTCAATGGTAACGAACTCACTTGCACAGAGCATGATTAGGATGCTGTCAGTGGGGCTTGGGGACAATAGAAGGCTTCATGGGACTGAGCATTCTGTAGGAAGCCAGCAGCGTCCTGCAGACAGGATGGTAAAACCAAGAGCTCTTCAAGGACTTGAGACAGGCTTTGAAACCCTTAAGCCTGCCCTGCATCAGAAGGGTCAACTTCATGCCAGGCAGAGTGGCTGGGATAAGCCCCTTGCAAAGCTCTCCAGCTGCACAAAGGATGTAATGCCTGTGCAATGGTGCTTGGGCTGCAAGCCACTGAGTGCCTTTGACATGCCTTTGAGTGCATGGAGACACATCTTCTTGGAAAAAAAACCCAACAACAAGTTCTTCCTCCATAAGTGTCCATGTCTAAAAGAACCCTGCTCTGCCATTAACTGAAGAAGAAGACACAAATGCTTTAAAAGTCACTGAAACAGATATGACACAGGGAGCTGGTAATTACCCAGGAAGGCAAAAACATGCACTTGACTGCAAAATAGAGAATTTGCTGTAAAATCATTCGTACAGCTCTACATGGAAGTATTGTGCAAAGGTACCATTTCTTGTACCAGCCACATGCCCCTTTGCCCCACCAGGAGCAGATAAATTGTGAACAGAGGCGTACAATCATGTGTGGTTATTATGCAGAGGAAGCCTTGCCTGGTTTGAATTCAGGCATGAACTGCTGGAGGAACAAATACCATTATAAAAACCAGAGATTCAACACAACCAACTAGTTACCACTACATCATCATGGTGCCTTGGTGTGGTTCAGAGACTGTCCCTCAGACAAGGAGCCAAATTTGATAGAAGAAAAAGCTGCAGGTGATGCTGAAAAGGCATTTTAAGCTTTGCTATAGGGTGCGTGTTGCAGTTCTCAAGGACAGCCCAGAGCCTCGGTCCACACTCCCACCTTGGAGTCTGGAGCTCCAAGCTGACAAGTCCCTGCTCTCAAAAAGGTCACAGTCAATCATTTCTCCTGCACAAAAAAATAATCCACCACCAAAGGCTAGGCATAAGCAGAAACTCTGGGCCATTTTGTCCCAACAGGCCATTTCTCCAACTGGGTGACACTGGGTTATGTTGCAAGTGGGGGGGTTTCTGCTCCCCAGTTGAAAGCCCCCGTCAGATTTGTTCATGCATTTACTTGGTGGTCTGAGGCAAGTCCCTCTGTTAGTGCCCAGTCCCTCACCATTTTCTGGGGACAGCAGCCTCACCATGCCCTGGAAGTCCTTGGAAGGCATTTCACCTCTGCCAGAAGGGCTGTGATGATAGTGCATAAGATGGAGAAATCTCAGATCATCTCCACAGCCAAATTCTGCAGCTTCCTATCCAGACCTGCTGGGTTAACCCACAGCTCCGTGTTTCTAAAGCCAGTACCTATCAGAGTGCACCATATGCCAGGAGGGAAGCACTGGCCATACTGCTGCCTCTCTACTGCAAGGTAAATACCAGTCCTTGAACTGTGACTCACGCAGCAAAATCTGACTGTCCATGCAATGCTTTTTGCAAGGGCTTCCACTAGTGCTAACGGAGAAGGAAGAAGAGCAAAAGAAAAGAAATCCCAAATACAGTACAGATTAAACATGGTTTGCTCTCAGTCATATGGGAAATTTGACACTTGTACCAGGTCGGTGTCAAATTCTTATTTAAGGCTTGTAGGGAACACTATTAGGAATGATGAACAGAGGGCCTCTAAGAAAGATAGGGACAATCTTTTTAGCAAAACCTGTTGCAGCAGGACAAGGGGTGATGGTTTTAAACTAAAAGAGGGGAGATTTAAACTAGATCTAAAGCAGAAATTTTTTATGTTGATGGTGGTGAGACCCTGACCTAGGTTGCCTAGGGAGGTGGTCAATGCCCCATCCCTGGAAACATTCCAGGTGAGGTTGGACAGGGTTCTGGGCAACCTGCTCTAGTTGCAGATGTTCCTGGTCACTGCAGGGGGCTTGGACTAGATGGTCTTTAAAGGCCCTCTCATTCTACAATTCTATGAAAAAAGTGGCAGGAAAATAAATTGCCTGTAAGTAAGTTTTGGCTAACTGGGAGACACAGAATTTGGGAACCAGTCTCCTTAACTGGAAAAGCAGACCAGAACGTGCTAACAAACCCCCTCATTTCTGAGATATTCAAAAGCCACAGTAAGATCCAGCTCCCTGTTTCACAACTGAGGTGATGGTGCATTTGAAGGTGAGGAACCACATGGAGCTGAAGCCACTGCTGGAGCATCATTGCCAGGAGCTGACCATCACCCACTTCCCGGCTGCAACATCAGAGCTGTAGATCACAGAATGGTAGGAGCTGGAAGGGAAATCTGGAGATCATCTTGTCCAACCCCCGGCTCCAGCAGGATCACCCAGAGCAGGGAGCCCAGCATTGGAATCTCTCCAGAGAAGGAGACTCCACAACCTCTCTGGGCAGTCTGTTCAATTGTTTCTTTGAATGAAACAAAGAAAAAAAGAAACAAGGGTTTTTTTGAAAGAAAAGAAAGGAATCTGAAAAAGCTGTGGGATTGGGGCAGCAGGAGAGAAATGCTTGCTGCAGAAAAGACAGAGTTGAGCAGAGAAAGGGTTGATGCGATCCCCTAAGCTTCATGCAAATAATTGTTCCCATCGTCTTATAGTGAGGGACATTGGGATGTGGAAGAAAATCAAATAGTGGTGACACTGGGGCTGGTGGGCAGGGACAGTGGAGCTATTTGACTGGGGGGTGGGATTTGCCCTCAATTCTTATAAGGAGCAGGAGAGAATCACATTTTATGGCCTCAGAAAGATGCATGAAAATCTTCATGAGACTAAAAAAGAATTGCCTGAAGAGCTCTGCCCAGTACCTCAGTGTCTGTGAACATGTCATTTCTGCAGGGAAAAAAAAATAATAATAAAAACCCCAAGAACAACAGCAAAAAGACCCTGTATTACTACATTCAGGTCCCTCTTCTGGAGTGCTGCCAGGGGTTAGGTGTTACCAGCACCTCACCGCCATGATCAAGAGAAGCAGCTTCCAGCATAGATTTTTGAAAGCCTGAAAGGTATTTGATACCTTGGCCAATGCCCCCCCCCCCCTCCAGCCCCCAAGCTCCTTGAAAGAGAAACATCTGTTCCCTCAGGACTTTCACTCCAGGTCATATGGCCACCACTAAGTGCCTGTCCCCAGGCGCAGCGAGGGTCCCACCACTGATAAAAAGGAGAAGGGGGCTGGGAGCCCAGCTGGGGGCACAGAGCCCTCCAGACCACAGGGGACCGAGGCAAGATGAAAGGCATGTGTATTTTCCCAGGTGATTCCAATAGCATCTCAAAGCCTCAGCTTTCTCACTCTGGCTTCAGCCCCAACACAAACAAACTGGTGCCAATTTGAATACGCCGAGGGCTGACTGATTTGAGCCTCTTGTTGTGTTTTCGAAGTCAGCAGCCGACTGGAATTCAAAGGGGAAGGAAAAAAAAGAAAATAATAATAGCAGATTGATAAGATTCCCCAACCCTTTCTGGGAAGCATGAGGCTTAAGTCCCAGCCAGGCTGTGCGAAAAGCAAGCCCAGAGAAGCCAGGGATGTTCCAGCATGAGAATATCAAAGTGAAAAATGAGGGGAGTCATCCCAGCAGGGATCAGTGAGATAGAGCTCTCTTTCTCTTTATTCCTGCTCCACCAGATAAGGGCACATTTTGGGGACATTTAGACCCCTGAGGCTAGAGCACCATCCGTCAACCCACCAAAGCCAGCAACACAGCTGCCAGGGCTCTACCCACAAGCTTCAAATGTCTCAGGTCAGGAGGATCTTCACATCAGAGCGCGGTGTCCCTCTGCATCTGTGTTGGCATTTCTTCTGATTGCTCAGAGGGTGCTCTCAGGCTCCCAGATACCGCTGGAGAAAAGGGACATGGGGACACCAGCTCTGCCATTCCCAGCTGCATAGGTAGAAGACTGTGTCAGTGTGCAATTGCCCCAGGAACTGCTCCTCACACAGCTCACAGACCCAGTCTTTTCCCATCACGTGAAATCCAGCAGCCTCACCAATCTGCTACCCAGCTCAGAGATGAGTGTTCCTGTTTCAGACCCAAGGAAACGCTTATGCTCTCTAAAACTTCTCTCCCACCCCCCCACCACACAGTTACACGATTTGAGCAAAACAAAGGCTTCACTGAAATCTCCCTTCAATCACAACCTTCAGGACTAGGAGCAAAGTGGAATGAAGCAGGAGAGAGCGGCCGCTTGCTGCACACCAGGTCTGCACACAGGGCAGGGTCACTGTGTTTTGGAGGCATCAATGCTCTGACACCCACTGGGTGCCTCACAGAGAGGAAAGGAGACCTCTGGGGCCACCAGAGGCAGAGAGACAGGACAGGGACATGAGCTAGGGAGCAACGAGACAAGCTGTCAGGTAGTCAACAAGGAGCTGAAGACTTGATGAGCAAGAAGCAAAGGACTGAGTCTCCTTACCAGTTGGAGATGCCTGTCAGGCAAGAGGGGAAGGGTGCAGGAGCAGAGACAGGCCGACAAGATGAGGATATAATTAACAGGGTATCAGTTCCCCTAATGAGAGCATGCTGGGAGAGCAGCACGTTGGCTCCTTGCTGACCTGCATAAGCTTCGTGGGCTCTTTGAAGTCAGCTGCCTGCCGGGGCTGGGACACACACAAACACACCCGCTGCGCATCCCATCCCGGCCGTGGCACGGATCATGCTGGCTGCAGAGCTGAGGGGATTATGAAGCGTTATGATTAGTCCCTGAAAAACCCTGCGTGTGTTTTGGCTGATGGCAGCCACCCTGATAAAGTGGAAAGAAGGGGACCTGCTGAGCAAATGTGTTCTTACCATCTCCTGCCCTGGTTGCAAAGTGAATCAGCCTCAGCAGCATCTCGGAGATTGGGAATTTCATCGGCTTCTCTCTGCCCATGTCCTTGCCAGTCACTGTCTTGCCTCATTGGACCCAGTTTTGGCAGGGAAAGGGGTTCACTGCATATCTTAAATCTCTTAAATCCTGGAGTTACATGAGTTGTTAAGAGAAGTACATTCTTGGGAAGAAAGTTGGAAGACCTGAACCAAATCTACCTCAGAGGGCTAAAAAACAAAGGGGAGTAGAGAGGTTCCACGTTAACCAAAAGTCTTTTGTGACTTGTGGGACACTGCAGGGCTGCAGTCCCACCCTCAGGACTGATACTGCAGATGTCCATGAGGCTGTGCAGCCTCTCATCGTGCAGACTCTGGCTGCATCCAGCTCCACTGAGTTCAAACCTGAGCCCTGGAGACCTACAAGCTGCTGTAGATAGGAAGGAAAGGAGGGCATTGAAGCTCTGGCCTCATGTCTGGTAGCAGAGTTGCTTTTGCTGAGCATCCCGTACCCTGCCCACGTCTCTGCCTACTGCAGGGCATCTGGTCATGCAGCTTTGCTCAGGGAATGGATGTTGTTTGGGGGGAAAGTGATATTTAGGAGAAAAAAAAAATTAAACAAGGGCTTTATCACATGGATAATCTCCACAATCCACTAGCAAGACAAAAAAGGCAGAATTGAGCAGCTGGAAAGATGATCTTTAAGAGAATGTCAATATAGTTGTGAAACCACAGCCTAAGGGCACATGTCCCTTCATTGCACTTCATTGCCCATCAGGAACAGGGGACATTTCTCCTGCTCAGCTCTAGTCAAAGGTGGAGATTTCTGACATGTCTTTACAAGGCAGTCTGGCCCCAGCCTGTCCCCCCCATCAGTCTGTGCAGAGACAGTCGGGGACCAGGGGACAGATGCCACCCACAGCAAAGAAGCATGTTTCAGATCACACTCTATTGAAAGATCAGCAGTACAACATGGAAAACAATTAAAAAATGACAGTGATGGATGAGTTTGTTCCACCCTGTCTGGAAATGCTGCTTGCCCTTCCCGGGGCCAACCTCTGCCCTGGGGACCCAGTCTGCAGCTTGCAACCCACTTCCAGAGTGGACCTCCCTGGGCTCCTACAAGTGGGAGTCTATTGTGCTCCCTTCTACATCCTACAAACACTGCTTGGGATTGAGAATCTCTGTTTGGAAGAGTCCTTGGCCTGGGCTTTCAGCACAGGGCAGCCTTGCTTTGACTTTATTCAAAGGGAACACAAATATGGTCTGCAAATGTAACCATCCAGGAAAGGATCCACTTTTGTTTCCTTAATATTAGCAACCTCCAGCACCCAGTCTAATAGCAAGCATTACCTTGCATTTTGAGCCAGGCCAGATCTAATAATTTACAACAAAATAATTCACCGCCCCTAGTCTGCCCAGTAAATATTCCCAATATGTCGTTTCGGTGTCAAACTTCCCAGAGTCATTACCCTGCACAGCATCAGACTCCACGGCGACGTGCAGGGTAGCCCGAGCCAGAGACTGCTGCCACAGTCAGCAAACGAGCATGTTTCACATTAGGCACATTAAGAGGAACAGTCCTATTGCAAAAAATATTAAATTAAAGGAGAACAGCAAGAAAAAGGATTCAGTCCTGGTTATACACAGAGGAACACAGGACCAGCCCTAGATTTAAAGCATGTGGAAGCACATTGTAATTTCCTTGATCTATTTGAGCCGTTTTAGACGGCTGTTACAGACACAGTTGTGGTTGTGTTTCATAACTTCAGGGACAGATGGCAAATTCACTCCTATGTCATCTCCTCTGCTTCTCGGGACAGTGATGTTGTGCCATGAAGTCCTTCACCCCATGACTCTAAAACAAGGGAATCCTCTGTGGTCCTACACTAGAGCTCAACCTTGCTGAAGAAGCATGTGCATGTGTTTGTGTGTGGAGGTGTTACCTGACACATCTGCCAGCCCAGGGCTCTGAGGCTTCTTTCCTGTGGCACAGCACCAGTGTTACAAACCTTGTGCTCAGACCCCAATAAATCAGCAAGCCTGTCCTGTCTCCTCACCTGGGCAGACTCCAGCTGCATCACAGCCACTTGCCTTCCCCAGCTATACCCTCCCCCAGTGCTTGCAGACCTTTCACAAGGAGGCACACACATTTTTCCTCCCCCCCAGGCCTTCCCCACCTCCTGTCAGCCTGTAGTACCTGGAAAAATATGAGATTCCTCAGCCAGGATTTATTAACACCAATACAAAATGCAAAACCACCTGTACCTCTGCATCTGAGTCTGCCACATGGGAAGACTCAGCCACAAGCAACATCCAGGGCTTGTGAAATCTCTCATGATGTGTGAGGCAAGACCTCTCCAAAGCCAACCAAAAAGCTGGAAGTAACACTGGGAAATATAGGGAGAGAAAGATTTTCAGGGTGATGCAAAACTGAGCCCATGGAAAGGGTGGAGACGCGAGCAGAACAACCTGCATGAGGGACAATGCTTACCACGTCTGGCATGTGGTTTCCAGGTGAAAACTTCCATGCACAGTCCCCAGAGTTGATGGTACATAGAAACAACTGCAGATAAAGTGGGCAGCACTTGGATCCTCCCAAGGCAGAGTAAGGGTGAGCTCTTCTGGCTCAGCAGGAGCAGCTGCAGGAGATACTGCCCTGCAGGTGAGTGCTGGCAGTGATCACACCCTCTTAGTGTCCCCTGCCTGCAAAGTAAAATGAATTCATGACAGCAGCATAAATACAAGTGTTTTATTTTGTGTGGGACATGTGAAACATGCAGTTACCATCGCTCGGCGGAAGGCTAGTGACTAGTGAAGGCATCTAATCAGGTGGCCATTCCCTACATGCAGCATCTCCCACAGCAAATGTCAATATTTTTTGAGCCATTCTGTCAGCTTACATCTTTGTATTGTTACTTTGCACCATGTCCGTTTTGGAAATGTAATCTAGATCTATACCCAAGGCCACATAGTTGTCTGTTTAATCCAAGGTGGCTTTACAGAGCCTACAGAAGCTAGGGTCTAGGAAAGCCTCGCACAGTTCCTGTATGTTGCATATTCACTGAGCAGCAAGAGATCAGAACAACTCATTCAGAGCTTGTCCAGAGCCAAGGTGGACCCAGGGCCACAGCAGCTGGATTGAAATAGTTAGGGAAATATTGAAAGGCTCAGCAACGGTGGACAGAGTCGTTTGGCTCCTTGCAAAGATAAAGGCCAGAAGGAAACTTCAGGTCCTCCTCCAGATCCAGATTTTTCCCAAACTTGAGCGTGCTTAGATGTGAAGGACTGGCTTGGCCTTTTCTCTGCTGCTAATAGCATTCAGTGTGAAATGTACAGCATGCCAGAGAGCACTAATGCCTTGCAGACCTGGGTTGTGTCATTCCCCAGTGTTATTTATATAAAACTATTTTAATACACAGGGTAAGACTTGTAGCAGCATCTATGTGGAAGATTCATTTTATGTAATTTTATCCACCTACAAGCTGCATGCCTTACCTAGACACCCAACCTAGAGATGCCTGAAGCCTTCAAGACTCCTTCACAATCAAAGGGCAGAGACAAGCCTGTCCAGCAGGTAATGTGTCTATCCTAACTGGGACACCCATCCTGGGAAGAGAAAAATAACTTTCTATCTGCCTGTCCCTCTCTACCAGCCACACACTCAGCTCTGAGAAATGGCTTCAGCGCAATGCTTGGCTGTTAGCTGGGTAGATTAGGTAAGATGAATCTTGTTGATGTGACTGAAAAAACTAGCTCTCATTTTCAGTAATGACTTAGGCATCCATAGCCAGGTTGTTAGATTCATCAGGGATCTAAAAATACCGATAATGACTTGCAGGCTGTTGCAGTAAGGGATGCCAGGCTGTTGAGCAGATCTTAGGTTCACTAGTCACATAGCTGCCAGCATAATTTTGAAGAAGTTTCTTCCCCCTCTGGTGTCCCATGTCCAAAAAGCCTTGCACAGAAGTCTGCATGCAGCTTCTCTATCCAAGGCAAGATGTAGGCTC
The DNA here is from genome assembly GCA_024336885.1 of Actenoides hombroni. Taxonomy (NCBI): domain Eukaryota; kingdom Metazoa; phylum Chordata; class Aves; order Coraciiformes; family Alcedinidae; genus Actenoides; species Actenoides hombroni. The sequence continues at coordinate 26,219,417 of WUAM01000179.1, forward strand.
TTTGGGGCAGAGCTGTTGGTCTAATTTGTCTGAGCAATGCAGGACACACCATCTCCCATGGGACTTCAAACACTACCATGATAACAAGAACAGGAAAGAAAGAACAAGCCTGACAGATGCCAGTGAAGACCTCAGTGTTGTGCACTTGCCACTCCCTTTTAAGTCACATTTTCCCTTGTCTGCATGCATCTGAGAAGCTTCAAATTTACCTGGGAGCAGGCAGGACCCTGCCTCTAGACCTCTCTCCTGTTTTTCATATCTGCTCCAGGAGGAGTGCAGAAGAAACTCTCTCTCCACCTTGCATCCTTCTAAGGAGAAGGATTTAGGCTAAATCCAAGCACATCATGGGGAGAGCTGACAAGAAGCTTTCATGAAGTGCCTCTCCCACTGCAAGATGAACAGCGGTGTCCTTGGCAGAAATGAACTGAAACTGCAACGAAGGCAGCAAACCAGGCAACTGCCACAGCAGTGCCTCATGCCATATGACAGCTCCTAAGACCTGGCCTTGTTAGCATCAAAGACCACACGCTCTGAGTCAGATCATCTGCCTTTCGTTAGGTCTGGGATTATGCTGAGAATGTCTCATTAGATCTCCACTGCTGCCAGACAAACCCGTCCAGCCCGCTCAGTGCAGCAGCAACAGTGTCCTCTCCATCTGTATCACTGCTGCATGAGCCAGTGCAGCTCTATGAAATCCAAGGTGGCCTGACAGTAGTTCCCTGTCAGCAAAATCAGAAGGAAAAAACAAAAAAACAAAAAAAATGAACAAAAAACCAAACCAAACAAAAAAAAAAAAAAAAGGAAAAAGAAAATAATCTGCAGGGGGAGCAAGCACAGCAACAAGCTGGATAATCAGCTGCAATTCAAAGCAGGGAGGATATCTGTTTATTCCCCTAATTTACCCACTGCATCTCAGAGCTTCCTGTTCTGCAACACCAATCTCAATGCTCAGTAAGTAAATAAACGCTCCCAGAAACAAACTGCAAATATTAGTTACTGCTAAGCAGTCTTGTTTTCTGTGAGCTCTTTTCAATTGCCCCAGCAAAGATGACATTATCTTTATTAAGACCATTGCTCCAGACAATGTAGTCCGCCGACTGCAAAATGACCGAAGGAGCTGAATCTGCTCCATGCCACATCCTGTGCCGGGGTGGGAGCCCTCCCAAGAGCGAGCCCTCCCCGCTGCTTGGCTGCCCAAAAAGGCTGACGATGGCCCTTCAGAGGCTGCTTTCAGCACTCCCCCGCCGCTCCCTTTCCACAGCCCTCCAGCACCCCGAAGGAAATATTAGGTGTGAAATATTACAAACCGAAGAAAATCTCGCTTCAAAGGCAACACGTTCAGGAAAAAGGAATAGAAAGAATAATCGAGGGGCATAGTTCGGAGGACGGCTTTGAAGGGCTGGCGGCACGCTCGTTAATGCCGAGCGTTTCTACGTCTCCATTTGAGCAGGGAGGGATGGAGCAGCCGGAAGGTCAGTGCTGAGCTGAGCAGTAATAGCCAGAGCGCTTTATACTTGAGACAAGGCTTGGCAAAACTTTGGGAAAATCAAGATTTTTGTCAGACTTTGCGAACTATTTTTGCCACTGTTGTTGCTGGGCATTTGGAGACAAAATAATAGAGGCTGGGGGGAAAGGGACTGCTGTAATTTAACCCAAGGACCTTTATCCTCGCTGAGGCTCAGAGGAATGGATGACCTGCAGATATTGCTTGTTGGCTTGTACACTGTGTTACATACCATCCACTGCTTCCCATTTCCTCTCTGCCTTTTGTTTGTTTTTTTTAGACAAGCTCCCTAGGCTGTGTTTTTGCTCCTTTTCCCCCGTTTCCAAGATTTTCACTCTGTTGGATCTTTTCTCTCTGCTCTGAAGAGCCGTGGTATACTGAAAAGGAGCCAAACACACACAGGCTGACTGCAGGATCTGCAGGAAAATGGAAATCCTTCCATTTAGTCTTGCTGCCTTCAGGTGTCTGCTCCTCAGACCTGGTGCCAGGCACAATCCATCACATTGTGAGAGCAGTTGGTACCATTGGTACCATTGTTCCCAAACCCACTGCAGCTGCAGCAAGGCAGGGTGGTTTCAACAGTTTGAAGGTCTGGTGTTTGCCACCCTGATGACCTAAAAGAGGTGGTTATCAAGCATCTGTGCTCAGCACAAGCCTGGTGTCTCCTCTGACTGCTTCAGCTGAAGCTGCACAAGGGCTGTGGGTGGTGACATTGCTCAAAAAGTCATTGTGTTTCACGCTTGCAGATCCACAAGCTCCTTGCTTGCAGCTCCTCTGCAAGGATGAAGTGGGAATGAGTTCAGCTGGTGGCATTGGTCTTATTTCTGCCTTTATGCCTGAGCAGGCAGCACTGAACAGGGAGGTGCTGAACTCCTGCAGACCCTGGGTTAAAAATAAGGTGAATCAAGAGATCTTGCTGCAATGTTCATCTACCGCTTCCAGACCATCTCCTCTGATGGCTCAGTGCTCCCCGCAGGAACTGCTCATCATCAGACAGAAATGAATAACTACTCCTTTTTGTTCTTTCTTGCTTTCCTTTTTTAATCCATTGCACAAGAACAGTCTGGAGAACATTTTCTGCAGCTGCTTGTGTGTCACCCATCTATTTTCTCGATGCCCTGGAAACAATGAAGCCTGGTGTTTACTGTTGGAGGCTGGGTGCAGCTCTGCCACACCATCTGTTCAGGGCAGCGGGACAGTCACGCTCTCCTCCTGCCTGGCACTCACTTGGTGGCTCTGAAAGCAGAGCCAGACAAGGCAGTCATGAGCAGCCTGAAGTGGGCAAGGGGAGAGGGCTCCTTCCAGAACCCTTGCAAGGGGGATGGTGACCCATTGGAACCTCTTGCCTCTTGGGAAGCCGCAGCAGATGACTTGTTTTGGCCAGGGCTCAATGACACCCCCCAGAGGTTGGTCTTCAAGGCTCAAATGGTCAACACGAATGATTTACCATGGAGCTAATAAAATAATCGATGCTGGGGAGAACATCCTGAAGTAATTGATAACTGGGATCCTCCAGGTAACAGCTTGTGCTGACAAGTAATAATTGCCTGGCCAAGAGAAAATTGCCGCAGTGCAGATCACTGTCAAAGATGTCTGCTGCATGTGATAGATTTCACTGGTGTGTTTCTCTCCATCTTCTACTTCAGCAATAGGGAGTGAATTCACTCTGTTGGAAACCCCCCACCTGCTCCCCAATTACATCTACCGTAACTAGATAATTTTAGAGATTGTTCCCCAGCCACTGCCTACCCTGAGCTTTGCAAACAGAAGTAACAATCACTGTTCCTTGTCTTATTACACGTCTGCTGAGCTCAGAGACCTCAAAATGCCACCTTGCAAATATGAATCCACGATGCTTCATGTTTGCCTCTGGTGTCAGGGAAAAGTTCGCGGCCATTTTCAGCTAATCATGAAAACAGAAGCTGTTCCTCACTATTGCTCTCATAAAAAGCGCTCAGAAAATGTTGCCTACATCATGTGCTCCATTCATTGCAAAAGTTGTTTCTATTTTTAAAAAGCATAAGCACTCACTCATATTTTTGGGCCCACTATAAATCAACTCTGTTTGAAAACTAGACAAAAAACATCACATTGGTTTAGCCTCTGGGATTTTATTGTGTTTATCCACAGGCCTAGATAAACCATCGGCTGCAGCAAAGGTTAAACACAACAAACCAGAGCAAAGTCGCTCACCTGTTTAGGTTAATTTACCCATGGATTCTGTTTGTGGCTCCCACAGCTGCAGGGCACTCCTGCACAGTAACCTTCAGTCTCTACGCTGCACCTGCCCTATATCAAACACTTTGGGCATCCCCGACCCCAGCGGGTTAACCCAAATTCAGAGGGCAAAGGGGCAATTTCACCTTCAGTTGAAACATCTGGAACGCATCAAGGTCCCATCAGTTCCCTTACACTCTTAGCCCGAAGTGCTACATGTGATCATGTAGTTAGGGCCCAGTTCAACAAAAGCACCTAAACCTGAGCCTAATTTTAAGCTAACTTTGTGCCAAGTATTATGCTGAGTAGAGGCAGGCGGTTGCATGCCCTGCTAATAGAAACCATGTGCGTGCAGACAGAGGAGCCTGGGACTTGGTGATTTTTTGAGCCCCTTGTCAATCACATGTTTCCCTCACCACAAATACCCCAGTGATAAACCCAGCACCCAAAACACACGTATCCTCCACAGGCACTTATTTATGGTGCTAAGGCTCTAAATTGGTGCTTGGCAAATCTCTTTTGCGCGGGAACTGGGTCAGCGCTGCCAATATTATAATACAGCCTAATCATTTATCAGTTCTCCCCTTCACACCATTATTCCTCGTCTAACAGCTCCAGCTTTTGGCGCTGAATACTAATGCCACAGGCTCATCAGTATGCTGGAGGGCTGCGTGTGCATCTCAGCCACGCACAGATAGCATGAAATCCGTGGAGGGCATAATGAGAATTCACACGCAGCTCCGTAATATCATCAGCATACTTCAGAGCCTCTCACCTATCACCCGCATAAAGGGCTGGCCCCAGATGTCCCATGGATTTGGCCCTGCCACACTCACCACCACAGACACAGGCAAATCTCCTGTGTGAAATGAAAGTGAGCTGCCCAGGGGAAAAAAAAAAAAAGTCCTTTCCAGGCTGGCTCTACCTTTCCCATTTTTTATGCAAACCTTTCATTTACACAGCTTCTCCTGCTGTTGCACTGAAAGCATGACCTTGAGCAAAAATGCTTTGCTCTTCTTAAGGGATGCAGCAAGCTTCTGAAAGCACAGAAAGCCACACAGGAATCTGCAGAAGCTCAGCAGCTCTTTGGGGTGTGGCACGGGGTACAAAGCAAGGAGCAACCACCTTTTCTGAACCAGTGGGGTTCACCACGTGCTTTTCCAAGAATGGCATTTGTCTGAATTTCATATTTTTATTACTGTATTTCCATTCCTTGGGGCATCTCCCTGGCCAGACAAAAGGGCTGGGCTGTGGTTGGGGTAGAAACTCTGCAAGTGTCACCTCCACCCAGGAGCAACAGTGGCCTCCTTCCCTTCACTGCATTTTTGGGTTTGCTCCACAGCACTGAGTACTGAATCTGGTGCAAATGGCAAGCTGATGTCTGCTAGATCCTCTCAGAGGGGTAGATCCTGACCACATGGAGAAGCTATCAAAACCTAACCCAACCTGACCAGTCTTAACCAGTAAGCAGTGAATCTGGCTTGGGGTGGAGAGGCAGCCTCAGGTCTTTAAGGAGGGACACCTGCACATCCCATCCTCTTTCTTCTCAAGCAGATGCACCAACCTTAACCCCATTCACCACCCTGATTTACGAGATTGCATGAGACAGGTCTCTCATAATGATTATATGAGGAGAGGAGAGGAGAGGAGAGGAGAGGTCAAGGTGCTGAGTAACCACAGAGGGACAGATGTTCCCTGCCCCAAAACACTTGTGATACTGCTGGGCGAAAGAGAAAAGCTAGGATGGAAACAAAGAGGGAAAAGATCTCCCTAAAATCACCTGGTAACATAGCAGCAGTTCTGAGAACAGATCCAGCCCCAAGCCCTGGGCTCAGCACCCTACTGACCTGCACAAGTCAAGTATCATTTCAGGGGCATTCAGAAAAGAAACCAAATGTAACAGGGAAATAAACCTCATGAGGCTAGTTAGCCATCTCCTTCTTATATCTCACTGTACTAAGCGTCTGCTCCAGCATCAGGGCTCTCTCTTTTCATCCATCCATACAATATACCCACTGTTATCCCTTCTGACTCTGGAGTCGCATAACTCAACCATGAAAAAATGGTTCTGATTCATTTACATTAAAGATGTGGATATTTTAAGGGGCATAGAAGACCTCTCGTGATTGTTAAATGTCCACAGTGAAGCACACAGAGGAGCATAAGCCGCTGGGTCATGAAATGTAGCATTTCTTTCATTCTTATCTCCTTTCTCCAGCTTGCCAGAACACTGCAAGACATCATATTGATATATAAGCAGCAAAATCTCCCTCCCAGAATGGAAAAAAAAATAATTCGCCTTTAAACCACATTGGCTTTAGCCAGTGAAACGCACGGCTACGACTGCAGGAAACACGACACAAGTTATTACAAATATTAAGTATGAGCAATCAAAGGATAACAAGAAAGGGCAGCCGTAAGCATCGTCTAGATAATTTGTGGTGAGCTGTGTGGTGCCACAGGGAAGAGAAAATAACTGGCCAGCAGATGCACAGCTCTGAGTTTTCCAGGCAAGCCGAATTGAAATCAAATAGGATGGAGAACACAGGTTGTTCTGCAACCAGACTTCAGACTCAGTTCCTCAATTAGCTTTCTGATGAAGCATTGCCTTTGCTTTGAACCCACTCCTGGGGGAACCAACATACAGCTGATGGATCCTATGCGCAGAGCGCTGCCGCGTGCTGGAAATGCCTATTTACAAGCAAGGCAGACAAGAGGAAGAAAATTACAGTCTCAGCCTCCCACTCCCAGCCCTGTCAGCTCTCCTCTGCCTCCCGCTCACTGTGCAAAGCCTCTGGCCCCACTTTTCTTGCATGATGCCTCAGAAGCTGGCAAAGGCTTCGCTGCCACAAGTGCTGTCTGGGTCAAGGGATCACTCCCTCAGACCCACACGCACATCCTACAGACCTTGGACAAAACAAGAATCTAGTCTTGAAAGTCAATGTCAGACACTAAAAAGACCTTCAGGAGGGGTGGCCAGCTGCCAGCAGAACCAGTGGCTGTGGGAGGCACAGCAAATTACAGCAGTGGAGGGACATGTCCCCAGGCTGGGATATAAGGGACCTTGGGGACCCATTATTGAGACTTAATAATATAATATAATATCCATGCACGGTGAGATCGGTCGTGCTCTGCCAGCCATCACACACTGCAGTCTATCTTTATAAATTAGCCTCTATTTCCCCTTCTGTAAGGGAAGAGGAGGAGGAGGTGAGTCTCTAGCCTATTCCCACATCTTAGAGAAGAAATCCTATATTATTAATACGATCATCCATCATGCTGCCTGCTTGGTAAGAAATGCGTGCCTTTTAACACAGAAATCAATCCGTTCCTATGGAAAGGAAACAAAGGTAATCACCAGTAAGTATCGCTAGTCCTGCTTGGCTTTTGCATCTGGGGCCCTGAACATCTTGATATTCTTCATGAATTTTCAGTGCTGACCAAAACTTGAACTCACTGCAAGTGAAATTTCTGGAGGAAGCTGGGAGTGTCTCATATGAAAGCTATAAAGAGCTCCATGAAAAACAACAGAAAACACTCATATGTCTGCAACAGATTTATTTGTTGGATTAACAAAGCTTTCCCTAAAGTTGCATTTTATGTCCCAAACTCAGGAAAGCATCCCCAACCAGGATATCACTCAGATGATTAATTTTAAAGCAGACATGCCAAATACACTGTCTGTTGACCAGCTCCAACCTGCACAATGCATTCACCATGCACTATGCATCATATTCTCTAGTACTGTATTTTTATTCCATAAATTGCTTTTCTTGCATTCCTGACTGCAAAGACCAGTAACTTGGTGCAACCAGTGCAGCAGCATCTGTCTGGCTGTACGGGCAACCAGTAGCAATAATGCTGAGGGGCAAATACCATAGACCCCCTTCCCTTTCAAACAGAAGTCAGAAGTCATCCTTCCCACCCTACACAGTGAATCTGGGTCAGTACTCCCAAATTCCTGCTTTGTTCCACAATGGTTTCTCTGGATCTCAAAGGGGGATCTCAATCCCATCAACCTCTCAGTGTTCACCAGTGTCCAGCACTCACTGCAAGCACCCAGTCCATGAACTGTTCTCACAGGGGCATTTGGCTGCAAATTCTCCATTTGCAGCATAGCTCAAATGTCTTTCCTGAATGAAGACCCCCCCCCCCCCAAAAAAAGAAGAATTTAAACAGCTATCTAAAGAAAGGAAGGAGGAATGCAGAGAATGAACCCACCAACATCAAAACCCAGGAAGCTGCCTTTTAGCCACTGAGACAATCTCACTGATAGACTTGATTTTTCTCACCCCAGCCGGGAGTAATGTTTTCCTTTCTTTTTTTTTTTTTTTTTTTTTCTTTTCCCTTTGCTTAACGTGTTCCTTCTACAGAGTTTTTCTTTTTTTTTTTTTTTTTTTTATAAAAAAAAAAAGAATACAAAAAAAACA
>WUAM01000179.1:26227667-26238470 GCA_024336885.1 Actenoides hombroni
AAAAAGAAAGACAACAGACATTCATGGCTCCCAGCTGTCAAAAGCCACAAAATGCCTGAGGCTGTCTGTCTTCTTGCAAATGCTGAAGCCATTTTCCTGTAGCGTATGTTCTCATTAATCAAGTCTCAGACACAACTCAGTCTATATCATTGCCCATAAGCCAAGAGAGACGTTTCGGGGTCAGTCATGTAACACAGCGTCCCTGAACCTACCACGGCATCGTCGGACGCAGTCGTGTCGGCTGGGCTCTTCTCCCACTGAAGTCAGTAGGAGGGTTTTATTTTAATATGGCTCAATTTTTTTACAAATGCTTACAAATCTCTGCAGGGTGGGTGTCAAGTAGAAGGGGCCAGGCTCTTTTCAATTGTGCCCTGTGGTAGGGCGAGAGGTAATACTAGCAAGGTGAAACATAGGAAGTTCCACCTCAACATGAGGAAAAAACTCTTCACTGTGAGAGGGACAGAGCCTGGAACAGGGTGCCCAGAGAGGTTGTGGAGTCTCCTCCTCTACAGACATTCAAGACCCACCTGGATCTGTTCCTGTGTGGCCTGCCCTGGGTGATCCTGTGTGGGCAGATGGGTTGGACTCGATCTCCAGAGGTCCCTTCCAACCCCTACCATTCTGTGATTCTATGAATTCAAAGTCAGGATCAATGACTGAGGAATAGAGGTAAAATCTACATATTGCAGGAGTGTTTCTTTGAACATCATCCCCAGAAAAAAGCACAGCCTCAGACCCATCGAAATTTAATAGCTGTGTTGGGTTAACTTAACTCCATCCCAGAAAGAACTAATACAATCATGTTTAATTTCCACTGAACCGCTAGACATGGGCCTAGCTGGTGATTGATGGTGTCACCCCTCAAGATTCTCCTGTTGAAGCCCAGAGAGCAAACAGGATCCTGGGATGTGGGTATGTGTGGGGTGCCAGGAGGGAGAACAGCCCATTCACCATTTGCTGCTGGAAAAACCTATCTGTGCCTGGGGTTCTCACTTCAAAAAGAAAGTTGAAAAGCTGCAAACGCTTCAGGGAAGAGCTCTAACAAAGAAGGAAAGCTGGTCTTGAGCGAGAGGTTAGAAAGTCAATCTGTTCAGCTAATGCAACAGAAAGTTCAAAGGTGCCAATTTTGAGATCCAGAAGTATTCCAAGAAGATAGATTTTCCAGTACTGGATCCTCTCCCAACCAGCAAAGGCAGAATGACATCACACGGCTGCAAGTTTGGGCTGAAGACATTCAAACTGGAAATGCAGAGCTACAGAAATGGAACAGTGGCAATCACAAAGAAGCGGAATGGCCTCGCTGGGGCTGGGCAGAGGCGGTGCAGTTCTGGCACCTGCTGCACCCACAAAACCCTCTCATCTTGCTTGCGGCCATGGGGATTGAACAAGTTAAAACTGAGGCCAGCGAAGAGCAAGCAGTGACATGACCTGATGCTCACTGCCAGCTCAGCAACACCACCCCCGGGCCCAACCTGGCCAATGTTTACTGGAGCAATTGGATATATTTTTCCCTTCTTGACGTTGTCACTTCCAGAGAAGCCACAAAAGGGCCTCCCATGTCTCTGGCAATGGTGGGGGGGCCTGGTCCTCACATAGGAGCTCAAAGGTTGCTTGCAAGGGTCCTTTTAGAACAACAAGGATTTACCTACATTCTGGTAATGAGATATTTCATGTCTTGCACTTCTCTCCTTTAAGTCAAGTGGAAGGTCAAGGCAGGACAGCTTCACTGTGAAGCATTTGTCACACGCCAATATTCAATTAATGGCTGTGAAAATGTCCATCAAGAGTCCAGTGGCAGCCAAGTGATGTAAGGGTCACCATGGAAACACAAGCAACAGCAGAGGAAAGAAACAAGAAATATGAACAGTCATACATGTGCTTCTGGGAGAAAAACAAGACCTTTCTCCTCCATCTCATTTCATCCACAAAGATGCTTTTGCTTAGCAGGTTTGTATCTTATCTCATCATTCAGGTCATCTTTTAACTGCTGGTAATTTTAATTTCAGCAGGCACTTAATATGCTAATCAAAACTGATAGCTCTCAGCAGGGTGGAAAATCCCAAGCATGGACATGATTATTTGGCTTCTGAAGAAAAACACTGGCATGTAAAGGAAAAAAAAAAAAAACCCAAACAACTTTTTGTATAGGGATTATTTGCTGGTCTCTGCACTCCAGATGCTAATTCACACACATTGCTCTACTTTTATATCTAGGGTTATCCAGGTCCACGTTACTTCATCTGCTGCATCCCAGAGCAGCAGGAGGGACATAACACAGAGCGAACAGTAACGGGAGCTACCTCTTTCTTGTGCTATTAACCACAGGGCTTCTGCTTCTCAGAACCCAACAGCCAGGACAAAACCTCACATCTGCAACCTCAAAAGGTGCTCACAAGGACTACACACCTACATCCTTCATGAGCAGGGCTTGATGAAGGGTGAGGGTGCGGATGTAGCCCAGAGGTTCAGGACAGTGCAGGCACCTCAGGCACAAGTTTCCTTTCCCCAGATTCCCATGCTAGCTCTGGGGATGGGCACCCAGCTGAGAAGTGTCTTCAGCGTGGGATCCAGTTCCCCTACCTCGTCTTGCTGCGGGCTTCTGTGTGTGGGCTCACAACTAGGGAGAAGAGAAATTTCTCCTCGCTTTCTCCTCCCTTCCCCTGACTCAGGCTTGTAAAATACAGCTTCTTGGAGAGATCAGCATGATAATAAATCCTAACCTGTCTGGGTGACACATGGTTGAGTGATATGATCAGTCCTGGAGGGAGGCAATCACTGCTTGACAAAATTAAACTGATGGACCGCAGTGGGTGGCAGGATAGGGAAACTCTGAAGCAATGGTCCAAGCCTTCCTCCAGCTTCTTTACACGCAATGGTGCTCCCCAACCAGGCCAGTGTTTGACAGAGGAGGAGACTGCAGCAAAGACTGCAACCAACTCACACAAGACAAAGCAGCCTCTTCTCCAGGCAGGAGCATACTTCAGGATCAATGCTAAGACCAAGGGTGGCATCTTTGCTCTCTCATAGCCTGCACCTCCAGCACCCCCTGATCAGCAAAGTGTGGACTCCAGGAACTGCTCTGTGATCATGCAGAATTGTTCAGATAAGAGAACCACAGATAAAAGTAGTAAAATTTTGCCCATATCCCAGGACAGCTCTTGCAGCAATGATGTCCCTGCACTGCTTTCCTCCCCGGTATCACCAGTCCCTTCCAAGGCAGCTCACACCTGAAAGCCACACAGCCTCAAGACACTCAAGAGAAGGAAAGTCCCAAAACCAGACAGCAGAACAAGACACCCTACAACAGGTTCCACTCCAAACCACTCTGGATCCCAACAGACCCATGCAAACCCCATGCTGGAGGTGGCTCAGAAGATCCATGGGCTCAGTGCAGAGCCCAAGGCATGAGTCTGTGCAAGGTCAAAGACTGGAGCAGCACACCTTGAGCAGCTGGGTCTGGCTGTCCAGGACATGAAAACACTGAGCAGACAGCATTTATCCAGGTGGCATTGACCTGGGTTGCTGTCTGCCAAGCAGAACATGGTCCAGCAGCACTGACCAGCTCATTACAATGGTGAACACACAGAGGCATGAGTCTGTCCCTAGAACCAACCCCTTACACCCACTGTGTGGCAACCCTGATTGATCATGCTCAGCCTCAGACCTCCTATGCAAACATTCTTGGGAGGGTCCATTAGCCCCCTCTGAGAGAGTTTTCGTGGAGATATGCAGAGAAAAACCGCCTCTACTGCAGCATTTTCTTCTTCTCTGTCTACCTGGCAACAGCAGATTGAAAACTCAGTGCTCAGGCAGCAGCACACAAGGGGCATCCATGGTATAAGTGAGTTTTGAGATGCTCAGCTGGCAACCTCTTTGTGGAAATACTACAATTCCTTATCAGCCTGGATCCTTTTGTGTTTTGCCTTTCAAAGAAATCCAATTAACCTGCTTCCCTTTGTACTTAATACTTCTAATGCCAAAGAGCACCACCTGGAAGACCTTTTATAGGCCCAATAAATGTCATGGCAACTGCAAAGATATTTCCAAGAAATCCCAGCTGCGTCCTTTGGACTGCAAGTCCCACATTGTCATTTCTCTCCTTCAGTACCCTCCATTTCTGGGGAAGTATTGACTAAGTGTTAAGCTTCCAGACTGAATTTCTGATTTGACCCCTTGAAAAGAGCAAAACCCCATCATTTCAATTTATCTGGAAATGTTTGTACAGAAATGCTGATTTCTGTGATTAATTGTCACATCTGCAGGAGCATCCTGTTCGGGGAAAAATTGGACTCAGTTCTACACGGGTTATTTACGACCCAGCTGCTCCAGCCGTTAAAATCACCCTGAATATCTGCTTTCCCCACCACAGTCTGAACAAGCGGATTAGTCCCTGAAATCACAAGCCCCCATGTTTTCCAGCTCAGTTCAGCTCATCGCAAATAAAAGCCTTGCCTCAATAAATAGCCGTGGTAAGTGCACTGCTGCTGGAACGAGCCCTCCCTAGCAATGCTTCGATTCCGGAAAAAACCTGTTCTGAGAACTAAAGAAATCTATCAGAAGTAACCTTGGAATTTATATGTTTATATCTGCGTAGCTGTGGAAACACTGTGGGAGAAGGTTGAGCTTTTTTTTTTGTTTTTTTCCTCGTTTTGCAAGGCAAATAGAAAATCTATGATAGTCTTTGATATTCCAAGGCTTCATTCTCCTCCTGTTTCCAGTAAAGGGCTCTTGCCCAAGCTGGGTTCTTTTATAAACTCCTTCCCTGCCCTAGCATAGAACAATCCAGTGTTGAGCACATTCCTTGGCATCCTCACCCCTAATTGCTCTCAGGCTGTTGCAACACTTCTCGTGTTCCCAGCTGGATGCAGCGACCCGAGGGTTGACTTGGCTTTGGAGGAGGTTGGGCTGACCCCTGGTCTTGCTGAATCCACACTCCTGGTGGGGTGTCTGGGAGACACGCAAGGAGCCTGGTTGTGAGATGAATCACCTGTTGCTTGGGATAAAAGGTTCTCTTCTCTACAGCTTGCAGGAGATATTGCAGAGGCAACTGCAGCCATCAGAGACGCTGGAGAGCACAGCACAAAGCATCTGATGAGGCATGTCTCTGGTTGGATCCTCACACTAATGAGTGTCTCAAAACTATCCACAGGAATGACCTAGCTTAACTTTTTCATTTTCACTGAGTCCCTCTTTTCTCCTCGCTGCTCCCTCACTTGTCCCTACCTCCTTTGCATCACCAATGAGAGGGCTCTCTGGTGTCTCCTTCTGCCTTATTTCCTTTCAGACCTGCAGCCCAGACTCAAAAGGGTGAACCTGAGATGCACTGACAGAGCTGTTCTACCCAGCAAGTCACCATACTGTCCCACCACCAAACAGATCTCTTCCCAGCGGAGCAAGTCCCCTTTGGACCTCTGCTTTCTCCCTCCTTCCCAGCCCATCGGGGCGAGTCTGGACTCCTGCAACAGGAGCAGACAAAGACTTCATCTTGCTTCCAACTTAAGCATTCATTGGCATTTGAGTAACCCCCTTCCTGACACAGAGAAACAAGCCACACCTCTGTAGGGCATCGATCAGTTCACAGACGTTCATCCCCCAAACCCCTCACAAAACCCCATTGCAAATTACCTTCTGCTTATTTCACCTCGAAATTTTTTTCCCAGATACCTGCATGGCACCAAGGATGCCAATCCCAGCTGGAGCCTCGAGCACCACTGTCATGTTAATAATAGGCACAACCTGTTAGTGCAACCCAGTTATTGCACCTTGCTGCGCACATGAGCTTGCCTTTAATGATGTCTGCGTGAAGAAGCTGTTATTCCCTGCAGCAACCCCAGTGAACAGGGTAACCTGGGGCAATACCACATGCTAATCTAAGGTCGGGTTAAGTAGCTGATGATAAACTATCACCACCATAATCGAAACCCACGCACGCAGTGCCGGATGTATTCAGCATCCTGCAAACAAAGGCTCCAGACCAGCACTTAGTGACGTGTGAGCCAAAGGGTTTTCCCAGAACAAGCCTAAGCCTGGCATAAGGATTGGGAAGGGAACTTCTTGTAGCAGGACTATCCTCCAAGAGGGTGTGTGAGACGCCAGCAGAAAAGGGGCATGGGACTGTCATTGTCCTCCATCAGTAATGAAGGAGCAGAGGCTCCCTGCTGGAGGGGACACCCAAGGAAGTTGTGGGGAGGAGAGGTTGCTCCAGCAAAGGGGATTTTCCAGAGTACCTGTTGTAGCCTCACCCATGAAGGAGACAGGTTGGACTGGAGGTTTCCCACTGCTCTTGTGCTCGTTAGGAGGAAAAGTGTCGTTAAGTGGTGGTTAGTGATCATCCAGGAGTCAAGGGTCTGCCCAGAGAAAGGCTTGCCTGTGACTCAGGAGTGCAACTAGACTGGGGGCTCTGGATTCCTGCCATTGCCACTTCACACAAGTCCCTCTGTGGTCAGATACCAGGCCATGGTGCTCGCCAGAAGCATCTATAGCCACAACATTTGCACACAGCTTCTGACCTTGGTGGTAGCACAGGTGAGGAAGGTAATAACTGTGGGAGCAATTGGCAGGTTTTTAGGGGAAACAGAGGCAGAGGAGACTTCAATGCCCATGCTGCACATTATCGCCGGGCTCCTGCTGCCAACATGAAACGTGCTCTGCCACTCCTGCATTTAGTGGGAATGAGATACAAAGGACAGGTGGGCTGCATGATGGAAATGAGGGCAATTAGGGATATGAGTCTGTTGCAGATATGGGACCTTCTCTGTTTCAGATCCCTTGTATAGTTCAAGGCTTGCAGCACTTTCTTTATTCATAATAAATTGATTGATTCTTGCCAGAGTAGAGATAATATGCTGGTGGTGTTGATAATATGCTGTATGGGTACCTTTATGGACATTTAACACACATCTTCCTTTCTGCGTTAAAAAAAACCAACAAAACACGTATGGAAATTCTGTTGCAGAGCCCTAAGACCAGCTCCCTAAACACTGACTCCTTTGCAATCAGGCATTTCCTCCCCCTTCCCAGCTTCAGTCTGTAAACTATTTAAATGCTGATGTTTTTTAAATAACTCCCTGTGAGGCTTTTACATACAGGGAATGGCAGAGGAGAAGGGGGGGTGGGGGGGGTGGAAAAAAAGGGAATCTGTGGGCTGGAAATTCACGTAAACAGAAATTCCCTGCAACAGCAAGTTCCTGGCTGCATGTTGCTCCTTTTACACAAACACACCGTCAGATAAAGGCACGCACGTGATTCACCCGCTGCCCGCTGGTGTGGTGCAGCTCTTGAATGAAACATTTAAACCCTCCCGCTTTACTACGCTGCTTAAAATCAGACTCGCAGGACGCAGAGGCTGAGGTGGGACAGCAAAAGGCACACTGGAAACGCGCGACATGGATTGCTCCGTGGGTGCTAAATACTCTCATGGGGGGGGCTAGGAAAAAAAAAAAAGGTTTTGTTTAGCTGCACCAAGCTGTTGGTGTGTGGAAACTAGGGAGTTGTATTTATATCTGCTGGCCTGCTCTAGAAGCTGTTACAGGCTCAACATTCATTGGCAGTGGATATTTTATCTTCGCTTGCTTGTGCTAGAAATACCGTGGGACCACAGCAATGGCAGACTGCTGGATGCTGCAGTCGTTATTAGACCAAAATAGCTGCATCCTGTCATTCAATAGTGCTGCCAATGCTGATAAGTTTTCAGTTGCATTTGCTGCTTCTTTCCAGGAAATAAGCCAAAGCTGGTAAAATTGCTAAGCATTTGGGGAGAGAGCTATGGGCACATGTGGAGGGCTGGGGTGACTCCATGCAGCTCTCCGAGCTGTGAGAGAAAAAGCACTTTGGTGGTGGAGATACAGGACTCTCTGCCTGGAAGTCTGGTAGCCCCATTCCTCAGAGGGGAAACTAAAGCCCTGGTAGAGTGGCTTCCAGTCCCATAAGAGGCTTACAGCGGGGCTTCAGCCTTGTCTGCAGATACCACCAACCCACCAGCTGTGATACACCAAGGGCTGCACTGCTACACCCAAAAGAATTTGACCTCCAGATCCCCAGCCTCTATCTCCTTGCTGCAGTCTGTCTAGCCACAGTGGTTACTCATGTGAAACAGGGACAGCTTGTTTTGACCCCTAAGCCTGTGTATGAAATGTGGGCAGATGTCCAGCCCCATTACGGTTGCACAAGGAGCTCTTCTCACATTAAAAGATCTCTCCTTTAGATCTCAAAGTGATAAAACATGAGAGTAGAACTTGTGCAGAGGAAGGAAACCCTGGCCTCTGGTCTTGGTAAAACACCTTCCTTCTCCCCAGAACACAGCCTAGATCTTCTGGCCACAAAGTCCCTCTGGCATCAACTGACCCCTCCCTGCCTTCTACCTATATTTCAGATGAATTGGGTGAAGGCAACCTTCAAGCTCAAGTCTGAGATTTTTTGGCAGTGTTCATGGGCAGGTTTTCTTTGGAGAGCAGGCTGAGATCAGCGCACAGGGCAGATGACCCTCCCTACATTCCTCTGAGCATGGAAGGTCATTCCTCTTGACAAGAGACAGCCCACGCTTGGTCAGCACTCTACGTAGTGATGGGGAGGGAGTCGGTAGCAGAGCAAATCTGTACTTTTCAGCAGTGGCCAAATGCACTTACCAAGAGAACTGACAATCAGACGCTTCAGAAGAAAACATAAAAACAGGATTTAGATGGCCCTGAGTCCTGCCACTATCTCCACAGGCCATCTGCTGAGAGCTCCCTCTCCTTTTCTATGGGACATGTTATTCCCAGCTACTTCCCAAGAACCAAAGAGGAAATTCCCGTGTTTCAACACAGCAGTCTCTGGTTTGCGTAGGGTGTCCCACAACCTTGGAGTTTCCCTATGGAAACCTGCTCCCATTTTGCTCCTGACCACAAAGCATTTGCTTTGCATTTAGCAGGAACAACCAGTTTGGTGTTTGAATGAATGATCGGTGTTAATTAGTAGCATTCAAAATTAAAATAAAGGTCAACAGAGGGTAGGCATTATCAAAGAGCCTTGTTTGCTCAAAGGAAACATTAATGACACTTGTTCAGTGCTTCAAGATAAACTTGTTCAGGCACCAAGGTAATGAAGAAATTAATCCTCCTCTCCACGGAACGTCACTACTCCTTAAACACAAATCACACTTCTTTCATCTCAAGGTGTGCCCTGCCCTATCTCTCATCTCTCCTCGCTGTTTCATTTCTCCTCGCTCTTGAGATGCCAGCTCCCCTCTCTGAGCGGTTGCGAGATGGCCCCACCTTCCGCAAAGGCATCTCACTGCCCTTCTCCCACCTCTCCTTTACTGTGAAGCATCAGACAAAGGGCTGTCACATGGCCTGGGAGTATGGGGCAGGTGCTTTCAGGACCTCAGTCTTCTTCAGATGGTCCAGACAAGCATGAGCTCCTCTGCTTCTACCTTAACCTGACCTGATGCTCCAAGTTTTGCACCTGTCTGGGTAGATGCGCCACCAGATCACAAGCTCTCTTTGGCAGGGCCACCTTCCTGCTCCATGTCTGTGCAGCACCTGGCATAGTGGGGCCTGGCCAAGGCTCCTGGCCACGCAGTACATGTAGGTCCAGACCTTTCCCAGCTGCCTGCATGTGCTTTGCTGGAGCAGAATAAGTCAGAAGCAAATGAACCAACCTGCTCACCTGAGAGCTGGGTCACCTTCTGCAGGTGCTTCGCTCCATCGACAACAGAGGGAGCCCGAGGATGTCTGTGCTCCGCAGCCAGGCACCTCAGGCCAATTTAGGGTGGGATGAATCCAGGGCTAAACAAGTATTAATACTTTCAGAAGCCATCAGTAGCAGCATTCGAATATATTTATATATACACAGAGAGAAAGAGGGAAGGAAAGTGTGTGCGCACTCTTTGGCTTCTCCAAGACCCCCAAAGTGCCATAAATCACTTCCAGCAGGAAAGCAGGATGCAGCAAGACTTGCCTCCTGCCCCAGCTTCCACGCTGCCATAATTACAGCAACTCCTGCCCTGCCACGGGCAGTGAAGAGCAGAGGTTGCGGAGCCGGCGGGAACAAACCAGGGTGCTGGAGCCAGGGCCTTTGGGCTGCACCGTGGCCCCTGCGCCAAGAGCTCAGCGCTCCAGCTCCTGCTGCTAAAACCACCGAAAGTTGGGGAAGATGATATTTCCATCTTCTGGAAACTAAATACCGGCAACACGCCTACACAGTCTTTGTCATAATCTCCCGACTTCAGTTAGAAGTAAAGAACAGGCAGAGGTCAAATTTTTCCTGGCTTCATAGAAACGCTATCAAAATTTAACCTCTCCCCAGCCGGCAGCAGGCAGATCTCCCCTTCCCAACAACAACCAGGGCACAGCATTCCCGGGCAGGATGAACACATTGCCTGCCTTTGTTCATTTTCCTTCTCCCCTTTCCCTGAGTGCATGGGCAATGCAGACAGCGACGTTTCCGACACCGGGAAGGATGAGCAGACTTCGGTTACGTGACGACCGTCTGTGGAGAGATGCAATCTTGCACCCCGCGTCCCATTCGGCTGTGCCACGAGCACAGGCACCAGCCTGAAGCTGCTTCACCCCATCTCACACACTAGAGGAGAAGAGGCATGAAAGATGGGCTTCCAGGGGACCAGATGGTCACCTGTCAGCAGCCATACGTCAAGAGATCAGTGCTTTGGATTGTGTATTACAGAAAAAATAAAAGGGGGGGGGGGGGAAGAAAAGAAAAAAAAAAAAAAAAAAGAAAAAAAAACCCTCCCCGAAAGATTTTAAACAAAATATTTCCCAGGCGGGGGGAAAAAGGAAATGGCAAGCCTCCCCCCTTTTTGTGGGG
>WUAM01000179.1:26238570-26277190 GCA_024336885.1 Actenoides hombroni
AAAAAGAAAAGAGAGGGGGGGGAGAAAAGAAAAGAAAAAAAAAAAAAGAAAGGAACAAAAAACCTCCCTGCAAGATTTTCAAACACATGATTCTCAGGCTGTGAGAAAAAGGAAATTGGCAGCTCTCCCCCTTTTTTGTGAGCGAGCAGGAGTGAAACAGCCCAGTATCCTGCATTTATCACAGCACCCTCCAGTTCTGGAAAAGCAGTAAAGAGGGGTCCATTTCTCGGGGTTATTGCCCTCTGACATTTCAGGGGAGCAGTGGGCAGCTGCATACGAATGGCCAACCTGGAGAGCAGGAGCAGCAAAGTAGTGAAAAGTTGAACTCTGCAGCTCAACACCATCACTTCCCAAAAGGCCAGGAGTTAATTCTGATCCACAGGTTAATGGCCATAAAGATCCCAAGCCCTAGAAATCAATAGTGGATTCCAAATGTGACACATTAGACAGTGATGGGGTGAAGATGCTCAAGTAACTTTATCTTGCCTAGCAGACCTCTGTGTCAAGGCTGTTTGCTCCAGCCCAGCTGTCTCCCAGCTCAGGAGCCATACGGCTGGTAGGACTTCAGAGAGGGAGATCAAATTCAGAGGCTGCAAAGCATGCAGTTGTTTGCTTTCCATGTCCCTGCTCAACTTTTGGCCTCCTACTTTCATAATGAATTTCTCGGAGGTTCTCAGAATGGCTTTGCTCTTTTGCAGACTGCACTTCCAGCTACAAAAATAGCACAGACACTAAAACGATCTTCAGGAATCAGATAAGAGCTCCTCCCAGGAGGAAGAAAAAGGTTTCTTTCTTCTCTTTTCTTTTCTTTTTTTTTGTTCTCTGTATTTAAGAAGGCTGATGTGTTACAATTATAGATTGTAATTTCCATCCCAAAGTGCTTCACAAGAGCTCTGCTAGTACCTCTACACAGAGCTGGCAGCAGGCACTGCTGGGACAAGCTGGGCAGCCTCACACAGGAACACAGCCCACCAGGGCTGCTCACACAAACTGCCCAAATACCTGCACAGAATAACTGTGATAGACCTTCTGGTGTAGGAATAGCCAAGGACAACAGACAACGCTGTTTTCTGGCATTACCTCCTCCTAAAAGACAGCTCTGAGAGAAAAATGCATAGGCAAAAGCTCAGTAACGTCACAGGTTTCTGTGGTCTTGGGCAAGCCATTGTTGCCGCTGAATTTTGCCAAGGAAGCCTCCCACATCTCCCTCAGGTTCCAGCTGGCCACCCCACTCCTCCCTCCTCCAGGTCTGATGCTCACCAGATTCTTACCCAAGCCTCCTCAGCTCATTAACTCAGGATGAGTGCCTGGGCCCTTGTTGCATTGCTGTTCTCCCAGCCTCATGAGTTATATGAGCTCACAGAAAGTCCCACCAGCCCTAGAACCAGGGTGAGATAAGCCCTGGGAAAATAAGGATGGGAGAGGGGAGAGAAGGGAGTCTGGGACTTCCGCAGGTCCTTGTCCCCACTTGCTGCTTTTCATGGAAACACATTTGAAACCTTTCTCTTCTCTAAATTGAGAGCTTTATAACTTCCTTATCTACACATAGTTACTGATAAGCCCTCTGATATATATGTCCGGTCACACTGTGAACTCCCTGCCCCTCACTCATATGTGTGTGCACTGAAACAGATACCCACAAGCCCCCAAAGAAAGAGCCTTTAAATGCTACATAAACAAAAATAAATAAATACAACACAGCAAATGGGGCCATAAGGGACCTCGAGTGGTCTCCTAGTTCATAGCTCAAGGCAGGGTCAAATTACAGTTTATTGCCCAACCCAGTGCTAAAAATGTCTGTTGGCCAGAATTCCAGCCTTCCTGGGCAACTGCTTCCTGTGACTCTCTCCTTTTCAACTTTCAAAGCTTTTCCTGGACTTAGATGTCCCTCACTACAGTATAAGCCCAGGCACTTTCCTGTCCCTGGCAGACACAGGGAACAGCTCATTCCCCTCCTGTTTGCAGCTCACATCTGGAGACGGTTACGTCTCCCACTCGGGCTCTGCTGCATTTGCATCTCTTTTCTAGACAGTGGCAGTTTTCTGGGGGAAAAACAAAGAGTCAGTGGTTGACCATAATACACAAAAAGCAGAGCTGGTGACAGTGCTGGGAGAAGTGGATGATATGCCTCATTTGTTGGTGAACTGGTGGTAGCAAGAAAATAGGGCAGGTCTCAGCAGGGGCACCGGGGGCCAGGCACTAGTAGAACCCAGTGATATTTTGCAGCATGACTTATCTGCTGCTAACAGCCCCAGCATCCCAATCCCACCTCCGGGCTGGCACACGTTTGTAAGACTGTGTAAGATTTTCCTTGCAGAAGGTCAGAAAGAGAGACATAGTTATGAAAACAGACTGAGCACATCCTGGACCAAAACCACACACTCCAGCATCAGCCCAAAGATGTAACTGTTCTGTATATGGCTTTTTTTAATCATTTGTTGTGGCCTTCACCCAGTGCTCCCGCTCCAGTGTGGAGCATGGCCTCTGCACACAACAGCACCTTGCAACGTGACTCACCTCCACCAAGCAAAGCCCATCTTCCACCCACGTGGATGCAGCTCCTCAGCTGGAGGTCACCACCGATGCTGCTGCACCCCCTGAGCAGAGGTTTGCTGCCTACTCTTTGCATCGAGGCACCAACACCGTGCATGGGAGCCCCTGATGGAAGGGCTCGTGTTCCCACCTCTCACTGCATCTCCTCTCACACAGCCCTTAAAATGCAAGGGAAGAACAAAAGCATGTAAGAAGTTGCAAGCAGGAATAGCAGAAATCAAAGTATGCTGCATAAATTCCTAGACATAGCACACTGATACCTTCTTTTCCCTTTAACAGCAGCACAGATTCACTGAGTCTCAGCTGTAAAGCTGCAATCACCAACATGTGAGAATTTCTTGTCCTAACTGAAAGGGAAAATAAGATCTACTGCAAACCCCACCGCTTAGACTGCCTGTCACTTAGAGAAACTCTACAGGAGTTTCACCCAGCTCAGAGCTGATGAAATCCCATCTGAAGGTGTCAGGGCCTCAGGTCAGCCTAAACACTCTTCTGGGAGCATCCCGAGTCCTCTTCCCTCCCCCAGCCTCAGAGACGCTGCTCCACATTTTTCCCTTACTGTTTTTCTTGGCAGCTGTTTTCTTTCAAGTCAAGCTATGGCTGTGTTGCTTTTAGGTACTTAAATTCATATTCTTGATTCATTTCTTCCCTAATCACTTGGGATACTGCGTTTTACAAAAGGGAGTATAATTAATCTTCCAGATTTGTGCACGTGTGATGAAAAAGATGTGATCCGTGACAATTTAATGCCCTAGCTAGCTGCTAGACAATGGAAATTTCTGAGTTATTCCCCAAAAAAGCCACACCCAGGCTCACAAAGACTGCAGCAGCTGACAAGCATCTTTTTAAGCAGGAACATTTTTGAAGGTTTGTTTTTTTATTGTTGTTGTTCTTGTTTTAAACTTGGCCCCAAAATCGGTTGCAAAAGAGCAAAGCTGGCAACTCACGCAGTGGCTCGATGAGTTCCAGAAGCTGTTGAATTTCTCACAACATTATCAGGGATCTGGGAGACCCACCAAGGCACATTTCCTATGGTGATTGCTGTTAACGTGCTTCCACTCCTTTCTAACATGCATTCCTTGCAACCTCAGTGGCAGTCCCGACAGTCAGCATCGCTCCCAGACAGCTACATCCCATCTCAATCACTCTCTTAGATGTTAACAACCCTGCAATGGCCAACATCGATATTGGCTGCCCATAACAAAGCTATTAGAGTGACATTTTGGTAGGAAATGGTGGGAATGCTACAGTGATCAGACTGAGTTATAAAAGGTTAATGAAGATGAAAGGACAGAAAATACAGAGGAAAAACCCATGCAGCCAGAGAGATTTTGGCAAGATTTACTAAGCTGCTGCCCAGCCACACACTAATATATTTCCTGCATTTCCCAATCGAGTTACTCCTTCCCAGTAGCCTCAGCAAATCTGTATTGCTGGAAGAAACTCTGAGCTACTGTGTGGCTGGTAGCATTTGTAGTGACTTTTGCCTGTTACTGAGCAAAATGGTAAAGTTTCCAAAAGGAATTTAGGAATAAAGTTCATTTTGTCAAGATCTGTTGTCCCTGGGGAGGCTAAAGTCATGAGGGCTCCAGCTCAGCCAGGATGTATATAACTGAAGTATGATGGATGTGTCGCTCACCTAAAGCAGATCTCTTTCCAAGTCACCTCAGTATTTTTGGAAGGAAATTTTTTCACTCAGTGTTATCAGGGAGCTGCTAAGAACAAGCAATCCTCTAGTAATGTTGTGTAGAACACAACAGCACAAGTTACTTTTTCAAAGCAGAGGGAAGGAATCTTTATTTCTTTCCATCCTCATCATGGGACAATTCCTGACAGTACACTTGTACTGTAGTATCCAAATTTCACACTATGCTCCTCCACTCACTCCCTTTAGAAAGCTATTTAATGCCTTAATAGATGTCCTCATCACACTTCCTTTTTTTTCTAAACACACCATTGTTTTCTTTATTACATGTCTCACCACCTAAAATATCCTTTCTTTCTGACCAGCACATCAGGCTTTCAAATGACTGCAGGCTCTTGCCTAATCTTTCTCCTACTCTTCATCCCATGTCAAGACTGGTGCTTAGCTAAGCTATGCACATAGCTCACTGTCAGCATCGCCACATAAATCAGTCTTTCCAGCTCCAGCACTTTGCTGGTGCTATTCTCTGAATTCCTGCCACTCATCACTGCGTCTCCACGGGCAAGTGCCAAGAAGGGGACACGGACCCTCTGGATGGGATCAGACAAGCTAAGCAGAGGAGGACTTGCAGCTCACGTTCTCCACAGCACAGGACATCTGCACATACAACCCAGCCCACCACCCAGCAGTTTTGCTGCCATCTCCTAGAAGTCACTCCTTTGTATGACTTTACACCCAAATTTCTCCATGTTTCTTCCAATTCCCCTGTCTCCTTAAATACAAGGTTATTTTTAGCCATGTTATTCAGCTTAAGTATTTCCAAACCAAGCCTCGATCTCCTCTGTTGCTCATTTCTCTCCGTTCCTCCCAGTTCCACAGCAACTGCAGGTTTGACTACACTGCATCTAGCACTGAAATAATTTCTGAAGGTACCATGTTCTGCCAGATTTACCACCAGCACTGTCTGTAACCCAAGAGACACCTCTTTCATCCCAGGCACACATCCCCCTGCAATTATGGCTGTCAATACTGATGTTAAGGGCACGTGTAGGCAGCGTTTACTCACTTCTACCTCAGTCTCAATGCAGCTTGCCCTTTGGGGAACTGGGTCAAGTGCTGCCTCCTTTCCCATTCCCAGCACAGACTTTACTTTTCATTGGCAGTGTGACCACAGTCATGGTGCGCAACACTGGCCACTCTAGTTGCAATGCTGGCCACCTTGCAGGCTGCCCAGCCTAGGCAGCAGAGACCTGAGTCACAACAATATCCATGACTGACAACACTGTCAGCCTCTCCAGCCTCAGGATTTCTGTGGCCCTGACGAACTTTGATCTGGCTTTCAGTTTCTGTGAGCTCTCATATCCGTGCCACTTTGAACTGCCTGCGTGAGTAAACCACCCTGACAAGCTGGAGTTCATGGGGATTGCAGTCAGTCATATTACAGCCCATGACAGATTTAATTGCAGATTAGAAATTCTGTAGCAGAAATATTACAGGAGACTTGAGATCCTAATTGTTTCCTGCGTAAGGTAGGAGCTTAATTTTATTTTTAAACTCCCAAGTGCTGACAGACAATATTTTGGTGCGGAAAAGCTAAAGAAGAGACTGCTACCTCACTGTGAACAGGTAACAACTCCCAGAGTTTAATCTTACACCTTAATTTGTTCTTAATATTCGGATTGTGGCAGCAGCCAGGAGGCATTATCAAGCTAAGTGCTCCTTTGTGTCAATACACAGCAGCCGAAAAATTCCTCGCCCAAATGATCTGTGATTGTTGTATCTGCTGGAAGGAAGCCACGTTCTTTCTTGCGCCATATGAATGCACTTTTAGCGACAGAACTGATTAGGATTCCTGCTTTGGATTTGCTCAGAACTAGCTTGGTTGGTCTTTTAATCTTTGGGATAAGCTGGGGATAGAGAATTAGACATTTAGATATAAATGTGTCACTGGGAAACAGTTTGCCAGCACCCACTGCAAAATGACTTCAGCGTCTGATCTGGCGAGCGGCTGCTAGATAATGAAGTGATAATCAGGGGCATGGGGGCAGAGGGGGGATTTTTGGCTTTTGAGAAGCACCAGATATCTTTGCCTGATTCTGTCTCCACTAGCACAGAAATTAATAGATTGCTGAAGAATTTATGCTAATAGTGAAAATAAGCACCCTCCACCCTTCTCACATTTAAAATGATGTTTGACGGGGGAACTATGGAGCCATGGCTGGCAAGCTGAGGCACAGGGAGCATCGCTCAGCCTGTTTGAACCTCATGGCTCTCCTGTGCTGTATTTTGATACAGCAGCCTAATGAAGTCTGGCAGGCCACGAGTCCTTTCCTTCTTGGCAAGGGTGACAAGCAGCATTGCACAGGCAAGAGACACTGGCTCTCAAGTTTAGTCCGACAATGAGCTTCTCCCATCTGAGTCTGCATCACCTGACAAGGGGAAATGCTCCCTAGCATGCTCTCATCTTGTAAGCAGCAAGGAGGTTGAGTGTGTTTCTACCAGAAGGATTCTCTCTCCAAAGACATTCGTTTTACCTTGTCCTAAAAAAGTCTGACTTCACAGCCACCTCCCTCCAGCTGCCCATGGCAAAGCCTTCCAAGGCTAGGCAGGACCTGGGAGTGACATGACACCACAATGGAACCTGCCACAGCACCCAAGCACCACAAACTGCTGGGACCCTGCTCCCACATATTTATCACCCCATTTTCTCTACAGCTGCTTTCAAATCAGGAAGCAGCACAGACGCACAGACCACAGCCTAA
This sequence comes from Actenoides hombroni, assembly GCA_024336885.1. Taxonomy (NCBI): domain Eukaryota; kingdom Metazoa; phylum Chordata; class Aves; order Coraciiformes; family Alcedinidae; genus Actenoides; species Actenoides hombroni. The sequence goes on from WUAM01000179.1 coordinate 26,245,531, forward strand.
AGATCTCAGATCCAAAAGCACTGGCCACACTCCACCTGAAATCAATGTCCTTTCTAATTCTTATTGGTGTCAGAAAGATTTATCCAGAGAGATCTTATTTTATAGCCTGTGTCTTCTGGTGCATCTGCTCTTTCAGTGCTCTGGGTTCACAAGCTACTGCACCCTCCCCAAACCCTCTCTCACCCACGCTGGAAGGCTATAAATTATAGCAACCTGCAATGCATTCAGCTATGATCCTGTCCATCATCTGTGCGTGGCATTAACCCTGCGAAACTTGGTCACCCAGATCTGCATTTCCCAAGCTTTGAATCCTTATCCATTGCTAAAGCCCCTCAGACAGCCAAAGAATGAGGCGCGTACAGCAGCCGGCATTTCTAAAGAAAACTTGATGGCTTTCTGACACCCGACACATGCAATTCCCAACAGAGTTAATTGAAGCTAATTCCTCAAGGGCTGAGAGGAGAATATCCCCATAAATTATGTTCCTGCTTCATTCCAGACAAAGATGGCATGAATGCATTACACGCAATCCCCCAATTTACAGCCTTAAAACAGGCAAGTCAATCAAGGAGACAGCATAAAGTCACTTGAAAGCTGAAATTCATTTTCAGCCTTGCTCCATCTGTACTGTAACCTGAAAGGTTGGCTTTTGAGGGCATCTTTCATATTTCCACGCACAGCAGGATCCATTCAGCCAAAGAAGAGCCTTCTCCATGGATGCGACATGTGTTTGGTACAGCAGAGCCCCTCCTTGGGATATTTTGCTGGGGTGCAGGTTTTCAAGGCCATTATTGAGACAGCTTTCAAAGATGACTCTAGAGACCTTGGAGTTTCCAAGACACAGAGTAAAACAAAGTAGGACTGAGGGCACCGTGTCTCTGCTGCCGTCTCAGAAAGCCAGGGCTGATTATTGGAGAGGGTGCACACACACAGAGGCACGCACGCACAAAATCTAACCTATGGCACTGCTACTGCCAATCTGCTCTCATTAGCAGAGAGTTATTTTTAAATCATGTGGTTTTTGGACACGGTCCTAACAACAAGTTATTTTTAAATGGCACTTTAAAGAAATAAGCACATTTGCCTTCCATTCATGTCACTCTTTTAGGGACTGAAGTATCACTGAATTGTACTGTAGGGATTAAGCAAATTAAAGCCAGATTCAGTAAAAACTGCCCAGCTTCTATGCTGCTCAAAACTAGAAGGACTGAGAATACATTTCTGGGGACCCTTACTGCCTTCCAGAAGCTTTGGAGATATAAAAGTCAGAAATCGTTTAAGCTGTGGTCTACACCCAGTTAGTTATCTGCTGCAACATGCATGGTGCTTTATGTTGGATACTGGGAAAATAAATACCCAGGTGAAGCAAAGGTGAAAAGATCAAATAGAAAGCCTGTGACAGAACCAGGATCTTGTGAGTCCCACCATGGCTTTAGCCCAAAGCCATGCTATAACCTGATACAAACTGGAAAATAAGGCTTCAGCATCACATGCCACTTTCTAAATGATCCACAGGGCAACAGTTCTACCACACTTTTTCATTTGTAAGGTATCTTAGGCATGCGTTATTTGGCAATTAATGTTTGCACCTAGTTCAAGCCCAGCTATGGTGTACTTGCAATAATTCTCACTGGAATCCATAGACTTTAAGGGCCCAGGGAGACTGTAACAACTGTCTCACTTGACCTTCTACACAACACATAACACAGTTTCTGCCTCAAGCCCATAACTCCTGACTGAGCTATGACCCAACCTCAGGGAAATATGCAGACTCAACATAAAGACTTAGAAGATGGAAAATCCAACCTGTCCTTGAATCACTCTTCCAAGGTTAGCTGCCTTCCTTGCTCCAAGTCCTCCAGCTCTAATTAAGCTGACTCTCATTTCCATTGTAACCTTTTTCTGCTAGAATGAAGCATCACCTCCTATTAGAAATTCTGTCCATATACAGGTACTCCAAAACCACAATCAAGTCATCTCCTAACCTCTTTGATTGGCTAAACCAGGGGGGTTATGGTATAATAATATATCCACCACCGGCTGCATCGTAGCTCTGTACATGCAGTGATGTTGCTGCTCTCTAATGAGTAGCTGTTGCCACAGGTCACCTAGGGCTCAGTAAATGGCCGCACAAACACCTTTTGCCCAGAGCTAACAAAGGATTATCTTTATATCTATAACACAGCTCAAGAACAGCAGTAAAGTCACATATATTCTTTTCCTTTTGTCTGATTGCTTTGGAGGGAATAATTCATGAGTGAAATCCTCAGCTCAAAAAGTGTTAAATGCATTGACACAGCATCCTAAATACATTAAAATAAATTAATATTTACCTGCAAGAAAATATAGTGGTGATTTAAACACAGTTTTCAAAGATTAAATGGTAAAAATTGTGTTACCAGTTCAAACTCACAGGAAAGAACCCACTTCAGGGAACCCCATTTTCATTTCTACAAATGAAAGGTTGGAAAAATATTGTTCATCAATGATACATGAGCAATATAATGTTCCGTTCCTCTATTCTACCCGAGAGATAATGTTAATCCTTTTGATTTATTCACAGCTCCTTAACTAATACCGTAATAAATGGTATTGACAATTGAACTCTCTTCTGTAAGGAATTCATTGTATTCGCAGCACCTACAGTAAGAAATGCCTTCATGCTCCTGACAGGAGAGCTAAATAAAATTAAAGACCTGAGAACAAAGGCTGTAGAAAAATCAGATCGGCATAGCTGATTAGGAAATGTGACTTGCTTATACAGGGGTAATTTTTGTATACATCTAAGGCAGTACACTGCACATAAAGATGTTGGGGGGAGGTTCTTCCTTTTAGACACATGAATCTTTAGCTCTTTTCTTCCCGACGCAGAGACGGCTGAGCTACTGACCACCACAGAGCGCTGGCTTTGAAAAGGCTGGCAAAGACCCGAATCAATTTAATCTTATTAAAATACAGAGCAGTTTAAAGATATTATCCCCAGTGACTTACTGATGGCTCAATTGCTGCTACAGTCTATGCCAGGCTTCGAGTGATGAAACTGTGTTAGCTCCTCCTTTTCAAAACGGTTTCAGAGGTTACTGCTATCACTGGCTCATCACTGCTCAAAGGAAATACTTTCAGAAGCAGAACTAGAAATGTCTCCTCTTGTATTACCAGTGTGTAATTAGGGGAAAGCTGCATTCCTTTCAGCAGTACACACAAAGTCACACAAAGCGTTTTCTAGAAATGGACTTAACTAGGGTCAGACAACAGTAATCAACTATAACTCATTCAAGAGCATTCAAAGGAATTAATACCAATTACGGGTTATGAGCTAATTTAGTAATTCCTCTTTAAAAAAAAATAAAACAAACAACACCAAAAAAAATCAAAACAAACAACAAAAAAACCAAACCCCACTCTTGTTAAAAGCAGAGCACCTGGCACAACAGAGCACTGCCACAAAGGGCCATCTATTACACCCCTGCGGTGCATACGCAGCAAATCCACAGAATCAGCAATAGCTCAGGATGAGGCACCAAACCCAGAACCAAATTTGTACCATTGAAATGCCGACCTATGATTATGCTCAGGCAACAGTAGCAAAAAGCAACCTACGGTTTGATTACTAAAAGAACATAATGTTCCGCAATTGCACGACAATAATTGTAATGGTCCCTAACTGCCAGGGCTATGGCAATTTCCCTCTAAGCTACGTGCTTCAGGAAGAGAGAAAACATGGACTACATGTGAAAAAAAGTAAATAATGAAATCCTTTCCTGCTTGGGGAGTGTGGGAGAGGGAGAGGTGCCTGTGCTATGCAGTACAGCTGCCTTTCACTTGGTCCGGTGACGCTAAGCACACACGCGCCAGCAGCTCAGCTAGTGCAATCAGCAGGGTAAATTGTCAGCTTTAATGATTTTGAAGTGTCTCCCAGGCAAGCTACCTCATAATGAAACAACATTCGCTCTCAGCTAACCTCACAACCCCACACAATGGGACCACCAGGAGCTACAGCACAACCAAAACCCATAGCACAGGCTTGGCTTTTTAAAGGCATTTGTTCGGTTGTCTTTCAACAAGCGCTGAGCAATTTGTGTTTGTACCCTGCTATTTATTAATAGATGGTTCAGGAAGGAGGAGGATTCAATGCCTGCTTCAAATCATTCCCCCTAGAAATGGCCAGTTTTACCCGTAATGGAAATAGTGGACTCCCCAGAGTATGCTGGGAGGGCATAGCTTGAGTCAGAGTAATCCCTCTGAAATCTCCCTGTGAAGTGATGAAAGAACAGGAGTTTATCTGAGAAAAGGGGAGATTCCCAGCACAGTCATCATCTCTCTGCTTCATGGAAGGCTTTGTAGTCTGCAAGGAGAAGAATGGCTCAGCACAAACAGCATGACATGGACTTTCAGCATAACATAACACTGTCTGGAAAACTTGCAGAGGGAGGTCCTGCTACAGAAAATGTTAACATTTTAGTTAATATTTTAGTGGATGGCAGAAAAAAACCACAAGGCGTGGTGTTTACAAATAAAGAGTTGCCCAAAACATTTCAGTCCTTCAATTTTATTTTGAAAGGGCTGGGATGCTGAAGAAGGCACGTTGCAGTTTCTGAATACTACCTGTTCTGCAGAGATGTAAATCAAAATTAAAAAGAGGCATGGTGCAATATTTCAGCCACCCATGGGATTACTCCCATCGACTTTCTTCAGAGCTCATTAATCAGAAAGGGAACAAGCACAGACAGAGAAATTGGGAATGTATTTTATGAGGAAAGGTAAGCCCAAGAAGCATGTGGTGGGGAGTTAGATGATCTGAGGTGTGAAACATGTCTCTGTAAATCTAAGGACTCCTGTGCTGGGACCTACTGATAATCCTGGAGGATATGACACTCCCAAGTGAGGGGGACACTCAGGAAATTAAGCCCAGAGAGTTTTCTGGCCATAACACTGTCACCTCCACAGTCAGAGCATGACCAGACCCAGATATGGGCAGTCACCTTGAGATAACATCATGCATTACCAGCAACACAGGTAAAAGTAAAACCACACCTGTGACTCATGAGATAAAAAAATGAGGACTGGGAGGAAACAGAGATGATTGTGCTTCAGGTGGGAATAAGGTTTGTGGAACTTCAGAAAAAGAGGCCCTTCCGTATAAGGACTACACTTTGCTCATCTCCCCATTCTCCAGACACCTTAACCCACCTTCTTTGCTTATATTAATTTGCATCTCAAGGCCAGAGCCATCCTGTTCAAGTCCTCTGCTGCACCACTCACCATACAGCCAATGGAATGATTTTGCAGCCAGTGCTCTGACTGCTTCACAATCCCTAACAAGATTTAGACCGTTCCATGCTTTACCTCCATGATGATGTGTCAGGCCCTGCCAAGAGGAAATCTTCAAAGGACTTTGCATAATGTCTTAACAAAGTTGCAGCAACCAGCCAGATCTGGACTTGGGATCTCCCCTGGTGAGTTCTGTTGTGCGAGCAGCCCCCGGTTATTCCTTCCCTCTGCTCCTGCCTGGGGAAGACCTTGTACTCTTGATACTGTTTTTGCTGCAGAAAAGAGCTTGAGAAAACAAGCTGTAGAGTGTCCCAGACCTCCTGGCTCCCAAGCCAATGCCTTCCACAAAAATCTGGAATTTCCAGATACGTTGTGAAGCTGCTGCAACATCCTTTTGCAAGATGAGTGCCCAAACTCAAATCTGAGGTGGATCAAGGAATCACCCTACACAGATGCCTCTTTCCAAATACCTAGTGCTATCGTCCAAGCCTTTTAACTGAGTCCAGCGTCCTCTTGGTGATTACCCAAGGCTTTGTTAGACATGCAAATGAGACACTCATCTAGGATCTTCTTAGATGAGGACTTCATGATGCGCTGCTTGCCTTACAGTGACAATGAAAGATATTTTTTTTTTTTTTGCTCATACTGGAGACTTGCTGAGTGGGCATAGGAGAGCAAGGGCTCAGAAACCAGGGTTTTGAGGAGCTGACAGCATGCCCAACCGACAGCGTACCAGTTCGCCTGTTCAGCGAAACCACTGTGAACAGTAGTGAGGAGTAGGCAGGCAGCCAACAGAGATTGCTGCCTCCTGTGCTCATCTTCACCTTCCTTTCATCCTGCAAAGTCACTCACACTTCTAACCAAAGCTGTAGGCTTCAGGCTGAGGCTGGCTGCCTCTTTATACATTATTAGTCCGGTCTTCTAAAAGGGGCTTTGGATACAGTACAGTGCAGAGCAAGAAAGTCCAGTCACCATTTCAGAATCAGCATCTAACACACTCAGCAGTGTCTGAAACACCAGATTATCCCAACACTCATGCTAAGAACTAGTTTTCCAGCTAACTGCTGAGAAATGCTAACATTTTGAAACATGTTCCCTGATGGATTATTGCAATTAAGTTACGGGCATGGCACTATTTAGTAGCATTTATTAGGTGCTGCAATTTTGAATAGTTTAGACATTATCAATGAATAAAGCAGGTAGTTATTAGGTAATAACCTGTACCCACTAAATATTCACTCTCTCCCTGTATTATCCATTCCCCTACACCAACATTTTGTAATTCTAAAACATTTTGTTAGGATGAAGTTGTTCTGCAGCTGTAGGAATGGGAAAAACAGGGATCAAGAGATGGAAGGGGGATAATAATGGAGTAAGAGCTCAGAGTAACTCATGGGCAACTGGCAGCTCGAAAGCTGGAACTGCCAGATGCATCCTGGAAGTGAGGTTCTGCAGAACAACTTCCTGGGATGGGGACTTTGCAAGGGCGAACAGCACTGGAGAATCCACTGACCTGCCAGCAGCTGAGGAAAGGCAGCTATGGCCCAAGTGATGAGAAAGCCTGAAATCCCAGTTGCTCCGTATGGGCAGCAAGAGCCACACACTCAGCATTAGGCAGAGATGCTCATTTCAGCCCCTGAAGTGGTCCAGCCTGGGCAGCACCATGCTATAGCCACACTAATAAACTGATGCAGCTGTACTCTACTCGTTCCAAAGCCAGCTTCAGTTCTTCACTGTGTAGCATCAGCTCACTCCAAAAGACCAAGATTTAATTTCCAATCCTTAAAATTTTAGAGTCCAGGGTGCCCTCTCCTATACTGCACTTGAGCATTATTACCACATGCTGCTGTGTTTTGCTAAACCATTCTGCTCATTTCCAGGAGGATCCCACGGGGCTAAGCAATTAGCCTGGGGCATGGGAAAGTTGAGTTTCATTCCTTCATCTGCCACAGAAACCCCAAGTGCCACTGGGCATATCACTCAGCGTCTGCACTTGTGTCTTCTAACTGTAAAATAGGGATAGGAACCCTGTGAGGGTGTTGGCAAAGAGACAAAACATATTGCCATCTGGGAGGTGCTGTGATGCTGAGATAAGAGGGGCCATGAAAGAAACTTTATAGATAAACCGTTTCAAAACGCTCTGTTTTTTGATGCTTTCTCTTCTACACTTGATGTACTCGATATTTCACACAGCCAGTTTCAGTCTTGTTTGCTCACAGCTTCCTAAGCATTAGAGGTTTCCAGCCCAAATAACAGGTCTTCCCTCAAATTGCAGAACATCCTGATCTTTTCAATGGCAGTTTGCACCTTACACTTTAAAAGGAGTAACCAGAAATCTCCATAATGCTTTGAGGCCAGCAGACCCGAGGCTTCACACTTCGAGCACATGAACATCTGTGTCATTTCCCAGTGCTCTCTCATCAACCACAACATTCATCCTTGGAGCACACCACCAAGTGAAGCCTTTTCCAGATATGCTACAACTCTAATGATGCTCTGGTTTTGCCCACCAGCACTTCAGCGGACTTTTTAGTAGCAGGAGGGAGAATTATGGATAAATCATTCCTCAAAAGCCCTAGAAAAAGAAACCAAATCCTGTAAATGCTTTCTAGGATCAGTGGTTTAAGCTTTCGTAGACACTGAAGAACTACGAGATGACACGAAGTCACTGCAGGAAGATGTAAACAACCCATGAAAAAAACATTGCATTTCAAAAGATAGGGTACTTCTAAGGCCACAGCATTCTAAATAGAATTATCTGATGCCAGCACTGTTTATTTGGTGTCTGAGGTCTCACATGCAGGGCAGCCACAGCTTATCAGAGAAGAGTTGTCACCCATTTAGAGAGAAGCTTTAAGCTAACAAATTCTTGCATTATGGAGATACCAACCACATGTGAGAATGGGGCTGCTCATTCTCATTTTCCACTAGGGAAAGCAGTTGTCAGAGCCACTACCTCCTTCCTCAGGAATAACACCAATCAAACAGCACAAGGAACAAATAAAATGAGCCAAGAAAGAATCCTAACATCAGTATTCCAGCTATCCAATGTGCAACTGTGTAGATATATATATATATACAAACCAAGCTAAACACTTAATAGGTTCTGTAACTTCAAAGCACCACATTACCTGCCTGAATTAACCTCCATTTCCACCCTATTAGAGGATGCTTAACAGAATAAGAAGCTTTCAGTCACGTTCAGCAGTACAGTTGTCATGCACCCTGGGGTACACTGCACAGAAATCCAGCAAGAAAATGATGAGGGTTTTTTTTTTCAGTTTCTGAAACGACTTTGCTGATGGGCCAGTGTCATTCTGCAGGTTCATATAACATTAAATACCCTTCTGGCCCTTTGAGAACCTGTGAATTACAGTTAAATAAAGCCTAGTAGCTTGGTCCTTGACATTAACTATGGAATTGTGTTGACATATGAAGAGTCGACTCATGTTGTGTTGCTCAGCATTTACCCTGTGCCAGCCAGGACCATGCTTGGATAATTCTAAGTAGTTACAAAAACAGCAGAACTCAGGAGAAAAGGCTCCTGCAACATTTGGCACCATTCCAGTTCGCCAGCTAAATGCTTCCATCTGATATTCAAAACAGGCAGGTGGAAAATTATCCAGAGACACACCATCATGTTCTGCCTGAACAAATGCAAGAGGGATTAAAATACCACTTTGTAAGTAAGTCAATTTAAATCTAAGTGCTTTCCCGTTGATTCTCCAGGTTTTCTGGAAGATGCACAGGCTGTTTTGCTATGGAAGTGACCTGTGTGTCTGAGGGTTTGGATGGGGGGATGTTATTTTATGTTTTCTTCTTCACTCAGTAGGATTCAAAGGGAGTCCAGCTTGCTTTGCCATGCCAGCCTGATATTTTATTCCACCAGGCCTCCTATGCAAATAAAATCACCCAGCGGGCTTTTAAGTTCTGCTCACAACAGTGTTATAACTAATTACCCACAAAAGCAATGAAAATGCCAAGCAGAGCATGGTCAGAATGTGATCGCAGCTGACATCCAAAAAATTAACACACGTTACAAACACCGATCCCCAAGGTCAAGTCGCCTCTCGTGAGAAGATGGGGTTTGCTCTCACGTAACAGGAGACACATCAGATGTAGTTCTTTCATGGGATGAGCTCCGCACTCAACACACTACCAACCCCACAGGTCACAGAGAGTCAGTAGTCATGTCAGTGCTTCTGACATTGCAACGTCCATTAGAAAGACGTATTAAGCTTTATTATAAACAAACAGGCTTTGGTACAAGGAGCCGTATTTCAATTACTTAAGCCCTAATGCCAAACTTGGTTTGTTTCAGAAGCAAGATAATGCAGCACTCACATAGTATATTATCCTTGCTTTTCAGTAGCCATAGATAAGTATCACTATGTCACCGTGAAAAAATGCACTCAATTATCCTACGTTGTTATTACTTAATCTGCGTTTCAAAAAAAAGCTTTAGACTGAAAAGATATTAGATAAAGCCTAAGTATTGCAGATAAAGGCATTGCTTCACTGAATATGTGCTGCAAAAGCATGAGCTGTGGTTGCTCACATTTGAATGAGCACGGCTCCTCTCAGCGCGTTCCCATATTGGCAGAAGCACAGCCACAACAGGCTGCTTGCACAAGGCGGTGGTTGGAGCGCTGAGAGCAAAATGCAGAGGTAGGCTGGGGAAAGAGCCTGCCTCATGTAGGAGAGAGGCTTTGCAAAGAGTCCATAATGCTTGGCATGAATCTGCTCCCTGACACGTGGAGAGTGGGTCCCCGCTAAGGTCTGTCCAGGCAACACACGTATGACCAAGCTGTGTATGGTGTGGCTGAAGGTGATGGTCTAGCCTGAGGCTTTCTCCAATGGAAAAGGAGCTGTATTCAGAAGAGCCTGGCTGCCAGATTCTCTGCCTCTACACAGTCACCAGCGAGAGGTAGCAGGACTCCCTACTTTGGATACCCGTATTTAGATTACAGCTGCAACCCCGTGTCAGTGCTGTGTACTTTAATGGTCCCAGAAAATGAGTCTGGCACTCTGAATTGACGACAAATTGATTGAAACCAGATGTCGTGAAAAATGCCTTTTCCAAGTTCAATGGCACATGAATGGTCTTAGCTTGCCCTTGGATAATCTGACTGTTGTGCCCCAGTCTGCTGCAATAAACTAATTGGGAGGATAATATTTTGTCTCTGCATTGTGAACTCCTTGGGGAAAGGAGCTTTTTAATTGCATACACAGCCCGTGACCTGGTAGGCTCTAAATCTCACTGGTTGATGTACAAAGTTATAGTGGGACCTCAGCTGAACACCCTGAGCTCATGTTACTGTCTGGATTAGCAAAACTTCAGACTATTAAATCATCTGTATTCTTCAGGCATTGCTGGGAGTTCGGTTTCCCCACTGAATTAAGCTCTTTTTTGGCATAGTCAAAAGCAGACAAACAATACACCATAGGTACAAAAGCACAGAAGTAAAAGCAGCATCGAGCTGTTGTTTGGCCAAGCCAGAAGATGCACTATGGTAATACTGGCTTTGTAGGAGAGCAGAGATGGCCAGAGCCTGCATGCTCAGGCCTCATCACTTTGCAGACCTCATCATAACAGATATATTTACACTGGCTCCATCTAATTAACACACCCTGCCAGACCCAACCTTGCACTTTTTAGGCTGCACATGCAGAGCAAGATCCCAATTCGGTCAACTTTTACTCCACAAGGCAGATAAAAATGGCCTTGAAAGCCATGCTTGATTCATGGACTGCCATTATACAGCCCCTGGGAGGATGATTGATTGATCCTGTTTACCTTTGGCACCGCAAGGCATTTAACATCAGGTCAGGAGAAGCGCAGCTTTGTAGTTGTTATTCTAATGGGCTTCAAGACAGAGCTATTCATTTACAAGCATGATAAGACTTTTGAGACCACTGGCTCCCCAGGCAAGGCTCTGAAAGTCTACCACAGCACACGCAAAGTCACAGCACTAAATATGCTCTGCAGATTATTACCAAGAAAACCTGTCCCTGATATATTTCCCTGTACAAACAGTCCAATAAATCCTACAGCATTCAGCTCGCATCTTTTCCAACAACTGGGGGAAGAAGCCTGCAGCTAAGGTGCAGAAGAGAAAAGGTTGAGAGCAGACTCTCCCGGTGACTAATGCAGCCGAGATAAACATCTAGATGCTCGCTAAAACATACAGTATCACACGCAGATTAAAGGCTCCTTCCGAGATTTTGCAAGCAGCCAGTAACTCCTACCCAGCCATCTGCCCAGAAAGGGCCTCCAACTTGTCAACCAATCCATTTCCCTTCAGTGCCACAGGCTGGGTGATACGGATCTCTGCTGTGTTTTGTTATGAGAGCTTTGATGTACGAGGCTCCGCCGAAGCGGCAGCCCCCTTTAGGGAACAAAGCCGGGGTCTAGTCAGGCTCCTCACCAGTTGTCCAGGTATTAGGTTCTTTTTCCCAGCTTCGGGGCAACCCTATCGCTAACCTTTTCCTGTGACCTTTTGTAGGGAGCCTTCTGCTCATGGCCATCTGCGTCCTCCCCTTCTTCCTTTAAAGCGTTCACCTGAGCGTTTGCAGCGAGCAATTACACACGCACTGGTTTGCATCAGTCACAAAAGCTGTAAGCCTCCAATTAACCACCTCATGCCTTTTAATGATACAACGCTAAACAAGGAAGAGAATTAGAGAGAACATCCTCAGAAGTGGTTTGCAGCAGGACAGAGCAGTCTTTATTACTGTTTATATTAGGGTAGCACCTAGGAAACTCAGCTAGAGGGTGTGAAAACAAACAGAGAACTTGGGGAATTAATTTAATATGGAGAATTTATAGTCTATAGGACAAGACAGAGTAGGTGGATGAGGTGTAGCCTAATGAGGAGAGCACAATGATTTTCTAAGGATCAGAATAACCTGCCAGCATCCTCCACTCATCACTGCCAAGTTCCTGTATCTTCCCTCCTTGACACCACTTCAAGAGTGTGAATGCTGGCAGAGGGCTCAAGAGCAAAGAGGAGTGTGCTTTTTTGACTCTCAGAAGACCCATGCTGCAAAGCGCAAAGGGAACGTGGTGTCTCTGTCTTCAAAAGATAGCTGAAGATATTGCACCTGCTCAGAAGGTTTCAGGCAAAACAGCATCTCAGAGGAATTCACCAATTCAGCAAAATCTCAACAAGGTGAGTCAATTTTGCCCAGGTTCCCATGAAACTCACACAGAGCTCCAAACATCAGAAACCTGCTGAGTTTCCTGCCTGGTCACCCATCTGGTTCCTCCACCGTTCAGGTTTCCAGGGCCCTGGGGCAGCCTGCTGCCAGATAGGCTGCTTTGCAAGAGGGGATTTCATTGCTCCCACACTCTCAGTATGGGGTGTCCCAGACATTTAACACAAGAGCATTCACAGATGATGAGTCCATGAAACCCAGTGGAGAAGCTCAGCGCTCCACAGATCAGCTCTTGAGACAACCCACAGCGCAAGCTGGTGCACTGTTCCCTTTTGCAGAATTTCTACCTGGTTGTGTTTTGCTCTGCTTCAGAGGGAATTCAGCCTAATTTCATGAAAATGAAACTTCTTCCCAGAACAGAGTCACTTTTTTTAACCCATTCCTAGCAGCCACCCTCGCAGGACAGCTGTAGCCACTTCCCTCTCAGCTGCAGCCTCTGCACATCAGTCCTGTTTCAGCTGCCCTCAGGTTAGAGGCAGGGAGTTCTGTATCCTGTACAGCCCACCAGAAGCACCGTGGGGATACACAGACCAGTCAAATCTGAGTTGACTGGTCTGGAAGGCAGATGATACAAAGTATTTTAAAGTCCTGTGAGTTCCCCATGGGAGGAGAATGAGGTAAAATCTCAGTAATTTTTCCATCAGCTTCTAATGGAAATACTTGATCTGCCTGAGGAGGACACACCTGATACAGCAAGTGACTACAAGTGTCACGGGCTGACCTCGGGACTCAGACTAGTCCATCAGACTCACAAAGGAAATGGGGGGTAAAGGTAGAGATTCACTTGGAAAATCACTGCCAAGGTGATGTTTTTTCTATGGTTTACTAGAAAGTATGGGGGACAGATTTTGGAAAGACTGAGATGAGGCAATACCAAAACAAAAGGGATCAGAGGATACTTAAAGGATAGAAGAGGTTTCTTGTTCTACTTCATGTAACACTGGACATTTCATACTGCTTGTGGACTAAAAGATAGCAGCAGCAGCTGCTGAGCACAGACACCTTTGCTTATCCTGTCTGGTCTCCAATAGGCTCTACTGGGAGCCTAATTTTATCTATGCTATGGGAAAAGTGTTTCCAGAAGGCTGTGTTTTTTCCCAAAGAAATACCTGCAATGTGTCGAGCAAGTGCCGAAGCTCCTCCTTGGGATGAAGCCAGACGTGCTGTGAAAGCTGAGAGCTCCTGAGCACACTGTGGGGAAGTTCTCCTGGGAAACATCTGTGGGAGACACTGACACCAGATGTAGGGTTATGTGGGGCTTGAGCAACAAACCATCTGTCAAGGCCTGCTTATTAGGATGTTTACCCACAAAACTGGCCTTTTCATCAGTGCACCATAAGTGGTTTCTGAAAGCAGCCCTGACCACCAAGAAAACGGTCTCAGAATCAATCAACAGGAACTAGAGTAGCCAGAGGAAGCTGTTTCTAGCACAAGGAGCAGCTACATTTTGCCCAGATTCACAGCTCCCATTTGTCCATTTTGCTACCCCTACTAATTGTAGATCAGTAAATTATTTGGGGGTTTAGATTAATATCAATGAGGATCCTTTGGCAAGACAAAGGGCTTTTTGTTTCCTTCCCTCATGCAAAAGCATTGCCTCTCTGCTATATAGCAGTGATGGTGAGTTGTTATTTTCACTTCTTTTGCTGTGTTTCCTGTCCAGATCATAATGTTTGTTTTGAGAAATTGATAAATGGGAGAAACACAACAGAAAGAAAACTCAGTTCTCCACTTACCTTTTATTCAAATATGAAATTTGTTGCTCATTTCATATTTTTGTAATGGACCCACAAAGCTTTCTTAGAGCAAAGATATCCATGCTGTACTCCGAAGTCATGAGGAACACCCCCACGGCTGGACGACTTCAGATGAGGGTCAGCAGGACAGAGAATAAAAGTTAAACAATCCCACTTTAGTGGCAAAAAAGAAGGGAGGAATGCTCAGAGTGCCCATGTCACCATGTACATGAGCCCAAGCAACCTGCCCAGGGTGACGGGCATCTGCAACAGTCCCAGGGGAAGACACATGCTTTGAATCGGAAGTCAATGGTCCAGCAATAGCAGCCTTTCTCAGGGCTAACACCGTCCTTCAAGGGCAGCGAGGCTTGCCACAGATCAACACAGGAAAAAGAAAGCAGCAGGGACCACAGCAGAGATCACTATCTCCATGGCAGGGAAGGGGAGGGGAAGGAAAGGGAGCTAGTCATTTAACAGTAATAATAAACATTTCTGACCAGGCTTCCTCTTCTCCCTGCAAGAGCATCTTCACCATAAGCACTGATGGGCTTCAGGTGAGATGACTCAGATCCAAACCTCCCAGTCAGAAAAAGATCTTGGGGTAGCTGTGAATTGTGCAGATACAGGGTTGCTTTGGGGTGTCCTGCACAGTGCTTAAGAGAGTGATGTGTCACCTTGATGTGTTGTTCCACACAAGGCACACAGAAGACACCTGTAAAAAATGGTTATGTTGCAGATGAGAAGGGATTGGTTTTTCATTCTTCCCAGCAACTGAACATCAAGGAAAACACTATCATGAGGTGTCTGACAGGAGAAACAAGCCAGAACATCAGTTTCAGTCAGCGCTTGTGCTTTAATGCCAAGCCACAATTTCTTTCATTAAGAAGAAGAAAAAAGCAGTAAAGGAAACACTTACCAGGATGAACATGCTGTCTGCCGTGGCCTGGAGGCACGAAGGTGGCTTAGGCAATACCAGAGATCGGGATGTCCAGGTCAATAACCAACACTGCCCTTGACCTCACACGCGGGTGAAATGGCTGCTCTCATGACGCAGTTGGGTGCTGCTCCTGTGGTTAGTGCTATGGCCTTAGCAAGCTGCTCCAACAGGATTTACAGACTGCTGTCTTATCAAACCTGATGGATTTCCTCTCCCACTCCTTTCCCAGTCCTTGCCCTGCACTGGGAGATACAGAGCATGATGCAGCATTGAGGACTGACCTTGTGTCTAGGAAGAAAAGGCCATCACCATGATTTCACCTTCCAAGGTTCTGGTTTTCTAGCAAACTCCTACTCTTTCCTGAATTCACCTTCCCAAGAGAAGAGCAACTTCAGGAAATCCTGTCAGTCAAGAGTCCAGGAAAGAAAACTGTAATATGATATAAGTCTAACCTGCAGAAACACTGGGAACGTCTCCTCTTACAGTGAGCCCTTCCAAAAGGAAACCAACCCACTGTAAATAATGTGTCTGGGAAAAGAAGACAAACTTTTAACCCTTCCCTTGCCTCTACTGTTTGCTCAGTCAAACTGCAGCTTTTCTTGAAGCCAGGCAAAGTCACCCTCACTATGCTTCCTAGCTCCATTCTCTAACTCTGGGTAGCCCAGAGATCCCACTGTTTTGCTGATTCCTCTGCCTAAAAGTGGGGTTCAAGTAAAGTTAGCCAGGCACATGAATACGTGGTGCTCCAGGCCCTACAGGGTTGGTGCCTGCACCTGGCCCTCTCTGCCTGCATCATTCTCCAAGCTCCACCAGGACATCCAAGAGAAGGGAGTGAAGGTAGCAAGGGTCATTCTATCACTTCCTGAGCATCACTCCAAGGACTTCACAAAGTCCTGCTATTGATGCTGAGCACAAGCACATTCCCTATTACATACCTCCCAGAGGTTTTAGCTCAGTATCCTCGAATAAAATAAATAAAAAATGCTCTCTTCCTTTCAAAGCACTTCTTTCTATTACTGCTTAAAGCACGGACTCAAGATACTGCTTCTCCCAAATTCGGATTAACACTTTGAATCAAGTCTCACAATACAGGGTCTGGCTTTTAAGGGAGAGCAGAGAGTCCTTCCAACATCAACCAAGAGAACTGTCACTGGGACAGTTTGTACAAGCAGACATAGGACACTTGCAAAGACAAGCTTAGAGACCTTGATCCGCTGGCATTCCTGAGCGTGTGCTTAATTCACAACCACCAAGTACCCAAAGCATGCACTGAAATGCTTCGCTGAGTAGGAATGGGCTTAATTACATCCTTAAACACCTACTGCATGAGTACTTCAGAGATTAAGATTGATTAGGTCTTTCTCCTCCCTGCACCTCATGCTTCCCCTCCTCCTCATGCAAATCTCGTTTCTGAAGGCTCACGGAGTGCAAGGAGACACAGGATACATGTTCTTCAACAGGTTGTAATTTTTCCAGCTTCCTGCCCTTGACCACAGAAGACTTGAACCTTTTTTGGGGAGAAAACATTTAATTTGATTACAAAACCATTACATCATAAGGTTAGAGTCCAAATCATATGTTTTTTCCTTCAGTATTGTCATGATAATCTTAGTTCTCAGGATTTTCAACTCCAACTCCTTTAAAAAGAACAAAAGCCAGATTTTCAGAACTTGGCTTAGTGAAATCAAGTTATTAATGTTAATACACTTTATTGATCTTAAAGGAATACAGCATAGAAACAAAGGCCATTAATTGGGTCTGTTTACATTAGCAAGTCATTCAGTATAAAAGGAGCAGATCCAAACTGAGGTTCCCACAAGTACAATATACACCATTCAAGTGTTTACTTTCATCCTGGATTTAGTCTGGTCTCCAAAGTCATTTGGACCGAACTTGTCCACATTTTTTTGACTGGAAGTTAGTCTAGGGAGCCATCACTGGTTCAGTTCCCCATGTCACTATCCAGGTAGGAGCACATTTGCTGTGCCTCTGGAGAGGACCATCTGGGTTAGTGTTCCAAAGGTGTCTAACTAGCATGCACCAAAACTGCTCTGCTGCCCAAGCCAACACATAGTAAGTGGAGACAATCACTGGATTCACTTCTAGACTGCTCTCTTGCTCCAAACAAAAGCATGAATGTAGACACAGTCAGAGGGAGAGAAAAATTCTACAAGGACAGCAAAGTCAGGGTGTGGTAGATGCACTCTGTCATTAGGATGGTTCATTTGGTTGGAGGTCATCAACTTTTCCTACAGTTTACAAGGAACTGTAGGATGCAAAATGGCTGCCCTACAGTGACTCCTACGGCAGACTAATAGATGGACTATGTCCATAACAGTGTCTGCATTACAGAGGGATGATGTTCCCCATAACAAAGGACTTTGGCACGGACTGCCCATGTAAAAGGGTGGATGAAATTATTCTGGCGTAGGAGAAGAGTGACCAGAAACACATGTCCATAGTTTGAATAAATGAATGCTACCATCGGCCAAGCATGAGAAGTGAACTTCTTTGCAAAGCAATGCAAAACTAGTCTTCAGCAGCAGTTAGGATGACAAAATACCACTGAAGGGTAAGGAAATTCAATTGCATAGACAACTCCCAGCAGCTACACCGAGAACACAGGACTATAGGAAATGGTCTGCTGGGTCAGCAGGATGGGGCATCTCCTTCAGCTAACAGTGCTTCAACAGTTGTAGGAAAAGACAGTTTTCAGGGGGAGCACACAAGCTTGGCCACTACTTGCAGTCCATTCACCTCACAGTCCTCCTAGCATCCACAATCACTGACTGGGCATGATAGAACACACATCCTTCCCTACCTTCTCTAACTCCTTTGAATGTACTGATATTACACCTGCCTCCCTCTTTCCCGTGGCAGCAAATTCCCTGCTATGTAAAAAACCACTTTCTATTATCCCTTTTAAATGGATCTCCCACTTGTTTCCATGTGTCTTCCCTCATTCCAGCATTGTGGGATTTTTTAAACCCCAGAGCAATTGTTTCTCACCACAGTTAAAGAAACATCATGCCATGCAAGGAGCCTCAACATAATTCCCTGGAGGTTCAGAGAGATTGAGGAGGAGAGAAAGTTTGAAAGAGAGACCTGGGGTTTATGAATTGTCTCCACTGGTTTGCAGGCTCTGCATCCTCAATGCACTGTGCACAGGACCTTGCAAAGAGTTGACAATGGTTCAGGCTTTTGTACAAGCAGCTCGATCATGTGTATGATTGTTGGCTACTCCAAAGATACTCACTAGATGTTGAAGCTACCTATTAAAAATGTCTTCAGCTGCTTCTGCTTCCTTAAAATGTTCATGTCTTTGTTCCCTCCCGTGAGAAAAATCATATGGTGAGGGACAACCATGCCTGGTGTAGTGAGTCATCTGATGAGTGCTGATCACAGCTAATAAAAGCCTTTGCTGCCCTTTGTGGCAGAAAGGGATGCAGGTCCCTCAGGGATGACTTTGCTGGCTGCCACCTGAGGAGCACCTGATCTTTCTCTGAGTCAGCAGATAGATTTGGGATTAATGAAGGCATGGGACTCTGTTGTGGAGAATCTTTCATCAGTCCTTATCCAGAATGAAACCCAAGCCAGAAGAAAACTAGTAAGAGATGGAACAGATTCCCTTCAGAAGCCCCAAGACGGGGAAAGCTGCAAAGAGATGGGACCTACAGGCTCTCTGCAAGCAGGGGTTGTGCTACAGAAGGTCAAAAACAGACCTTGGGGAACTGGAGCTTATCATTTGTCCCAGTAAAACACTTGCAGGACTTGTCTAGATGGTTAAAACATCTTATCAACTGGCACTGCTGATAGACTCCTTGATCATTTAAAGAGTACTGGAAGAAATGAGACAGAGTCCCTCAGAGGACACTGTTTAGTCCAGTCCAACTTACTGATCTAGGCATTCGACTGAAACAACTCTTTCAATTTGTCCTGGAAATACAGACGAATCAGGATCAGATCACTCCATTTATGGGACTCTCCATTCCCACCTTCCTTCAGACCCAGCTGTCCCAATCCTTGCACCACATCAAATTTCTCACAAGCAGCACGATATCCACCACAGGGGCCCCACGCAGTTGGGCTATCTAGGCACAATGCCAGGGCCTCTCTCTGACCCCAAACACACCAGACAACTTGCTTTGTGACGCACTGACCCACAGCTGGTGGTAGGGTTAGGGAGCAGGAGACAGACCCAAAAAGCCTGCTGGAAGGCAGACAACCCAGTGACACTCTCATGATGGTAACACCTTAGAATGTGCGCGATGCTGCTTCCTCCACTCGGAGAGATTGGTGCTTTAGAGATGAGCAGAGACACTATATAATCTGATCCACAAAGAATCCAGCTAAAGGGGACTGCTCTTTACGTTAAGCATATACTTCCACACCATCCTGCACTCAGTTATATATGGAGCACAGGGTAGTTAATCCCAAACGCCCCCACCAAGCCTGCCCCTACTTTGAAATAGGCCCCAGTGCACTGAAATGTTCCCGCTTCAAACTTCCAAAGAGTACCATAAATACTGGGGATAATGAAAATGTGCCAGACTCAGGGCTGTGGAGCTGGAAAGCCAGGCAGCTGAAAGAAGTGCCAGATCTTTAACTGGTCTCCAAGATCAGCAGATGTTTTTCAACCTAACGTTGCAAAAACTTTGTAACTTAGATGTGTTTCCTAAATCAGAACCAGAGAAGACAATGTGCGTTGTGTATTGGGACCATATCAAGTACTTTTCCAACACTATAAGATGTTTTATTTAAAAAAAAACCAAACTGGGGGGGTGAGAAGGGGGTAGGAGGGGATGTAGAGAGAAAAAACTAAGCCTGTTAAAAGGAATCTGAATGCTTCCCTAAATCATGGAAGGAAAGGAAAATTCCTTCCCCAAACTGAAAAGCCTGGGATGCACTTAAGATGGAGACAGCACCAACCCATTTCCCTGTCTGGTATTCAGCTATGCAGCAAGACTACTGCAGAATATAGTGGTTGCAGCTGGTAAAGCCTTAGTGGTATTTAGGTGGTTATCTTTTTTTCACTCAGTTATCTAAAAAGAAACTATTCAGCAGCTCACTTTTGAAAACCAGCCTCCCTCACCTGGTACAAGACAACTTGCTACAGCACTGCAATAAAAAACTCACCATGCCAAAGCCACCGGTCAGTTTGTCTTCTCAACAACAGCTCCTTTCCCACTAGAGAGACAGTGCACGCCTGAAGATCCTCTCTCCTACTCTGCTACACCTTTGAGGAGATTTACAGGGATTTGCAAGTGTTTTTCTCACTCAAAGAGAGATTATGTGGCATGATTAAGAGATATTCTAGGAAAGAAACTACTCGCTTTGACAAGCTTCTTGACATTCCCTTTGTTTGATGTAACACCCATCAATTATTAAGGGGAATGCATTAAGCTGCTGCTTAGCCTTAATAATGCCATGTTTAATAACAAACATTATTTCTCTCCCCTCTCTGCAGTGGAAGCCATTGTCCGGTAATTTCTTGAGGAATCATTCTATATCAACATATAAATTTGTGTGTATATATATATATATATATATATATATATAAACATACAAACAGCCCATCCACGTTTAAAGCAATGGGAGAGTTATGACCAGATAAGGTGAGTTACAGCTTTTCCTGTATTGTGGGAGATGGAAGTGCAAGGACTATCTGGGTCACTGAATCCAGAACCTGCTGACCATACTGCAAGAACCCTTACAGAAATCAACATTCCTGCCTTAAAAACAGGAAAAACATAATACAAGAGACATTTTATAGGCAGGAACTTACTACACTGCAGATTATAAAGTAAAATCTGCCACTTGGAAAAAGCGTTACCATTGTCTCAGAAGCTGCTCTCAGAGACTGGTAAATTCTGGGTGGATCTCTCCTTCCTACATTTACCACGCAAGGAAACCTGAGAAAAAAACCTTCCTTTCAGGTGGGTGACAGCGGGAAGGACACAGAGGAACCACAAAAGCAGGTGTCTGGTGAGCAAATCTTGCTATGGAATGGACAGGCTGCAACATATCCCTGAAATTCATACCAGTCACAGCATCCTCGCCAGTTGTGTGTCCACCACTTCATGGATACCAGAGCAGATGATCCTGTAGAAACCACCTCTGGGCCTGCTCCATCACACACGCCTGCCATAAACCTCCAGCCTTCCCAGCAGGCAGCTTCAAATCTGTTGCTGCAAAGGGGAGCAGTGCTGTCTACAGTTAGCTCCTTTCTCCTTTGCTGGCAGACTCACCTCCAGTCCTACGGGGAGAAACTGAGACAGAGACCGGTGAGTGACACAATTGTCACTTCCTTCCGTAACCTTGTCAGGGTTGTGATAACAGTCAGCTACCACACCTAAAGACGGCACCAGGGACCGTGTATGCTCTCCTTCACCCAGCGCGGCTCCCAGAGAGCACACAGCTCTTGGGGATTCATTTACTCGACGTTTCAGAGGGACACCTGTTGAGTTACACAGATCTATTTGGTTACAGCAACCTACCATCTGCCCCTGCGTTGTACCAACCAAAGCTTGCAAGCACCCTGACAGTGAGGAGGATTAACGTTACGTTTCCATCTGCTTCGCAACGTGAGCTGCCCAGAAGCAACAATCTGAAGATGTTTCTGAGCTCCTAACTCCCACCTTGCCCTTAAAAAATGCAAGTTACGGGAAGAACAAGAGGAGCCATGACAATCCAGTTCCCTCAAAGCACAAGAGACATCCACAGCAACATTTTAAACTTGCTCCATTTCCCTCATGGCTAAATGCAGGGAACGTTAACAGGTCACATCAGAGACATCTAAGTGGTGATAATGCCAATACAAAACCATTGACTGGGTCTGCACCAATGTAACAAACTTTTAAAAAGTATTAAAACAGACTGTTTATTACAGCATATGATGTGTTATATTAATTTACACAATGATATATATATAAAAACAGCCATTAATGATGTACAGTAAATTGGACATCAACAGGAATATTAAAACTACTGATAACTCATGCACGTGACATGCATATGGTGGTTTGTTTTTTTTTTTTTCTTTTTCAAAAGCAGTTTTACACAATATACTGAAGTTACTAAGCCTTGGTCAGCTGCTCCAATGATTTATTCTGAACAACACCACAGTCTGCAGTGGGACTCCCAAGAGATCGAGGCAGACTGCACTCCAGAGAAGGCAACTTAACCTCAGAGAGAGGTTGAACAGGAGCCCTTTCCTGAGGGGGGAAGGCTGGGGGAGGACAGGGATGAGTTTCAAGAAGAGAATCAACAAGAAAAGAAAAAATAAAACAGACCAGACTACCAGGAGGAAGAAGTTCAAGATGTGCCAACAGGAGCAGAAGAAAGGAACAAGCAAAAACATGAAGAACACCCGCGCTCCCTCCCCCTTATTCCCTAAAAACTTATGACCTTAAGCTGTCGATATCCTGTATAAGACCCAGAACTGGAAAAACTAGGCAAAGAATATCCATTCCCAGAAACATTAGCCTTTTTTTCAAAGCCTTCTGACACCATGCACTGGAGGCTGTTCACCACTGAAATGGCAGTGTTATGTTTTGTTTGTTTTCTTTTTTAAAACAAGTATAATGGTCTTTTATTTCCACATAAAAGGCACTAGTATCCACCCAAGTTCTGAAGATAAGTGACATAATTTACCTTAAGTTTTAAATATTTGTATATAAAAAAAAAAAACAAAAAAAAAAACAAACCCAAAAAATCATCTGTGGAAATATGTACACAAAAGCACCTTGCTTCCAAAAGCAGAAGCAGATACATTCCACCAAGTCATCTCACTAGACGGTTGTCATGAGCTTCAGGGAGCCCGACCGAAAGCGGAGGATTTTCTTCTTGAGGTTGTGGGAGGCTTTGATTTTGACAAAGGCCTTTGCTGCATTTTCATGCAGCTCTGGCGCCGTGACCGCTTGGATGGGGAGCGTCTGGACAAACTGAGACCAAATGAGGCCCCCGCTCTCGTCAGAGTCGCTGGTGGTCGTGCTCTCCCCTACGAACTCCACCTCACTCAGGCTCGACTCGCTGTCTCCAAAGCAGTTCGTTGTGTAGTTGCTCTGCTCATCCTCGCTCGTGTCCACCACGGTGGAGTGGAACAAGGACTCGCACTCTGCTGAGTACTCCGAGTCACTGGCCACGTAGGCGTACGGGCTGACGTAGGGCAGGGGGACTTGTGAGTAGACCCCCACACCTTCCCGACGGTTCCTCCTGGCTCTCCGTAAGGCCTCCTCGTAGGAAATCTCCGCTGACGACTTCCACCGGCGGTAGTCGGCCCGCTTGTGTTTAGGCTTGGCCACCACGACTTCTCGGCCATGCCCGTGGGATCGGATGGTGGACTTGTGCAGGCCAGCCTGCCGACCTTGGAGGCCCGACTCCGGCTGCAAGCCACCACCTCTCTTCCCCCGTGAGGAGGGCTTTTTCAGTTTCTTATTTGTATCCAACTCATCGGGAAAGCGGCACTTCTTGCCAACCGGCTTGGTTTTCTCCCGCAAGGTCTGCGAACCGTTTTCCAGCCCGTTGGCAAGGTGGGGCCTGTGTTTCAGCACAGAGCTTTTCAAAATCTTGACATTTCGGGTGCCTTTGTGAAGCTTCACACTTTGCTGCTGGGCCGGTATGTACTGGGCGTTCACCAGCAACCCATCATCCAGGCTCTGGGAGGAAGAACCCTCGCTTTTGAAATCCAGCGCAGGCCTCTCCTCAATGGCAGGCGATGAAGAGCGAGCCGCCTGCAAGCTGCTCTTCAGCAGGACTTTTTTGGGAGGCTGGCTGACCCTGTTCTCTGGTTGCAGCACCGCAGGCTTCCCTGGGCTCTCTTTGGGAGATGCAGCAAAGAGCTGGCCGTTCTCCTTGGGGACGTCCCCCACCGCGGCCACTGCGTTGCGGTTGACCTCTGGAGGTGCCGGTTTGACGCTCCGAGGCAGGTGCTTGCTCTGAAGCTCACTTGTCGCACTGGGTGGGAAAACCGCTGGCAAAGGTGCCTTCCTACTCTCCATCTGCTCCCCACTCGGCTCCCTCGGCCTCTGCTTTAACGGGGAGGGTGCTGTGTGATCCAGAGGGGTGGTCCCACCAGCAGGCAAGCACGCTTGCTTGGAGCTCTTCAGGTTCACGATGTTACCATGAGCCACCACCCCTGCAGGCTGCCTGACGCACATGCTTCCATGCCTCAAGATTCCTTTGGTGGGATCGGCGTTGAGACTTGTCCTCGGTTTATTAGTCCTTACCGCGTGAGTCTTTTTCTGAACCAAGCTTAAGATGTAACCATCTATCCTCTTGCTGGTGGAAGGGCACGGCGCTGGCCAGGAGCTTTGTGGGAGAAAGGTGTTGGTGGATTTTCCCAAGTCTGTTTCAGATCCAGCGCAAACGTCACTAACATTGCAACTAAGTCTCTCCTCTTCTCGCTGGGGGTTTTCAGTCACAGGGAGAAGAAACATGGGACTCTGCACAGCTACCGCATGGAGTGGGCTGGGGTACCGGTAGACGTCGTTCCCGTTTTTAGACACCAGATCACACTGGTACTTTGGATGCACATCTGCAACGACATCGAGGGAATTTGAGTGCGCTGTGGACAAAGAGCGACAGACAGAGCCTGTAGTCTGGTCCTCATGCTGGCCTTCCTTATTATAGTCCATCCAGCCTATGAGATCTGAAAGGCATTTTAGAAGAGTTTAGAGAGCCTGCCAGGGACAGTTCTGCAACGTTTTTCACGTGCCATCAAGGACTCTGGTCCCATCTACGCATAGGATTCAGTGTTTACACGACAGCAGCGCTGTTTGAACAGCAGAAACCTTTGCAACCAGGGATGCCATGCAAGCAACGATGAAAGCAGTGCTACTGTTCTGCAGGTCCCTTTGTAACTGCATCTATGTAGGATTTGCCCCAATATTCCTACATGGTTAAAAAAATAACCACCACAGCCCTCAGGAGAACGTTTACACTGGTTTCAAACCTGTGCCTAGCTTGCTAAGAGCCTCCTGGTTTACATCCAAACCATCCGGGAGTCTATAAAGGTCTCTTATGTTTGTATGTTTGACACAGTCACCTGTAAAACTTACTGCAGGCCTCAGTATGTATGAATTTTGTATTTTACTTTGCTAAATATAAACGTAAAAAGGGTAGACAAGAGACCAAGAAATTCTTTCAGCCTATTGACAAATTTCACTTCCAGACTTTATCAAGCATATCTTGGGTCAGAAAAAAATCCAGATTTAATTTTATTGTCATTATTATTCTTATCATTACTTCCATTATTATCATCATCATAATTATTTTATGATTATAATAATGCGAATAATAAAAATAATAATAACAGATGCGCCTTTTGAGCAATAAAGCGTTAAAGAATGGAAAACAGGCTCAGCTTTCCACACAAATACAAGGAGTGCAGGTCAATCCAGCTGACATCCTAGCCTTGGCTCTGCAAAGAGAGTTCTGTAAGAGAAATCCAGTGCATTTCAAGGTGCATGAGTCAGATTTAATGGCTAAGGCACTTATTGAGGAGGTAAGCAACCTTAGCAGCAGGTCTTCAATCCAAGCGCCTAAGATTATTATTTTCTTAAGCTTATGTTGCCCCTGTCTTCTTGAGTAGGGGTACAATCTAAATGATCCTTCCAAATCACTGTTAGTCCTGTTTTCTACCCTTGGGCTAGAAACTTCAGCCAGGGGACTCAAATTTGAATGCTCAGTGCTCATCATTTTTCTAAAGCTTATTTCAAAAGAAGTCACACAGGCTTTGATGAAATTAGCTGATAGAGATGATGTTCCTGTGTGGGCAGGAGAGGAGGAATAGGAAAGTTGGGGGCAGGTACTTCCTCCAGATCACCTCATAGTTTCCCCACATTTCCTAAATTCTATGTCAGAGTCGGGAAGTGCTGCCAAAGAGACTTCT
This sequence comes from Actenoides hombroni, assembly GCA_024336885.1. Lineage (NCBI taxonomy): Eukaryota > Metazoa > Chordata > Aves > Coraciiformes > Alcedinidae > Actenoides > Actenoides hombroni. The sequence goes on from WUAM01000179.1 coordinate 26,271,584, forward strand.
TTGAAACAAGTCCGTTGGTGCAATTTCATCTCCGAGAGTGAGATGGTCTAATTAATGAGAGTTTTAGGGTTTCATGATGTATACAGCAAAAAAAGCGCAATGCAATCTGCTGGAAATCCTTGTGCATGTTTTCCTGTTTATATATGGCCTACGAACATCACATATGCCTTACATCAGGGAGCATTAAATTACCTCAAGCTACTCAAAGGATAGGTTAGAGGATTTTGCAGCATCTCAGAAAGAATGTATCCCAGTCTGTGTTTTCCCACTTAAGAGTTAGAAGAGCCTGAATTATTTTGTCCTCGATGCACAAAAAAATATCACTACAAATTAACCTTAAATGGGGAATTGGCAGTACTACGGTTAGAAGCATCCTCCATGACCCAGAATGAACTAAGGCTCTTGAATGATTATGTCTGAAACCAATAATGCTTCATCACTAAAGTGCCACTGGAGTGTCCTTTCTGGGCAACAGAGAAAAGAGGCCTTCCTATTTCACCACCCCACACATAAAGGCTTGCATCTTCAGCCTGCTGTTAAAGGAAATTCAACAGCTCTCAGCCAAAAAGACAAAATACTTTCTCCCTGTTTGTGATGTCTATTTGTATGTACTATATAAAAGCAGGACACACCTCAGCATGGTTGCCTGAGGGTTGAGGACCATCAGAGCTGACAAAATGACTGTTATAAACTAGAGCGATGTGCACCCTGACCTCCTAAAACCTGTAGCTAGCTCCTTGCTCTGTCACTTTAACGAGGACGTGGCTGTTGAGGTATCTTTCATTATTGCTATTTCTTAAAAATGCTTTTCTAAAGGAAACCATGAGAAATTAAGCCGGACAGTGTGTTCATGTGGATAGGTAGGTACCACTGCCCTCTACTGGGTAGAGCAGCTGTGATATTTTCACGTTAAGTTCCTGTGTTCAGAGTGACATATTCACACTTAAGGCTGGAGCGGTGGAGGGCAAACAGTCCTGCCTCATGACCCATGTACGTGATAGGCACTGGAATCTTTTCAGAGCACAATACGTCAAATGAAAGGAAGAAGGGTTAATGCAACCCAGATACTCCTGAGGCAGTATTTCCAAAGCCAAAGCCACCTCCTGGAGTATGATGTATTCGACCTGCTTTTACTATACCTGCAGATTTAGGGCGTCCATCTGAGATATTCAGTGTTGCCTCCAAAGGGCTGCAAAAGCAAGTGCTAGAATGGCAACTGGATAAACACTCACTGAAGACAGAGTTAGATGAATTGGAGAGCGATCCAGAAGCTCCGTCACTCAGCTCATAAAACCCTATAAAAATAAGAGTTTGGATTTATATTAGTTATGTCTACACAGAGTTACCATTTGTGTCAGTAGAAAGTCCGTCAAGCTCATGTTTATGTTGGCTTACTCTATTGCAATTAGTTATAGGATTTCATTCAGTCACCCAAAAAACAGTGCATAATTTAATAATATCCTTATTGCTATGAAAGATCTTGTTTAGAAGTAAAGCACTGAGAAGTGGAAAAGCAGAACTTTATTTACCATGTGAAATTTTCAACTTTTTTTTAACCTTTACAGGGATTGGGTTTTTAACTTTTACAGGGGTTTTCAGACTTTAGCAAGAAGATTCCAGGCTGTGTTTGACATCTCATTCATTTAGTGGTGTATTATACTTCCAGAACAAACTCTCCAGCTATTTATTACCAGCCTACAAAATTTTTACCAAGTGCTGGGCCCAATGCTACCCATTATTTTCACCAACGTTCTGGAGGTAAATAGTGGATGACATGAAAGAAGGAAAATGGTAAATAATGTACAGACACAGAAAAAACTATTTCCTGGTAAACTGGGTCTATTAAAAAAACCCATGACATACTATAATCAAGATTTAAATTTTAGGGAAAAAAAAATAATGCAGGCATGCCTACAGAATGGGGATGAATCTTGGAAAACAATAATCCTGAAAAGGACTTAGTCAGTGTGGAAAAGCAGCTCAATCAAGCTTAATGATATGGCAAAAAAAAAAAAAAAAAAAAAGCTAATGAGATTGTTGGATGTACAAAGAGACTAATGAATAGCAGTAGGGAAATGACTTCAGCAGTCTATAGAGCACTGGTAAGAAAGACACTGGAACGGTATGCCTAGTCCTCGACTCCAGCATGCTTAAAAAAAGCTAGAAAATTGGAAAGGGGCCATAAAGCTATTTAAGAGCTTGGAAAAATGCCTTGAAACAAATGACTTAATGAACTTGACCTGTTTTGCTCATCAAAAAAAGGCAGGAATTATATTACATAGCACCTCCAAGAGGAGAAAAAGCTGAGTACTAGAAAAGACCTTAGTCTACGGAAAAAAAGCATATAAAAAAACCCCAAAAGAATCAGTGATGGAACAAGATAATAAATTAGCGATGGTTTTATCAATTGCAAGTTGGTGGTTTCTCCACTTTTTAGTTGCCTTCAGAAGCAGTCTAGATGCCTCTAGGAAAGACTCCCCATAGTTAAATACCACTTCCTGGCTTCAACACAGTTAGAATGGGATGAAATTTAATATACGGGGGATCAAATTATTTGATTCAACATTCCCTTCTGGCTGTAAGCTCCATTCTGACATCTTTCTCCTCTGGTGGTGCTTCCTTTCACCATTTTTCCTGCAGCCTCCTTCCTAACAGGCAGAGGAATTAGAACTTTCTGAACTAATTTGTGGGTAGAAAAAATAAAAATAAATAAAAAAAACCCACTAAAAATCTAATCAAGCTTGTAATGCCTCTCTGAATTATACTGTCTACAAACAGCAGCCTTTCCAGTGGTAGATGAACTTTGCTAGTAGGCATTATTTATCAGAGTGTGAACATGCTATAGATATTTACTGTTGTAGTACTGAAAACTACAGCCAGTTGCATTCGAGCTACCAGGGCAGCCTCCATTCTGCTGAATATTGGCCTTACCTGAACTTGGACGACTGTCTGTCTCAAGGTGTTCATCTGTCGTTTTTTCCACGTCCAGACGGAGATCACTTATTTGCTTATCTAGCTCTTGCAACTGATTTAGCAGGCCAGCATCCCTCCTCCTCAAGCAGTTCTGGAAAACAAGATGACAACATCAGCTCCTTCAGCGAAGCAGACGTGAAGGGGCTCCAAAGACAATCAGCCTTCTCCAACTGAGAGTAGTGGAAATACCTTGGCACTATTCTTTTAATAAAAAAAAACCCCAAACAAATAAGAACAAAGCCCTGAAATACTAGATAGACACTCTGGATGAATACTTAAGAATTATGCAGGCATTTTGTTCCAGCCTCTTCCAGCCAGTTCTACCTAAAGAAAATGCTCCACATATAGGAAGACCAACACACCACACTGGCAAAGTGCTCCTTTGCAGGACCACAGCTGTAACAACAAATCTGTATCATACAGTATGGTCAAACCAGACCTGTACACATGGAACGGGCTACTTCAGTGAAAGGACAGCTTTACCAGTTTAATAGGGGATGCCCACCACCACAGTGATGCTAGTCCAAGATCACAGCTGTTCACACAATGGGATGAAACAGCTCTGCCAACAAGTGCCTGTAGTGTGGGAACCGCCTTGTTCTGCTGCACATTTTGAGCTTATATTCTCCCATATAGACAGCAAGCTTCCCAGGGATGGCATCGCAGCCCGTTTATTAGTTTTGCTGTGCAGCAGGAAGGAAGAGTAATTCTTCCTCTTCTCCCATTACAGCTGTATAGAATTGCTGTGAGATGAATTTTAAGGCTCTTTATGAAGGTAATTTGATGGCATAAAATAAGCAATAAGAAATGATTTTGTAAGGCACTCATTAACCCACGGTCAACGCAATCAGTTTCCCTGTGTGTATTATAATGTTGCTTATCCATCATCTATTCAGCTTCATACCCTTTAATTGTTCTGGCTTTGGGGAAAGTGAGGGACGCAGGAGGAGGTTTATCTCTTCTTTTTAAGTGCATCATCAGATCGACGTCCAGCGGTGCTCTGATAAGCTCATCTCAAAGAGTTTTGATGCTCATAACTGGACTAGTTCTAAACCGATTAAATCCAGGAGAACCTTTCCCTTGGGGTGGGCCAGTCCTTAGGCAAAGGGAAAGCAAATGCTGACAGTATTAGTGAGGCTGTTTGAAGGTGGCATGTAACACCACCCTTGGAGAACCAAAGGGATGATCCCAGGTCTTCTCCCACATTTCTGATGGGAGCTGGGGCTGGCTGGAAGCCCAGCTGGCAGAGGTGATGGGTTCAAGCAGTGACTCCCTGCGCCACCTACTGCCACCAGTTTCCCCCCACCCCCAGCCAGCACTGCATCTGGTTCCAATCTGCAATGTCAAGTGCACAAATTAAAGTGCTACCACAAATCTCCGGGTTTTTTTGTTTTTGTTTTTTGGGTTTTTTTGTTTGTTTGTTTGTTTTTTTCTCTCCTTTGAGTAATGATTCCCTGATCCTTCACTATGGCTCTTCATCAGCCAGCCCCTTCTCAGCAGCAAAATCATTTACTTTAATCTTTCAAAGAAGGCAATAATCCTAAATTAACTAAATAAAAAGGCTATCACGAAAAAAAAAAAAAAAAAGGAAAGGGGGGCTTGAGGAAAAGAAGAAATCAGGCAAATAAATCACGCAATCCAACTTCTCCCTGGGTGAAAGCAAATGCTGAGCCATGCACAAAGACCGCCCGGCACAGCTGTACGCTATTTTCATTGAAAAATGATCTGCCGCTTCATGCCGCCCTCCGTCTCTTCCCACACCAGCTACAAAGCGCGTCCTTCAACAAAAGCATCCCTTATTTTAAGGGGCCCGATCCTGCCCGTGCCGGAGCGCTCGTTACCTCCTCTCCGGGTTGCGACCCAGGAGCTCGCTTCCAACTTCCATTCAAGGCAACGGCAGCGCCTCTTTTGCCTTGAATGGAAGTTGGACCAGCCGGCCTGGCTCTGCGAACCTACGGGGAACCGTGCAGCTACCAGCGAAACGCCGGTATCAACCCAACCCCATTTGTCACCGGGACGCTGTGCCGGCGTGACAGCGGCGTGGGCAGGCACCCCTGGGGGGGGACCGCGGCCGTTCCTCCGCGGAGAGCCAGCCGCGGGGTCACACCGCACCCCCCGGGGCACCGCGACACACGCCCGCATCCCCCGGCGACCTACACCCGCATCCCCCGGCGACACGCTCCCGCATCCCCCGGCGACGCTCGCCCGCTCACCAGCTGCCTCCGCAGAAGGAGGATGTTCTCCTCCAGGAACTTCTCCTCCAGGCTGCGCGGCGGCGGCGGCCCCTCGCCCGGCGGCTCCCCACGGCCGCCCTGCGCCCCGGGCCCCGCGCCCACCGGCCGCCGCAGCAGGAGGCTCTTCACCAGCAGCTCCTGCCGCTGCCTCAGGTACTCCAGCTCGCCCAGCCCGGCTAGCGTGGCCTCCAGCCGCTCCCGGGTGCGCTGCCGCTCCGCCTCCGCTTCGCCCTTCTCCCTCCAGCGCGCATCGGGCTCTCGCGGCCCCCCCGCCGGCGCCGGCCCCGGCCCCGCGGCCGCGGCTACCGCGGGGCTCGCCTTCATGGCAGGGGAGGGGGCGGCCGCCGCTGACAGGCCCTGCCCGCGGGGGGCCAAGCGCTGCTGAGCCCCGCGCTGCCGC
>WUAM01000179.1:26277211-26323778 GCA_024336885.1 Actenoides hombroni
GAAACCTTCTTCTCCTTCTTCTCCTCCTTCTCCTTCTCCTTCTCCTTCTCCTTCTCCTTCTCTTTCTTCTCCTCCTTCTTTCTTCTCCTCCTTCTTTCTTCTCCTCCTTCTTTCTTCTCCTTCTTCTTTCTTCTCCTCCTTTTTTCTTCTTCTTCCTCCTCCTCCTCCTCCTCCTTCTTCTCCTACTCCTCCTCCCGCCCTGCGCTTCTACCGTCCCTCCGCATCGGACCTGGCGGGGAGTGGGAAGGTGAGGTAGGCGAGCGTGCTACCCACTGACCTCTCCAAAAACTCCAGCGGTGACCTCCGGAGCCCTGCACGGTGTAGTCATGGGACATCTTGCACCGTGTGGCTTATACAGCCCAAGCAGGAGCACGTATGGTGCATCTGGGGACAAAAAAAAAAATAATCCTGTCATGAAGGCATAAGGGAGTAAGGAGAGGATAGGTAAAGGTGGAAAGCAGAGGAGAACATGGCAGCGCTTGCAGCAGGCGTAGGCATGAGGATCAAAGCACCAGAGAAGTGTTGCTTCAAAGCCTGTTTGAGTTGACTAGCCAAAAAAGCCGTAATTGAAGCGAACTTCATGTAGAGTAATTGCAGCAAGGGATCTGCAATTAGGTTTTCAGTGGGCACCCAGTGGAAAGAAACAGAGGGGGGGGAATGCAGATGCTTAAGAAAAAAAAAAAAAAAGAAAAATGTTAGTATCAAAATGGAGCACAAGCTGACTGGCAGGCATGTGCTGAAGGGGGAGAGTGGAAGAGGAAGAAGGGAGCATTGAGGGAGCCCTTCACAATATGGGGTTTGTTTGGAAAGCTGTGAGCCCACCACGCAGCGGCTCTCATGGACGTTATGAGCATAACAAAATGCTCCTTCCTGCTCTCCCCTCTGCCCCTCAGAAGATAATGAGTGGTTGTGGTACTGAGAGCTCTCGGATGAAATTTGTCTCCCCCCTCCCTTGCTGTTCGCAGTAGACATCGCACCGTGGTGTGATGTACACCGATGGTACCAGTTGTAGGTGTTGGTTCTTGTTCCGAGAGCCTGCAGCTGACAGAGATCATTATTTCACCGTCTTCTTAAACCAACATAAAGTGCTTTTTACAAAGGAGATCCATTTTCCTCCTGCAGCTTATAACCAGCCCTTGGTCCCTCTCAAATGCTGGCCCAAGTGTGAGTGTGGCCACGCAGAGCAGCTAAGAGATGGCTGAAACTAAAAGCAGATCCTTTTCTTTGGGCTTTTGATCTCTTCCCCGAGCTGGTTCACCACACGTCCGTGTCAGCACAGCACATCCACGTTAATATTTCAGTTGGGATTAGGAGTGCCTCTTTGAACCAACTCTGTAGATCACTCCAGCTTACCGTGCTTTGATTCACCTTGCAGCGGGACTTGAGAGCAAATACACTGAGTTGACTCGGGGCAAAACAAAAGCAGAAGAAGGGAGCACACCTAAAGCACTCCAAGCACTATTGCGCGTTCACTAACGGACGTTTGGTCTGCAGGATGAGACCACAACTACCCCAGTGCAACACCCTTGAAATCCATACAGTGGGGATGGATGGCAGGTCCTCGGAACAGCCCTACTGGTCGGTAAATCCCAGCTGCAGATGTATACGTAGGTGTATGTGCCAGCAGAAGGGGGGAAGTGAGCTGGCACAGAGATAAGCAGCCAGAGAAGGCTGGACCACTTCTTTGGGGAGCAATGTCACTCCTGCCAGGTTCAAGAGACCATGAAATTGCAGCCACAGAGAGAACTGACGAATATTGAAAGGACAAGGGATGCCCCAAGGGCAGAGGATTGACTGAGGTTGCTAAGGAAAAGGATATAAACCCCAAGTCCCACACCGGACCACTGTCTCTCTACTCATTTTGTGTATCTGGGTCCATAAAAGACCCAGAGGTAGGTTCAGCCCCTACCCCACAACTTCTAGGCCACCGCAGCTGACCTAAAAACGTGCTCCATGGCTTTCTCTCCTGTGTGCAGCTTGGCACACAGCACCCTCGGAGCATGCTTATGCTGAAAGCTCTGTTGCAATGCAGAGCTACTTTCCCAGGCGGGTACCAGAAGCTCTCCGGATATGGAAGCAAAGAGCTCCCCCGTTTTCCTTCATCCATTCTAGCCAGATTTCGCATGTAGCTCTGTGCCTTGTATGCATTTGCACACAAAGCTTCATGCAATATTTATGTGGAGCTATTCCAGCTAATTCTCTGCCGTTGTGCACCGTGCAATGTGGACGTTACTTCAAAAATAAATTACAGCGCTAAATAAAATCTGGCTTAATGCTCAGATTTATTTATTTTGCCACTTATCATTCGGTACATTTCGGTCCAATTCCTCCCTCCCGAGTCACCTCTTCCCCTCTGAAGTGTGTAAGATGCTGCTCGTCCCCTGTACCCCCTTGCCGACATTTCTGTGTTCATCCTTCACAGTGCATCGGTTCCAGGGAAGAAAAGAAACAGAAGAACTGCCAAAACAGTCAACTGCCTACAGCACATGGAGAGGAGAATGCAGCTTCGACTGAACCAGACGCACTGTACAGCTAGGATCAGCCAAGAGGAAGGGAAATCTGAAGAAGAGGAGCTCAGGTTTCACCCCTCAGATGAAGTAACAATAAGGTGCCAGAGAAGCCGTGGGAATTAGGAGGCTGGACATCATGGGAGACAGAGGAGTGCGAGTGAGCAGCCAGCAAGAAATGTCAAATTATGTGAGTAATAGAAGGGAAACAAGATGTGATCTAAGACAGCCTGAGTGAGGGGAGAGCCATACTGAAGACTACTGAAGAACTAGGATGCAGTTCAGCAGAGTGTAGGCCATGGAGACAAGGGGATGGAGAGCCCAGAAAGGCGGAGTTTGAAGGCAGCACAAAGACCAAAGAGAATGAGCATAAAATGCAGTCCCTTTAATTTACTCCAGAAGACACCATTCCGAAAACAACAAAATAGAGTCCATAAGCAGCAAGAGAAAAAGTCTGGCCATAGCTGGTGGAATACAGATGAAAAAAAAACCAGAAGAGGAGAATAAGGTGAAAAGATGGAGAAAAGGGTGACTTTGCTGGGTATTTTCCTCAAGTGAAACACATATTTCAAGCACAGAAGGAACAAGAGACTATGATTGGTTTCTCCCCTCACAGTTACACTGCAGTCGATCATCCCAGCGAAAAACTAGTCTGAGACAAGAGGGAGGCCCAGATCCCCAGATTAGCTCTGACTGGCCAACATTTGGAGGCTTCTATCTCAGCAAACCAAACTTCTCAAAACTCTTAGCAAGGGCTAAGTAACAGGACTCTCACATGAAAAAAGAAAGAAAACTCCATGTCCAAACCTGTCTTCCATTACTCTCCTGGCTTGTGGTAACAGCTGAAGGCCTTGCTCTTACACTCCTTTGTAAACTTGCTATTCCTTCACTGGGGTAATCAGCTGAAATTCACCGAAACCAAACAATCCCAGATTCCCCATCCTAAACTGGGACATAGAAACTGCAAAGAGGGAGGCAGAGAGTTATCTGTGGGGAAGGAGAAGAGGCAGTGATTGAGGAGCTCTGTTGCTAGGGTGTTACGAGAGGTGTAGTTCTGTCTGGTACAGAGACAGTTAGGAAATGGCTCATCTTTTATGATTGTTCTGGCTCATCTCTTAGGATTATATTGTTAGGTGGTAGAAATGCTGTGTTCCCTTCGCAGTTCATGCACAGGGAATAAAGAGGTGGTCTCTGCCCCACGGTGCTTACAAGACAAGAAACAGCAGGTGGCTGCCACTGGCAATATAAAAGTAGTGGCTGGTATGATGGGCAGTGAATCCAAAACACACAGGCAAGGGGCAAGAGCTTCTGACCCCCATTTGACCATGAATTTCCTTCTGACTGGGAGCTAACCCTTACATCCCAATGCAAACATTTGTTTTTCCCTCTTCCACCCCTGCTGGTCATTAAATTCAGTTTAGATTAAATGAGGCCAATTAACACTTGTTACTTTTCCTGGGTTCACTTCTGGCCAGTCACAACAAAACGAGTGCAGGAAATTGCAGAAATTAAGAGGAACTTTGCAATTCCCCGTTTGCAGAATGGAAGCAATTGCTTTCCTTGCTCATTGTAACACAGCCCGTTGGAGGCAGGGCGATACCTTACCTGGAAACATCCACCTGGGGACTATGTGTAAAGACCCACAGCTGTCACTGCACCACTGATACTTTTATTTGAATCTATTCTAATGTTAATTTTCTAAGCGTTTCTTAATTGCATTGGATAATGTAATAAGGTATAAATCTTATCAGCAAACCAGACTGACATGAGTTTGTGTTATCATATTACCATGGTTACATTATTATTACCAGTGAACCTTGCGCTCGTTACTAACCACAAACAATTCTGGCAAACAACCTAAACTGAAGCAAAATATCCCAGCAGTGTTTCCATTTTATGTCAAACAAAACCAGTAACTGCAGCATACCTGTGATGTATTTTACTCAGACTTCTGCAGCCACCATTTGTCTCCTTGCTTTTGTACGGCATTGAAACGTTTCCATGCTACCCACAAGACGGAGAGGACAAATCTCTTAAGCACGGAATAGGATCTTTAACACAAGGTCACGACATTCAGATGACACGCACTACCCCAGCCTGTCAAAACATTACCACGTTTGTATTGCTATGGCAAAAACTGCTAGTAACTGCTACATTAGGAACCACTGACAACTTGATTAGGTCCCTCAAGGGTCCAGTTTCCCCTTATTCTAATCTGGTCTGATCGTGGTCTCCCATCAAAAGACACAGTCCCACTTCCCCTCACTCCCAGTGCCACTGCCCATGTGCCGGGCGAAGGGACAGACCTTTCCCATGGGGTCACTGCAATGATCTGAGTCCCTCAATCTGATGTACAAGAGGGGAACAGGCTCTGGACTCGGGGAGGACAGCCATGCTGTTCTTTTCCTTGTTCTTGACTGAGCATTTCCTACATTTGGCCATTCCTCTGCTGCTGATCATCGTCCCACCAGCTGCGCGGGAATCACGGCTGGAAAACAGATTGCTACTCTGATCTGAGTTTAAAAAAAAACCCAAAGCCCTCTTCTTTCCTTTTTGTTAACCTAGATATTTCACCAATCCACTTCTAAGCGTGAGCAGTTGCACTGGCAGGACTGAGAAGACAGAGCTGTACAGGAATGAAGAGACAAGAGCAGGAAACCCCCCAGCAAATAGTTCCATCCAGAGGGAGTGCAGAAGGAAGGATAGACCGTTTGCAAAACAAGAAGTTACCCAGGAGGCCATGGAAGAGGATACAGACGACAGCTGCTTGTGGGGAAGCAACATTAGAGCTTCTCCAGACATTCCTTTCAGACTAGAGCCATGCAAAGACATTCATTTCCTTTTCGCAGGCAGCAGCCCATCTGTGAGTCAGGAAGAGGAGTGATTGTGAATCACCCACTGCTGCCTCAGATGGTGTGGTGCTCCCCAAGGCCATGAAAGACCCACTTCTGCTTAGCAAAGGAGCCAGAGCAGCGCAGAGCCCCTGGAGAGCTGATGAGCCCCGAGCCCGGTGAGGTATCACCGTGCTGCTCCAGCAATGCCTGCTGCCTGCGTCAGGTGTCCAACTGGCAAAGAAGATGCAAATCTTGCTTCTAGACCCTAGATTAGAGAAGATGTGTGAGAGAATTGGATAGAAAGGGTGGAAAGCCAGGCAAGATCAGCTCCATTTTAACCTCTGTTTTAAGGATAAGAGAGGGTCTGATAAGGACAACATGGGGCGGGGGAACACGGAGTTAAACAAACCAGCATCACTCATGATGTTCACAGCTGACAAGAAGCAGAGCTTGAAGCTACCCCCCTCATTGTTCACTATAAAGAAGCTCTACCAGCAATTTAGCAAATCGCCTAATATATCATGTCCTAATGCTAACTGCTGGGGTCTGCATTCCCTCTCCAGGCTCATGGACACTGCTCAAATGAAGTTGGAGCTGGTCTATTCCGAGTGACTCTTTCTCACTTTTTTCTTTCATCCCTCATCACCATGCAAATGATGTCAGTTGAGTTCTGCTGCAATTACTTTTTATTTATCCTTATAATGTAATTGTAAAAAAAAAAAAAAATTGTAATGCCATTATATGTTATAATATCATGCCTCAAGTTGCACCAAGGGAGGTTTAGGTTGGGCATGAGGAAAAAATTCTTCATGGAAAGGGTTGTCAAGCCCTGGAACAGTCTGCCCAGGGCAGTGATGGAGTCCCCATCCCTGGAGGGATTTAAAAGCCATGTAGGTGTGGTGCTGAGGGACGGGGTTTAGTGGTGCCCTGGCAGTACTGGCTTAATGGTTGGACCCGATGATCTTGAAGGTCTCTTCTAACCAGAAAGATTTTATGGTTCTATGATTCTAAGAGAGGCAATGCTGGGACCAGCTCTGCTCTGGGGACACTGCAAAACCATGGTAACATTGCTACTATAATTAAGTATCGCAGCAGCTCTCTTGTTAAGCAGTAGTGTAGCACCGTGTCAGCCTGTGTCAACACTTACCCCACACAGGGCTGACATAGCAAGCTAGTGAAGGTATAGCAACAGTGACAGCTGCGTGGCCCAAATGTTTTGTCCCAAACAGGGCTACACATTCCATGCTCTCCTTGCTAGCTGAAGCACTGTGCCTACCCCACCACACATCTGTCAACAGCCACAGCTCAGCATTCAGCCCAGGACTGGAGCGGTTCATACTCGAGGTAGCAAGCCCTTCCCAGAAGAAAGGACATCATTTGCAGTACAGTTTGCATCCAAACTGCCTGTGACAAGGCAGAGCTGGTTGCAGTTGCACTCTTTGGATGGCCTTGGGACCCCTCAGTTGAAGCAGGGCACGTGATGGGAGCCCAAAGATGGGTAGAAACGCTCATTGGAAGGCTCTCCAATCCAGCCTGCCTGCATGCTGTGGGAAGCTGGAGAAGATCAAACTGCACCTACAACACATTTTAGTTCATACAGACCTGACAGCAACAGCAAGGACTTCTGCTTTTCTAAATTCTAACCCTGCAGCCTTTAAAGGAGTTCATTCAGTCTCAGCTGATGCTCACTTGAACAAAGGCCCCTTTACACCACCTCCACTGCCAGTGAAAAATGGCCCTGGAAGAGGAATCAGAGGCAACGTGTGTATATCTTGTTTGCACCAAACAGCATGTTTTATGAAGTGGCTTTTAATCCTTTTTTGGATATGGGCAAGCTTAGGTGGGCTAAATAACTCAACCAAGGTCGCAAGACTTCAGTGGCAGAGGCAGAAGACATTAGGTGTACCACACCCTGTCATTTGGGCTCTCCCTCTAAACCAGGAAACGTCACGTGTGTAAAGAAAGAAGGCTCAAAAGATCTTGTGGTGGTGTTGGTCTTCTAGGTGACCACCATTACACCTTTTCACTCCCACCATCTCACCCTCCTGTTCTTTGCATTTAAGAACATCACCTAAAATTTTCAGCTTCATCTTTGCATTGACTTGTTGCTGGTTTTCCATACTAAAAGGGTTAACAGGAGTAAGTCTTAATTAGTTATAACAACAACAGGTCAAGGAACCACTGAAAAAAAAACCCAACAAAAAACAACATAAATCTCTTTGCCTGAAATAATTCCCTTTCCACTGTGCTAGAGAGAACAAACACAGACCTCTTGCTGTTGCTTAACGCACGTGCCGGGAGGAGGGGAGGTGTCACTGGCTCCAGGCTTTGCATCAGTGAGTCCCATAAACCTCAGAAGGTCAGGTGTGCAGTCATGGAGCCATGACATGTAAACACTGGGATCTGAATTGGAGCAGACAGGGCTCCAGAGGGACTTGCTGTCTGTCTCTGAGCCTTCCTTTAAAACCTGAGCTGAGAAACTGCTGCACATGAAAGGCTGGCTTTGAATTCAGGTGCAAACTGACCTGCAACGGTACCTGAATCTCTGTTGTTCTCATTGTTCCATCATTTTTGAGTATTGAGCTTCTTATCAAAGTTGGCTTAAGAAGAAGTAGCACCTTTTAATGTTCTTTAATGAAGGCTTTGTCCTGGAAGAACACATTTTCTATCAATGCAGGCATCTGCAAACCATCAAGAGGAAAGAATGACATTTCAATTTTCAGAAATTATTGGCCCAAAACTTTAATCTGAATCTCACAGCTGAACTGTTGATTCAGGGCACACTGCATCTTTCCATTACCACTTGCTGTATTAGCATCACGTGTGCAGACAGGAACATCTTGTTTGGGGTTTTTTTAAGAAAAATAGCCTGCAATAGCAAGGCAGTACTGGGGAAGTTATTTAATTTCAAAGATGTTTTGCTTTGCAAAGCAAAGCCTCTCTCTCATATGGCACTGCTAGTCATGGGACAGCACTGCCAGCCCTGTCCCAGGACTGACTCAGGAGCCTGTCTGTCCCTCCAGACCTGGAGAGGACACAGGGGAGGGAGGACTTCATCTGGTTTGTCTGGAGAAATCCAGTCCAGTCCTGTGATTTTAACTTTTTCTTTAAAAGGAAAACTGGTTTCTGGTAACCATTTTGGTGCCACTGCAAGAGGCTTAAATTGTTGCCCAGAACTGTTCCCGCTTTTCAGATGATTACCTCCAAGTGGCTCTCAGATTCCAACTGTTAGTCTCATGCATAATGTATTTCATTTCAAGCCTTTCATCTGTGCATAAGTTTTCCATCTATTTCCATCCTGGTCTCAGACAGTCTTTTACCTGTAAAGCAGGAAAAGTTGCTACTCCCCCCAGTTCTTTCTGGAGTCTCATTCCTCTCAAACACTGCTTGCACATCCTGTGCCACCAAAACACTGTTTCGGGGGATGAAGTTCATATCCATCCTCTTGTTGCAGACTTTTGGGGACATCTTTCCAGCAGCATCTACCTTGGCTGCAAAGTTCACTGCCTGCAGCTAGTCTCTCTGTTCACTGCTGTTGGTGAGGTACCAGCTGCATTCCTGTGATCACTTCTTAACCCACGTCACCCACAGGGAGCCAGCTTAGCTCAAGTTCACCCACTCCTTTTAACCAAACTGACTTCAGGGGCTCTCACAATAGGGAGAAACTGGTTACGAAGAGCATCACAGCAGCCACCAAAAGAGGCCATCAGAAGACCTGCAGTGTGCCTCTTCAGTTGGGCCAGAGAAACAGCATCACACTTTGACACCCCGGTATTACGGTGCTGCCTTGAGATCACTGATGGAAACTGCAGGATACCTGAACTTCTCCAAGAACCCTGCCTGGGTGTGTTAGATGTCCATAACTCCGTGGTCAGTTGTATAATCACCTGCTGGTCCCAGACAAGTCATTTGGATGATCTGGAATAGCAATGAGAGCAGATTTAGAGGAGGAAGCCTTCAAAGCAGGAATGCAGAGCTCAGCAGTCAAACATCCAGCAGTATCTGGATGCCACTTTTCCAAATCCTTTCAGATGCAGCCTAAGGGGTTAGTATTGACTTTAAAAGCCAGGGGCCCTGATTCAACAAAAACAGCTAAGCACTTAATAACATTAAGCACATCCTCAAGTCTCTTCCTATTCAACAAAGCACTTAAACACATACTTCACCCCTCTTAGATGTCCCAGAACCAAAACACTGAGCTCTCCGAATTTCTTCAACCTTTATTTAATTTTGGAGGAGGGACAGGAATTTGAACCTTGAGCCATGTTTTCCAAAGGGTCCCTATTTGCAAGTGAGTCAGACTCCAGCTTCAGACCTACACGCCCAAATGCTAGTACATGCACGTTTGGGATTGGGAGCCGAATTTTCCAGCTTGTGCCTCACTCTGACCTATGGTTGTGTTCATAGAGAGACTGAACTGAAAGCAGGGAGCTGTTACACCGTGTTTCTGTGCAAGGTTTGAATTGATGATCCTTCCCCCAGCTCCACCTAAGTGAGATGCAAAACTGAGGCCCCACCTCAGTGTATAGATGCTCAGCCTAGGAGACTGCAGGATTTGCAGAGCTCCTCCAATTTGGCTGCTCTTCCAAATAATTAAATCCACCACAGCCCAACTCCCTAGCCCAGCTCCCAGAGCCACGTGAAATCCTCAGCCTTTGGTTATTATTAAAACACCACATAGCGTTCACTGAGCGGTTACAGAGGGAAAGTGCCAAAGGAGCGAGCCCGGCGTGCTGTGGGATGGAGCCGAGGAAGGACTGACAGCCAAGAGGGAGAGCCTCGATCTGCCTCCAAGCTGTTGTTTCGAGCTTTCAGCAGACCAAGGCAAACGTCACCACATTACCCTGCGCACGTTTCCAAATGTCGCTGCTTCCTCCAACACCACCTTTTTTTGCACTTTTGCTTTTTTTTTCTGATTTGTTTCTAACAAAAGCTGAGATCCTTCAGAGGCATCAGGAAAAGTAGCAAACAAATAAAGAAATCAAACCAAAACCATCTGGGCCACGTGGCCGAATCTGAGACCGCTTCCCGTCCCACACCAGTGCCAGTTGCATCCCAGTGCACGGAGCTCAGCTCTTGCTTTGGCAAGGGAGCTCCAGGGCTGTTGGCAGGACAGAATAAAGCTACAAAACAAAAGGCCAGGCTTGTTCCAGGGTGACTGAAAACAAATAGACTGCCAGTTGTCTGGGCGAGCAGGGGAAGTGGTACTAGACATCTAAGGCAGCAGGGGGAGGTGAGAGCCCTCCTATCAGCATTACCAATTGCCTGGAGGAGCAAGAAAATGAACCTGGTTAAAAAAAAATGGCAGAATTCAAATAGTTGCATCGTAGTCCTGCCAAGCAGAGCATCACTGGAGGGTTTGTGTATTAAATGGTTGCCAGAAGGACAAGAGAAGGAAGGATCATCCAGCCAAGGGCTATAGGGCCCATAAGGAGGCTGTCAAGTTGAGCAACAAAAGGCCCATGGAATCGTCAGGCCCTTCTGTGATGCTCATGGCAGCAGGAACACCAGGAAAATCAGAGCAGCTGGAGGGACCAGTTGTCAGGTCTCCCTGTACTGCTGCTGGAGATTGATAGACATCCAGAGAAACAGCTCTTGTCCTTCCCAGGCAGCTAGTCTCAGGGGACTCTGGCACAAAACCTAAAGACAAGACCAGTAATGAGGGGAGGCAGACCTGACAACTGCCTGGTGGGCAATACCTGCCTTAAACCTGCCCTGTTGACAACTGGCATTCCACTTTACCTGCTCTGAACAACCGCACATGGACTGGAGACACCAAGCATCCTTCCTTTGGGTGGCAGATAAAGAGGCTGCAGTAAAGGCCCCGTCTTACTGAGCAGGAAGCAGAGCTGGGGAGACCTGCCCCAGCTGAGGCACAGAGGTGAGAACAGAGCTGGCGTGTGCACACAAACTGCACTAGTCACCAGCCGGGGCTACTGCCACAAGATCAGGCTCCTTCACAGCACCAGATGACATGGTTAAACAAGGATTCCTCCTGGGAACGATCAGACTTGAAAAAACTTGAAGAAAAAAAAAAAAATAATTAAAAATTAAAAAACCCAACAGCTCCTTGCAGGCCAGCAGCAGACTGAGAGCCTGTCACGCTCGGCTGGGCTGAGCCGCATCACCGGGAAGTGGGGCTGTCAGCCACCTCTCCGCGCTTGTGGTGCCGACGCTGAGGGGCACGGGTTCAGCAGATGATTTCCCAGCCTTTGCAAATGGGTGACACCCCGGTGCAACGAGCTCTCAAGGTTACCCCACTGCCTTGCAAGAGACAAACACAACACCCCGTGCTGTTGTGATGAGGCAAGAGCTTTATCTTTCACGGACAGGGATATGAAGGCATTAGCCACAGCATGTTTGAGTGTTGGGAAGGACCGGGTAGCAAGTGTTGGTACAATAACAAGGGCTTGGCTCACTCACTGCCCAGAAGCCATTCCTTGTCCTCTCCTGTCCTGAAGCTAGAAGAAGATAAAAGGTGAGGAAAGGATGGACCTGACTCAAGAGCCACATCCACACCATAGGCTGCTGGCTGGATTGTGCTGGTCTGCTCAGACATTCCCCACCACTCCCCAGATCACTGGTCATTTCTGAGTGGGTGGACCAACCCCAAATGTGGGTGCAACCCCAGATTTATCACAGCAGGGGTTTTGCCAGCACTTCCATCTTAATGCACAAAGCCCAGATGATCAACACTAGCTTAGCCGAGAAGCAAGGGAAAAGCTCCAAAGGCTCTTACACTCTCTTGTTCTTCCCAATCACCCCCAGCAGCTTATCCAGGTGACCTTTTAACTAAAGTGACCAAACCCCCCTCTTTCGTTCTTGTCCCCTCATACGTACACTGACTTATTTTCTATGCTACAACTGCAGAGACCATCAGAAACCTGCAGCCCTTGGAGAGCACGCGATGGCTGCAGCAGCCACCCCGGGAGATTTATGAGGGCAGCAAGCTCTTGGTTTCCCTGGTCACCCTCAGAGGATTTACAGCCCCATGCATTGAGAATGAACAAAGACCTGCTGTTCCTCATCAGAGACCTTATGATTCTGTCCGTGGGGAGGAGGCTTCAAACATAGATAACCTTTGCAAGCAGAAATAGCCATTCCTGGATGTAACACGAGATACAGGCAGAAAGAAAAGCATCCGCAGTGCTCTGGGAAATCTCAGAGAACGAAGCTGGGAGTTAGCGTTATTTGTACGGGTGAAGAAGAAAGGTTAGTCGTGGGGCAGAGGGAGGAGGAAGGGAGGTTGGTAGCAGAGTTTGTTCATGTAAATTTGGCTTCTGGGACAATTTTCTCTTGGATGAGGTACAGTTTAAAAAGTTGCTTCTGTGCAGGACTCAAGTTCCAGCTTCTTTTATCATCAGAGCACACAGTGCCTTGAGGTCTGCACCAGTCATCTTGGACTCCCATTTGGAGCGGGCTATGCTCTTTGACATACAGAGATGAGGCACCTATGGGCAGTTTTTGGAGCACAAGGGTTGATAAACTTTCAAAGGCTTCACTAAAGCCTGTGCACTTTGCCCCTCCATCTGTGCTGGGGCTCTGATCTCCCTGTAATCAAGAAGAGCAGTACCAGCTACACACTCTGAAGGATTTTGCTGTGACCCGTGTGGTTTACCTCTCAGCTTGTTACCCAGTCCTAAAGGATTGGCATGAGACTTGTGCTGAGCCAAAATACATGGTTCTGCTAATGGATCTGACCATGAATCCCACACAGCTGTTTACTGTACCCTTTGTACTGGAGTCATCAATGAAGGAGGAAGGAGGGTAAACAGTAATTACTATGCAGATTTCAAAGAGAAGTGCATCTGTGCCTTTGGTTTCTGCTTTGTTTGGTCTTCACAGGACAAAGTGGAAGTTTTTTTCCTTAACCCTTAAATTAGGAGGGGAAGTATGAATTTGTTGTGATACTGTCATATGCATTTAAAAAAAAAAAAACAGAAAAAAACCAACCCCATACACACAAAAAAAGGGAGTAACACCATTTCCTGGGATTGAAGATGCTGCATCTCGGTAAGTGGCTTCCTGGAGGAATATATCCACAAAGGAATAAATTCCCACTCTAATTAGAAGGGAATCTCCGAGATACGCTTTTCCATGAAGGAAACAAAAAGGCAGAGCTGACACGTCTAATGCATATATTAACACTAAAGACATGGAAATTAATTGGATTTATTACTAGTCACAGCTGCAAAGACGGCTCATTTCTAAGTTTATTTTACAGAGAGTGGCAGGAGGAGTGGGATTTAATAGTCATCTCGGTTAAGGTAATGAGCCAAAACTAATGGTCTCTTCTTGTTTAGAGAGGCCCCAGTTCAGTGGAGCACCTAAGCATGTGTGCAGCTCTCACCATGGTTTCCAAGGGATGCTTTGCATCTGCTGGAGTGTTTGCTGATGAGCAGGATGCTTACAGATGCTTATGGTCTGGCAGGGAGAGGAAGCGTTTTTCTGAATGGCAGTCAGAATCAATGGGATGATCAGCTAGGATCATCCCATGTTATCATTTCTGTCTAGAAGAGAGGGAATGACTTCCCAGAGATAAAATAAAAGACGATGAGAAACTCAGTGTCATGAGGATTTCCCCACTGTCTTTAAATTCTCTGCGTGAAAACAACAAAATCTCTCCCTGCACTTGCAGGGGATGAAGCACAACCAAGGGGCCAGCAGGACTCATCCTATGCACCAGGCACAGCTGGGGCAGAGGTGATGGCACAAATACTGTGAAATTAGTTTCATTTCAATTATAAATCAAAACTAAGTAAGTCCTGCCTGCCTATAGGGAGAATTTCAGCTGTCCCAGGAAGGTGGCTGGATCTGGCAAGAAGGCAAGTCACTGGAAGGACTGGGGATGAGCATTCTGCAGTGGCCAAGCTGCAGAAGGAACATGATTATTTTTATTCCTCTCTATCTCTGATGACTGCAGAGCCTCATCCTCTCCCTAGCCAGCAGAGCACAATCTTTTTTTGCTAGGTTGGTTTTCTGCTATTTTAACAAGCCAAACCAGCTTTCCAAGGGGTCGGATCCATTCCAAAAGAAATCCACAGCTACCTTGTGATGGCTCCAGCAGGTACATCACTGAGACAGGAAGCCAGAAGCCCAGCTGAAGCTCCATACCAGCACCAATGTCTCTAAATCACAGCCTCTCTCATGTTTTCTAGGCCACACCACTTGAAAGGATGCTGAAAAGTTGCCCAAAGGAGCTTTTAGGGATCCCTGCTCTCCTGTAGATGAAGAAAAACAGAAGGTGTTCGATGGGAAAGCTGACCCTGGAAGTGGTGAGATGGGTGTCATTTGCAAAGCACTTACCTTGCCTACCCATGAGAGGGTTTGGAGGATTTGGGGAGCTTCCTTCCCAAAGCAGAAACCAATTTTCAGAGGCAAAGACAGGCTGCCTTAGGCAGGGAGGTGTTAGACTAACAACAAAAGGGAAAGGTGCAAAGAGGGAACAAATGGAAACTCATTTAGCACGTAATGAAGGTGCTGAGAAGAAAATTAATCAAAGCAAAGAAGGAAGTGGAGAGAAATTCTTTCATCGCCTTTCCACCAAAGGTAGGTCCTGGCTAATAAACAGGAATCACTGTTTTACAGGCAAAACTTTGTCCTAGCTGGAAAGATGGAAACCTGGTGGGAAGCTGACGGGAGTGTTAAAATCATGGCTTTTAGGAAGGCTGAAGTAGGGACAAGATGGAGAACTGTTAGAAATAGGATCACGAGCATCCAGGTCATTGGACTCAGTTGTAAATTAATCGGAAAATTGATGGCTCAATCATCTAAAATAGAAAGCACAAAATAGACCAACCAGTAACTGCAGTGGTGCACAAAATCAAACCCGCAAACCATCTGAACATCTCCCTGAGCAGCTGCCAAAGGCACAGAGGGGAAAAGGGCCAGATTGTCACGGGGAAACTTCAAATGGAGTGAATTCTGCAGGAAAGCTGCCTCCAGTGCCTCCGTATTTGTAAAGATGATGGTGATTATTTCCTATCTCAAAAGCACTCACATATCCAACAGGGAAGAATTGTATATTACACCTTTTTTTTCTTGGCAGATACAGAGAATTTGATCACAGGACTAAAAACGCACAGTAGCTTAGGTAGGGAGTGACTGCCACTTGAAAACATTTGTTATGTGGAGACAGAATAAAATCAAACCCAGTAAGACACTGCCTTGCTGCTCTCCCCAGCTGCTCTTACGAACCTGAAAACAATCATGAGAAAGAATGTAAATGGAACAAAAAACCCCAACCAAGAATGATGACTGGGGAATATTAAGAACATTTCTCTATACTGACCAAAAGCTACAATCCAACCACCAAGAGACTATTACAGTGGTTAAAACAACAACCCATCCCTCACCAAGAATACAAATATCCTTTATGAAACAAATGGGGAACAGGCAGCAAACACAAATCGGAAGGTAGGATCTACAGATCATCCATATGGGAAACAAAAGGGCAGAAGAAGCAGGAGACAGCCAAGAGAACTGGGGCAATTGCAGCATTTTTGATTTTTTTTTTTTTTTTTTTTTTTTTTTGAAAGTACAGGGAAACTTCTTGTTTTCCATATAGGGGGGGAAGAACTCTGCAGAAAAAGCAGCAGCAACATAAAAGCAATTTTTGGTGTGTGTCCTTTGAAAACAGCCAGATGGAAAGGTTACATCATATGGGGCTGATGGCATAGTTTTCACTCCAGTGATAACAAGGGTGATCATTAGACAGAGACTAGATATTTTTAAAGGGGTTTGTACACCCTGCAGCAAGGCAGAACTGTCTATGCTGGGATTTCACCCTGAAATGTCCCATCCCTGCCTTGTTGACATGAGCCACGCTGGGAATTTCCATGCAGAGGCATGGCCAAAAAAGTATGTTAGGTAAGAATGGGTAATGCAACACCTAAAACACTGGGAGTAGCCTTATGGTAAATCTCTCCCATATCTCCACCAGTAGATAGGAGCCAGTTGTACCATTAGCAAGCAGTTCTTTCCTGTTTTCAGAAAGAATGCTGGGGCTTGTCTCCTGGATCCCAGATATTAAATCTCACAAGGAGCCCATGCTGCTGTTGCTGGATGCTGCCTTTGGAGCAGCAAGAAGGACCTTGGCATTGGGTGGGATAGGATCTCACTGACACTCCCCTACAGCTCCTGGGTTTGGGACTCACTGTGGGATCAAGTGCTTCCCTTTCCAGCTGGACACTCCCAAACCCACTTCATCTGGGTTTGTTGACAGAGACTGTTCATTGCAAAGCCGGTTTAGAAACTCCATATAAATAATCCTCAGCCTCTTCCCTGCTATTTAGCAGAGCTGCAGCCCTCCAGGGAGCACCCAAAGCATCCTCAGAGTTGCCGGAAAGGCAGAGTTAGTCACTGAAACCTTTTACTGATGGAGGCAGATCCAGAGGAGGGGTGAGCCCAGGGAAGCTCAGTTGAGCACATGGCCAGGCTTACCTCCAGGACAAGGCACTGCTCTGCTCTCCACCTTCCTGAGCCCATGCTGGCCACCTTCCCACACTGGCAGGCAGACTCTTTCCAAGACTGGGGGGTCTGATGCTTCATGGCACTGCTGTGTGATGGTGGCCATCCTGCTATTGACCCAGAAAGCTGTCCCCATTTCCACTGCAGCTGCAAGGAAATCAGCCCATGTAAACATATTGCATGGGCCACTGTTGGCTCTACAGTCAAGAGCTGAGCGGCCCTATTCATGGTACACGGGCAGAGGCATACACCAGTTGAGATCTTCAACTTCCAATGTCTTAAGAAACAAACAAATTTCCAGAGAGTGGCACAGATCTGCTGTATTTGTGCAGCCGTGGTGAGACACGTCTCTAGACGATGTCCACACACACCCACCTCCGCTTTCCCAGAAAACGCCTGTTACACCGCTACAGAAAAAAAACAAACCCCTCGATTATTAACTAGTAATGAAAACATTCTCCCAAGAGGTGGGAACAGGAAAGCCGATGAGCCCAACCCAGCTTACCAGAGCCAGAGATGCGGGGCGTGCAGTGCCAAGCGGTGATTGATGCAACGTGAGCCGTCCCGAGTCAGTGAACAGAAGAGACCTGGCCTGGTGAAAGAGGAGCCTAAATCCCATCGGTGTATAGCTGCGGCCTGGCCCGAAGCTTTAAGACAAAACACATGGAGTGAAGCTACGTACCTTGAGTTCACCACGAACCCCACCACGCTCCTGGGTGCTGCTGGCTACAGTATATCGGTTCTTACTAACGCCGACTGTTACTTAGCAAGGGAACAAGTCCACGGAATAATATACTCCAGATTCATTACTGTCAGCTCACTCAGAATTATGCGTATTAATGACCAGATTATATCTGTTTATATAATACAAATTACCATAGAGTGACTGCAGGCATTGAAACGTGCCTTGTCTGTTTGACACACATAAATAATGGAGGAGCTCACGCTGCATTTGGTACACATGACTAACCTTTTATCCCCGGCACCCCGGTGCAGGCTGGAGAAACGGCTCTGGTTTCAAATTCCTCGCTCCAGCTGTCATTAGCCTCGCAAAGCGTTAGCGAATCGGCGGCTAATTGATGCCCTTGTTGGACATTATTTTATTAGTCAGGCCTGGTGAGCATCAAGTGGAATTTTAATGCCTTTCTGTCCTTGGGTCCGCGTGGCCATAAGCGTTAAGGCTTGTGAATAATTAACTGCACTCTAAGAGTTTTAGGAAGGGGTAAATAAGTTTTCCTGTGGGTTCAGGCTGCTCCAGCTGGCCCTGGTGTTGTGACCAACATAAGCTCCTGGCAGAGGTGAGATGAGTTCTTCGTGGGATGGAAGGAACAGCCCAAATATCAGTCCTCCAGCGATGGTGTTTCATAGGGTGGTTTATCGACCAGCTCTGGAGTTGACATTGTCTTTGGGTGTGGATGGTCCTCAGGGAAGCTGGCATGGAGAACAGGGAGAAGCAGGAGTTTGCAAATAGCCTTGAGAGAAGGTTCCAATGAAGACTCAAAGATAAAGCTGCGCCATGGTGACCAATGCTCACTGCTGCACCAAAAATACATCATTGCATCAAGCTGTCCTCAACATGTGGTGAGGAATAAAGGATTTTCACAACCCGCTGTGAGCTTCTGGCTTGTCTGAAAACCCACGTGCCGGGTCACGGAGGGGTTGGGGCTTAATGGCTGTGTCGTTCATCGGTCAGGGCACCAAGCAACAGCCCTGTGCTGGTCCTGGGAGCCTTTCAGCACCAAGCCCACCGCTCAGGGACACAGGGCAAAATCAAGTCCCACTGTGAGTGTGGGGAGGAAGGTTTTGCTTTGACAGTCTGCATGCAGAGCATGTTGCTTTGAAAATACTAGCCTTGCTGCTTCTACTTTTTGCTTTTTTTTGTCTTTCAAATTGGCTAAATAACCTGAAAATGAGCACAGATCTATAAAACAAGGACAGAAAATAATTTTGCTTGAGTTGAAATGAAATTTTGGGAATGTTTTCCTTTTTAAAACTGTTTTTTTTTTCCTTTTAGACTTTTAACAGCACTGGGAAACCCATCATAAACCCAGACCTCTTGAGCTCACAGCCAGTGGATGTCCTCAGTACCAGCCCCTGCTGAACGCTTGAGACTTCCCTTCCCTCCTCTACCCATCTCTCTAGGGCAGGAATTGTCTCTTCCTACGTGAGTATTCCGCATTTTTCTCAAAAAAGGAGCCTCTGAGGCAATAGAGCAATGCAAAAAAAACCCACAAACCAACAAAAACCAGACAAAAAAAACCCAAAAAAACAAACCCTTTAAAATAAAACCTTCATCAATCTCATGAGATCCTTACTCCAGCCCTGCTGACGTACTGCATGGGCTTTCCAGGAGCCGAGTACAAATGAACAGAGAACTTGGGCACACCAGGCTATTCATACATTAGGCAATAATTATAATGTATATTAACTGCCTGGGTGTTGAAAGAGTCCCAGCATGAGATTGCTTCCCTAATAGGAGACAGAAGTGATAAAAGACAGTAATAGATTGCCTTTCAGATGTGGAATTAAAAGCAGCAACTCATTAGATTATTTTTTTTTCACAGCCTCTAATCGCAAGTAGTTTCCTTTCAAGTCAGATTTCCATTTCCAAGGCTAAGCTCGGCAACACAAACAGAAATTAAAGGGGGGTAGGGGGGCGAGGGATCCTATTCTGACCTCTCTGGCATCACAGGAACGGGGAATAACTGTGCTCAGCTCAGCAGTGCTGCCCAGCCAGAGTGGGAGCCCAGAAGCCAGCCCACCTAGGCAGCCTTCTGAAGAGACTATCATCAAAAGATCAGGATTTGGCAGCTTTTTTTTTTTAATGCTAGCTGCAGCCACTAAATTTCCTCTTTTAAGAGATAGCCTAGAAGATAAGGCTTTTGAATTTCAGCAAACAAAAAAATGAAGTTACTTCAAAGCAGTGGCAGAGATTCTTAAAAACTGACATTTCCAGTGACTGATCCAGTTTGTCTCTAGGAAGGAATGCTTTCCAGACAATTTTGGCTGCTGTTTTTTAAAAGAAAAGTATAGAAAGCAGAAGAAAAAGCTGGATTTTAGCTGAGCTGGTAAGCACAGTAAATAATATTCATTAGGTTCTCCTGGACAGTTTTAATGAGTCAGAGTTTTAAATCGTTCATTCAACATCTTTACAGGCCAAACTATAGTACGGTTTCAAACTCAAACCCTTTGGCAGGAGCTGCATAATCCATAAAACATTTGAATGGGGGAGTACAGGGGGAGAGGAAAGGAGGTATAAAATCAGGCTCAGAATGGTGTTGCTGGTCAAATTTCATCTAACTCAGCTGCAAACTCCAGTGTTCTCTGTACTGATGACACCTAAAAATAAAGGAGTCCAGAGCACCACCGTCTTCCCACCCCCAGCACCAGGACCAGCACAACCACGTGCACCTTTCAGCTGAGTGCTCCCAGAGACCCCAAGCACAGGTTAACCAGGTTTCACTGCCTGTGTTTGGAGTAGCCAAGCTCTTAAGCACAGATGGCGATTTGGATCCGGCAGCACAAAAGCTGTGTGTTGGTTTTTTTTTTCCCACTGTGCTGTCCACCCACCTTGGATGGGAAATAAGCTCTTCAGCAGATGAGGTTTTCTCACAAAATTCATGTACAAAGGTTTAGGGCCACTTTAATTCTTCCAAAGTGGCACGGTGCATGTCCCTTGGGAGCAATCCTGCAGTGGCCTCCCAAGTGGGGTGCAAACGCTGCTAGTCTTGGCAACTGGGGGGGCTCAGGCAACTGGGATTTGTCTGTGCCCTAATGCTGCTTCTGGGGAGCTGGGGGAATTGAAAGCAAAGCCCCAGAGCTTGGTCACAGCTCTCCTCAGGGAGTGTGGGGATGCAGGGAGCATACAGGAGCTTTTCTGGATCCCAGGGGCTGGTTTTGGGTGCACCTCGATGTCATACATATAAGTCACAGCCAGCTACTGGTAAGTCCACCCCCTTGTCCAGCTCTGCTAGATTGAGGCTGGTTATAGTGTTTTTTCCTGCCCATATCATGCTCTGATGTCAGTTAAAGGGAGTTTTCAGGGTGGTTTAGTGCCTGAAGAGGCAGAAACATGAAGCCCATACCCATAGCCCAGCCATCACCCACGGGAGCCCTCTTGGCTGATGTGAGATGTGAGCTCATGTGGCACAGACCTTGCAGCAACAGAAAGCAGTGACATGGACCAAGTGACACCAGTTCTGCCACAAGCCAGGGTCCTCCAGAGCTATGGTGGCACAGCTGACCTGCAGCAACTCTGCAATATCAGCTATGCCAGCAAAGGGGGCAAGGGCTTAGTGTCCTGGGGGAAAGAGACCTGATGCAACTGGGCTACGCTGTTCCCCAAAAAGGGATTGCTCCTGCAAACCCCATTGCACCACCCAGCAGGGAGGGAGTGGGAAGAGGGCGGCATCTGGCAGCCTCAAGGGATGGAGAAATCACTGCAGAGCATTAAGGGCAGTGCCTGTTGGCCCTGGGGGCTGCTCAGAAGCATCTCACTGCTTGGCCCTGTCCCCAGGGACACACACCTGGGCAGGGCTCCTTGGGGAAAACAATCCATGGAGGAGATTGAAGGAAAGTCTTCAGCATTTTGGGACCTGGAAGGGGCTGGGGGTGCTGCAGAGGCACCAGCTCACCCTAGAGCAGGAGCCTGCAACTGAGATGGCTTTTGTCATTTTGGTATGAAAGCGCTTGGGCCGAGCATAGTCGAGGCCCAGATCTCACCTCCAGCAGCATAACTCAGGAGTGCATCCACTACCATCGGCAGGCACAAGACCGTGCCGTTTGTCCAGAGGTGATGAGAAGCAGGGGAGATGCTCCTCTGTCCATTGGTTTGATGAACAGGGTGTCGCGGAGAAGAGCCGTCCAGGAGAGCCCTGCGAGGGGAAGGAAGAGAACATGCAGGATTTCCCGTTTATCAGCCGTAAGCACCTCCTCCATCTCCACTGTCAGACAAGAAAGAGTTTGCAGGAAGTCGCTGTGGCCCGGGCAGGGAAGGGGTTTCGTCCCCATCACACTACACTGCGGCACATCAGGCCCCGCTGATGGTTTACCCGGATCAAGCTTGCAGCCCTGTGCATTTAATCAAAGCCCTGAGGATTACCCAACGTGCTCTCCAGCTCCATAACAAACCTGCAGTGGAAACCAAAAGCCCCCAAATACAGAGCCTTTCACCACGCTCCAGCTCGGCCCCGCTCCCCGCCTCGCTTCGTTCCTCCGGGGACAAAAGGCTCGAGTCCCGTCGCTGTTTACTTCACAGAAATAGGATCAGGACCTAAAAGTAGCCATTAACCCCCACCTCCAAAACAGTCCCCACGGATTAATTTTTGTTGCTAAACACTCTCCCCCTGCTCCCCCTTCCTCCCAGTATCCTGTTGCATGGCAGGCTCTGGCACAAAAAAAATGCACAGCTGAAAATGAAGCATCCCCCCGAGAAAACAAGGAACCCAAGCCAGGAGTGAGCCCTTCCCTTTCCTGCCCCATGTGCTAAAGCCATTGGAGATGAGCAGCGCAGAGCGAGAGAAACCCCAGAATTTCCCACTCTCTTGCTTTTTTATGATTACACGTCCCCACTACAGGCAGGCAATAAAACCCTGCAGCCGCTCCAGCAAAATTAGATCAATTCCACGGCTGCACGCCCGCGTTTAAACTTGATCAAATAACTCCTCATCCTCAGGAACCCGGGGAATAGCTCTTTACAGGGCGAGCACGAAAGGAGACAGAATCGAATTAAGAGATTCGCTCAAATTAAAAGGTTTCAATTTCAAAGAGGCAGGGCCGAGAAAGGAGGAGCTGAGGAACGTGTTTCTTAACAAGCTCAGTGGCAGGAATATCTTTAATAATAGATCTGGGGGGGAGGAACCATGTAACCCAGCAGCACAGGAGGCACTTCCCTCCACACCACAATAAAATGAACAGCACGTGTCCCCCGTGCACAGGTGGCTGTTAATGCTCCGTCTGAGCCCCCAGATTAAATTCTGGTGACCAGAAGAAAAATGTGGCCTCGGTCTTATGGACAGGCCTGATGATGCCGAGCCAACAGCGCAGGGGAGAAAGTGCCCTCAAATAAGGGAAGATAATGAATAGTTGTGAAAGAAAATGAATAATTCTATGGTAGGATGAAAGCCCTGGTAACTCGGCTGTGCCTCTGCCTGCTCCTGGTTTGCAAACACACTCAGCAAGAAAAACGCTGCCTTCTTCAGAGTATGGATAAGGATTAAAAAAAGGGAAGGTTTTTTTCCCCAGTCTCTGGCCTTAGCTGCTGGGGGAACCTCAAGGCTGCCACTTACATCATGGACGGGACTTCTTATAAATAGATCAGGATACAGAAGGTGCTTGTTGTAATGAACCCTGAGAGCATTAGAAACACGCATGTTTCACTTACACACATTATTCCCCCAAAATTTCCTTCTCAGAATGAGATTTCTCTAACTTTTTCTGGATGGAGGAGCAGAAAAGAAAAGGTAGTTTGAAGCAACTATCCTTTTTTTTTTTTTTTTTAAAAGCAAAAATCCTTCCATCTCAAGCAAAACGTAAGTTTGGAATAAAACAATTAGTTTGAGCCCATGGTGTTGGAGCTCTGGGCTCACAGCCTGTGCTGGGGGGCAATACCTCTCCCTGCTCCAGTTGGGGAGTGGGCACCCCAGCAGCTTGGCAGCACCCTTCCTGGGTGTGAACCCTCATACTCAACACCCCTCCTTGCTGAGAGCAGGTGATGCTGTGTCACGCAGAAAGGGAAGGAGGAAAACAGCCCCCAAGGAAAAAAAAAAACCCTAAATCACTTGTTTGTAACCTGTGCAGGAAGCAGGCTCCAGTTTTAAAGAGCTTCAGAACATTTCTCCTTGGCCCCAAGGCTGCCCAGTGGATGCTTCTCAGCACCCAGCATCCCAAGTGGGGCCCTTTGCCATAGGTCCCTACTGGGGATGGGGCGGGGGGGCTGCAGATGCTCACAGCTTTATTATAGTTATTACAGGCAACTTCAGCTCCATCATTGTGGCCTCGGTTCTGCAGCTCTCCAGGCTTTTTTTTCAGTCAACTGCATCAAAACTTACTGTCCAATGTTGCATCTCGGGACAGCGAGAGCTGCAGCCCGACTGTTTGCCATCTCCTGAGAGGAGACAGGCGGTCTCTGCAAGAGGGTGGTGAGATTTATGTGAACAGTTGTGGGAGGGAGGACAGGGAGGGCTTTGGGGCTCAAGAAAAATCTGCAACTGTTTGGGTTTTGTTTTTTTTTTAGCATGGCCAGCTCCTCCGTTTGCAGCCGGCTGCCAGCAGCACCCTCGAGCTCGTCGCTCTCCTGCCATGGCCACGCAGGGGCTTGGTGGGAGGTTCCTGGGCACTGGAGAAGAGCAACAGGCTGCAGGAAAGCAACCTGGCAGCAAGACTGGGCAAGAGCCTGGCCAGGCAGACTGACAGGTGGGGAAATATGAGAAAAATAAAGAGAAAAGAAATTTGTGCTCCTAGATCTCCACCTATTTTTTTCCTTAATTTTCTTAGTTGAATTCAGTAATCTTCTCTCTTTTCTCAGCAGAGTCTGGCTTATTTTTCCTTCCCAGAGGAGAGGTGGATTGTCCATGTCAGCAGATGCCTGCAGGAAGACTGCAATATATAACACACATACACATGTATACATGCTTTTATACATATATCTATATATAGCGGGTGCTCTGAGACTCCCCAAGACATTAGTATCCAAGGACATGTCCCTCCCATCACCACCCACCTCAAAATTCTCCCTCCCTTGCCCTGCAGGGGAAGGCATTTCAAAGTCAGGTTTAAGGTCTCGGCGTGTTCCACCACCTCCGAAGAGTTCCCTGCTTGCTGGAAGCAAGGTCTCTGCGGCGGCACCGCAGCCTCGGCATTCAGGAGCCTGGCTCACCTCTGACACAGGATCTCAGTACAAGGGGCAAGAGGCACAAACTGGAACACAGGAGGGAAAACTTCTTTCCTGTGAGGGTGGCAGAGCCAGGCCCAGGCTGCCCAGAGAGGTTGTGGAGTCTCCTTCTCTGGAGAGATTCCAAACCCACCTGGACAACGTGATGCTGGGCCCCCTGCTCTGGGTGACCCTGCTGGAGCAGCGGGGTTGAATGAGATGATCTCCAGAGGTGCCTCCCAACTCTGACCATCCTGTGATTCTGTGATCTCTATCCTAGGAACAGAGAAGTTCTGCCATGGGTAGGGATGGGTGAACTAAGCTAATTAAAAGCTGAGAGAGACACAGAACCATGCTAAAACCCAGTTTTTTAAAATGTTAAAACCTGAGATAATGTAGGAACAAAGGGCTCAGGACATTCACAAAACCCTTCAAAACTAAGTGGCTTAGGTGCCACCATGCCCTTAATAATGAAGTGCTCTGACCCAGGACCACATTGACACGACATCCCACCAGCTGCTGGCCACAAAGAACATCCTGTGTCACTTGGTGCCATCAAAAAATGTCACGGTACTTAGCCAGTGTATTTAGCACAGCCCTAAAGCATCTCCTGCCGGTCTCAGATCACATCACACCAGCTCCCATTAACAAAACACAGCAAGTCTTGGGCTCTGATGAATGTGGGGAGAAAAACACTGGAAGCACATAGGCCCATGGACCAGCAATGCCAAAAACAAATGAGAAGCACAAGGAATCCCATCCTTACATGGGGATTTTCTTATCCCAGCCTTATATACTTTTTTTCAGTTGTTATTTCTGGGGTGATACCCTATTTCTTGTTTGGTTTATGATATATGAGACCTGGAAGGCCACCAAGGAACAAGTGTCGTAATGTCTTTAGGATCTGCCAGGATGGGGGCTGAGCACACAGGATGAATCCTGCAGGGTGGCTGTGTCTCCAAAATTCCAATATCCAACCACAGCATCGAGGAACAACTTTCCTGACTGATGCTTCACTTTCCCAGCCTGACCATCCACTGAGTCCTTGAGCTAAAGGGGATTTTTTTGCTTAGGACTTTTTTTTGTCCTCAGCAAAGCACTGTTCAGGGCTGCCTGGTGGGTAACAGCCAGTTCCCATGAGCTGGAATAGCCAATTCCCATCTGCCAAAATTGCTGCACTCCGAACCAAACATCTTAAAAAACTTTTGGCTGCTGTAGGGCGAGTGCCCTTGATTCCCCACTTGGGGAAGGTCCCTCAGAAAGCAACTTCTGACAAGTTTTGGTTTTAAATTAGAATGTGGCTGCATAAAATGTTATAGAGAGATTGCTGCTAACCCGCACTCTTTACAAGCTGTGCTGCAGGGAAAAGGCCCTTGTTTTAAAGCACGAGGAGGAATCAAGAGGGTAAGAAAGGCAACGGCTTCCCCGGTGCTCTCAGGGCAGCTGAGCCTGGGGGAAATCATTAGAATCATAGAATGGCTTGAGTTGGAACGGACCTTAAAGATCACCTAGTTCCAACCCCCCTGCATTGAGCAGGGACACCTTCCTCTAGACCAGGTGCTCAAAGTCCCATCCAACCTGGCTTTGAACACTTCCAGGGATGAGGCATCCAGAGCTTCTCTGGGCAACACGTTCCAGTATCTCACCACCCTCACAGTGAAGATTTTCTTTCTAAAACCTAATCTAAATCTACCCTCTTTCAATTTCAAATCGTTATCTCTACACTCCCTGATAAAGAGTCCCTCCCCAGCTTTCCTGCAGGCACCCTTTATGCCAGAAAAGGCAGCTCAGCTCCATCATTCCTGCCTTCATCTGCCCAAAACCACCACTGTGCTCCCACTACAGCCATGCAGCCCCCACCTTCCCTCCTGCAAAGTATCCACAACACCTCGACTTCACTCTCACTCTCTACAATTACCTGAAGGGAGGGTGTAGTCAGGGGGGGGGTCGGGCTCTTCTCCCAGGCCACTAGTAACAGGAGGAGAGGCCATGGCCTGGAACTGCACCAGGGGAGGTTTCAGTTGGATATCAGGAAGCACTTCCTGACAGAGAGGGTGATCAGACATTGGAATGGGCTGCCCAGGGAGGTGGTGGAGTCACCCTCCCTGGATGTGTTTAAAGAAAGGCTGGATGTGGCACTTAGTGCCATGGCCTAGCTGGTATGACAGTGTTGGGTCATAGGCTGGACTTGATGATCTCAGAAGCCTTTTCCAGCCTCAGTAGTTCTGTGATTCTGTGAATTCCACACAAGGACGGCTCCAAAAACTCGACTGAGCAACAACTGGAGGCTCACGATGAATCACACCGTCACCTCCGGCTGTGCACCCAACAGTTTCCCTCTCTCTCACCAGCCTGTGTCTGCCAAGAGCAAATTGAAGAGTTACAAAGAAAAATAATGGGAATTGTTTGTTCCCATTCTGCAAAGGATCTGGGGTGGGGGTTTAGGGACCTCTGTGCAGGTATGGCTGCACTTTCAGTGATACCAGCCTGATTGAAGGTAGACTTTGCCAGGAGTTAACTGCTGGCAAAAGCTTCAGAGGAGTGGTCCAAGTGCATTTTCTTTATCC
This sequence comes from Actenoides hombroni, assembly GCA_024336885.1. Lineage (NCBI taxonomy): Eukaryota > Metazoa > Chordata > Aves > Coraciiformes > Alcedinidae > Actenoides > Actenoides hombroni. The sequence goes on from WUAM01000179.1 coordinate 26,304,459, forward strand.
ATTCCACAGATGTGTCATCAGAGGTTCTGCAAAATTTCTCCCAGTGTTTTTATTTTCTTTATTTACAGCCTCATAACCATTTAAAAGCTCTTCTTTTGGAGGAGCAGGGGTCTCTTTCATTGTTTGGAAGCAAGCAGTGGATTGGCAGAGGAGAAGGTGAGGACAACCCCTTTCAAATGACTCCCCGTGAACTAAGCAAAGTGCCTGGATCTACAGCATGACGGAGGCAGAAATCTGTCTTTGCTGGCTCTCTTTGGAGAAATAAACACAATAAATATGGTTTCTACAGCAGCTCACATGCTTAAGGAAAGGCAGGCAATGGTTCAGCACTTTCCCTGCTCCCGAAGGTGGGAAATCTGTTTGGTTACACTCGCCCCCCTTCCCGAGCTGTTGCCATATCCCAAGGAGAGTGTGATATTCCCATGTTTCATGGGAGCAGCATAATGTGACTGGGACACCTAGAAACCAAGGGCCAGCACAAAAGCAATAAATACCAACCACAGTGCTGAGCCAATTAGCGAAACGAGAAAACCAACTCAGCTTTGGGTTTTCACTTAATGGCAGCAATGCCTCGGCTGGAAAGTTCGCAGGCGTTGGCAGCTCTCTAAATTCACCTCATGTAAACTCAGCAGAAACATGAAAAATACGTTCCTGCTCCAGGCAAAGCTGCTGAGAAGCTGCAAAGTGGCTAAAGAGGAGTCTGCAGACAGATTAATATGGGGATCAATGGAATAGCAGAAGCAGCCAAATGAACTCGGCTGGACGTGCGAGAGGATCAATAGGGATACGTGAGCAGTCCCCAGCCTGTCCAGTTAGCTAGAGCTTTGGAAACAGCGGGTCAAAAGCAGCACTTTGAAAATGCAGCCAGAAAATGGGGCTGGAATAAAGGTGATCTCTGTGTGAGGAGGAACCCAACACAAAAATCAGAGCACCCAAATCACCGTGGTACTTGCGGGGCACTTGCATGGCAGAAAGCAGAGGAAGCACCATGATATCCTACCCAAAAATGTACACAGAAACATGCACAGAGCGTTTTGTGTCACTAGCTCTCACCCTTGATGGAGGTATGTCTTCCAAGTTGGGACTTCAGTTCAATTCCTGTGCTTCTACACAGGGGAGTCAACATCTGATGCCCCAAGCAGCAGCTCTGCTTTGCCTTTTTTAACTCATAACCGAGTAGAACGTTTTGAATCAGCTTTTACACAAAGCTCCTGTATCACTGCTTTTTGGCTGCAGGAGCTCACAGCTCTTCTGAAATCCTCTTTGCAAAAAGAAGGCACTAGATACAGGCTCTGCTGCTGCATTGAAGCTCCTGAAGCTTGTGAGAAGCCTCTCGTCTCAGTGGAAGCATCAAGGCCAGCTAGCAAGACATTAATTATTTCAGTTTATATAGATATTTTAGCATTGCAGCCAGTTTTAATCAGTAAAAGGAAATGTAATCCTGCTGACTTCAATGCACCTTGCTGGCGAATGGGCCTTGAAACTCCCCCTGATGCTGTTCTCCATGCACCCATCACCCTTGAAAAGGATGTTTGAGATTTAAAGGAGGCTATGCTGCACCAGTTACCTGCAGTCCCAGTCTGCTGAGGACAGAGCAGCCCCATCTGACCTGAGGGGATTCAGGAGCACGAAACCCCGAGCCAGCCTGAGGAAAGGCTCCAGATGGTCTGAGCACCTCAACACTGGGCAAAGTGCCCAGGGAGCACCAGCACAGGAGGGCAGAGGCCACAGTGAGTGGCAGTAAAACGGGCTGAGCTGGTCACCTAACCACAGCCTTGTGAAAACCAGTAGTTATTGCTCCACAGGTCTCCAGGCCGGCAGGTAATGGTGACACGGCACTGGCATCAGCTGGCAATAAAGCACGCTCTGCAGGAGACCCCCAATTCAGGGAATTTTTCTCATCTGGGGATCTGCTCTGATTAAAGCTCACCTAATAGTCCCCTCTGACTTGTTTTCACAACCAGTTGCCCTCTCATCTGCAGTTGGGAAAGGAGCAGGGCCGTGTGGACTCACCTTTCCCACGCTGGCTCTCCCAGGGAGCGAGCGCTGGCAGCAGCCTGCCTGCCTTTGGCCTCTCTGAGCTGAAATCAATAGAGAGGCTTCACTTTTCAACCCCCCTCTTACTTTCAGAAACTCTGAGCCACACCCCGGCCGAGAGCTGGCGTCACCCCCAGATAGCATCAGCTCCCGGAACCACCATGGTACCTCTCGATGGGATGCCGGCGGTTCATCCAGAAGCTGCTCCGCTGACCTGCTCCGTCACGTCTCCAATACCTTTGATCAGCAGCTCTGAAATTTAAAATACTATTTTACAAGAGTTGTTTGGAAATGGAAAAGGATATTCCCGCTGGGGCTCAGAGTCAGGCTGGTCGCCAGCCCTGCCGCGCAGGGTGAAATGCAGAAGCACAGCCCTGCAGTCTGGGGAGCAATGGGAGAGCCATGGGTGCATGGGGCAGGAAATAGGATGGTTTCCTCCATCCTCTGACAAAACACAAACCCAGGGATTTTCAATCATTCCCCATTACCTCCGGTGGTGCCTGAAGGATGCAGGGAAGGACCAGACGATGCCGGCAGGGAGACAGGAGCGGGAGGTCCTTCTGCAGCCATCTCAGCTCAGATGGAGAGGACGGTGGTGAGGCTTTGGCATGTTCATCCTCCGGACATGAGCCATGAGGGGTGCGGAGGGAACAGAGCACACCTCCCTCCTCAGCCCCCGGCACAGAGCACTCCCACCCACTGCCACCATCTGCAGCAAATCCCTTGGCCGGGACAGGAGCAGAGGACAGGGAGCATCAGGAGAAATTATTTTATTTCATCTCTGCAGCAAGCATCAGGAATTTGCGTGCGGAGTGTCTTTGCAGCAACAGCTCCTCTAAAGAAGCAAGAAAGCTCTCTTATAATAAATATAAAATAACAGACTTAATGAAAGACAGCCTAAAAGCTGTCTATTCCTAACTGAAGAACCCAAATTCCTCATTTCTGCATACACTCGCTGCCCTGAGACACAGCAAGTAATACATCTACGCACACTGGCAAGCGGTCTGAGAGCTGAAACACTATATCCATCCGTTTGTCTGAGAGAGGAAGATTTATCAGATTAAAGATCAGCAAGATTTAAGGGCTGGTAGAGGATTTATCACAGCGGGCTTTGCACTCTCCTGCTTTACGTACTCAACTGGGATTTACTCGGAGTTGTCACTATTTGGGCTCTGAGGAGGAAGTACGTGGAGTCTTTCTACGTTTCTCATTCAGTGAGACATCTGAGCCTGTGCCTAAATATACCCAAGAGAAGGGTCTCATTGAAGCCAGCACAAGTATTCATACGCTTCAGTGTAGGCATGTGGTTTAAATATCTTGTGAATCTGAGGCTTGGGCGCAGTAATCCAAAATACTTTCACGTTTCTAAGCTTGTCCCTGGCCCTGCTCCTTTCAGAGCTTCTTTCAAGTTGCTCAAAACCTTTGCACATTAAAATTTTCCATTTCGTGTGAGTACTGGGTTGGTTTTACTAGCAGCAGCAGCAGCCCAAACAATTCAAATACTCCTCAGGGACAAAGTCACAGAAAACCAGCATTCAATCAGGTACCTGGTCTGCATCAGAACGTATGCATTACCTTTACCCTTATTTATCCCTTGCTGTAGGAGCTCAGCTTTGCACCCTTTAAACTATCCAATTTCTGAGCACTGTTTTCTTCAGATGTTTCAGTTGCCACGCAGAAGGTAAGTATAACAGCTGAAAATTCCCATCACAGCAAACACCTTTTGGAAAAAAACCAGCTACCCCAATCAACCTTTCTCCTAACAGAGATACCTGGAAAGATGTAGAAATAGCTGTAAAAATAACAGAAGAAGCAGAACAGCTATCCTGCATCCATCTCATTCTGTGTTGTGTTTCTGGTGGTGGCCACCAGCAGATGCCTAAAGTGCAGGAAGAATCAAATTTGTGACAACTGCCTCACATTTGCTGAAAATGATCTGATTCTCCAGCTAATTACCTCGTGTGAGAACTGGCCTTCTGAGCCATCTCGCAGCCCCTGAAATGTTCCTGCAGACAGGAACTGGGAAGGAATATTTTAATGCCAGTAACAGCTTTGCAAGAGGACTGTGCTTCCCCACGATGCAGCATCCTGCCTAGAAACGCAGATCAGTTTTTCCTCTGCTTCTAACAGCAGCATTCCCAGGCTGCGTTTCCAGAAGGTTTTTGGTTTTACAGCTGCCGTGACAGCAATTTTCTCAGCTTTGTGAGGTTCCCTGGTATCCTGTTTGAACCGGCTTATCTCTGTTTAGAAGTGATGTTCCTACACGGCGTTCTGCAGGAACAGATGTTCTGGCTGATCCCGCATAGCAGCGTTCAGCGTATTACAGGGCCCCATTTTGAAACAATTAGCCTGTCCCTGTTGAAAGAAACCGAATGGTTGGCTACTTGTTCACTTCTGAAACAAACAAACAACAACAAAAAAAAGAAATCAGAAGTAACATGATTTATGTTTTTTCCAAGTATGCTAAGATGCTCTAAATTTACTCATTAAAACGGCAGCATGTCCTCGTTCAGCTGCTGGTCCCAAGATTTCTCATCTGGAGAAACAAATCTCCAGGCAAAGCTGGTGGCAGAGACCTTCCCCAACCCCATAGGTGAAAAAAAAAAAAAGGAAAAAAAAAAAAAGAAAATAAATAATAATGAGAAACCTTATTTACACAAATTAAAAGCTAATGAGTTAGCGAGGAGTGTTCAGAGCAGTGGCATTCGTAGCTTTGGGATCGCAGGCTGCTGTCAACACACGAAATGTATTGTGGACTACAAGGCAGGCTAATTCCTGTGTCTTTAATGGAAGATGCTCTGGAGAACATTGCAAACACGCACCTGAGGGCCAGGTGGTTGTGTCTCCAGTCGGCTGCAGACAACAGCTTGGGGCTGTTGTGTCCGTTCAGGGCACTCATGAAGACCCAGTACATCACAAGGTGTGGGGAGTGGCTGTAGTGCTGTAAAAGTCAATGGAGCTACGTGCAGATTTATATCAGCTACAAATGTGATCCTCTGTATTAAGCAGCAACAATACCCACAAAAAAAAAAAGGAATTTGCAGGATGCCTTAGTAAAATTATCTCCCTTTGATCTCATCGAGATTCTTCCAGCCCAGGCTCACTCAGAGGAATAAATCTTGTGGTCATACAGATCCAGACCAAAACAAGGGAGCACCCAGCACAGAGCCCATCTGCTCCCAACACACATCCCCTACTTGTCCCTGTCTGTTTTGCACCTTCCTCGGTATGGTTTGTAATACTGGATCTTCTTGTCTTCCTTTTCCCCTGTAGCTCCCCGTCTCCTGGGGGTGCACGCACGCCGTGATGCGGGCGGTTGAGCAAAGCCCAAGCTGGCTGACGTTTCCTGGCCAGCACAGGGTACAGTAACAAGGAAGACGGTGACAACTGAGTTTCCCGCATGGAGCAGCTGCCAGGCCACGTGTCCCTGCTGACACACAGCCTGGCGAAGACAGGTCCAGGCTGCCAGGACCAGGCTGAGCAGGAACAGCATCTCCAGGAGCAGGCTGAGAGCCCAGGCAGAAGCAGCATCTCCAGTAACAGCTCAATAGCAACAGACAGAGATAGGAGATGAGCTGAGGGTCAGGACAGGGCTTGCAACAACCATAAGCTTCAATTAACTGCCTGAAATAAAGTTCCTTCTCATATCAGCTGACACTCAAGGCAATTGCATTTTTGACCATCAAAGCAAAACCAAAAAGCTTTGCTCTCTGCAATTGCCCACAGACCTTAGCTGGGAATTAATCCTGCCACTCAAAATTTTATCAAGAGAAGTACTTTTTCAGGCTTCTGGAAGGACCACACAGCACAGACATGCCAGAGACATTCCCAGGTATTATACACGTGTATCAGATGTGAAACTCTTTTCATAAGTACATTTTACTCTCAAGCAGACAGCCCTTAAAACAGGAGTAGTTGAACTGAAGGGCAAGAGTGGAAGAGTGAAACGTTTGTAGGGACCCAACCAGGTCACTGCTAACTCCAAATACAAGTTTAGTAGCCAACGCTCCTCAATGAAAGGTTAGAAGATGAGGTCTGCTCACTTGGAGGCTCTGAGGTCAACAGTGCTATTGGAAAATGACCCTTGGGATGGGTTGGTCTCTACCACCCCCTGATCCCTGCCATCCAGGGATGCTGAAGGGAAAGACACACTTTACCCCAAAGAAGGTGTTTCCAAGAGCAAAGATGACTCATGTGCTAGAAGACCTATTCCAAAACCTATAATGAGCTGCAGAGGGGCTAGAAGAGACATGAACACCTTCATTATCCACCAAGTTGAATCCCACCCTCAGCAGGGACATGGCAATAGGACCTCTTTATAGGCTTATCTTTCGCATACACAGAAATACTTGTTTTGTAATGAAAGACAAAGCATGGAGACAGCACTTAACCCCCCTGGAATATACCTACAAGGTTCGTCAACAATAAAAGTGATTTTGGCTCCCCACCACTCCCCCAGACTGGCCTTTCTGCCTCTGGGTTCTCGCACATACCTGGGAGCACAGCACTCAGGGGCTGAATTACCACGGTTATAATTCTTGGCTGTGTACTTTTAACTAGAGTGAGGCATTGGCAGAGCTCAGCACACTAATTCACCTCCATGTAAACATGATTATTTTAAATGAACTCCAGACAAGGTTTAACTGTAAAAACATCTCCAGTTTTTGCAGCATTTTTAAGTGTTCTGCTTGGAGTTGTTTTCTTTACGGCAAGAACTTGCCCTTCAGTTTACAAAGAATATTTTCAGAATTAGTCCTGACACTCCCCCAACTATAAAACAACACTTGAATGAAGTCGGAAAATTAAGCTACAGTGGGATTTCACAGTCAGGATTTTCTCTTTCTTAACCAGCCCTTCCTTTCCTTAAAAGCAGGAGTGCTTTCTGATTTCAAAGCCGAGTTGAAGAAGAGAAGTGAAAACAGTAAGAGGCATTCACTTGGCTGCATTGCTTTCAATGTTTCTGGCATAGGGTTCCCTTTATAGCTTGCAAGAAGTGGCAGAAGAACATTGTGTATACATTAATAATGGTTGTACTTTCTCTGAACAGACATGCTTCCAGGAGGCGGCAGATTAAAGAACTGGTGTTACTTCAGCCAGAGAAGAAAAACATCTTGCCAGTTGTGTTTATTTGTAGGGACCCATGATTTATGCTTTCCCATTTGTAGAGGGGTTGAGAGAAATGGATCACATGGGCTCTGTTTAGATAATCCCCGAGGAAATTCAGAGTACATCAAGCAGAGAGAGATAGGGTTTGTTCTTGAGGATGAGAGAGGCTGGGAAGTGGTAGGGAGATGGGTGATTTCCTCCAGATCCTGGAATGAAGTTCAAGGCTCTGATATTCTGAAAAGACTGAGTGTGGGTTGTGAGAATGAAGTAATTAAGATAACAATAAAAATAGTCCAGGTAGGTAGGGATGAGCAGCTCACTGCTGCTATTTATTGGCTCAGTGCAGAGAAAAAACAAACCTGTTCCTCCCTCAAGGATCTCTACCTGTCAAACAGCACAACAAGAAGATGCAAAACTGTTGCTACAAGCACGAAAGGACCAGCCACCCCCTACAACCCCCACTATGGCTCTTTGTTTCCCATAAGGATGCTTCTTCATGGTGTGATCCCCAGCTCATCCCCCTGCACGCTCCTGGTTTTAGGACTTGCAGAAAGCAGCCATTATTATCCCTATAAAGGTCTGTAAGAACCTAAAGAAAACCAGGGGCATTCCCTGCCCTGAACAACAGCCTTATCGAAATTAGAAGAGGTAAGAATGTGACTGCGTTTAAAAAGAAAATACATATTGCAAGGATGGCTTTAGCTAATTATCTGGAGAAAGCAAACAAAGCAAACCAAAATCAGCTGCTCAAAGTGTGGCATCGAAAGAGGCAATGGCAGAGCAGCCCGAGCACAGAATGGGAAATCCTCCTCAGTCTTGAGCTGCAAAGCTTACGGGCCAGAGGAGTCCCTTCCTCTACAGCACCTGGCACCGTACTGCCTAGAAAGCTGCGATAAACAATCGGCATTAACAGATGTAAGAGGCATTTAAGCAGATGCTGAGTTTCACAGCAAGCACCACGTTTGATCCGTGGCTCGGTGCCTGCTGCTTTGCCATAGGTGCCAATTAAGGAAACGCAGCAGGGAAGGAGCCGCGACTGCGCGGCACGGCAAGGGAAGATGGTAGTTATGTGACAGATGCAGGACGCCGAATGCCCTTCTCCAAGGGCACATCACACAGGAGGAGCACAATTTCCAGGATTGTCAGAATAAAAAGAAAGGGAGGGCAAAAAAAAAAATGACAGGATGCCACTCACCCAACAAAATCCCCAGTCACTGCAATAAACATCTCCCAGAACCTATTAAAAATAAGCTCTAAGTCATCGTTTCAGTGGCCAGATTTTTACGTGGTGATCAGGCAGTTGGCTGGCCGGGCTGTGGGGTGAGTACAACTACACGTATAATTAAGGATCAGGCACCAACTGGGAGAGATTTTTCTTTCCAGCTGACAGTAAGAAATTGGTGTGCTGAGACTGTACAGCGGGGAACGATCCCACCACTATGACCCCAGCATGTCCCTGCACAGGGAGTTCTGCCTGCAGCCAGTTCAAGGAATCTCTTTTTCTTTCCCAGCTATTTTCTGTGAACTGCCCTAGACCTGCAATGGCAACTACATGGGCACAAACCCCACGGGCTTTTAGGTCAAGCCATTTCATGTATCCCGTCAAGGTACTCAGCAGCTACAGTGCAAGACCATCAGCCTGGCAGACCTACAGGCCTTTGGGGTGAAGTCTGATCAGAACAATGCTGCTTCTCTGCCCCAAATAAGCTCTACAGAGAGATCAAAAAGGACCTCTTCCCAAAATGGCCCTTTCTTGGACTGGAAATATTGAGGAATTAACTCCTTCATAAGCAAAGAATCTCACAGGCTTCTGATTCCAATTTTGTTTTGACTTTTATCTTACCTTCTCATTTCTAACTTAAATATGAAGCAATAAGGAAGAAAAATAACCCCAAAACTGTAATAGTCCACTTTCTGCACTCACCTCTGAAGGGAGAGGACGAGAGCAAAAAGCAAAAGCAGGTTTCACCACCTACCCAAAATATAACAAAAGCTCTAGATGTGGTCGCAGGATTGTGGGTTTATGTTTTTGCCACAGGACCAGGGAATCATTATGGCTTCTACTGAGCTGGTCACATCACCATGGTGAGATTTAGAATTTTTTTTTGTTGAGATTTCCAGAAAAAGCTTTTGTTGCAGTTCCCTTACCTGGCTCAAGAATGTCACAACATCAAGATTTGGATAAATGATCTGGCCACATTTGCAGGATCAAAGAAGCAAAATCACATCCAAGTCCTGCAAGGTTGGGGGAGGCATCAAGACATTATCCTAATAGTTAATGCTTTAGAGACAACTTATGAAAGATAAGTGTCTAAATCAGGAGTGCAGCAAGAGAAGGGGAGGAAAAAAAAAAGAGAGAGCTCCATAGGAACACGCCTGCCAACCAGTACAAATATCACAAAGCTTATACAATAGCTTTCAGTTCTGCACACAAAGCACTGTTGGACACCGACAGAAAGGATGAACTTCTCACGTCGTATCAATTCCACAGGATGCAGTCGTCTTGCTTTTCCATCTGAAGCTCTTGTGTCGAGTGTTAACAGTGAGCTGTTAAACAGCTGCAGGGTTCCAGCTCTGAAATGGCTGCATTTCAGACTGGGATCCAGCAAATTTTCTCACATGTGTAATTTTAAACATCTGAGTAGTTAATTCACAGGGAGGAGGTTGGCGTATACATCTTTACCCAGTTAGGAGAGAAATGGTATCCTGGAGCAATTTGTAAAGCACCTTGGACAGTTAGCAGATGTTTTTAGCAGCTAATTTTGACAGCTTCCATCTCTGAGCTATGAAGGTGAACAGGAATAACAGAAAACTGACTTCATCCAATTTCCCACAATACAGGTAAGATGAAGCATGCACATGAAATTTTCCACTTCCTATACTGGAAACCAAGATAACTCAGCAGAACAGGGGATGGGTGATGCTGGATCAGACAAACTACCTCCCAGCTTCTGGCTGGGGTCCTATCCCAAGAGTGTGTGCTGGCCTGGGAGCAAGGATCCCTGCCTGTGCCAGGAATTGCATGATGTCCCTCCAGATCCTCCCATTCTCTTTATTGCTGCCAACCTCACCACACAGAATTCTCTTTTTTTCCTTCGGGGAGGGGGAGAAGAGGAAGAAAAATCTCCTGGACTTTGAGCACCTCACTTCCAAACTGCCAGATTTTACTTATCAAAGCCAGAAAAAGATGCTCTGCAAATATAAACACTTCTGACATTTCAGTTCTGCACTTTCCTATACTGCAAGTCCAATCCATGAACAAATACCCTCATTCTAGTGCTTTCCTAACATAAGACACGAGCAAGCTTCACCAGAAATTCAGTTGAATGAAAATATAAAGCCTTTGGTTTCCACACTACAATCCTGAAACCCAGTAACACCACCTCTTCTCCTCCACTCCTCTGCTCCTGAGAATTAACTGGAAAATATAGCTGTACAGAGGTGTTTTTTTAATACTTTCCCTGGATGGAATTCTATTTGATGCTGTTAAGCTTTGATGACATACCCCAATGACTTCCTTGGAAGAAATCCATTTAGCAAGCTTGCAAATCATGCTGTTTCAGTTCTGTGAGTGCCCATGAGAAATGTGCATTTTCAATCATAAAAGCTGTAGAAACAAAATGGAACTTGGAGACGCAGACGGACAAATTCCTTATCACGGCTTGGCTGTGTTCACAGAACATGTGCTTACCATTTCTAACTCTGGAAAACTATTTACAGGAATCTGAAATACAAGACTGAATCCAAACGTAAGAAATAGATAAATTTCTAGAAGAGATTTTTTTCTTTCTTTTCCATTTCAAAGGAAAAATGGAGACTCTGATTAAAACCAAAGCAACAGCCTCCCCTCTCCCCACAGCCTTTAGCTTTCCCTAGGAATATAAATAATAGTAATACAATCTACGCACAGGGTGACAGATTTACAGAGGTCCTGTTTCGTTTGTGTGGCAGGGTACTTCATTTTGGGGAAGGAAAAGCAAATAGTTTGCACATTCTTCACCTCTCCAAAATTCTCTTGGAATGGGAACAGCAGAGGCTGCAATGGAGATGAACAGTTAGCAGATCCCATTACCATAGTGTAATCCCCACTAGCAGCAGATCTTTGAAGCATAGCACCAGGAAACCAGAAGCTTCCAAAAAGATCAATCAGTGATGTTGAGTTGGGAGAGAATGTGACTTAACAGGGAATTTTCAGAACTGACTGAAAATGGTCTTCACTGGACATTTTCTGACTTATTTTCCTAAAAACACAACTCACTTCTTCAGTATTCAGTCAATGACAATGATAACACCTTTGACTTAAACGTGTTTGTTCCCAAGAAGAGAAAAATAAGAGAAATAGAGCAAAATGTGAGATGCTCAGCACTGCAGACAGTAAAATTCAACACTGTTGTTTTCCTGGTACAATGAGGCAACTGCCTCTCCCACCAGCCAGGGCTATCACCTCCTTTCCTGTGCACCCTCCTTGCCTGTGTTTCCATCTGCTGCCTCCTGTATCCTCCTTCATTTGTCAGCTGTCTGCATGTTCTCGACTCCCTTACTGTACTTTGTCTAGCAAAGCACAGTCCTGATCCAGGCCTACAGCTCTAGGCACAAGAACAGTGCAGGCCGTTTGCTATTTACATTGCAACAAAGGGGACCTAAATTATACATAAACATCCTAAAAAAACCCTGGCAGATTGACAGAGCACTTGGAACATAGTTTCATGAAGGTTTTCGCTTGCAGGAAAGCTGGTTTAAGAAGCTCTTGCCCTCCTCAGTGCACTTTGTTATCCTCTCAGTTGTTCTAGTGCAACAACTTGATGCCCTGGTGAGCATCCTGCTGCAGAGTGAAAGAACATGTCCACTTTCCCAAAAAGGCTGTTGTTTTTTAAAGCACTGATCATGTCAACAGTTTGATTTGCAGCACAGTTCCACAGACAGCAGCATCAGCACAACCTTGCAGATATTCTCCTCTGCTCCTGGTGGCTCATCAGAGTGCAAGAACATCTAGAAGCAGCTTTAATGCTGGAGACAATGTTTGTGCCATCATATGCTGAAAACCAGCTCTCAGTAATGCTGTCTCATTCATACCTCCTCTTTTATTCAAAGTGATGTTGCCTTTTGCATGAAGCCTGCTGTGCTTTTACCCCTCACCCAAATCCGTTCCTTACAAGTCTGTCAAGACAAACAAGAAATCAACTCTGTAAGGTGCTAAAGAGACTCCTTTCCAAGTCGAATCCTCTGGATATTTCCAATCTTAAACAGTTGAAGCTCTTTCTTTTTCCATTTACCCTTACAGATCCTGCAGCAAATCAACTGAACCTTGTGGTCGATGAGATCAAAATAAAAGCGAGAGGAGCTTCTCATCTTTCTCTGTTACGGAGATGAAATCAGTGCAGGCTCCACAAAATAAGAGTAATGGGAACTGTTCAGGGTTATGAGTATCTGCAACAGCAAACTGTCTCTCATTAAGCGACACGGTGAAGCTGTGCAGATGAAATTAATATGCTCCTATGTCACAACAGGGTACAAGTCAACCAAAAAGGAGTATTTTCCCCTAGCTTTTGAGAGATGCCTTCATGCCCCATGTCTTTGAAAGTATCTCCTGTTTCCCACAGATACCCCACAAAGAGCTCAGACTGGATGAAGAACAGAGCAAACGCTGTGTTTTGCCCTGCTTGGAGAAGAGCTCCTCTCCTAGTTTTCCCCACTGGAACATATCAGAATTCCTCTTTTACATTTTGTTTGGATGCTGCTTGGGGCAGGTGACCCTGCCCCCCCAGCCACTGTGGGATCAACGACATTGTCCTGATTGAGGTGATAAAAAATTGAGCAGTCCCTGCAAGGATGACTAGAGATTATTTGGCTTCTGGAAGGTTGAGACTGCACTAACTAGCTCTGTCTCATGAGAACAAGAAACATATATTTACATATGTAAACAAATAACTTTACCGACACAATCTCTCCTTCAGACGTGTTTCTAGATGGGGAAAAAAAAACTTTAGGGAAACAAACATCAAAGTGCAGAAAAATTCTTGTAAATCTCAAAAAATAACAATACAAACTCTAATGTTCTCTGTTACATACAATTTTGCATTACTGCCTTGTGATAGCAGTCTTCTAAGGATGAACAAGCTCTGAAGGTACCTAGAAATACAATTTTCTTGCAAGCTTTCGTTTCAAACATATTTCCCTTTGGCTCATATTTTGGCAGTACTGACACTATACCAAGCCAAGTAATTTTTTTCTATTAGTGAGACAGACTCTTGTCATGGGTTTTAACACCAATCACCTCCACATTCATCTGTACGTACAATAAACATTTAAATGGCCTTTAATGACAAACTCACAACAATTCTGAAAGAACTGCATTTTTATTTGCTTAAAAATATCTGACAGGTTCACAAACAGAATCACTGCCTAAATTCATAATCATAACAAAATTATAAGAACAATAGTAGAAAAGAAGCAGTACTGGAAGACTGGTATGTTGCTAAAACACCCAGACTGTCACGCTAAGCAGACAAATTTGCTAACGACAAAATCTTCACACAACTAGTGTCATTAAAAGCCATAAGCTTTAAAATGTGTCTGTCCCTGAAGAATCTGGATCGCCACTTATACTACTCACACTCTGTGTTTGGTTCTCTGTGGAAGGCAGCTTCACTGACACCTTTGCTGCAGAAACACGGGAATTTAAATGCAGGGCAGCATCCTCATCTAAAAAAAAAAATTAAAAAAGAAGAACAAAACATATTATTTGCTGTCTATGACAACTAAATTGTACTGAAGTCATCTGCATGCTGCATCACTCCATGGAAATACAAAGGCACAGACACCCTTACTGTCCAGTTTCCAGGTTGTTTTAGCCATTGGAGTTCTCTTCCATCATATAACACTGGGATGAATTTCTGTGCATGTAGAGACTGGGTTGTATTTACAGACACCTACACCATACAGACACATACACATATAATCTCCAGTAGACCCAGAATGATTTCAAATATGCATACTGGTGTTTTCCACAGATATGAAATGAGTTCCACAGATACTTACAGTATTTCTAAATTCCATCTATATGACTATGTCAGTTTGTACCAAACCCTGAGAAAACACTCAGGTTGTTCAAGACCACGTACCATAAAAAGGAAAACAATCCAAATTAAAGCCATTGACTAGAAGTCCTACAGAAAAAAGCCATCCCATCAATGCTTCAGCTGCCCAAAACACAAGTGAGAAGTTGTTTTAGCTCTTCCCTATCTCTGACCCATTTCCCTGACTCATTAAAGGTCCTTCTTGCTACTCTTCTGTGGTTTATCTTCCTTCTTTCATCTTCTGACAAACTCCAGAGAAAATGCAAACAGCCTCCCCCCTGGAGATGTGGCTTGCAGGACTTTACAAGCCACGTTCATCTTCCAGCAAGCCCGAGATGGCACCTTGCCACCTCCCATTCTTGCGATCCTGCAAAGGGACAAGCTCCCCCACAGCCCAGCCACCACCACACCAGCAGCCCCTGCAAGTGAGGAGAACAGGTCCCACAGAACTTCCAGCAGCATTGGCTGCTCAGCAGCTGTGAAAGATCACTACAGTGTTGAAAAGCACTCCTGTCTGGGAACCAGTGGAGGGGTAGAAAACAACCTGTAGCCAGACACCAAGAAGATGAGAAGGGTCATGGGCAAGAGTTATTCTATTTAGCCATTGGAAGGAGACAAGGTGAATCAATTCATAGAGCAGGGGGAACAAGATGTGAAATCAAACACAGAATAAAGGAGGACAGGAGAAATGACACGGAATGAATTCACCAAATGACAGAAAGAGCATCTGAGATTCCAGTTGTTCTTGGGACATTTATTTTCAGCGCAGCAGCTACAAGCAAAACAAACATCTATGAGTCTGTGTACAACAGCAAAGGATCTCTTGGAGTTCGTTCTTATTCCAATGAGCTGTAACCATCTTCCCTTCCTCTGTGACAGACTGGGTAATTAAAACACTATTTTCCCAATAAACCCAAGAAGTTGGGCTTTCTTTCACCCCAGGTAATTATCTACTACGTCACTGCAGCAGTAATCTGCTTTCATCTGACTCGTGGCAAAGCACGCTTCAAACAGCTAATTAAAACAACAAAACCCCACTACTAAAATAAAATTTCATCTGCTGTTTTTCACGCTAGAACAGCGGCCAACAGCCGAGGAAGTTAAAGACGAACAAGGCCAAAGACAGGAAAGCCAGTACATGGAGCAACCTGCGCCAGCCAAGCCTCCTGCCCCTCAGGAAGACGGGGTGCTGGAGAGGGAGCAAGAGCACAAGAACATTTCTTGTGTCCCCAAGGAACCAGCACGTCACCTGCTCACCACAGATGCTCACGCACTTTGCAAGAAGCAGTATCCGTAGTTTGGCTAGAGAGCCCTCGCTAGTCAGACAGCCTTTGTCACCCCCAGCCCAAATCCCTCTGCTAAGCACAGCTGACAGCTGGGTCGCCCAGAACCTCACCAAACCCAGCACACGAGCAGTAAGAAGACATGAGAAATCCCACATCTTCTGGCCATTGCTCATAAGCGCATTGCTGGTAACACCGCAAAGATGCGCAAACAACGTAACGTGGTTTGTTTTTCCACAAGCCCTTCCATGAGCTTAGCCTGCAGCCACGTTTGCATGATAAAAATAGGTTAATTCAGAAGGGGCACCGAAGAAAATGGAAGCGTTTATTTGGTTAGATGTGAAGCTGACACACAGTGAAGACGTGAATGTGTAATGCCCAAGGAAACCTTGTAAATCATCCGAGACGCTAAAGCAACTCTCCGACACTCTGTGTAGCTTGATGCTTTCAAAGCTTGACTTTGTTAATAATTTCCATAGTCATGTCACATTCCATGATGTCATTGTTTCAACAGCTGTTTTCAGGTTTGTAAAAAAAAAAAAAAAAAAAAAAAAAAAAAAAAATTAAGGGAGGGGGAAGCAGCCTATTCCCTTATCCCACGGCCCTGTGTTAACTTCCCAAATATTTGATTCTGGGGTGCTGAAAGAAAATATCATATTAGCCTACATTCTTCCTAACACATACTTTAATATTTTTTACAGACGTACTATAATTCAGTTTTATGATAGATATAAAATGTTAAAAGGACAGAAAAATTAAAAGTACTTCCAGCTACTTGCTCAACAGAAAAGTTGCCAGGTCCTGAGTTATCTAAATATCCTTATAGATAAGCTTAAAAATACCCAGAGTAAACATTTCCTTTTTTTTAAAGGCAGAAATCTGAAGTCTTCAACATTGTTAGATTCACACAGAAAATTCAGAACCTGGATTTTTAGCAATTGAACTCTATACAAAAAATATATGGATATCCAGTTTCATCCATGTGGGAGATTCTTCTCCACGATTGCAACTTTTTGCTATTCCTGAAACTCTACATTGGCCCAAAGATACAAGTCCTAAGTTACTCTCGCATGCGCTTTATGGTTATCACCTCATGAGATCTAACAGCGCATAAACCACACTCATACACACACAGGTATGTGAATTCAGCCACAAATACAAGCACACAGGTTTAAATGCTTGTGCTCCTGCTCACAGATATGTTTTTAGTCATTTGTATTGACTGGTGTCCGTAGCTGCCTTTTCATAGAGCTTGTACAGTTCCTGGGCAGCTCCTTCTTTAACAACGTGATATTCCATTTTATTTCTTCCCCTCAACAAAGAACAGCTCACAACCAGTACTAAGATGGTTTCCTCTTAAACACGGAGCTCTTCACTGACAGAAATATGCAAATTGCAACGGTGCTTATAGTGGTGCTTATAATTTTCTGATACGACATAAAAACGGAGTGGAAAATTCTTCCCTGCACAAAGCAGCGCTGGGCAGGAAGGCAGGTAATCTTCCCAGCTTTTTCCCCCCCCTCTTTAGAGGCTCTGGAAGTACTCAGCACAATTTGGTAATCATGTACTTAAGAGGTATTTATAAAAATTTTCCTTGTTAAAATCCAATAAATGGAACACAGGACCTGAGGTGACCTCCAGCTCTCCAAATTCATTGTCACTGTCTAATAGAATACACTCATATAAACTGTGAAAACCGACGCTCGTAACAAGCACGGAAGGGTCCTTGACAGGTAGGAACTCAACAGTGACTGAAAACATCTTGGTGACCCGCTGATGAAAAAGGTCAGATTTCAGATTAGAAATTTTTTCCTGTTCTTGGCAATCTATAACAAATTCATGTACAGTACTGAATTTCTTGGTCTTTGTCTAACAGAAACGTAAAAATTAATGGTGTGTCAACCATCCGGTGACCTGTGAAGGGAGTTTTTCTCTAAGAGGCACCGTCACACAGAGAGTATGCTGTATACAAGTGTATCGTGACTGTATGCCAAATGGAAAAGGAATTAAAGACACTGAAGGGAGGTTTGGTTACTAATACCATATGGCAACAATAAGAACAAAGAAAAATGTTGAAGTCTTTCTTTAAAAATTTTTCTATTTGGCAAAATAAAAAGACTAAACAAGTCTGACTTTTAAGCCAAATGAAAACCACGTGCTTTAACTCCTTCGAGCCAGTGTGCATGCATTAAAGAAAACTTCCATTTTAAATCTATCCAAAGGAAAATGAGACTCCTATCCTGCACGTGAACAGAGCTAGCTTCAAGACAACAAATGGAGGTTCGAAGGATCGAGACCCAAGTTATTGTTTCGGTATAAAACCAGAAGCAAAATTACTGTAATTAGCTACATATTGCTTCCTGAACTTTAAAACCAACCATCCCTCCCCAGCAGTCCTCCCTCTACTCTCCAAGGTAACAACTGAAGCGGTGAACTCCTAGAGCAAGAATAAACTTACAAGCATATGTAAAAACAACTCCAGTGCAACGCTCTCATTCCTTTAATAGCTCAGGCTGATATGAATGGCTTGTTTCTTCTTCTGCCAGATTCCAGCTGCTTCCCTTTGTTTATTACCGACTTCAAAGTTTAAACCACTGTCCTGTCCCAACAAATAACTTCCTCCAGATGGCATTATCTCAAGTGTTCAGAGCACTGGGGATAGCACAGCACCTGCAGATCTGTAACTGAGCATCTTAAAATCTTCAATGAAATTGCCCTGTTTTTTCCCCCCTTCCTGTGTCATTCCCCCATTTTGCTTTTTCCCCCTACAGAAAAAAAAAAAAGAGAGTTTACATCTGGGACATAGTTACAAAGACTGTTAGCAGGGAAAGAGAGTTGTCAGAAATTCTTTACAGTAATGACTGTGAAGTAGAAGAATATCTAGAAGGCCAAAGATAACAGAACCACTATCAGGAGAAACACTAACTACTCCTCTTACCTGTAAGTAAAGATGTGAGATTTTTGTGTGTGTCTGATCCATGTCTCCATGGATATCTGTATGGTACCAAAGGAAAATTCACTTGTTTTCATATGTGGTTGTACAGGCAAGTTATCAAGTATCAAGTATAGCAACCTAAGACGCAGCATTTTCAGCAAAATCAAAATTATTCCAGACTTGCTAGACTAACAGAGTGATAAGAAACATCCATATTTTGATCCAAGCAGTTCTGAAGGCTACACTGATAGGAGAAAATAGACTGCAACGTCAGTTATGTTACTAATCATAATTATATACAATATTTCCATGTTTAGCTATACTCTGCATATCAGGCTCCATAATTCAATGCTGCTGGAATTTAATAGTTTATGTAGTTGAAAGTGGGTGTGGTAAGAAACTAGCCACATGGCCTCGAGATGGTAAAGAACATAATATCTGCAAGAATAAGCAGGACCATCAGTAGTTTCTCAGATAATCCAGTTGTTTGGACATAATTATTCTCCATTAACTAGAAACGATAATTCCTCTACTTTTCTAGCCTTGGTCACCTTGAATCCACTCTGATGTTATTGTGGAGAAGGTGTCCTTTCTCAGCTATGCAAGAAATGCAGCAAAAATCCTTAAGCTCATGAGCTTTTTAGGGCAGGGAATTCTCTTCTCATTGTGCAAATGCTTTGCTAAGTGTAGGGTCCTGGTGTCACAGTTTAGGGTCAGGGCAGCCCCTTAGACCTCTAACAGACACTCTCTGTTAACCTCCCTCCCCAGAGGGGAAGAGAAAGGGAATAAGGGAGAGAGTCTCATCAATTAGAAAAGGAAACTAAAACAGCTTTAATGAAAATGAAAATAGTAATAATAAAAATGGAATATATACAAATATATA
>WUAM01000179.1:26323854-26341910 GCA_024336885.1 Actenoides hombroni
TCCCAGACTGGGCCCAGCAGCAGACAGGAGCTGTGTTCAGGAGCTGGATTCTGGTACTGGGTTCAGGAACACACAGACCGGGATCAAAGGCAGAACAGACAGAGTCCTCCTCAGATGCTCCTCAGAAGAAACCAGAAGAGGACCTGAGCCAAGCCAAGCGGGCAAAGAGAGGGACGAGACCCTTCTGATCCCTCAGCTTTATATCATATATGATGGGCTGAAATCCCTCGTTGGTCAGTTTGGGGTCACCTCTCCTGTCTGCTCCTCCCTGCAGGTGCAGCCTTTTCCTTTCTGCACCCCCAAGTTGGTGCACAAGATCCAGCAGGGGCCTTGGTCTGCACCCCAACCCTTGGTACTAACTCTAAACTGGGGTGTTCTCACTGCTGGGAGCAGCCACTGCCTGTGCAAACAGCTGCTGACTTTAGACAGTGCAGTGAGTTAGAAGAACTGAGCTGAAAAGTAAAATCACTGAACAGAATTGGTTCTGCTCTCCCTCAAACCAGGACACCTGGCCACAGGTCAGGCCATCACCTTCCGCCTGGACAGAAATACAGAAAGCAAGAACAAGATGCTCTGCAAATGCCTGCAGCTCTGTTTTCATAACTCAAAACCAGACTGCCCCTAACTTAGCCAGTTTCATGACAGACAGAAAAGACTCTGGACAAACGTGGGCCAAATTTCTAGGGCTGAGTTACATGAAAGGGATAGATTTACAATTAAAACACTTCAGTTGTTTTACAGAAATGGGCTGACATTGGGAGGAATTGAGCCAAAAATGTCTGGATTTAAAAGCATGAGTCTACTGCTTGAGCTGAAAAAACAACGTTTGATTCTCAAAGGCTTCAGCCAACTCATAAACCTCCATCAGTGGGCCACAGACATCATCAGAGACAGAAAACGATATAGTACGAGTTCAGTTCAAGCTTTGACCTAAACTTGGCAAATTCCACCATCCCATGGTGTAACATACTTACAGAAACACCATATACCAGCACACAGAAAATAAACATGCATACACACACCAGCGTTTCTTCTTTTGTTTGTTTGTTTAAACCCTAATGTATATCCTAGCTATAAATATTTCAGAAAAGAAAACAAATTCAGATCCCGAGTCAGTGAAGGAGGGTGGGACACAGGCTAAGCAGCTAACAAATTTTTCAAAGCAGAATATTTGAAAATGATTTTTCCTCCTCTCGAGTCTGAGTTCAAGGTTCAGTAGTTTTCCAAAACATGTTATATTCCCATCAACAGCAACACTAAACAGAACAAAAACTAGAAATACATAAAATAAACTAGAACCAGATTTTTCAAAATCCTAACACAGAGACCGGTAGGGAAGGGCAGACAGAAAGCAGCTCCAAAACCATCTAGGAATGAGATTGCAGCGTTTCCTAAATAAATATTTCCTTTTGGTGCCTAAAGTCTACTCCGTTCCTTTAGATCTGGCATATATTGCTCTGTAGAATATCTCATTGCTTAACAAGTTTGCTCCCTGGCCACAACTCTTGCTGTCGCTTCCCAGCAAATCACTTCCAAAAGATGTGCAATGATCTTTCCAGATAGCTACAATAATTATTAATACTAAGAAGAACTATTAAAAAGTCAATTTGGTTTCTCCGTACAGATGCCTGTGATTTTTGGACGTGCAACTGGCTAGAAACAAACAATCTTTTCTGAACTTTTAAGAACTGCTGTGTCATGTCTGCAACCCTTTTCTTGTGGTGGTACACCTTGAAGCAGCAGCTTGTATTTCCAAGTGAAAAAGGAAAAGGACTTGGTTCATTACTGGCCCAGAGTCTTTGAAAAACGCCAGGAAAATGTGTAACTTGTGCAAGGGCTGGGGGAGGAGAAATCTCTGAATCCACAGGAGACAACCTAGGTAAACAGCTGGTGGAATCGGGAGAATCTGACAAGTGATAATTAAAAACCTGCATAGCTAATTATGTAATTAATGTTTTATTTATTCAGTGGAACTAAATATCACCTAGATCACCTATATACCAATCTTTTTTTTTTTTTTTCCTCATTTTCTGCAAAACCTAACAGGCAAGTGGACAGGAAGGGAATTTTAAAATTACACTTATATAAGATATTCAGCTCTGTTATTCACACCTTCATGTTTGGGGATTCAAAGGATGTTTTAATGCCAGTACCTGAAGCAAAAGAAAGAAGCTAAAAAAAAAAAAGAAGATGAACAACTTGAATGATCGATAGTGGGAATTCACACTAAATTCTCAGAGAAAATTATGCACACTTCCCTCAGGATGCAGAATCATTCACTGCAATCCTCGCAGTAGGACTGACTCCACTGAGACCTTGTATCTTAACAATATTAATTGCAGCAACACTGCCTCCAGCTTATCTACATCATAGCACAGTGCTAGACATAATAGCATTCAGAGCCTACACGGGGGAGTGGCAAGAAAAAAAATAAATCAAAGCATCTTTTTAATCCTTAAAAGTTACCTGGCCTCCTTTCATTTAAAAATACTTTAAAAATAATTTACCCAAGTAAGATGAATGAACAAATTCAATGAGTTTTCAGCATAAATTAGGGTTTGAAAACAAACATCTTTCCAGTTCATGCTTAATATGCAGAGGAGTGTGCCAGTGAGGGGATCCCTTAAGCAAATGATGTTCTTTTGATAGTTACCAAGCTGGTTGGGATGTATCTATTGGGTTACTCCAGAGTCTGCTCCTGACTTGAGATCACTTTGGCCCAGGTAGTTAAATGACCAACAATTACTCCAAATGCACTGCTGTGTGCACAACGGCTTTGATAAGTGGTCGTCCCTATCACTTGGGATGCACCTATGACAATCTCTACTTCTCAGACAGGTTCAGTGTGTTGCAGTTCAAGACGGAGCGTGTTCTCTGCAGCGATGCTTGCGCTGCATGTGCTTGCTAAGCAGCACACACAAGCCAGCCCTATTAACTCCTTCACCACACAAGTACTAACATAAATTGTTAGGAATGTAAGAGGATGACTTTCAGTGAATCAGTGGAAGTCACAAGCTACGTTCTATCCCTTCAAAGTGTGATGGAAGACCTTGAAGAACTTTCCCTCTGATGGACAAGAGGATTTCCTGGGCAAGGAGGTTGCATCTCCTCCAGCCATGGCAGCAATCTGCACTCAGATTTGAATAAAAGCTGGGGGATGAGCATCAGGAAGAGAGGAGAGGACAAGAGAGGAGAGGACTTTCTGTACCCATGGCTCTTCAGGCAGTGCTACAGGGCAGAATTTTCTCATATATATTTTTCTCATTCATATATGTATATGAATATATTCATATATAATTTTCTCATTCTATAATGGACTCGCTCAATGCATTCTTTTATAAATTATATATACTCAGCATAAAAGAAAGTGTGTTCAAATAAATGTTGTTCTAGATGTAGCTGTATTTTTCTATTCTAAATACTTAAATGTTCACATGACCCTATGCATTTGTTTTGATGATTTCCACTTAGGAAATCATGGCATTCTCCATAAGGAAACAGTTTGCCAAGACTCCTGTTCCTGTACTACCAATACAAGGATCTGGCATATTAAAATGCTTGTACCTACAGCACAATTACTCAAGTTTTGTAATTACAACTGTTAAAAAGGAGATTATGAACGTTTTCCCCAGGAAAAAATACACAAAACAAGACTGAACAAAACCCGCCCTAGACAGTTAGCCTTTTCCAGTGACATATTTATAGCACATATGCCAACAAACTGGTTAAAAAAAGACCTCCTTTCAAGCCCTTTGCTAAACAACAGATAGATGGTCACTAAAAGGTCTTGCCATTTGTTCATATCCATCAACTCTGGAAAAAATGTATTAGGGATAAGCAATTCTAGGAAGTTTAGAGAGACAGACAATTTTTCTATTAGCTTAGAAAGAATATCGTTGACATCTACATAAGTAAGTGTATCTTAAAGTAAGGGAATTATTAAATGTCTTTACTGAAAGATCTGCTGGGAGACAGCCATTGCCTAAAGGTCCAGGCTATATTCTGCCAGAGAACGGCTAAACCTTCTCTTGAAATGAGTACCCAGTGACAAGTAATGCTGCCTCTACAATTTAATGCTCAGAACCAGAGGCTTGGAAAGCTCTGAGAGTAAAGATGTTTTTATCCTGTGTTATTTTCAAATTGGTTAAAATCTATAATGTTTAAACTTTGTGCAATAGAGATAAGCATTCCTCCATGTAAAAAAAAAAACCAACCAGAAAAAAAAAACACCAAAAAAACCAACCCAAACCAACAAATCAGTCCAAGAACCCTGACCTTTTACATAGGAAAGAGTAAAACCAAAATTCCTTTGCAATACTTGGGTGAATCTGAGCTCTAAATCAGTAGAATAAAGGAACTGAAGAACTGCCTTGCTCTACATCTATACTACATATTCAGCACACTGTACCACCTTCTCGACTCTCTCTTAGGCACATTGCTACTGATTTTAACATGTTGCACACCTCCATTTCTGCTAACTGCTATAAATAGCAGGGAAAACACTGCAGACTGCTCCCGGCAACTCTGTGCCTCTTCAAGATTTCTCAACTAACCACCAGTTCCCCAGCAGCCCCAGTGAAACCAACAACTGCTGTTAGCAACCCAGGAGCGGCACCACGCGAATCTTCAAGCCACGGTCATGCAGTGCCTTCTGAGATCACTGAACAAACTCGTTTACATCAGGGTCTCATTTGGGCAGATGTTCTTCAACTCTGAAGCTGCACATGCCCAAGTTGAAAACTTGAACGCTGGCTGCATTGACTGATGGTGACAATTCCTTCTGCTACCTCCTGCAGAGTTATTTTACAAAGCATTGCAGCTCTTGGACATTCACCCTTCCCAGCTGAGAAAGCTAGTGCCAAACCTGATTTGCACTCAGTTCATCAGCAGCTTTCTCCATTGCTTTGGGCCACAAGCATGATTAATACAGCTTGTAAGCCACCTGAATAAAAACCATTTCTCAGTTGTCTGGTTTTAAGTATTCCTGGTCAAAATCCAGGGAAATCTGCACTACCAAGGAGTGTGTACAGAATTCCAGTTGTATGTGTGGTTGCAGGTTCCTTGCAGAGGTGTGGGCTACTGCATGCTGGTGGGACACGACATGTGCAGGTGAATGGTGCAGACACCTGAATTTATACAGGATTCATAGGAAAAGCAATTATGGGAAAGCTCCTTAAGAAAGCAGCTTTTGCAAACCCTTCATAGACTCGACTGACACAAACCCAATTATTTAGCACAATCCTCATCTGCCACAATGACACCCAGTGTGTACCAGAAGGAAAAGCACAAAAAAAACACCCCCAAAAAACAAAAAAAAAACCACCAAAAAAAAATCTTATGAGTCTCATGGAATTTAATGGCTCCCCAGTATTTTACCTGAGGCAAATTAATTCCTATTATATACGCACACATACAGTCCCAAGTTCAGGAACACTTATTCTGTATTAGATAACTCAACCTGCTTTCTAGCAGTTTCTTGAGCACGCTCACAGTAAGACCAGAAACCTTAAAAACATTATCCATTGTTTTCTTTCTCTCCCTCTCTTAAATATCATGAAAGAACTGAGTCCAGAATACACTTAAAATTCCATACATATACAAGTTGGGGGATATATTTCTGCTCATCATGACTCTGTCAGTGAGAGTTACACAGCCTAGTGAAGAGCAGAAGAGAACAAATGCTCAAAGATTATCTTTATCCAGGACAATATTTGAGTGCCACTGTTATTTCATGTAACATTGGGGGTTTTTTTAAATCTTGGAGAGAGAAAAATGCATGTGTTGCAAGGTCTCTTGGAACAACAGTGTCTCCTACCATGTAGGAAGCCTGGCAGAAAGGGGCCTGGATCATGCCTGGGGCCTCTCAGTGATTCTGCAGTGCAAACTGTAATATAGTTTTACTGCCCAGGTGACAAGAGCGAGTTCTTCAATCCTTCCCTGTCCCGTCAGAGGAGAAATAAACAGCGTAATGCAGACCCATTGTCCATTGCTCTGTATTTTTAGCTAGCTACTTGGAAAGTGAGTCCTGTAGTATCCAGGGTGTAGCATTATTCACACAACCTACCTATGTTTATCACACACAGAAGGTTTCCTGGAAATGTATTCTAAATCTGATAAGAAAAATGCTCATTAAGAATCATTTGCTTGTTTAATTTTCACTTACTGAGCTTTAATGTACCATAAAAGTAATAACAACAACAGTGCCTTAAATAAATATTGCTTGTTTTGTACTCATTAATGTTTTAGAACAACACAAAACTGCCTCTAGATGCAGGAAGCTGCTGGAAAATAAAAAGTAAGCCATCATATAAACTAAAATGAGAGCTTTAAAGAATTTTTTGTTGCACACAGAGTTCAACAAAAATGTATTCTGTTCACTGTACACACGACACCAATGGGAATAAGAGCCAGTTCAAGTTCTAAGTTACCATTACTTGGGTAATAGTTTCAAGCTGCAAGGCACAGCTGTATGGGCCCAGCCAGACAGGCTATCACAGCAATGCTTTGATAGCATGGGGCCCTTAAGTGTCAGGATATAGAAAAGGCAGCAGTTGTTGGCTGTGAAAACAGTCTGATACAAACCAGATGGGGACTTACTTGATGGGCAACACAAAGGAAAACAATTGGCTCATTCAACAAAGTCAGGCCACTGCCCCAGAGAATTAACAGAAGACAATAACAGTCAACCAGAGTTGATGCAAACAAGAAACAGCCATGTGGTTACGGTTTAAGGAATTGTTTCTCCTCAGACTAAACAGAAAGTTTTGATTTCTAATTCTTATATTCATTAATTTCAGTCTCATTTACAAGCCCCCTCTTCCTCCAAAGTCTTCCGTATAATTCACTTATGTAGCACCAGCCTTCACACACCTACTTAAACAAGAAAAAAATTACATGACAAAAGCAGCTATATTAATCTAATGTTTCCTGAAGAATGCCAAGACCACAGACAACCTTCTGAACCGTGTCGGAACAGTACAGATACACAGCACACAGTGTTATTAGACACATTTGCATGCATACAGCAGTATATTTACTGATTCTATTCGATTTGAAATGCATAAAACCCAGTAGGTCACATGCTGGGTTAGAGTACAGATGTCTTCCAGTTTTGAAATAGTTCTTTGGAAGAGTTCTTCTGGCTTCTTACTTAATTTTTTCTTTTTTTTTTTTTTTTCAGAAGTAAACTTCAGATCAACTATGTTACCACGTAACAGTTTTGTTTGTCAGGCTACAGTTAAAAATCCATTAAAACAGCTATTACCAAACTTTTTCTGAAGCAATCAAAAATTAGAAAATTGGCTATTTCAGTTGTGACTCAAAAAAAATCCCCAACCCATTCATTTTTAGAAGCTTGTAGAAGATTATAGTCCAAAATCTTAATTGCTCTTGCTGTTTTATTACAGGAAATATGGAAGTGACATGTGCAAAGGTATTTTGATTACAAATTACTTACAGAGATTGCACAATAAGTCAGACCTCTAAGGGCCTTCTGCAATTTCACTCTCAGACTGAAAACATCTGAACTTTCTTTTCATATGCTTCAAAATGTTCCCTCTGGCAGGCTCTGCACTGCAGTGCTCAACACGAGTGTGAACAGTTGGATGGCACACTCTGAAAGACAGTCACATACTCGGATAACCAAGCAAGTATGTCTACAAAATGCAGTGACATCCAGATGTCCTGGATGCCTTATGAAGTCACATCATCCTGGGACCTGCTCGCTTTAGCACATCACCACACATCTCCTGAGCTCCACTGCTTCTGGAGATTGCTTGGTGGCTAGTTTGGAGATTCTTTAGCTAGTGGTATTACGTGATGTAAATATCTCCTTAACACATCACTCAGACCTCTGATGGGTACACATGAAGCCTACTCTTCTTGAAAAGCACTTTCCATGCAGACTTGCAAAAAGCAGCTGGGTTAAAGAACTGAATGTATTTTTCTCATTTAACAGTCCACACTGGACACACAGAGCAAGGGAGTTTGTCCTTAAAGGAAGTAAAAAAAAACCCCACCCTGTTGAATTAATGAAGTATAGAGTCAAGCCCTAATTGTGAGCCTGGGTTTACTTCAAAAGTTAAAAACAGCCTTGGCTGCATTCAAAACAACCACTGCATAGTGGAAGTAGAAAAGTAAGGTTTGACTTCAGTTTCTTGCCGTAAGCACAGAGCCAACACTCCAACAAAGCCTTTGTGTGCTGCTCTCTGTCTGAGCTCAAACATCTCTCCGGCAGAATCGTGAGGCCTATTTCCAAAAGCGCGGCCAAATTCTCGAACCCTCCGATGAAGGGGTGGGTTATCTCATCACAGCACAGAAGAGTTTTGCCTGCAGTGCTGCTATTATTCGTTTTTCACATCATATATATTGAGGCCAGAACACTTTTTTTTTTTGACACACAGCTGCAACTTCAGGTTGAGCCTCTTCGGTAGGCCATTTCGAGAAGATTATGAATCTGAGGAACAGATCGGCCTTGCTCGAGCTTTAACCTCAGAAACACTGGCTGCCGTAGCCTCGCCTTTCGAAAGCGGATGAGAGGGGAGCAAAAACCTCTTTAAATCCCACGTCAGCCTGTACAGGCAAAAACCAAATGCTCTTGTAAAAATGGCTGTGGACATGGTTCATCAGAGAACACCTCCACAAAGGACGGCATGTAAAGGCCAGCTGGAGCAGGGGGAGGCACGACTGCCCAGCTTCCCTTAAAGTGAGGGCTTCAACAGGAAACTGCTCCCCCCTTTCTCTTCTCTTTTTTTTTTTTTTTAATCAGGAAGGAAGCTTCATCTTCAGAAACAAGCATTCCCTGTGTAATCTCCCTGCTTGCCTGTCTCTAGGAGCGGATCCAATTACTGAAATAAGCTAAATGCCCTTTTTTTTTTTTTTTTAAAGTTAATTGTGTATTTACACTGTAACTCAGACTAGTAAATATTTCTCATTTATAATTTTGATTTATGTCATGGGGCACAATGGCAGCTGTTAAGTAAATAAAACAATTTTCTCAAGATTTGTAATTACGGTTTTAGGATTATAAAAGCAAACTAAAAAAAAAAACACCACCACCAACCCCAAAATTAAGCAACTGCCAGCAAATTCCACGCTTTTTTACTTCTGCTGAAGATACAATGGTCTGACAAGGAAAGAAACTGCAGCTGTTAGACCATTTTTAAGCAAACACAGCTCTGCCCAAGTCTTGCAGTATGTACAGTGCGTAAAACAAGGCCATGATATGCAACCCTGAGGTTATTACTTTACTATAACAACCTGAGTGAGGATGGAGGTTAGCAGATCATCCCATATTAAGTGTAACCTGCTTCGGCTGCATAGTTTTGAGCCAAAACCTAAATGCAATTATACCAGACCCAGTAAATGTGAGATACACGTTTTCATTGTTGATTTATTATTTCGTATTGAAACTACAGGCCTTTCTGACATTAAGAAAGAAAGAGTTAATAGAAAGTCAAAGCCATGCCATATACACAAAGAGAAACAGTTACCTCCCTGAAGCCAAAGCACTGAAGGGAAAAAAAATTGCCTTTTACAGAACTGCTATGTATTTTGTGTCACACCCAACAACTTTCACTCAGGTTGTTCGGAATTGTGCTTAAAGCAAAATGTACATTTTAGATTAGAGAAGAATGACAACACAGATACAAAGGTTCTAAATTTAAAGTTAAGTTTTTCTAGGTGGAGGGTGTTGGGTTTTTTTTCCCCCCGACTGACAGCATTCATGATAAAAACCAGAACACAGTAGTCCGCAGACAAAATTCAACCCAACTCCATCATTTACTACTGTACCTTGTAAATGCAGTCACCAAAAGCACATTTGTGAGTGGCATTTCAGAGATGAGGATTTGTTGTGTTTCACTTTCAAAGACAGTTTTATGGAAGATGAAAAGCGTTTTGACCGAGGTTTACATTAGCACATATTATTCAACACTATTACAAAATGCAGTCACTTATTCAACCTCAGCAGTGAGCAACAGGTCACACGTGACAACTTTAATCTGCACTCACTGGTCCTTACCCTGTTTTTAAGGCAAAAGCTACTTTGGCAGACTACATTTCTCAAAATCAGCATATTATCAAAGAGCAGCATTACCGTTATTTATATAGTGTTCTGCATTAGGAAGACATCCTAGAAAACATTTACTCCATGTCGTTGCCTTATTTGAGAGTTTCCTGAGCCCCTAGTCTTAAGAAATAAATCACATGGGCACTGGAAACCTATATTTATATTTAATTATAGGCAGTCTTTGTATCACTGTATTGAGAAGGTGGTGCTGGCAAAACCTGGCCTCTCTTCAGTGCATGAAGTAGAAGACCTGTTTATTCCTAAAGCATCTAGGAAAATAAGCAAATACAACACTTTTCATGAGCATGAAGACTGCCTGTAAGTCAAGCCCTTTCATAATATAACAGGCAGTAAAATTAAAAAAAATAATATTAAAATTTGACTACAGACACTAATCATCTAAATTTCCATCTTTAGTGGCCAGGTAGGTTTTACTAATGACTTTACAGCTATGCCTTGCCTCTGCTAGCAGTGAAAAAATGTACAAAGCACTGAAAAAGAAAAAAAATTAATGGCTGGGAATGACAACTTTCGTAAATCCCCCATCTCCTTTATCAAAGAAGTATGGGGGCAGATAGTCAGAATCTGTGGGTTATCCATCACTCACACTGAGCTACCCTCCACTCAGCACATGCACTCTAGTCCTAGTCATTTCTCTTCTACCCAGCCACTCCCCATACAAATAGCTGGCTCCTTCCAGTTTTTATTTAGTGCTTTAAAACACTGAATTGAAAGCTCTTTAAGAACAGGTAAAGCTGAAGGGAGTCCATCTGCCTCTGCCCAAGGATCACCAAAAACCAACACAGCAGGGAAAGCAGAAGCTGCTCCTTCTGTTGAGTTGCTCTCAGACATGCACAAGCCACTGAATTATAAAGGGCAACATCTGCCATCCTTGCCATATAGAAAGATAAAAACTCAGCACATATTGAAGACAGAAAGCCTACATTTATCCTATCACAGTGCTATATATGTTTCTCCTAGTTGAAAGATGTGTTTGCAGTACTCCTTGTCTTCACCTGTCACCATACAGTATCCATGCAATGTGTTGCCAGCACCCAAAGGCATCAAAGACTTCCCGGTCTGATACTGATGCCTTTTATAAAAGAAATGCAACTTTCACACTAAAAAAAGAAACGTGAGATAAGAGGCCTACTTAAATGACTGTTAATCCAAGTAAGACTGGTCATCCTAGAAGATCCTACAGTGCATCTGCCAACTGAACTAACACGGAGTTGGCAGCAGCTCTACCTGAGACACTTGGAATGGTTCCTGACTCCAGCTTAGCTGGCTGGCATTAATGTACCAGGCTAAAAACAATAGTGACTGAGGAGCAGAAAACATGTTATTCAAGAAGTTGTCTTTGCAGGCTGTGATGTCTGGCAGAGGCTCTAGCATACTCCTGGAAGTAGTAACCCCAACCTACAAATCCTCTGCTGAATAAGAAAAGGCAATGCTATTTCTTACAACCCATCTCGTTATATTGACACACTGAGGCCCATCATTTAGAACAATGAGGAATCTCAGTTTAAATTCATTTGCCATCAGCTGCTAACAAATAGGCCTGTGAATTAAAGTAGTACAAGACCATAAAAATCAAATGCCTCTTTAAAACATTATGGCAGAAGATGATGTATAAAGGCACTTCAGACTCAATTATATGTATATAAATGAGTAGCAGGTTCAGGAGAGACTATTCTGATGATTTTCCATGACCTACCACAACACACAGCCCATAGAAGAGCTAAGCACGCTTACTTTCTAGATGCACATCAGTTCTTTTTTATTAAACCATGGGCTCAGAGCTGTGGAACCACTAATTTGTGAGAAACTTCTCCCTCCAGAGAAGAACTAACTGGAAACAGCCCTCGGGCTGATGTAAGCATTAAGTACACGGGGAGTCTCTGTCCTTAGGTGGCTTGTCCAAGCCCATTAATTTTTTGTGTGTGTCCCCCATTTATATAAGCAATGTTTGCATGAAAGGGGAAAGCAGGTCAGCCTAGTCAGCTTGCTACCATCTGCTTTTATTCAGAGTTACTCAAGATCAGTGCCAGTGGGATCAGTGCCCATTAAGAGGGTTTATTGTGTGTGTTTATTTTTTGCTCTTTACAATGAAGGCAACAGCAATTACTGTAAGTTTGTAAAAGTGCACACAAATCATAATACACAATACAAAGCTGCTTCAGTCGGATCCTAGCGTGTTTACGAATCCTACACAGGCTGTGAGAAAAGCTGCTTTGGCACAACGACTTGGACAGTGGTGAGGAGAGTGTTAGTGTCCAGGAGATCTGAGACTGTATTTCATACTTGCTGTCAAGACCGTATCCTGTTTGCAACGCACAGTGACTCCAGCTGATTCACCACCCCACAAGAATCTCACACAAGAGAAAAAGCATCATCTAGCTTGGCCCCCAGACAGGCTGGCAATAGGTGGATTTATACGACTGGAAACTGGAACTGCTAAAAGATCAAAGGTAGACTGTCACTGTGGAAACGGCAGTTCAGGGCTCTAGCAAGTAGATTCCAGCTCTTCAGAGTGCATATGCAGCAGCAAGAGATACTCTCCTCTTAATTAGAATTCTGCCTGGAATGTCTTGCCACTAGAGACACAAGCTATGAAAAAATCCCACCAAAGGAAACCAAACCAAACCAAAAATCAACCAACCATCAAAAAAACTCCAGCAAACTGGCAAAAAAGGGAAGAAAAAGGGAAAATAAGGAGAAATTCGCATTGCAGGGATGAGGCAGTGGTGTTGCTTGCAGCTGAGCAGGGCTGCCTGGCAGTTTGGATTCCTTTGGTTCCAGCAGGTAGACACAAGTGTTTGAAAAGCAAATGCAATTTCAAATGGAAATTTTAAAGAAAAAATCTAATAAATTTGGAAGTAAAATTCTTTACATTATCAAGATATCCTTAAGAACAGAAGATCTTCAGAACCTTCTGGTGTCAGTGTGATGTGATACAGACAGCTGATGCTCAGCAAGCACCCATACTGCGTACCACATGGTATCTGGAAGCAAAAAGGATGTATAAACTCCAAAAGGTACACTGGGTGCTTTATGCAGCAGTCTCACAGGTTTTCAGCTTACCAGTATGAAAAAAGGGGGACTGGGCCCTCATTATTTGCACACTACAATCCCCATGTATGACTGAAATGCCAGGCTTAATGTAGTCGCTGCCCTAAACTTTAGATTAAGCTATATAAAATGCACTTTGAGGGATGCTACAGGTCACTGGATTAAATCACCTGCAATCCTTTAAAATCTAGGCCTGCAGAGGGAATCAGATGAGATTTCTGGATATTTACCTTGAGCTCCAGTAAATCTGGAAAAGACAAGGAAAATCCTGGTATTTGGAAGTCTCCATAAGAAGTAATCCTTTAAGTAGTGATCATGTCAGTTTGACTAAGTTTTTCCTTCCCTTTCCATAGAAAAAAACCCAACTGGTGCTGGAATTTCAGTGAAAAATCCCTGCTGCTACACACAGACCAGAGGAGGAGCTTGGTACAGGAATACACCCTGAACCTCAGCAAAGTAAGTGTCCTTCAGACACAAAGATCTGATCAAAAGGGAGAAAGAGGCAGACTGTGAACTGCTTTCACCTGCTCAGGTAACGGGGCTACAGGTGCCAGTCTCACCTCCCAACACTTAGAACTTCTGACCAGGAACATGCCTTAAGCCCACACTGGAAGACTTCCTGCTTTATTCTTTTTACTGTATGAAAAGTGCAAAATACCTTCCCTCCAAAGATTAACCACACACACACATCATCCAGCACGGCACAGAAGTTGATTCTCAGGCGGACTGTACAAGGGAAATTTGAAGATATACAAGACTGTGTAGATTTCACCATAGGTGTAAAGCATCCTTTGTACAGGCACCAAGGGAAGACTAAATGGGGAAGTTTTCTGCCTTTGCACATACCTCCCACAGTTAAAGCCTCCACACGAGGTCAGAGCAATGTCCAGCCAATACGGCAGCAGAGAGAGTGCTGTGTCCCTCTATGCCATTTAAGAAGGCTTGCAGTAAGAGGAGAACTCTCAGCCTCTTAGGAGTTGAAGAAAATTGCCACGTGAATAAAAACCTAATGCACGTAGGCCCATAAGAAAAGGGACGGTGTGGAACTGGACTCCAGAGGAGAATGACTTCTTCCTGCCAGTCAGCAGGAAATCCTCAGACTGCAAGGCAATATGAACGTGCTTGGTACCATTTTCTTTAAGTATAAAATGGGTTTTTTGGTTCTTCATTCCTCCATCTGATTACCTGGATTTTAATTAATTAAAAAAAATAAAATCAAATTACATTCAAGGAGTCTAAAAAAAAAAAACACCAGGGAGATTCATGCCTCACCTACTAGTAGCTTCTGTTGTTCACACCTTTTGTGCCAGTAAGAGGGGAAGACCTGACAAGGTTTAGGAGGAAGGGGTGCAAGGATGTGCACAGTCCCATGAAACCCACAGAAGTTCCTGGTGCCCAGTTTCCCAGGACCGTAACTTGAAGCAGCAGAACACACCCACAGCAGGAGGACATCATTGTCTACAGTAACAATTCTACACAAGACTTTGCCTTAAGCGATGAGAAATCAAATTTCTGGTTTAACTTTTTGTCTGAAGAATAACTCAGTGGGAAAAGAAGCAACCACAGATATAAATGGCACTTCTTAACAGATAAATAATATTTACAAAAGCCAAGAAATTCAAAACTCCTGTTCCAAATGTACTGTAACACAGCTGAATGTTGACTTACAGTAATTCAAACTAGAAACTATCAAGTGTGGCTGCTGAGGATTTTATTTTATGTGGGGATATTATGCAAAATGCACATTTATTACTCAGATGCATATTTTCTAATGCATGGGCTGTCATGTAACTGTTAGGGACACAAGTGCAGAAAAAAGCAAATGAAAACTCTTGGAGAACAGGTGTTCTAAACCACTTGCAGCACCTAAAAGTTAATGACTACTTATAGAAAAGGTAGTTTGTGGGAAATGCAGCTTTGCATTTCCTGACTTGCCTGAATGGAAAAAATATATTAACCAATTTATGTCCATGAGCCATCTGATAGCACAGGGAGATACCTGTATAGGAAAACCAGAGTCAAAATAGAGCAGAAATAAGAGTGCTGAAAAAGCACTTGAAAACATACATAAATCTCCAACAGGACGTTTGCTTGAAAAATGCCATAGTTACAGCTAAGTGGTTTCATTCCTTCAGTTTCCAAGACCCTCTCTCAGAAATGAGTCAAATCCAAGGAGCAACGTGGGCTACGCAAACTATTTCTGCCTCTTGGGTTGTGGTGGTAGTCTCTAATGGGAAAGAATAGCTCTGTTTTGCTTCACTAGCTGCTCTGTTTGGGGTGGTATAGACAGTCTTTAGCAAAAGCCTTCAGTGAAATTCAGCCCCAAAAAAAGAAACAGCAGGATATTAAGGAGAAAGTAAACTTTCAGTAGAATAGTTGTTGAGAGTTTGACCAAAACAGTTTTCCAGGTCCAAGAAAAAAAAGTAAAGACCTTTAGCCTTATTCTAATCTTCTTCCTTCCTTGAAGCATCTGTTAGAGATTTGCCTCATGCCACAATAGTTTTAAGAAAAAATAACCCAAAACCTAACCCAGAGCAATTCCTGGCTGAAGAAGAGAGGCAAAGAAGTATTTGGTTTAGCTATATTTTCAGTATTTCAGTTTCCAATACAGCATAATGTTAACACACAAGTTGTCAATTTTCAATACCAAACAGGGACTCTGGAAGCTTTATTTTTAAACAGATTGTTTTAAGAGCTTCTTGCCCTCTTAATCATTTATTGCACAGATCATCTCCTCCCACAAGCAATTGTGCAATCTCTCTGTGGCAACAAAGCCAATTGCTTAGTGTCCCAATATTACTTTGCCATGTAGTTATGGCTTCCTGACTATAATTCACTAGCTGGAGATAAAAAGGAATTGCTACCATGCAGTTGTGCTCTCTAGGTCACATTTTGAGAATCTGTGCCGTAGAAAAACAATTAAGTGAAGATACATCTACCTCTTGGTTCTGAGCTGCTCATATTAAAGTTTAAAAATGCTCTGCAGTCAAACATGGCCACCTGTTCTTTCATTTCAATTTAAACATTCAGAATCATGTTCATCTACGACTGAAAATGCTTGTATTCTGGAAATAGGAGCATTCACCAACCACAACAACTATTATCACATTCAGTTTGTGAAGATCTGTGAAAGAACGGGACAAAGATTAAAGGGTATTATAAAGCCAAAAATATACATGCATGTACATTATATACTACAAATATATGTTTTCAAACCACTGTCTCCACTATGTCTAGAGAAGGCATATTTCAATTAATAATACGTTCAGCCTTCCTTTTCAGTTGTAACTTTCTGGAGACATTACGCTTTCAGGCATGATACCCTAACAGTCCTACTGAACTTCAGCTTTCATTAGAAGACATCAATCAACTTTCTTTCAGTAGAAACACATGTTCACTGTAGACCACAAAGATTTTTTCACCGACAAAAGCCAGCTCTACCGTGTATATGTATTTATGACCACAGACAAAAGAGGAATCAAATCTTGTCATGTATTTATCGATTAAATCAAAAAAGGCTTTTTTTTTTTTTTTGACCTCTAACTCTACGTCCAAAATAATTTCCCTTTTCTCCCAACACGGTGATTTCACACTTCATTTCAGGGCTGTAAATTTTCTAAGCTCTAATGCCAGTACAACAATTTACCCTTTAAACTCTGAAAAAAATACCTAAGTGGTCCTGCTTCTGAAATGCTTCTCATTTTCAGGCAAGTACTGATTGCCCCTTGCTATCTCAGTAAAGGCAACCAGTAGACATGAAGTTTTTATAAAACAGGGTGCTTTGAACTTACAGTAACAGATGTGCTTAATTTTGAAATGTTATATTTACTGAAACCCATGTATACTTATGTTGCACGTGCTCCTTTTTCTTTCAAATGATTCTTACTAATTTTAACCCTCCAATTTTTGCCTGATTAAGTTCACTGTGGTGAAGCTTATAGAGACAAGACCTTCTGGTTAAAACTGACAGTTGTTTCCATTTGAAAATCCTCTAGATTTTTATTGGCTCATTAAATATGTATATTTTAAATGAGACTGAAATTATCCTGGTATATAAATAATCTCTTTTTTTGTTGTTCCTCTCAAGGAAAATTGACTACTGCCATCTCCTGGCCAAATATTTTCATCTGACACACAGACAGAGTTGGACTGCGCCCAAATACCTTGTATTCCAGTATAGGTAAATTATTTTTTTTTATAAGATAAATATTCCAGAAAGCAACAGATTTGCTAAAAATATATTTTATTCTATTTTTATCCCTCACTAACACCCTACTCAAATAATACAGGCTGGAAGTGCTGCCTTGTTAATACTTTGGGATACAGTTGAGGTGTGAAAGCACAAAGGATATCGTTAGGAACACTATCCTCCCCTTGCCTTCTTTGCTCTGATGCTTAATAGCAACTGTTGGGAAGAAGAAGAAAAGGGAGATCCCTACAACTGCTATTAAACTGCTTTTAAAGTTGGGAACAGGTCGACTGACCCTGCAAGGCAAACCTGCCACATAATTCCTTTTTTGTGATGTAGAGGTCATTCTCAACTTGCTGAAAATCCACTTCCCTTAGGCGACTTGGATTTTCTGAACATCAGAGGAAAAACACAGTTCTCGCTATTAGAAAAAGTCACTGCAATATTTTCCACTAATATGAAATGGGAGTTGACCTCCAATTTTTAATAAACTAAGTCTTTAACAACCCCAGCTCCCTGAGGAGAGGCTGAGGGGGTTGGGGTTTTTTTAGCCTGGAGGAGACTCAGGGAGGACCTTGTCACTCTCACCAACTACCTGAAGGGAGGTTGTAGTCAGGGGGAATCAGGTTCTTCTCCCAGGCAACCAGTCACAGGAGGAGAGGCCATGGCCTGAAGCTGCACCAGGGGAGGTTTCAGTTGGATATCAGGAAGCACTTCCTGACAGAG
>WUAM01000179.1:26342010-26365305 GCA_024336885.1 Actenoides hombroni
TGGGGGTCGGGCTCTTCTCCCAGGCAACCAGTGACAGGACAAGAGGGCATGGCCTGAAGCTGCACCAGGGGAGGTTTCAGTTGGATATCAGGAAGCACTTCCTGACAGAGAGGGTGATGAGACATTGGAATGGGCTGCCCAGGGAGCTGGTGGAGTCACCGTCCCTGGATGTGTTTAAAGAAAGGCTGGATGTGGCACTTAGTGCCATGGCCTAGCTGATATGACAGTGTTGGGTCATAGGCTGGACTTGATGATCTCAGAGGGCTTTTCCAGCCTCAGTAATTCTGTGAAATTTATTCACTTGCACACTTTAAAACACACGTTATAAAATGTCCCTACAACAAAAGAGACTCACGTGCACCAAGGTGTGCCACTGCAGTTCTGTAAGCTTTTCCACTAACTGTCCATGGAAGTTCACTTTTACATTATTCATAACTTTCTTCATATGTAAACCACGAGTTTGAAATTAGGTTCCAAGTCCCATAGCCAATAAAACTGGCCTAGGGCTTTACTTACAACTTACAAATATTTGAAGCAAAACAATTTCAACAGAATTATAATTCGATTAGATGGTTTTTTTAAAAATTAAATGGAAGAAGTTCAAAGAATTATTTAAAAAAGGGCTTGAAGGAAGAATTTCTCTATACTAGGGTGGAGCAATTATAATGGCATGTATTACAGACATTTGGGTTTTTGGATTCCTGTTCCTAGCACTTAAGATTAAAACTGCTACACATCTCACTTTACCACCTCCACAAACTTTTTATCTGCTAAAACAATTACATATGGCTGTAATATGCACACTTTATGTTACTCCAAGACTGACTTGAACTACAATAAACAATCATGCAACACCCTTAATGCTTTTAAGAAAAACTATTAGGTAATCTGCAAAAATAGCATAGTTATGCTTAGATAATACAGTGTCCTTCACAACAGAAAATCATTACCTGTTACACTCTAGCTTGAAGTCCATCCCAAACTGGCCATTTTAACACTGAAAATCTCTGTTGTTTTTGTTTGATTGATTGTTTTTTCCCACATTTGCATGTTCTTAACTTTGTATTATCTTTCATTTCTTCTCTAGCACCCCTGCATTTTCTCATGTAGATGAACCACTGCCATCTATCACATTATGAATATTTTGTTTGTCAAACAGCATTCTATAAAGCAATTAAGATTCAGTTGACTGCATAATATGCACATTGTAATGCTCTTGGCAAATAAAAATTTAAATAAATACTTAATTGCAAGGATTCTGATGACTTACATAGAGCTATATTTCCAATCCTTTCAGTGCACCCCAGCAATATTATAATTATGCACACAGTTTTATACACACTATGTAAATGTTTAGAAATTCAGGGAATTTGGTAGTAATGAAAACCAAATTACACCAAAAAAAAAAATAAAATCAGAACTTTATTATGCATCATTATAAAACAACATTTAAAAGTTATGGGCTTAACTGAAAGAACTAGGTTTGCTTATTGACATTGATTTACCTTCTTGTTGCATCTCTTCTGACTCCCTTCTCACATGAATAACTCGGGGTCTCACAGTCTCAACTTGTGCAGCTCCTTGGCTTTCCTCCTATACATCATACATTAAAATCACATTACAAATCTGGCTTTTGATGTAAAAGCACAGTAACATTCTGTTGCGTTTCAAGATACATCCAAAGAGGTTTTTAAAGATTCATTAAAGGATATGCACTTGTTCTCTTTCCTGTCGACTTCAAAAGAATTCAGATCTGAATTAGCCTATTATGATGTTACTTCCTCTAGATGAACATCCAGGGAGCAGCAGATATGGCAAAGTGCCATTTAGACCTGAAGACACAGAAGATGCTCAATTTCTACTCAAAGCACCAGGTAGAAAGAACATAAGAATGCTCTGGCTTTCTTCAATACCCAGGACTTCTCCCTAGGTATTATCCTCAGTAGAACGACAAAGTTGAAAGGGAAAACTAAACATTTCAACACACAGGTTGGAAAACCCATGCCAAGTTGGAAATTCAGCTCCTTAACCACTTTTTTAAACCCATTTTCTGCATTTCCTGAAATGCTCTTCTGGACCCAGGTCTGCAACAAAACGGTTTCTTAGAAGCAACAAATGCTCTGCATGTTAAAAAGGAAGACATCGCATTTGTGGAGTTATCTTATGTGTTAACTGCAACAGGAATTGTGGCCCAAGGACATTCCACTACCTATAGACATGAAACATCAGATGGGCAAAACAGTCATGGAGTCCTGGAAGACACAAGCATTCTCTAAGACAAACAGATTTGATTTTATCAGTTCTTCTGCTGATTCCATAGATGGATATAAGTTTTTTAATGAAGATTCTTAAAGGAGGAACACAAGAAAGATCATAAATGTTTGCATATCACACAGCATTTGGGGCCTATGGACAGAATTGCTGTAAGACTTCTGCCCTGAGAAGCAATGTCACAGGTATTCTCTTGAAGACCTGATGACAAAGTACCAGTGGTATTTTGCTCCCCAGATGCTAAAAGGAAAGCATGCTTCAGTTCCATATGAAAAATCCTCCGCTACTGTGGAGGCCATAAGTGAAACAAACAGCCAGAAATATGTCTGGCAAACTAAGCATGGTGCCAACTACACCATCAGAACTTCCTATTCCTTTCAGCTAACAACTGTCTCCTACAACCTCCAGAAATATGATATTGCTTCTCATGTACTTAATGATCATTTAAGGCAGCGTGGCAAATATCAGGGGGAACAAAAAGTTAAGCCATTCATTCAGTGTGTTTTCCTCGATGGCTGCAGGGACTTGTTTACACTGCCCAGTAAACAAAGCAGAGAGAGGTCTACACTATTAGATAGCATGCCATCCCTAACAAGCACCAACACAACATCACCAGCACAAGCTGACAAAAGTGAATATCTATGCATCTGAGACCAGGTGGAGCATCCCCACAAGGCATTACGTGCAAGGATAGACCAGTTAGGATTGGCACTAACTCGGGCACCTCGGCACACCATGACATGGACCAACTCACGTTTGTCATTCAAAAAGCTGACAAGATGAGTTGAGATGATTTTCTGAAAGGAGGAAGGTCTCATGGAAACGTGATCGAAAAGCCACCACTGTTACAGAACATTAAATGTAAGCAGCAGAACAATACAGTCATGAGTCCATTTGAAGTGGGGTTTTTTGTTTTGGAATTTTAGTAAGACGAACCAAAAACCAGTTTAAGCTGAACTGAGGTGCAAAAGCTGAACTGAGGTGCAAACACAAGTTAAGAGACAACACAGATTCATAACCTACAATTATGCATTCCTGAAGGTTAAAAAAACATGTCTTTTGAAATTCTAAAAATGAAAGCTAATGAGAATACCAAAGTGACAATCCCTTTTAAAAAATGTTGATTTTATAAAAGCATTCATAGTTATAGAAGAACATCATGAAAATAATTTGCAACTAACTGATCTTTCTCAGATTTTAACAATGCATTTGGGACCTTCAGTGATTTAGATTTACCATCTTTGAAATGTTTAGCCACACAAATATGACTTCAATGTTCATGTCCCTCCCATGATCAAAATGATTCATCTGGAATATGAAGAGCCCAGCTTCCTCCTAGTCATTATCTTGCTTAGAGCCAAGAGCACAGGGGCAAAGTGGTCACAAATAACAGTCAGTTCCTGAATTGTTGCACAGAAGCAATCAGGCTGAAGATGCATTTAGTCTGGCATTCTGTCTCTCAGTGGCTAAAAGCATATATAAATCTCAAAAACATCCAATGCCAGAGACAGAGGAGCAGCCAAGAAATTTGGATAGATAAGAAAATTCCTGTATGACTTCAGCCATTTGTTTTGGACTGAGTGACCACACGGACTTCACTCTTCACGATTAAAAGGCATTTGCTCCTGCACTACAGGAAAAGATAAGGTTTTGACCAACAGAAAAATCATTATCTATAGACTGTTGCCAGGGAGCAAACAAGTGGTACATACATGGCAGCTCCACATCACTGCCCACAACCTTCCTGAAATGAGAATCCTGTTCAGGCAGATTAATCCTGGATGAAGAGGATTCTGTACAGAAACCACCCAAGCTTTGCCTGAACAAACTGTTAACATCCGAGTTAAATCAGAACAAAGCTGTACCAAACCCAAGGCCCAGCTGGACACCCATCTAAAACACAGTGTATTTCCCCTCAGGTCTCTCAACAAAGACCATGAAAAGCCTAGTTTTGCTCCTCAATAGATTCATATCCTTGCTTTGTACGTAGCTGATACAGTTTCATTTCAATGAAAGCAAACACTGCCTAGAGATGAAAAACAAGATGTGGAACAACTCATGTGAGAGTCTGCGACTAACTTGGGAGGAAATCTTTTAAGAAGTTTAAAGCAATTATCCCCTTAAACACTGCATAGAATGAATCATTCTGAAAGCCTGAGTATCTCTGGCTCTATTAGCTGATATTATGTTAACAGAAAATCTGTTTCCTACAGGCAGGTGACAAAGGAGATCCAGCCGTAGATCCGAACACAGATGCCATCCCTAATTGAAACTAGGAGAAAGGTTCAGCATTTTTACATGGTAGATAGATGCTGTCAAAACAAGCTTTCAAATCATCTGGTACAGAGTTGGTGTGGGTTTGGGTTTGTTTTTTTTTTCCCCCATTGTTTTTGTTTGTTGTTTTTGTTTTTCTTATAGAAGAATGTACAGATCTAGTAGAGGACCTTATGGAGTATGGCTTTGCCCAGTCCAGGATCAACCTTTGCTGTGGTTGTCACTTATAAGAATGGTCATGTAGAAAAGCTAAAAAGTTAGCCCGTGAGAAACAGTCATTTAGAGCCTTACATCAAGAGCAGCCACATACAGGAAGAGATTTATTTTGTTTAGGGGAAAGAGAAACCCAAAACAAACAAAACCACACACAAAGTTCGGGGGCTTGTTTGGTTTGGAGGGAGGGTGAGTTTTACATGTCAGCAGGCAAAAAAACCCCACACTATGAGTTCACATGCAAGAAAGTTTCTAAGGATAAGATAATATATAACTACCTGTATTTTAAAGATAAGATAATATATAACTATCTGTCTATTTTCTTTGAAAGACACTATGTCAGATCACCTTACATTTTTTAGGTAATCCTACATATGGTACATTATAATTTTCCTGTAGCCAGGCAAACAAAAAACAATCCTAACCCTATAAGGTAATTCTCCAGAGTACAAGATACAGATACTACTGTGTTCTTTATGGTGCTAAAAGAAGGTTTTACCCTCTCCATCCCTTTTATTTTTGGCCAGTGAAACTATAACAAGTATACGAGCTTCATCCTAATAGACCCTGTGGTTTAAGAGAGTCCAGTCTTGCCTGTGAACAATCCCTCCAAGTAATAGTACATTCCAATATATAAGGTATAACATTTAAAATCCTCTTTGAAGATGCAACACATCACTTCAAATAACATATTTAAGAACTGCTCAGGCACCAATGGCACGAGACACATCGAGGCTCAAAAACATAAACCCAAAGACAGGTCAAAATAAGATACTTTATGTTATTTTTAATATTGGACATCAAGGAAGGACAGAATGCACCCATGAACATAGCAATCATTGAAAGTAATAGTGCACTTACCAACACGCTGAAGCTTAATGTATTAAAGAGTAGCCTGCCACCTCATTTTTAGCTTTTGCCACACTGAAGCTTAATGTATTAAAGAGTAGCCTGCCACCTCATTTTTAGCTTTTGCCACTTGCTGTTTGAATTAATCTTTACTTAACCAGTAAACCATATTCTCTAGGTAACAGCACATACTAATAAAGTAGCAATGCATTCACTCTGTAGGCTTCATGCAGAGATCAATAGCATCTTTCTCTACCTTCAAGTATTCTGAGGTATATGGTCATTACTGCCTTTCCTACTCTGCCCCTATTAGGACAAATGAAACTTCTGAGATGCTGAATCAGTGGGTTACAATTCGCGAGGCCAAACTTCTATTGTTGCTTCCTCTCCCGTGTATCCGTCACGTTACTCTGCTGCATCTGAAGTACTGTGGCCCTAAAACATTGCAATGTCTCTCCTGAACTGAGTACATACAGTATTGGATCCTGTGAGATGGGTGAGGCTGTGAGGAAGTGCAGGAAAGGTAAATGAGGAGGTCTGAGCCCAACACAAAGCACATTGTAATGATTCCACCACTGTAAACACAATCATTTTTATTACGCATATTTTTTTACTTCAGTTTCTCAGCTGAATGTGTCACTTTAAATGCCCCAGTTCTGTGATGTTTGTCACTACAGTGAAACAGCAAAATGTATTTTCCTAAGTTTAATTTTGCACTTTCTGACTAGTCACGGAAAAGATCCTTTTGAGTTTACCTGGGATAGATCCTCTGAGAGGGATGTCACTCTGCAGCTTGGTCGGGCTCCTTGCAGGACAGGATTTGCAACTGGTTGTGGTTCCAGTTCAGCCATAAGCATCGGACCATGACTTGTATCTGCATCTCCAAGAATTTCTGCTGAGAGAAAAATAAAGAGAAAAAAAATTCCTTGATGATCTGGAACCATAATTTCCTGGTCAACTCATGTGGCAGGATGTGAAGCCTTTCAAGATTCAACAATAGGACACGCAAAGTTAAGAGAATTATTTCTTCCTTACATGGCTCATTGCATATCCTTTAAATTGTTCTTGTAGGGAAAAAGAAACAAGAAATACATATCTGTGGAAATTGAAAAAAATAAAGATAAAATCATTTTTATCCTCTGTAGATTCCTACCAAGGCAAGCATTTATGATGGTTTCAGAGCTGTATAGTTCATCACACCATTATATGCTTAATGAGCTTTAGCACACATACTGGAAGGAGATTGAAGAGGCTTCTTCATGAAAATGTTTCACTGATGTGTGAATTAAAAGAAACCTGCATATGGCCTTTTTTAAAGGGATAATTTGCTATATAATCCAGTATTTATCGTGCTTTTGCAGCCTGCAAGTGTGTAAAGCATCTATATGAAAAATGTACTGACAGCTTAAGAACTAACATACAGAGCCAAAGAACGAATTTTAAGCCTAACTAACTATAAAAATTGCTTAATTAACTGTAATTATTGTTCACTTCAAGACTACATGTGCCACATTTCATTTGCATGTTGGTTTCCGTATCCATGACTTTAAGCACTGAAACCAAGGCTTTATAAATGCATGGCTGATCATCAAGATGCTGTTATATACCCACCTAAGCAACACCTGCTCCATCCTACAAATAGA
This sequence comes from Actenoides hombroni, assembly GCA_024336885.1. Classification (NCBI taxonomy): domain Eukaryota; kingdom Metazoa; phylum Chordata; class Aves; order Coraciiformes; family Alcedinidae; genus Actenoides; species Actenoides hombroni. The sequence continues at coordinate 26,349,261 of WUAM01000179.1, forward strand.
CATCACGTTTTGATAACACAAATAACAACTGGTCACAACACTGAACATACCCTTAGACACACAGTCCCCAGAATTCTTACAGATGTATTTGTGACTCCTTCTGAGAGAGAAACTGAGTTATCTGCTGCAAGGTTATATGTACAGAAATAAACACCCTGAAATATGTGAACTTTTACACCCCCTGGTGCAACAATTATTTAATTTTACATCTAAAATTATCAAATAAAAGGATGGATGTGCATTGCAATTGTTGTGGTCATCAGGAAACAGCTCAGTCCTGACTTGCAATAGACTGAAGGCCATGCAATCTCACACACCAATGGACAGATGAAAAAAGTTTTGGAAGAAAAGTGGAAAGTAGAAACAATCCCAGACCATCCCTTCCACCAACCCCCCAAAGAACAGACTGCTTCCTATTCAGTGTTGACTTCACCATCCATAGGACCTGGAAACAAGATTTTCTGCTCCTCCCTGATATGAAAGCACTCCTGTCTTGAAAGCAGATCCTAGCTTTTATAAAATGTTGTTTCCTTAGCAATGTCAGTGAACGCTGTGCTGTGTGTTCAGAGGTGGGGAGGGAGGGAAGCTAAATTAGAAATCATCAGAATGCAACAGAACTCCATCTGGGATTATTACAGATTATGTAAAAGCACAGGCCATGCCCCTGTGGTAGGTAGTCCAGAGCACTTGCCTCCTCAAAAAAATACTACAACAGGAACAATACTGTAAGATTTAGAGAGATGAGCATGATGCATTATTAGAGTAACACACTGATTCTAGATTATCATCACAGGAAGGAGATGGTTTTGAAAAGTGTTACATATTTACAGGACAAAGGGCATCCTAAATTAAATAACTGAAAAATATAGAGAGGAGATACAAACATGTTATGCCAGATAAAGCTATGGACAGTTGTGGTAAAAAGGAGATATCTCAGAACAGTTATAAACTCTTAGTGGGTTAGAAGATGATCTTTTAGTTAGAAGATAGCACATCTTCTAATTCTGTGGTCCTGAGCACTGCTAGAAACTTACTGCAGATTGATCTCAATCACTGATTTATTCTTACATCACAGTGCTCTTAATGCTGGCTGTCCTCTGACAACACAGTGTTAAACAAGTGACTGGAAGAAATCTTATACCAGGGAGCCTAATGTAACCAATCTCCAAATAACATTCAACAAACTAATTCCAAGTAAAAGTCTGATAATGTAGAACGTACCAGAAGGTATTTTCAAGGCTCACAGTGGTGTAGCTGGTACAAAATGTTAAGCAACAGCTAACTCAAAAAGCCTGCTCTGTGTAACCAGTTCAAATGGTAATCAGTTCAAAAGTAAACAATTACTCATTTCTCTGAAATTGTTTGCCACATATTGAACATACTCGTTTTCAATCCACTTCCTACTGGTTAAGGGCTGATAATGTGAGATACGTTTCTCTTGTCAAATTCATCAATATGAAAATTAAAAGGATAGGAATACAGCTGTTTGATCACTTTACACAACCTCTGGTGAATCAGTGCAACCACATTTATGTTGTAATAGCTTAATAATAATTATTAATCATATTTAAAACCACAGTCAACAAAAATGAAGAGTTTCTACATTCTTGCAGCAGTTTAATTAAGCAAGTATAGAAGCACACTTCCAAATAACTGTACAGAAACTGGGATAAAAAATAATGAAGAGGAAGGATGGGCCACTGGTCACAGCACTACTTTCAACTGAAAAGAAAGAAATCAACTTCCCTGCTTTACCCAGCAACTTATCCTTGTACTACTTTGTATAAGGCATTATGTGTGTGCCTCAGGTACCCATCTGGGAAAAAATGTATTTCCATATTGTTAGAGGAATATATGAAGCCAAAATATATTACCTATTGAGACACTGCAGCATCACTTTGGTGGAGTGATAAAAAAAATGAAGAGAAGTGATGTGTAAAGGGACAGAGAGAAGTTCTCAGAAATCCAGTTCTCAGAACAGGAATGCTAAGAATTTCACTGCAGCAATTGCCTGTACATTTTTCATTTTGCATTTTGAACATATTCTCTGAAATGATTTCAGATACTGTTACAGAAAACCCTCAGAATCCACATAAATATCAGAGAAGTGATAATGAATTGTACCTCCAAATTGGGCAAGCTGCCCTGGTGATGGAGATCGGAACCCCACGTGCGGTCTGTTCTCAGAAGTCCGAGCAGTTGGATGGTCCATGTAAACTGAATGTCCCATTAGGATTCTCTCTGCTGCTCTGGTCAGCCTTGGTCTTTGACCTTCACTGAGCTCCCCAACACTATGGTCAGAATCCTACAGAGAACAGCAGGTATGAAAAACCCGATGTATATCTTCCAAAACCAGGGACTGTTACCTAATTACATTAATTCTTAAATCATATATAAACTTTAGTCTATACTACTAGCACTGAATAAAGAAAACAAACTGAGATACCATCTAACTGGGTTTGAAAGTAAGATCTACATCTACCAGTACTGGACAGAAAAGAATCACTTACAGCCAAACAACATCACTTATTTTGTTATCCCACTATGGTCAAAACTTGTTATATTTTTAGCACATGAAGACTTTATTATTACACATATGGTCACTGTTGACTGCCTGATCTGGTAACATTGGAAGAATCTAAGCTACTGTTTCTCTGTTTTATAGTAGGTCAGATAAAAAGTTTGATTTTTAAGCAGGTTTGGGTGGCACCTAAAACAAGGATGGTTCTCTGGATTCTGACTTTGAAAGCAGCAGTTAAAAATCCCTGCTTGCTTCTATGCAGGCAAACAGGCTGAATACACAAACACATGTGCACAGCATCATTCTAAGGCAATGCCAGCAACATCTAGCAGAATATTCTTTCTTTTATAAATGAGAAGTTATGCTTGCACACACCTTGCCAGAACTGGGGGGAAGTTTATTAAGTGTCTTGTATGGACAGACTGAGCAGTTTGTGACTATGGGAAAGGGGAAAAGCAAATTAGAGATGCATTTGTAATTGGCAGTGCTGATGAGAAAATGTCACTACAATTACAGTCAGACTCAGAGCTGACACTGTAGAAAGCTTTTCACTAAGTCCATCCACCAGAGCTCATTAAGCAAAATAAAGACAACAAAGGAACAGTTAAGGAGGTGAGTGAGGTTAGTAATTATTTAGACTAAACTAACCAAGACAGAAGGAGGAAACTGCCTATGCATCAGTAAAATCACAAAAAAGATCTGCTTTAAATAAAGGTGTTCATGAACCATATTCCAGCATTCAAAGTTCACTTCCTTTGAACATTCCTCCAGCTGTATCAGTTAGAATAGATGCCCAGTCCATACTATTTTCCACGTAGAAAATACTTAGATATGTGATAAAAAAATGACTTTGTGATGCAGATAGTTGTATTTTTCTGTTAGTCTATTTTTTATGCCAACAGAACACAAATACACTGAGGTTTTGTTCCAAGACCAGTATCAACAAGCATGTGCAAAAATGTATATAAACACTTGCTGAGTTATTCTTCATACCTCCCTAAAACACTCATGTGGCTGCTAAGTGCAGTCAGCTTGTACTCAAACATAGCATCTATATTGCTGAAGTGACAGAAAACTTCACTGCTATTCAACATGACAGGACAAATCTGGTACACACCTTGAAAACTTGATGTGTGTGATACTACGTACAGTTAACTTGTTTGTAACAACATTTAACCTTCAGTGTTTTCAGAGTTTTACACAAGAATGTAGCCAACAGAATTGGGATCACTTCCAGCAGGGTAAGAAGTGTATGAACTTGTTCTATAGCCAACAGGAAGAATAAGCTTGAAATATTTTATCTATTTTTGAGCTACTGTATTGGAAGGAAAAGGACTGTAAGTTACCTCCAAATGGTACATTTCTTCTTGTGAAGCAACAGGTGCTTCATTTACTTTGGCTAAAAGAGTCAGGACAGGATCCCCATGATAGCCTTTAGCTGGTCTTCTCACCACTTGCCCTTCACTGGGAGGATCATAATCCTGAAACAAGAAATACAATCCACATAATACATGAACCAATACCGTTTGGTTTTCTTGTAGAAACTTGAAGCTTCCCTTACTTCAATTCACAGTTAAGTTCTTTGCTTTTATAGTAAGTTGTTACAGTTTCCACACTTAGAATTCGTGTCATGAAAATCTAGGCATTTAAAAAAATAAGGAAACGGATGACATTCTGCTTTCTGCTTTTACCCACAGACATGCAGAGTCTTTATTTGATACCTAAGACTGCAATACTTAGAGAAAAACAAGGTCCTTTAGGCCTTCAAAGCTCAGGGAAACAGTTAAATCCTCACACATCACGGTTGCTAGCAACAATCTGGCTTCAAAGCTGCTCACCAGCAAGGGTTTAGATGCCTCAACCAGAGAGGATGGAGGACTACTGGAAGGAGTTACAATGCAGCTGACAAAGAGAGGGCAGAACATCTTGGCAATCAAGCTTTCTATCTTGATGAAGAAAACTTTTATTAGGTGAACCTAAATCACAGTCTTAAGTCCCAAGTTTAAGAGAGGAAGTGTGGCAGACAGAGGAGGCATCTAAAGGGAAGCCTACCAAATGAACTTTTAAAATCTAGATCAAGAGGGAGGGCATTTTCCTCAGGTGCCTACACTCAGGGTTACACAGTGCACCCAGGTCAAATCATTCCTTGAATCCCACCCCTTCATGTGCCTACTGATGGTTTCAGTCAGGATCAGAAGGGAGAGGAACACAGGGAATGTTGTGGGCAGAGAGCACCTGACCAACAGAAAGTAGGAGGAGGCCTTCGACAAAATGTTAACAGGGGTCTGATGATTGCAAATCTTCATCCTCATAGAAGATTTCAGCTATCTGGATATTTTCCAGCAGAGCCATACAGTATTGGGGAGGCAGTCTGGCACTTTTTAGAAATCCCTCTGGAGTTCCCTTCCAACCAACACTATTGTAATTTCACTATCATTTTTTTTTACTCTTTCATAAAGAAAACAGTTTGGTTTAAGCATAGCATTACTCTACCTGATACTATCATTTATATGGCAGTACATGCTGTATCAAGAGGCACTACACAAAGTCAGAGATGGAAAGTCCAGGTATTTGAGGAAGATAAATGTGTTAAAACAAAAAGGGAGTAAAGAATACCTTTGACTTGGGAGGCTTCCAGGACAATGGACTAAAGCAGACATCAGATAAGAAACTATATGGAAGTTTTAAGCAGCTTTAACTAATTCCAGTCTCAGCTAACCTACTTTAATAATTTAAGCACACAAGCAATTAAAAGATGGCTCAAAGCTGAAACAGCTCAGAGCATAACAATGTTCTATTCTGTTTAAGATGTCTTAAAACTAAAAACAAGAAATGAAAATGTGTAGTAGCTATCTCTCACCTACAGAAGTGTATAAATCATTGAACTTTCTAATATAAATTAGCTTGTATAATGTGGTTTTTTTTTTCTTTAGGCTCTGAAATTCAAATGTTCTTTGTAAGTGCATAAATTTAAAAGGTTTAGAAATGAAAATGCTTTAAGCACATCCAATTTATCAAGGTGCTCACAGTAGAATACCACACTAGCTCCATTTCCCTCTGAAACATTTCCTTACCATTTCATTGGCATCTCGTAAAGTACTCGTTAAGCTTTCAGCAAGGTTTGGAAGAGACAGTCCTCCTTCTGCTATGGCTGAAAAATATTTTAAGTTACAAATACAGCAACAACAAAAAAAAAGCAAGTTATATGAAAGAAAGCCAAGGCCACATTCTTTAATAATTGCAACATAGTGCTTTAGTAAAGTTGGAAATTCCTGCTGCCGGATGTGTACTATAAAGACATATTTTCAGCTTCCTGGAAAATCACTCTTACATTTTGCTTTCAATAAAAACTTAGTATTTAGTACCACATGATACTTGTGCAAGACAGTCCCAATTATTTTACAAGTTAATCTTATGACAAAGGAGCAGATTGAATCTTTTTTCACTAGTAAGCAGAAGTATTTTGTTCAGATGAGAAAAAGAGCAATGATATGTCTTAAATCCAAACCTATTGTTTACATTTAGCCTGTATTTGGGGCTAAACTGTCACAGTTCCTCTATCACCCAATGACCCCTCCCCCAGACAAGAAGGAGAATTGGGAAGAGGACACTCACATATTGAAATAAAAATGGATTTAATGAAACAGAAAAAGTACTATCAATGCCAGCATAAAGTAAATGAAGTTATCCCAGGAATGTATGGTGGTCACAATAAAAGGGAAGGCAAGTCCTGGGGGGTAGGAAGAGGAGCAGGGTCAGGAGGAGCCTCTCTATCCTCAGCAAGCTTCCCCCTTTATACTGATGATGTTTCTGGTCTGGGACACACCTGCAGCCAGCTTGGTTCAGCTGCCCTGGCTGACTCCAAACCACTAATGGCCTGTAGACCATGGCTAGCCTGGGACTCTGTCCCAGTGAAACCAGGATGCCCATGAATTGAAAGTTAAGGACCAGGTTAATGCTTGCAATTTTATCAGAAAATGTATGAAATGTAGCCAGTAGACTGGAAGAGAAATTTATAAAGAAAAAGAATTAATCCAAATCCTAATTTCCACAAATTTGTCTAGTTAGTTACCTCTTGCAGCCAGCATCTGTCCATAGCTGAAGACTACCTCCCCTTCTGAGATGGGTCTGTCTGCAGTTTCTGTTTCTGTGAGGGTAAGGCTGCTTTCCTGTGTGGACTGCCCAGAACTAACTGTAGGTGCAGGTGATGGATCACCAGGATCACCAGGAAGCGATTCGAGGGGCCTCGCTGACAACTGCTGGGATGGTAAAATCAAGGCCTCTGGTTCCTCATCATTAGCCACGGACATCTCACTATAAGAACATGCATTATGAATACACTAGAAAGCACTGAACAATATAGACTAAAGTCTTAAATCAATAACTGAAAAGAAATAAATTTCCAAGTATTTTTCAAATGAAAGAGTACAGCATTTTACAGAATAGTCCAAGAAACAACAGGGTTAAATAACATTAACTATTTCATTTCTGGTTATAGCTAAAAATTAGCACATGTATTCCCACTGAGGTAATAGAAAAAAAAATGCTAACAATACAATATTTCACTGTCACTACATTGATTACTGGCAGGCATAACAATATGAGTTTACTAAGTACAACGTTCAGCAGCATGATGAATAAGGACTGATAAATCCTGAAAAAGGTCCTGATTTGACATTTTTCTCCAAAATATAAGCCAAGCAATTGAAAAAATAATAAAAAATCCTGGCTTATCTCAGTGCCTCCTGATATATATATTAAGCATTTACTTCCACTAGCTTTTTGAGAAAGAACATACATATTCATTACTCTTTTTTTTGTAAGGAATGAGAAAAATCATGCAGCCTGTTCAACTCACACAGCCTTGGGATGGAATGGTTCTTCAGTTAGAGGACTGGGTTTCTCTTCTTCCAGAGGAAGTTCTGCATCATCCCACGGGTTTGGACGTTTTGGACTTTCCATTTTTGCCTCTTGGGAGACACATTCTGAGGCAAGGGGGCTTGGTGTGGTTGTTCTAGGAGGTGTATCAACAGGGGTAACCACAGGTGGGCCAACACGACTAGTGGCAGCTGGTATCTCAATGCCTGCATGTTGAAACCAAAGTTCTGATCAGAGAAGCAAGCAGGAAGTAAATCTCAGACAGAGAGCTAGTCAGTTCTACTCAACATTTATGGGGTTTGTGATACTTTTCAATAGCTATGGAGACAACACTAGATTAAGACTAGTTTCTTTACAGTGTTGGCATCTGAAGAAGCTAGAATGAGGCCTCAATTGTTTGCTTCCCCTAAAAAAGGCAGACTGCTTTGCATTTTAAAAACTAAGCTGCTTTACTTGGAGAGTTTAAATTTGGCTTAATTAACATTAGAAGCACAGGAAGGAGCAAAAGCTATTTTTTAGATGTGAAAAAGCATGGAGGGGCTGGGAGGGGTGGAAATCACAGAGACCATAGAAATGCATGTTAAGTTTGAAAATAGAACTGTTACCAAATAAAAGATGTTTGCTTTTGACACGAATTAGCCCATAATTTTTGTACTACATGAGTTCCCGCTTGAATTATAGCCTCAAGAATATTTACCCTGAGAGATAAGGTGTCTTTGAAGAAGAAAATTAAAGGCAGTAGATTAAAGCATATTTGCTACTTCTAAACTTCAATTACTATTTTCACTACCTGTTTCTTTAATTTTTTCATGTTCATGAACACCTCCACTTAATTCTGTAAGAGATAGAGAAGACTCTGGAGTTTTGACTGCAGGCAACTCTTTTTCTGAAGGTGGTGTTTGTGGTGGTGTGGCCTGGGGTGTTGGCAATGGAGTAGGCACAAGAGACTCCTGAGGGGGGGAAAAAAAGGAAAAATAAAATATTGTAAACACAGTTATTATCTCAATGCAAAATTGCTATCTTCCAAGTATCCCCAGAGATAGCTGAGGGAGAGAGAGAAAGGCAGGTTATCACAGAACAGGAACAGTTGTTGCTTAGATACATGCTTCGTGGCTCTAACTCCTCCATCTAAAGATAACTTTGCACCAGGCTAAATGGTACGCTGGGAAAAAACATATGAAAACCCAGTGAATTATGCATTAGAATGATTACAGTTGGAAATCATTATATGTGCAACAGAACAGAATAGACCATTTCAGCTGGAAGGGACCTGCAACGATCATCTAGTCCAGCTGCCTGATCAGTTCAGGGCTGATCAAAACTTAAAGCATGTTGTTAAGGGCACTGTCCACTTAAACACTGATGGGTTGGGGCATCAGCAGCCTCTCTAAGAAGCCTGTTCCAGTGTTTGACCACCCTTTCAGTAAAGAAATGCTTCCTAACGGCCAGTCTAACTATGAATTATATGGATTATATACATTTTAATAAAGCATTTGATACAATGTTAAGCAAGAAAGTATTTTGTGACATGGAAAAAATTGAGTCAGTATGATAATTTTATGGGAACAAAATCAGCTATAGAGAAGATTATAAACAAAACCACAACTAAGACCGTAAAGCACTAAAATAAGCAAAAATGTAACTATGATGTTCCTTAAAAAATGACAACCATGCAGATAAATCTGACAAGCAAGTATGATGGTTGTCATTTAGCCTGCTATGGAGGAATATGATGGATCTTTCCAGGTTTTTTCCAGCCCTGTTCTCTGACATTTCATAAAGAAAACAAGAGAATGGGACTAAAGGAAGGCTTCCAGGCTAGTTTCTGAAGAATAAATCCCTCAGCCTGATGATTTTTATTAAAAACTCTTATGGAAAGCATAACATGCTAACACATTTGGTAGTTCACACACAACCATGTGACTGTGAACACCAAAGAACTCAGCTGCCCAGTTACTGAAGATCTAGATAGGAAACTTCACAGTAAGAAGGGGTAGATCTAAACTACATACTCAAGAAATGGAAATGGAGAAGATAGATGAAAATGGAAAAAGGAGAAGAAAAAAAAAAAATGGGGACTGCACAAGTTATCCAAAGGATAACTATTAGCCACAAATGTGGAAAGACTTTTAAAGAAAACCCTATAATTAGCTACCTGACAAGCCAATAAAGGTGGGAGAGCAACGCTACCATAGCACATGGCACCATCTCACATGCTACACTATTATTATTAAGAATGTCTGTGTTACCCACGGTCAAGACCAATCTAAACTGGAAAACACAGAAGCGCTGCCCATCAGCAAGAGTTGAAAAATGGTACAGATGATTGCTTTATTTAGCCTAATCAAAGGCCAAAAAGGACAAAGCTAGTCTCTTGAAGTGTGCAAATTAATACAGTAAGGAGAAAACAGCCAGTTCAGCCTGAGGATGTTTCAGTTTAAGCTGGTACAGAAACAGGAAGGTTTAAGAGGGCATTACTAAATGTAGAATGGTTATTAGAAGAGGTTTCTAAGTATCAGAAGAACAAGCTGCAAAGCACAGTCCTCTTTAACGTCATACCCCCCTTCATCTGTAAAGGAGCAGGGAAGAGCTCTTTAGATGCAGAATGGCTGTGTTTAAGCAAACAGCAGTGAAATGATTCCTTTTGACTACAGAATAATCTGTTGGTCACTTATAGGAGGCACTAGGTGGTATTTCAGTCTGTATGCACTACAGCAGAATAGAATAATTGAGCTCCCTCTCAACAAAGCTTTGAACTGTTACATTTCTAAGCACAGCAATTTCCACATTCATCCCAAAGACATTTTACAACACTAGATTGCAACACAGCCATGTTGTTATCAAAATAAGAGCCAGCTGTCATTTGATTATCAAATGGACCAGAGAAAATGATCTTTCATTACAGGAAGCTCTCCTAATCATTTACTGAAAATTACTGAACTCAAAACTTAGCAAGAATTAATATTCATTTTTACAGGTATTAAAGAATGGCTGCAAATCCATAAGACCAAAATCTCTCAGGTTCTATTTTCTCTTATATGAAAAAGTTAGTCTCTTTGTATTCTCCTTCTTTGTGAGAAAGCAGCACAGCTATCTTTGCTGAAAATAACACCAGCTATCTTCTGACACCATGAAATTAAGTACCGAGTCTTCCCCTTAGAAATCAGTTTTGTGCTCGGCCTTAAAGTAGATAAATAAATACAGCATTTTGCACAAAGCACAAAGGAATTACATTTTTTTTTCCCCCCTTTTCAATTTTTTTTTTAAGTGAAATACATTTTCTCTTGTTGCTTGCTGGGGCATAGAGAATAATCAAAAGATGTAAGTCATACACATTCAGTTCATCAGTCCTCTTTTGTCATCTTTGTCTTGTACTTAGTTGAACCATCATGCCACGAATAAATTACTCCTTAGAGCTCCAGGAGGAAAACTGAAATAAACCAGACTCTTACCATGGTAATCACTGTACTTGGAAGAACATTGGTGGCAGGAGCTGCTTTCTGAGCCTGCTTGTTACCCAGCATAGTCGCAATTGTTTCCCTGAGAGCTTCGTTTACAAAATGACTTATCATTTCTGAGTCCACAGGCACTCCGGCATTGATAAAGAGTTGAAGTCCTCTACCACCAGCAACTTCAACTGAAAAGGAGGAAACAAAGCACATATCCAGGTCTCACACCTTAAAATGCACGTCCTGTACTGCAGGCGTTCAAATTATTGTCCGTGAACTTTTAAACATTCCTTTGCAAAAAGGGGTTTGTTTTATTTTACACATAAAGAAACAATAGAGAAGCAATTCAGGATCTTAAGAGATGGCAGCAGTGAAGGGCAGTGACATCACAGGAGAAATGCATTTGTCTCCCATTCTCACATGTTTATAAGAGGGGTAATTTTTGACATATCCATTAAGAAAAGAAGGGCAAACTAATATTACAGGCTTAGCAAAATGCCAAGTCTTATTTAGAAGGCAAATAACAGAAGCTGATTTGTAGAGTGGAATGTTTTATGTGTTCCTTTGCTTTTTTTAGATCATTTATTTCAATGGTCATAACATGCTTGCTCTGTCTCAACATAAATTAAAGCATGTGCTTTTGTGTTTTATAGTTTCACTGGTTCAGTATTATCCATTCTTAGGCTCAGGCAACAGCTACCTACGGAGCTTGTTAAAATTAGCCAAAAATCAAGAGAATCCTTTCACAGAGAGCAACTCTTACTTACCAATGTCAGAAGTTTCAGTCTCACTGTCTTCACTCTCTGAGGTGCTAACACTGGGCACTGTTTCTTTCTGAACTGGGTACATCCTACTGATAATTTTTGCCATTATTTCTTGCTCCACCCTAGCAGAACAAAACCCATTTAACTATCACCAAACAACCAAGACACCTAAAAGTATACAGAAGAGCATTCTTGACATAACACACCAGGCAGCTCAAGGGAAAAGGGAGAAGGGAAGGAAGGGGAGGAGAGTGACGGGAAGGTGTTCTTTTGGAGTCATTCCTTTTTCCACATATATTGTGTGGCCACTTTGTTACATTGCAACTCACCAATTTATCAACTTGTTTTCTATAGTTTCTCGCCTTTGAATGAGTTCATCCAAAACATCAGAGGACTGCTGAGGGGTAGAAGCCACTGGAGGAAACAAAGGACCATTGTATTTTGGCGAGGCAACTTTAAACTGTCCATTAAGCTCCAGAAGAGGCTCAACGAATTCTGGAATTTCATCTCTCTCCTCTGCCTGATCCTAATAAGTAAGCAGTAAATTAAGTTATGGTGCGTTTCTGGAAGGCAATGTCATTGAGGTAACCCTCAGACTTTATTTAAGAAACATTTGTAGACGTGTCACAGCACACAAACCACACTCTCCCTTCTTAGTATGTTGTAGTTAATTGATACAATTCTAAACTTAGCAAATCATAAATCTGTAGAGGTATAAAGCTATAGGAACTGCTAAGCAAAACATGATTTGGCTCATATTTCCTGCCTGTGCTGCACAGGGCAGGGAGCCAATGGTAATGCTAATACTTGAGAAACTTACTTGTGACATAAGTCAGGTTTCTTTAATATATACTCCTGAAGTGCTCCTCCTTTAAACAAAAACATTCAGGAAATTTTCTACAGTGACTTTGTATGTTAAGTTTTGTGGTTTGGGGTTTGTTTCTTTTTGTTTGTTTTCTTTTGGGTTTTTTTGTTTGATTTTTTGTTTTGTTTTTGGTTTTGGTTGTTTCTTCTTAGCAATTAAACTTTTACTTTAAAGTCTCCTGTCTGAAAAGACACATTCCCAAAAGCTAATGAGCACGTAGTTGCTCAAAGCATTAATAAGTTGTCAGCACTGAAGACTAGATAATTATAGTTTACCCATGTTACACGTACATTTACACTTATGTTAGCTTGAGCTGCTAAAAGGTATTTCTGGGTAATCAATTCACAAGATCCTCATAGACACTTTGAATTTAACCTTATTGTGCTATTTCTAAAATGTTATAAAAGTCACTCATGTGCCTTATAACGTTTGACTGTTTCCAAAGATGCCACACTCCTTTCCCCCTCTTGGCACATATGCAGTATTAAGTCCCAAAAAGCAGTCACCAGCCCATCATATCATAATGTAACACTTCAGAAATGTCTTGTGATGGTTGAGAACCTGCATCCTTCACTTACAATATTAAAAACAAATGTCTCTAATAGTAATATGATTCTCTAAGAAGAAAATTTGGCATGCCAGAAAGAGATGAAGAGCTGAGGCCTAAATTACCAGTGAGAAGTATGTGATGTTGCATAAAAGAGTTCACTGTAAATCTAGATTTACTAGGATTAATTTCACACACAGTGAAAGGAGAAAAAAAAAGTCTTCTTTTCCCTCATATAAATTAAACTAACTTTTAACCCATAAAATAAAAACCCACTATATATTTTCTATGAATAAAAGAACAAATCACTAAAACCAGAAAGAACAGATAAAAGGGAAAAAAAATAACATTTTCCTGTCTCCTTCCCCAGCTCAGAATTAATACTTCTCTCCTACCTTAAATACTTTAAAACTGAAAAGTCAGATAGATCCATGATGGGTATTACAACAAATAGCTATCAGGGAGCAGGATCTTCCTGGATCTTTAAACATTAATCATTCTTCAAAGAAAAGCTGCAACTTACAAAGCAGGCAAAACAGAATATGCATATTTGGGTGACAAACAAAGGTCTCTAAACCATTCTAGGCACAGAAATAAAGCAGTAAAGTTAAACTCAGAATGGCACTGGATGCCTTGTAAGCTGATAAGCAGTTCATTCCATGAGGATATATATATTCATAACCATAATTCATCCTGACAGCAAATGTAAAGATGTCTTTGTCCAGTGTTTCATTATGCATTTTCTTCTGACTGCACTGCTCCATAAATTTTCTTTGATGTTGCCTATTTAATATAATCTTTTCTGAAAGTATGCAAAATACAAACATCTGGATTAAATAAACCAAGCACATAAAATAAATCTTACGTATATTTAGCAGCTATGACAAACTTTTGCAGTTCTCCTGCATTTCTAAACTATGTGCAAAACTATTTTGTATTTAATAGTGCGTGAGTCCAAAAGAACATTATATTCATTTTGGGGTAATGTATTATCTCTGCTGAAATAAAAATATAATACTATTTAATTATACAGATGGAACTTCCACATGCATCACCTTGTAGGCCAATCCTGAATAATCTGCACTCAGTTCTGTATTTTACCTCTCTGGAGACTGCTGAAAATATCTATCATGACTCCCAATCAAAATACAGCATAAATTAGAAAGTCTTTCAGATATGATTGGAATATTAACCACTGTATTTTATAAAAAAGCATCCAGCTGAAATCCCACTTCACAAATTACTTTCAGATAATTTAAGAAAAAAAAAATGTTTGAAAAGATTAGGTGGTATAGATTAATTTTATTCCATTCCCAAACACGTATATGCATAGCCTTTTATTAAAGCCATCCAAAACTTAGTCATGGATTTCTTCTTAACAGATTTCTAAAGCAATTTTCTCAAGCAAGGTCAGGCTGCATTACTGGGATCTTCTGTCTGAAGAGTTATATTTGTAACAAAAAAATAAAATAAAATAAAATTCACTGCTCCCAAAGGCATCTAAGGGAAACCAGGGTTAAGGAAAATACAATTACTCTGATCTCTGCAGGTTATACATTTTGCATTGGTATTCAAAAGGGAAGCAAAAATTCTGAGGAACAAGTCCTCACCTTGCAATCAGGGCATAAATTCAGGGAGAGCAAAAAGTGTCTCTAATCTTAAACTCCAGTAAGTTTGCTAAAGGTACTGTGGGATGTGGCTGCTCATAAAAGCTGGAAAGTGGACTCAATAAATAAAGAGTCCATTCTGGGCTCGTAGTAGCCAAGCCAGTTGCTCACTCTGGAATAAAGCAGGATCCATGCAGGGGCTGACCGTATGAAACCTGGGCAGAAAGTCTGACCCTACTTTGCTGTAGGTTGCAACCACTGATCAAAAATAAAGAAGTGTGTAAATCAAAGCTGTAACAGTTTCATCTACTTCGTTCCACATGTGAATTTTCTTATTGTGAAAGAAGAGCACCTAATTCAACTGTTCTGGAAGATGGAGCTCTGGGGCTTTAACCACTAGACAGCAAGGTTGCAATGGAAGAACAAGGGACATCACCTCTTCCCGTGACAGGGTTTGTGTTTTACAAGTTGCATATTGCATTAGCCCTTAAAATTGGTTAAAACAAATTACTATTAGGTTATGTGATACAAGGTTTTTCTCCACCTACACAAAATAGCACAGAGGAACTACAAGGGGTGAGAGAACTGAAAACAACCAGTGAGCAGCCAGACATGGATCCTCTCAGGGCTGTCACAGGAGTGAAACCCACCAAGATGGGCCCATGGAAGGACTCTCCACAGCACCCTTCTTAAGGTTAGGCAGGTGCATGTGGATGAGGTGATGACACAATGACTTATTATAGGATGCAGGGAAGAGTATTTTGGGATTGTACAACACTTTTTATGTGTTTACAGGGAGGAACCAGAGATATGGAAAGGGAAGGACCGAGATGGTTCAGAGAGGTCCAGGTGTGGGAAAATACAGGGACAAAGGGACAAAAGTGGCTGGCTGCAGGTAAACAAATGGCTGGTCAGTGCACGTGCCCAGCCTTGCCCCATGCCTGTTCAGCATGGTCTGTCCTGTCTCCTCACTAACTTTCATTTCCAACTATTTTCCTGAGCAAGGGGCTTTCAAGTGATTGCACAGCCAGATGCCAGAGCTGGGAATGGCACAGACAGATACCTGTGTAATATATATGTGTGTACACACACATATATGTACATACACACAAGCATATGTATAGCCATCAGCTGCAATCCAGAGCGACCTGGACAAGCTTGAGAAGCTGGCCCATGTGAACCTCATGAGGTTCAACAAGGCCAAGTGCAAGCTCCT
Organism: Actenoides hombroni; assembly: GCA_024336885.1. Lineage (NCBI taxonomy): Eukaryota > Metazoa > Chordata > Aves > Coraciiformes > Alcedinidae > Actenoides > Actenoides hombroni. The sequence continues at coordinate 26,365,108 of WUAM01000179.1, forward strand.
GCACCCGGATGGGGACAAGCCCCACAATCAACACAGGCTGAGGGAAGATGGGATGGAGAGCAGCCCTGTGGAGAAGGATTTAGGGTTTCTGGGGGTGAGAAACTGGACAGGAGAAGAACTTGGGGTTGCTGGGGGTGAGAAGCTGGAGAGGAGCCAGCCCCGTGCGCTGGCACCCCATAGCCACAGGCACCCTGGGCT
>WUAM01000179.1:26365432-26378554 GCA_024336885.1 Actenoides hombroni
CCCAGCAATGCTGGGAGGGCTGGAACCCCTCTGCTGGGAGGCCAGGCTGGGAGAGCTGGGGGGATTCAGCCTAGAGAGGAGAAGGCTCTGGGAAGACCTTACTGCAGCCTTTCAGTAACTCCTAAGTATTTCCTAAGTATGTGTCTTCTAGTAGAAAAGGTAAAAAATCATAGGAAAAGAAAATGCCTGGGACAGGGTCCTGAGACCTTTTTGCAATATTCACCATGGAAGGAAAAAAAACCCAAAACAAAAAAAAACAGAAAAAAACAGAAAAAGAAAAAAGAGATTTCACACAAATACTTATCCTCTTCAGTTCTAACAGAATAAAGTTTTCATAATAAAAGAGATATGGGGGGAAGACAACAATAAGCTATTTGCCCGCAGAGCATTTTATGTACATTTTTTCCTGAATCTGAAGCATCTTTTATAACAATAACCTTGCTTTCTTTTGATGTCTTAAATACCTTGCCACTCCAGAGGTTGATTTTATGCTTTCACATTGTGTCTGCCTTGCACATTTTTAAGAAGATTGTCTGTGTGGTCATAGGCCAAACATATGTTTCACTTGGAACAGTTTTTGGTATTGTGGTTAAAATATATCCCATTGCCAAAAATAAAAAATAAAAGCAATCCAGGAGAAAAATTAAAAAAGAAACGATGAATAACTTCTATTCACATATAAAAAAATGTAACATTGTGGTATTTTTTTTTTGTTAGTTCATAAACTTATCTCTTAAATAGCTTTCCTATTTATTTTTATAAAATAAAGGGTTTTTTGTGCAGACAGAAGAAAGTTGTCCAGATAGATTTAACTCCTCTCCTCCAATAACAAGGTAATTTTGAAACTAAAAATGAATAAAATTTGTTGCACACTCTAATCCTGGGATCAGGAGCACATAGAATGGGTAAAAAGAATTTTGGGTAGAGTTTGACATGCACACAAAATATCTAGCTGGAAAGAAGCTTGAGGAAAAAGCACTTCAGGAGAAATATTAACCAGCAACAGCAATTTCAAGGTCCTGTGTCCTAAATGCAGTAGGAGGTGGAAGGTAACCACACACGGTAATTTCTAATGTTATTTATAGCACTGTAAACAATTCCACATTGCTCACAGTGTGTATTTTTAAAGTTATGAGTAAAGCAAACTAATTTTCTACATTGTATTTTCCATTACGACAGAATAATATAAAATAAATATTAAAATGTTTAAAAGGAAAGGACATGTCAGGGGAAGGACATAATTACCTGCATTACATCAGTAACATCAATGAAATTAGTTCCTGGAAACTTTGTGTCTTCCTCCTCACTATGTATGTCTTCTGGAGTCTTATAAAGACAGATTGAAATTGTTAGGTATTTCATAGTGGGGGGGAAAAAATGTATTACCAGAAAAACTTCATGACAAGAATGCAATTAAATCACCACTCATTGTCAATAGCTGAATCCAGAAAAAATGCTTTACCCATCTTAAAAGTTAGGAGACATTTCTTTGCATAGTATAAAGAGAGATTATTAGAACTTTTTATTGTCCTCTGACAACAAAACCCTTTTGTTGTCAAATCTAATGGAATATCTCAACATCAAAAGTTCTAGGGCAATACCTATAACTCTTATTAAAAATACAGTTAAACAAAATATTGTAAAACTTAGCACACCAGAGTCTAGAAGTGTCTTAAGCAATTTACTTCTGTGCAATTTTCTACAGGGTTATTTAATAGTACCATTTTTAAATAATAATGACTGTTTTAGTCATGGTCTGTGCCTTATTCAGTGAACACTCTGAACACAGGACTCTGGAGGACTTAAGTCAGAACAGCAACTAACACACAGGGAAAACAGAAGGTTCAATAACTGTACAAGAACTCATCACTGCATCACTGTGCCTTCACACTCTCCAGCCTGTGCAATGCACAGAAATCCACTGGAAGAAACGTGTCATCCTGCAAACAGGTACCCTGGTTTACAACCTTATCATTCAGCATGCAGCAGTTAACGTTTCAGTTGCATAAAACCAATCATTACTTCTTAGATTAGATTAAAAACACTTCTGAAAACTTATATGGAAAGAGAATAGAGTAGACTGACTCCACACACAACAGGCTGCCAGTGAACAGGCTACGCATACAGGGCACTGACCACTCCAGGACAGCCAAGGAGCAGACAGAGGAATGAAGAACACCCTCAGCCTTCATGGCAGAACACTGAATCCAGTATAAATAAGACAGATGTGGGCCAATAAGGGATTTTAACCCTTGACAGGACAGAGAAAAACTGTTTTTCTTAGAGTTTTTGTCACGGTGGTTATTTAATCTTGAAAGAACTGTGTCTTGGTGAAGTTTTGCATTTTCTTAAACAAATACCTCACATTATGAATTCTTCAGAATAGTTACTCCACTTTTCCTGGAGCTGTCTAATTTCTTTAACTAAAACAGGATAAGGAGATAACTTTGTAGTAATTTAGCTTATTTTCTTTACCAAATTTGAATTCACAGACATTGAGACATTCAGTACCTGTATTACTGCATCAGCAGGGGGAAGTGCAGGTTCAGAGCCTGGAAGCACGTGGTTTACACTCACACTGTCACTTGAAACACTGTCAATATCTACATTTGGTAACACCTAGGACAGAAAAAAAAGCACCGATCTGAAAATCTAAGTATTAGCTTGGCTACTACCATGAAACTTTTTAGATTCTTGCTCCTGAGCCAGTGAACTTCAGTGATCTCCTTTTCTCACACTTCATCCGATGATAACTTGGTTCTGAAAAACAAAACACTAAGGTACAAAAACTAAGCCCAGAAATATTCACCTCTTCTCTTGCAGTACCTGATTTCTCCTGCTCTCTACTTCCCTGCTACTTTGTATTGCATGTGACAAAAGGTGAGTGTAACTAAAGTATTTATATAGCAGATGTGTGTTTGACTTGCCATTCGTTTACACAGCCACTGTGTAGGCTGGTTATGGGCTCCACACAGCTGGGACAGTAAAATAAAGGGATAATTGTATTACAGCATAATAAAGGCAATAAAAGCATGTCCATTACAGCATCAAAATGTGTTGCATTTTCAGTTCTTTTAAGAACAAAGATTCAATTGCTTGCTTAATTATTTCTGGGGAAAAAAAAAAAAAAAGAATAACCTTCAACATTTAAGAACTGGGTGAAATAACAGTAAAATGCATGTGGGTGGAATACAGTGATACAGGAAGGGAACAAACCACATCTTACTCTACCTGTACTTAACTTTGATTTCCATGAATCATTTGTATCTGAAAGGTGTGTGTAGGAGTGTGTATATTCTCAACAATCTGAATCCAAAATAATGATCATGTAAGAAACATTAACTTCCTTGACAAGAGACTCATGTAAAAAAGAAGTAAAAGAAAACAAAACCAACCCAGTAGGTAAGGACTGCAATGGTTGATTGATCTGGAGTGAAATGTTTGAGTTGACTATCATGCCTGAAAGAGAAATCTTAAAGGCCAAAGCAGTCACCCCAGAAAACTGACATTTATATTGATACTTTTTTTTTATTCCAAGTTTGTTCTGGCTCAAAAATCTCATTTAATAAATAAAAAAGAGAAAAGAAAATGTGACATAGAACTATTTTAGCAGCATCCTGCATAGGTGATTTAAGGAAGAAACAGTTTTCTGTTTTGGTCAAAAAAAGGTAATTGTTTAAATATGAATACAAATATTAGCATAACATGACAACTTCTTGATCCCTCTGTTCTATATGTTTCTAGTGCTCCCTGAAAACCATCTACTGATGTCAAAGGAAGTTTCTGATGCACGAGACGGTCTTTAGTTGGCATTGATTAAAATAAAATGAACAAATAATCATCCCTCTTGACATGTACCTGCACAGACAGTTGAGGTGGATCCTTTTTCTCTGATCTCATCTCTATTACAGCTACGTTGGGTTTTTTTATCTCAACTGGTGGTTTTGGTGGCACTTGAGGAAGAGAGGTTGTGACTGTAACTGGGTGTGGTTTACCTACAACTACTCCAGCAGACTGCAGCGAGACGTCGCTGATTTGGGTTTGACCTAAGGAGAGTTGAAAAATAATTAAGGATATAGAAAAATCTCCAAAGTCAGCAAATTAATAAACTAATTCAAATTAAATCCTGAGTGCCTGTGTTTCACATGAGACAGATCTCGTGTGTAATTACAGACCAATTCAAAAGAACCCCTATTAACACTAAAGTATGGTGCTTCACCGGGTAATTTTAAGTCTTTCTCAGCAGAAACTGTAAACTCAGCACTGCCGTTCAAAACAATTCACTTTTCTTGACTATAGTGACACCTACTGCTGAAAATGAGAATAACTACATTGTGTTTGCTGTTCAGGATTCCCTCACCTCACAATTTCTGAATTATATTCAGAATACTATTACGTTTAGTATAGCATCCTACAGAGTTTTGTTTAAGACACCTTTATTTCTAATAATTATCTTCTTTAAATGCCAATATAATATAATAAACATATAATATAATTAACCTTACCTATGGCAGAACATAGGTAAAGTTTATATAGGCAGAAGGCCTATATGAACGTTATGTTGAAGGTGCAAAAATACAGAAGCCATGACAATGAGTTTAGCAGGCTTGGCACAATCCTGCTGAAACCATTAGGCTGAAACCATCATAAATGTTGAATCCAAGGGCCAATGATTCAGTTTCTGTTTAGTTGGTTACCAAACCTAAAGCCAGAACAAGACCCCTAGAAATGTACAGTGTACCAAAGAAAGTATGAACAGCTAAGCAAATAATTGCATCGTAGAATCATAGAATGGCTTAGGCTGGAAGGGACCTCAGAGATCATCTAATCCAACCTCCCCACCATGGGCAGGGACACCTCTCAACTAGACCAGGTTGCTCAAGGCCTCATCCAACATGGCCTTGAATGCCTCCAGGGAGGGGGCATCCACAACTTCCTGGGCAATCTATTCCGGAGTCTCACCACCCTCATACTGAAGAGCTTCTTCCTAAGATCCAGTTTAAACTTATTCTTCTTCAGTTTAAAACCATCTCCCCTTGTCCTGCTGCTGGACACTCTTGTGAAAAGTCCCTCTCCAGCCTTCCCTTCAGGTATTGGAAGGCAGTTATAAGGTCCCCCCAGAGTCTCCTCCTCTCCAGACTGAACAATCCCAGCTCCCTCAGTTTATCCTCATAGTAGAGGTGCTCCAGCCCCTGGATCATCTTTGTGGCCTCCTCTGGACTTGTTCCAACAGATAATCCAACAAATTGCTCTGTTAGAGTGTCACCAGACATTGGAATGAAGAATGAGGTGAACCAGAACATTTTAAATTGTTCCCCCATGTAGATTCCACACAAGAAGGGCAGCTGCAAATCTCACGGGCCAGGGCAAATCGCTGACTTAAGAAGATGTAAGTTGTATTTCCATGAAGCAGCAATAATTAACCTTCACACATCCTTCTACAGTTTATCTCCTCCTACCTAGTGGAATAGCCATAGGAATTAGGTGACCTTCAATTGGCCCACAGACAGGAGGCACATCCCGACTTGGACTGAAAAGATACTGATTTTCTTGGGGAAGTGCATATAAAGGATGCTGCTTCCCAGGGCTGGTTACCACCTTCTGCATGTGAGAACAAGTCTGTGTTCTTGCTGACTTTACCTTTGTACCTGAAACAAGAGCAGATAAACTGCATGTAACCAACACGTGTAACATCACACACTACTAATTTAAGCCCTTCTACTGAAACAATCATAAATTTTTGCTGTGGGATGGAGGGAAGGAGGGAAGGAGACAGGAAGGGCAGAATGTGAAAGTGCCAAGTTAGATGTCTCAGTATTGACAGCAATGAAGGAGTTAAAATCATGGTGTTTGAGCACCTGTATCTAGCACATAAAGGCACAGAAATGCGAAGAAAAGGACACAAGGATGGTAGCAAGTGGGAATGAAATGTGATTTAGCAGCTAAGAAGAAAACCACGACTTAGGTTTGAAAAGCAGCATTAGAAGAGAATGCAAGCCTGGCATGAAAACAGACAGGATATAGAATATAGCCAAACCTTCCTCTCTTGTTCATCTGATTAACTGCCTCCATGTTATAAACTTGCAGTTAGTCTCCAGACACAAGATTGACAGGTACTCAAAGGAACAGGTATAACCTACAAAATCCTTGTTTAACAACTCACTGCTACTGGAAAATAAAGCCATAACCAATATCCCTAGTCCTGAACTATAACATCAAGGAAACACTGATTTTTTTCAGTTCAAAATACATTGTTAAACAGCCACCCAGAAGCAATTTGTATGTAACAATGCCTAAGCATATAGAAGAGGAGAACATTTATTGAACTGCTGCATTTCTCCCTATGCAGTCATGCAAGGTCTTATTCAACCTATATTCTTTGTAAGCAGTGGATATTGTTAAGGGCATTATTAACTTTACACAGATAAAAACTGCCTGAAACATCCCCAGAAAAGGAGTCGACAATTGTGAATTGAACAGAAGTGCTTCTAATGCTATTTTGTAGGTGTCAGGAAGATCAACCTGGGGGAAAAAAAGTAAAAAATCACATTTGTAAACAACTCTGTATCTTCACTACAGCCACAAAATGTCATCTTGCTCCTCTATTTCTAATCATCACCCTGGCAGTATTAAAGGCCAGTTATCACATGGCAACAAGCACTTTTTAGCTCTGTTCACATTAATTCCTTATTAATTGAAGCATAAATGTCAAAGATTATAAAATTCAGAGATAGTAAGGATTGATAACGTGCCTTTTAACAAACGCAGACAAGCCAGTAAGGCAGTTCACTCAAGTGGCATTTTTGTACACAGAAATTATGGGTTATAAGCCCAGAAACAAGAATGGCAAGTCATAACTCTTCAGTGAGAAAAATGCAGGTCAGAAAGAAGTATCTCTGAACTAAAGCTTTAAGGTCATGTTGGATAAGTAATGCAATGAGAAATCAGAACACAATGCTGTGGTCAATGGGATACATGTAATCCTCAGCTGTCAGTGTGGTGGAGCAGGAGAAGACTTCCATAGATGATAATATGCATTCCATACGAATTCAGTATCTCTGTAAATATTAAAATAGACTGAACATTAAGAGGCCTTTTTCATTTTTTAATGCAAATGATGTGGAAAATGAAGTAACTGTAAACTGAAGCCAAAAACTCACTATAAATCAAACAAGTGAATTTGACTTGTCCCCTTTACTTCTGAACCATAAGGTATCTAGCCACGGGAACAAGTAAGTAAAGGCAGAATCCCTGATGCCTTTAAATGATGAGCATGTGCCTTTCTGCAAAGCATAAGTTAGCCAGAAAAACAATTCTTTAGTCAAAGACAAATTACTGGACTCAGTAACATAAATAGATGCAGTTCAGCGGTTTGTGATTTAGCAGAGGTCAGACCACATGATCTAACAGTCCCCCCTGGCCTTGAACTTTTGAGCAAAAGCAGAAATTGGCAGCATATCTGTAATACCGCCAACTTGTAAAAACAAGGTTCTCACAGTAAGAATGATTAAGTACTGTATACACACAGCACCTCATTTTAATTGCTTTCAACTTTTCATTTCCCCATGAAAAGTTTATTTGCACCGGGCAGAAACGAGACATTTAATTAAATTTAGCTTTAAAAAAAAAAAAATAAAAAAAATCTAGTGGTTTACATATATTTATCAGTTCAAATTATGCAAGAAAACAACTCCAACTTTTTTCAGAAATGCCCTCTTCCTCATAAAAGTGTTAGTTGGATTTTCTCCTAACTCTCCGTAAGAAACCAAGCATTAGTCACTGCAGTTTATTTGCAAAGAAAATGGTTAAGGGAGTTATAAAATGACTGCAAAGAGCCTCTCCAGATGGCCATTTCAGGCTTAAATAAACATCCTTATTCTAACACTGATTTAAAACAAGCTCAGTGGACTGCTCTAACAAAATAAGAGTCATTTAATAAGTCTGGATTTTCCAGCCAATCAAACCCGAGGCCAGTGACTTCCAATAATTTCTAAGCCTTTATCACTTGATACCTCAAGGCGAGGAAGGGAATCTCTTGGTGCAGATCCATGAAGGACAGAATTAACCATGCCTAACGTGAGCAAGATTTCTCTCTCTTTTTTTAAGAGCCTGGTACTTTAAAGTGCTAACTCTACTTTGTTTCATTTTATTTACACTTCTACTATAGAGGATTACAGATCTGTTTCTGATTTTATTATTTATACTTTCCTGCCATAACAGCATCTTTCAGGACAGCAGCCCTCAGAAGCATTTAACTGTGGTGTCTTCATGAGCCCCTTGTGAAACCCAGAAGTATTACTTTCCCATTCTATTGGCAAGATGTAGGAAAGCAGGAAAATTAAGCAGCTTGACCAACTGTCTCAAAAGAAGAGTCAAAGACAGGCAATGCCAGCATCAAACAAAGGCTGACCTCAGTCTAAAGCCATTAAAACCAGAAAACTTGGAAACAGGACACGTATTAATTGGGGTGCTCTTCTTCAAAGCAAAAGGCAAGAAATTCCATATTCCTCCTTTCTTCTCTTAGATAGGCACACAAGGAGGTGTCTTTTATTTACTGTCAGGACAGAGACAAACCCACAACTTTCTGTAACTGCAGTCTGATGCAGAATAGAGAAACACATTTTATGGTGGTTTTCTTGTTGCAAACACACGTTTGCTGTACTGCTGGAGTATGACTTAATGACTTGGAAGAGAGCTTTGGGTAAAGGCTATCCAGAGTTCACTCTGTTTTCATGCAAATAGCTTTCAAACTGTATTTTAAGCTTGTGTTTGTTACATGCAGGAGTTCTGGAATGCAGCATGGATCCAGGATCCAGTTTTCTCTTTCATTCCTATTCACCTTCAGCAGAAAACAAGCTGAAGCACAGGAGCAGCTGCTTACAACTGCATCCAACCTGGACCTTTACATTTCACTGACACTACTGAATTAAACATGTTACTGCTAGAACACTCGTAGCATCAAATGATCACATGACCTACTCATTATAATTAGACTGGGAGGGAGGGGGGACATTTTTTCTGCCCCTTTACAAGGCATTCTTTCTGGAATGATGAAATTGGCCTCCCTGGAAAGGTTGTGACCTTCTATAAAGGACAAGAGCCCAATAAATATAGAAGAAAAATATCATTTGGGACTCGGCAAAAGCAGAACTGCTGATTAAATATTTTTAAAAGAGCTGTCTGTTCTCAATCCAAATCTTAGTGGTTACTGTATCACTGTTATTGCTACACCAAGTGCTTACTAGCGCACATTTTAGTCACAAAAATCTGTACAGAATAAACTAAATTACAGATGTGCAGTGTAGCCAGTAGTCAAAAAGAGTGATATATCCTCCTGGTGCTTCAAATGAGTACACCAGCATTTTTCACAAGCTGTTTCAAGAGAGGTCAAATAAAATATATGAGCTACAAGACCAGTGGTTTTCAGATACCAACTTCTCACCTTTTAAAAAAATAGAGTAAGCTTTGAACAGCCTTCTAGATTTCTGCCAGGACTATAACCCACATTTTCCAGGAGGATTATGAGAACTGCAAATACTTTCTACCAATAACACTTTCTCTTCAGGGATCACAACTGGGCTCCAGAGAACAGGTGAAGAAAAGTGCCAGGAAAAGGCATAAAAACTACGCCAAGCTTAACAGTAGATTCTTGTACTATTTGGAGGATTTGCCACTGTGGATGTACATCATAATGGCACCAAAAAAAACCCAACCTGACCCAAAAAATCAGCAGTGCTTGTCTTCAAAGACATATGTTTCACATTGTACATTTTAATGGCCTAAAAACATGGTCTCCTCAAATGACTGCATGTTAATCTTCTGTATTTCATACAGAATTTAATATTTTGACAGTTTTAATAAAAACTTGGATGTCATTTTTTAACCAGGAGAGTTAAGATTGCATCAAGTACATTTTCCCTGCACGGGGAACAAGAGTAAGTGCAAGAGCATAGAGGGAAACCAAGTAATATTTTTCCATTGATGCTCATCTTATCAACTCAATTGTGTCCACTATCACTTTAACTGCCTCTTAGATTTGACACACTCTCTCTACATTATCTCTGATTTTGTAATTTGCTCAGTCCCAAAAGGAGAAGATGATACACATTAGTTTTTCTGACATATCAGTTAAAGATTAATCTTAGTTTCCATATTAAAAAATCAGTTAAGCTGTGAAAAGATAACTATAAAATAAAACAGATCCAGCAAAGACATGACTCTACTAACTCAAGATAAAGCTTACCTACACTGATCTTATTATTTTTACCCATTTTTTAATAGTTTTAATATTATAAGCTTCTGATCCTGAGCTTTGGCTACAAAACTAATGAATGAGTTCATTATTAATCAACTGATAACCTTGGTCAATCAATTAAATAACTTAAGCTAGTACAAAAGAGAGTTACACTCCACTTTTAACTTGACTAACAAAAGTTACCCGCAGTTCACAAACTCAACCAATGCTTCCAATCAACTTGTCTTTCAGCATTTTCAAGTTAATTGATGTCATCTTCACACCCATAAATTCAAATTTACATATTTCAATTACAGAATCACAGCATGGTAGAGGTTGGAAGGGACCTCTGAAGATCATCTAGTGAACCCCCCCTGCCAGAGTAGGATCATCTAGAGCCGATCACACAGGAACAAGTCTAGGTAGCTTTTGAAAGTCTCCAGAGATGGACATTTCACCACCTCCCTGGGCAGCCTGTTCCTCTGTTACCCTCACAGTGGAGAAGTATTTCCTCATGTTGAGGTTGAACCTCCTGTTTTCCAGTTTACGGCCATTGCCCCCAGTTCTGTCACTGGACACCGCTGAGAAAAGCCTGGCCCCATCTTCCTGACACCCACCCTTTAGATATTTATAAGCATTGATAAGATCCTCCCCTTAGCCTCCACTTCTCCAAGCTAAACAGACCCAGCTCTCTCAGCCTATTAATGTATTAGAAGTGGGAAATGAAATATCAGGCTTCATTAATTTTTCAAATCTCCGTAGATTTCTTAACTCTGAATGAATCAATCACTTAAAAAAACATGACTGGGTAAACCTGACATGAATACATCTCTCAGTAACCTTTATCAAAAGCAGAGTTAGTTTTTCAACACACTCAGTTTTCAGGTGCTTATGTCATTACTTCCAGCAATTCAGCTTTCTTAAGACTCGGGCAACAGTAAGTATATATTAATGTCCTTCTAAATGTAATAAGTATTAATTTGACAGTCTAAGCAAACACTAAGCAAATCTGAAAACCTGCTAGTACTTTTTAGTCTTGAAAAGAGCATCTTGTAGAATAGTCTAGAATAGACTAGACTAGTTAAGTTGGAAGGGACCTACAACAATCATATGGCCCAACCACCTGACCTCTTCAGGGCAAACTATAAGTCAAAACATGTTATTAAGGGCATTGTCCAAATGCCTCTTGGACACTGGCAAGCATGGGGCATTGACTGCCTTGCTAGGAAGCCTGCTGCAGTTGCTTAAGCTTTAAATTGAAGAGCAGGTGAACTACAATTAAACAGTTTCATTTATACAAGGAATTCCCAATAGGAAAAATGGAAGGGATCACCTTGTTCACATAGAAGAAGTACTTACCTCTAACACACTCTATCATCTTGGGTCTTTGAACTTTAGACTTGGGAGAAGGAGAGTTGAATCTGAGATATGGTGCTTTTTTAAGCGTGCTACGATGGCCCTGGTAAATGGGTTTCCCATAAACCTGACGCAGGTAGTCTTCATTTTGTACCACTGCACTTCCATTCACAGGTCCCTGACACATCAGAAAAATAAGAGTAGTTTATAATTCTTTGTGTATGAACATTTGAACACATCAGTAGTGTTGTAGAAGTCGACAGGGAAAAAGAAGTTGCAAGAAACAACATGAATTCCAAGCACAGGTGAGAACTCACACATACAGAATACACATGAGAAGCTTACTAACATCTGAATAAAAGAGCAGGTGCTGGGTAAGACAAATTGATAACACAATAAATTCCACATTGTTATACATCCTCACCTTGGGCTTCTACAGCACATGAAAACAAGGACAACTCTCACAACAGAAATCCACGGGACAGGGCGATCACTTTCCCTTCAGATTATTACAGTTACACATACAAACAACTTTTCCACACGAACACTGCAATCTAAAGCATAGCCCTGATTACCAAGAAATAAATCAACTGCTTGAGGACTCACAGCTGCCTTTTTTGATTTCCTCTGCAAACTTTCAGAAGAAAAGTAAGTTCTAAACCTCTCTTTGCTGGTGTTATCTTCTGCTCGCTTCTGCAGCGGCTTAGCTGCAGATACAGGCTCCTTTGTTGAGCATCCTTGGATTTTTTGAGTTTTTGCTTTAATTTCTTTATTGGCCTTTGCAGCCTTGACGTTTTGAGCTCTCTTGATCCATGGGACCTTCTGATCATATTTCACTTGTTCTGAATCATTTCTTGCCATTTCAGTCTAAAGATAAAACATAAGTGTAATGAAAGGAGATTTTATCTTCAAGGCTATCAGTAGAGTCTATGGATAACTTTGAAGTGCTGAGAAAGGGTCTGTTTTTCATGTTAGCCAGCAACTGTGACCAGTGACTTTCATTAAGCAACTGAAGTTTTAAAACAGAGGTAAATATTTTATTATAGCACACTACATGCTAGTAATAATAAGCAGTTTTCTCCTTGTGAGTGGATCATGTTTAACTACTGACATGAAAGAACAACGTAAGGTTGAAAAATATAATGCAAAAATCTGTAGTCATTTTTTTGTCCAGCCATACCTGAATTTCTACACTGATTGCCTTAATCCACTCATCCACAGTCTTTCTGATACGAATCTCTTCCAATACATCTCTGAAATAAGAGAAAGAACTACTCAAGGTCACTGTTTCTTAAATTGCACAGATTTGTTTGTGGGAAAGTCAGGGCCTATAAAAACTATAAATAGAGAAACCCAGAACACACCAAAATACACCAAGTGCACCCTATCTGAGTCTCCCAAACCTAAACCTGTTCTTACATAATGCCACCTGCAAAACCCAACCCCCACTGGTATGCTTTTAAGCCCAGGCTGGATGGGGCTCTGAGCAACCTGCTCTAGTGGGAGGTGTCCCTGCCCATGGCAGGGGGGTT
>WUAM01000179.1:26382276-26393031 GCA_024336885.1 Actenoides hombroni
GGTTTTGGTTGGGTTTTTTTAAACTTGTTTTATGTTTGGTAGAATGGCAGTAAGACCTCTACAGACTAGTTCATTAAATGCTCACTGAGACATTACTGGGGCTCAAAAAAAATGTACAAGGGCGGCAATCTTTCAAGCAGTTGCAAACAAAAGTCAGTCCTTTTACAGCAGGAGAAGCAAGGGCAACATTTTTACTGATCTCTGAGCTTTTCTCCACATTTTTTATTCCCCTTACTCAAACTCTTGGCTGTTCTAATAACATGGACTTTACCTGTAGCATGTCGTGCATTTCTCTTCTCAACTGGCCAAGATTCTCAAGTAAATCATCTGCTTTTTTCATCGTTTTCTCAACTGAACTTCCATTTTGGAAGGAGCTTTCAAAAGCAGGGGATGAGTCTGTAGGCAAAGCAGTTTCCCTGATGGGAGAAACACTCTTGATTAAAAGTCTCATGGCTCCTTGTGGCCTAAGAAAGTAGACAACTGCAAAATTAAGCATGGATTTGAAGTGCCAGAATACAAGAGGAAATGGCCTCAAGTTGCTCCAGGGGAGGTTTAGGTTGGAAATTAGGAAGAATTTTTTCACCAAAAGGGTTAAGCCCTGGAACAGGCTGCCCAGGGCAGTGGTTGAATCACCATCCCTGGCCATGTTTAAAAGTCATGTAGATGTGGTGCTGAGAGACATGATTTAACAGTGGACATGTAGAGTAGGGTTAATGGTTGGACTCTATGATGGTGAAGGTTTTTTCCAATCTAGATGATTCTATGAATACCAAACATTATATAAAATGGATTTGTTTTTCCACCTGATATTACAGCAAGGTTATTCAGTTTTCTCTCTTTGCCATTTAACATCTTGAGCTGTATCCTTACATTTCAACAGTGAAACTACAGCTAACATTCAGATCTAATAGAGCAACACTTAAACTTTGGATACCTTTCTATTTGAAGCAATTAACATTTTTGTCCATACTATCATAGCAATTAACATTTTTGTCCATACTATCATAAGTAAGACATTATATATGTAACTGTTTCTCGTTGTCTTAGTGAAATTATTACATCAAACTATTGCCTGGGGAAAATATGTTTCAGACTGGATTGCTAAGAACATTTCCTCACCCACTCTAAAGCTTAGAAACTGTTAAGCAGATGCTGCTCCTTCCCACCAAAGTGTTCTCACACAGCTCCTGTAAGCAGGCAGCTTGGAATCTCACTGACAAGGGCAATCCCACTTTAACCCAGTGCCTGTAGAGCTCGCTTCCTGACACTACTCTCCAAGCTGCTGCCATAGAAGAAATAGACTCAGAAGACAGAAAAGCACTCCAAGTGGCACCCACTGACCTCTGAGAAAGGTGTTACAAGCTATCCTTAGCAAGGAGCTTAGCTGTAACCTTCAGTATGACAGAAATAACAAAAGTGGCACAGAAATACCAGTGCTCCAGGGTTGTACTTCCAGAACAGCTCTGTCAGACTCAAGGGCCATGCAAGTGACTCCATTACACCACTAATACACCTTTCTCCATTTCATTACAACAAACAAAATAATCCTCAATTTTGGACTGTTAAATTTACTTACCTGTCTCTCTCAGAATGCCAGCTCACTTTATTATTGTTTAATGTTGCCTTCTCAGAAAACTCAGTTTGCCTCGCTAGCATTTCTTGAGAATTCAGAATATGCTCAAGAAGTCTCCCTTCACCTGAGGCAGAAAAAAAAGAAAGTTACATTAACTGTTAAGCTTGTTCAATATATTTAATTCCAGATATATCACCATTATATAATAAGGGTAGTAAAAACAAGTTTTAAAATTTTAAAATAGTTTTACTTCAGATAAATCACATAAACCCCCCCCCCCCAATCTGTCTTACTGTGACTGCTTTACATTAGCAAAGTCAGAAAACAGATGAATGAAACTGTGACAGCAATTAACTGAGTCACAGAGAAACATTCTGTCCATAATGTCACAGATTTTCTTCTTGCTTTGTCTCATTTAATTTATTCCTAGACCCACAGGACAACAGGAACACATGACAGCTTTGTAAAAAGGAGATGGAAGCAGCAGTTTGAGAAGGATCTGATGAAGACACAAACTGGCATTTTGTCCACAGTACAGTACATGGATCTTTTAAACATTCTTCATCTATTTTAAATCCTCAAGCAATTCTAAATACAACCAGCTTAAAGATGCTTTATTTTTTTCATTAACTCCCCAACACTGAGTTTTGTGCTACTAAACAGATCAAAAGCAGTAAAAGAAAATTACTTCCTTTGCTTTACAGGTGCTACTTTCATTATGATGTCCTAGAGACCCTACAAATGCCTGGTTTCCTAAAAAATTAATTTGACCAGTGATAATGACTAAGTTTTTGAGTAGATCCCAAGTTTTTAATTATTCTGTATAATTTTCCTTAAACCTGACAGTGAATGATCATTCAATTTTTCACCTGAGAAAACATTCCAGCAAGCAATCACATCAAGATGCTATCGGTTAGATCAGCACTGTCGTTAAGCCTTTAGTTCATTAAGAGTATGTGACTTATCTATTGAATTAACCCTTCCCAGATGTATTTTCAAATATTCTGAATATATGTATTGAAGTGCCAGCCACCCAACAGCTCAGAATAGGTGAGGAGCACACAAAGTAAACCTCAGTCCACACTATTAATGCCAGTGGAGGACAGAAGAATCTTACTCTCAATACCTGCACTTGTGGATTTCAGAATATTTTCCTTTTCTATTACAGGGTTTTCTTTCCTTGAGATTGTCACATTTTTTGACACAGGTTCTGGAGCACATCTACGAGGAACTGGTGTCTTTAGAGAAGATTTTTGTGCATGATTCCCATGACTCTGAAATTGGCTTGAATATGCTTCAGGGGAAAAAAAAAAAAACAAACAACATTATTTAAATGTTAACAATTTTCTTCATAGGAAAACAAATCTAGAAAGAAAAACAAGGCAACATTATGAATTTTTCACAAAAATGCAAAACATTTCAGAGCTAGTTAAAAACTAAATAGGAAGAATGTTTCATACTTACAAGTGCTGTTATAAAGGGATCCATAGAAAACCCCAAACCAAACCCCAAACATGGTATGAGCTAGTTCATTACAAGTTTCCAAATAGATTATTTCTCAGTAAGATTATTTTAGGTTAATTCTAGGCCTCTCTTGCTGCACACTAAGTAGTTAGTAAATACCAAACACACTTTAAACTGGAACATTTTCAGAATAAGTGGTGTATGTTATATAGTATATTAGGCAATAAAATCAATTATACAGAAGAAATGTTTACTACTCACTACTGATGTGATGTACAATGCAGCATCAGTGGAAACAAAATGAATGCAAAACTAACAGTGGAAGTAAGATGTTAAGAATTTGTCTTCACCTTGGGCAGGTGCAGCACTGGTAGGAAATAAGCTCCTCTGACATGAAGACACCCCCCTAGTAAGCAATTGCTGTTCTGGCTTCTCAGACTGTTTGTTCAAGCAACCAGAGGAAGGTGCATGAATTTGCTGTAAGCCACCTGTGTTTACTGCAGACCTAAAGAGGTGAGACTAAGAGACAAAATCATGAAGTATGTCTGATATATGCATTTGTTTTCCCAAGTAAAACTTTAAACACGAATACTTGTAATCATATTAATCAGATTTTGACATGTTGCTTAAGAGAAAAGTGATTTATAACAACCTCGGAACGCAGACGTGCTTGGACATTGTTCTGCCTTTCAAAAACACACAGGACTCTCCAAAGAAACTATTTGTAACTCTTCTTAGATTTTTAATTTGACTGGCTACTTTTTAAATGAAAGTTTCCTCAATTAACAAACACCTAAACAATTTCTTAGTGGGAATGAGAACATTTCAGAATTTTTGCATTTACTTTCCACAGACACAAAAATTAACAGGGAGGGAGTGGAGCAAATATCTGGGAGAGAAAGAGAAATAAAACTTTCCCTAAAAAGCCCTAAGCTCATGGGCTGGTCCTTGTATCTTAGTGTTAGAAGGAAAGATTCAATACAAATTGTTACAACACTAACACTGAGATACAAAAGAAATCATTAAGTTAAAGCTTCTGCATCGTTACTTAGATACCTGAATATTCATTTGTTGCTCCTGTAACTTTTCCAGATGCTGAATCCGTTGCACCATGAAAGAATTGATTTGTTTTTCAAGTTCACTGACTCTTTCGTGACAGTGGGGCTCCTCATGTTGAGTCTTCATATTTGTCTGCTGTTCAGCAACACGCTGCAGTTGTCTGTCTGTCTCCTGCAGTTTCTGAAGTAATGCTGAAACCGAGTTAACTTTTGCTTCCAAATCATTTTGAACCTGCAAGAGAGAGGAAAAAAAAACAAAAAGAGAAAAAAAAAAAAGAAAGCAAGGATAAAAAACTTACTGCAAAAGAGGTGCAAGCATGAAGAGAACAACACATCCTTCCCATGGAATGATTTGCTTCCCAAAAGACAAAATCCTAGTTAGCCCTAATATTTGGTGGTTTACATTTACTATGAAATTCTTCTCAAAAATAAATCAAATGGTCTCTGTCCATTTGCCTACTCAGTCAAAATGCAAATTAATTCTCTTTGGTATATTGGTCAGTAAGTCTGAGATTACTAACACACAGAAAACAGTAAACAGGTTCATTCAGTCTCTCTGGCTCTACTACCAACAACATCAGGCTTGCTTAGACCACCTACTGTTCTAAGAGGACAAACAACTGGTATTACCACAAGCTACTTACTTTCAGCAGCGGGGCTGTAGTGGCAATGGCAGCAGCAGTCGCTGCTGCGATGGTTGTTGCAGCATCAGCTTCCCCGTGTGCTGACCTGGTGTCGTGAGCAACACTTTCCTTTTTTTCTGTGGAGGCATTTCCTAAGAGCTGTACCTTCACCTCCTTAAGCACAGGAGTATTTTGAGTTCTATAATAACAAACAGGTGCTTGTAAATAGCATTGTTTTCTCCATATGCCCTCCACATAAATGATTTCCCACATGTAGCACTGATATCACTACTTATATAAGCATTTCTCCATGAAGCTCTTGAGAGCTTCTCCTAAGAAACAATGTTATTCTCATTTTTTTAGCATGACATGAGAAATTTCTCAGGATTGTGTTACAGATTCCAATATAAAAGGCATTTCCCTGTGATGACTGCAACTGCAACAAAGAACACGTTTACAGGTTGCAGTTTGCAAGCTTCAGTGTAGTAGCAGCAAATTCCACCTAAATTCTTTATCTTCAAGATTTCCAGCCTATGGGTAAACAGAGTGTGTCCTTACCTGTCTTTAAAAATATGATATGGTTTGGGCACAAAATGAATTATCTATCAGGGCATATCTTGCCTGACTCTTGTTTCATGAAGTCATTAATTCAAATAGTCTAAAGGCATTACCAAAAATATGCAAAATAAACAAGACCCTCCAGTGAGCTCTGAATTACAAAATAAACTGAAAACACCTTCACAGACAGAAAAAGAATACTAACAGATAGCACTGAAGAATACTTTTCCTCACCAGCTATGTATTTTGGCAGTAACTGAAGAAGTAGTACAGTAGTATTTCAGGAACAGGGAACAGCTGAGACACTAACAACAACAAATACTTACTTTTGCTTTAATACTGCTCTCAAAGCCTCTTTCTGGCCAGTAGCATATTGAGAAATAAAGACATCATCTGTGGGGAAGGACATAAAATATACTTTGTCGAGTCAACTGACACAAAATGTCTATTTTAGAGGTAGACACAAACCATTATTTCAAAAACGTGCCATTTTGCTGTGGAAAAATCTGTTGCCTGCACAAACCACATCATCTAGTGCAATAACAAATTGTTGCCCTTCACTAAGCAGCAGATTTAGAGCAGGATGAGTGTAAGAGTAGGCTTCATTTAACACAATTTTATATAGTATTGAATGTTGGTATCAATAAAGTCTCTTTTTGGCATGCTGTAAAAATGACAATACCTTCCCTTCATAAAATCTGGGGGAAAATGCCCTGTAAATGGTAACTTGAGCTCAGACAACCCAGTCAATAAACCCCTGCAAATTCTAACTTGAAAAAAAAAAATTAAGAAAAAAACCAGAAGTGTGATATGAGTATTTCCTCACAGTCATCACAAAATACAACAAATTTTCTTAATAGCTTTAAATTATGCTAAAAGGATTGCAGGCTCTCCCTCATCCACTGTTTGCTGAGCGGAGGTAACAACCCAAGATGTGGCAGGTTTGGTGTTTCCCTGCTGCTGCTGACACGCAGCTACTACACAGATGCTGATAAGCCCAGCTAGCTGCTGCCTCTGAGTGTAAAAGAGGAAAGTATTGATTTTTGGCCTTAAATGGGGGTATTGGTTTGTGTTTATTTCCTCTACACAGCCACAGATAACCAAGAAACCCGCAGAAGTGTATTTTCTTTAAGAAGTCTTCATTTCCCCAGATCTGTTTGAAATTGACTGGAAGATTCAGCAGTTAAAGTCATCAACAATGTGATTTCTTAGATTCTTAAGGATTAAATGTATCTTTTTATGGTGTAGGTCGCTGGCAGAAAGACATATATCTGCAGTACAATTACTCACAACAGAAGAATGTACCCAAAGAAGGTCTCCCCAAACATCCTCTATTCAGAGACATGAATTAGCCAAAGGAATCTCAACATTCTGGTGCACTGGTAGAAGTCCCTCTCAGTTAATCACAACAGCTATGTAAGTTAGTACAATGCCAGCAAGACTGAAGTAAAATTTGCAAAAGTTAAGAATGCAAATTACACTTGGCATCTTTTTCCTCAAAGAAACCTGTGAATATTTTCACTTGGCTCCCTTCTCCTCTAATGAATCAGTTGTCTTAGAAAATAGGGGGTGTTGCAGTACATTGATGTGTCTTACCTTTAAGTCTTCTGCTATCTTCCAGGTGTAGTGAAGGATCTTCTTGTACTGCAGCTTCTCTAGGATAATCCTTCAGAAGAAGAGCAGAAAGGCATAAATCAAAGCTTCTGGCAAAAGAGAAAAGGCATAAATCAAAGCTTCAGTGGCCAAAATTTTAGAAGTGGATGGAATTTCTATATACTAATGTAAGCATCTCCACACACTAACACCAGGTCTTGGAACAAAGCATGTTAAGATCTCTACCGTAGAATCAGCTGGACCTCACAGTCAAGAACTCACATGACATTTTAGGGACAAAAAGGCTAGAAACACAATTCAAAGTATATATTCCAAGTGCTGATTAAGTGTATTCCCCTCATTTATGGCCCAAGAAGCAGTGTTTCAATTTGTACCAGTTGCTAATCCCAAACAATTCAGGATTACCCATACACACAGAATTAAACACTCATAACACTGACTGAAGAACTGAAGGAATAGAGACGAATTTTTCTTGAGTGGAATCCATGAGTAATCAAAGTCATGAGGAGTTCTAAAGGGTAGGAAGATAAAAATCTCTTACTTAACCTTATTTGATGGTACAATACTCCACCATAACTGAAGACTTTTGTTCAGCTCACTAGGTGTACTTTGAGCCAGGAACCATGCTGCAATCCTTTTACAGCACTGGTTAATTTTATCCTTGTGCATGCTTATCACCATATGGATGCCCTAGAGACAAGCATCCATTCTACGTAAGGCACAACAAACAAATCAAAAGGAAATAAGCCTTTTAATTGTGAGTATTAAGCAGTTACATATAAACTAATGTCCATTTCATTATCTCCATAGGAAAAGGAAAAAAATAAATAAATTAAGATCTATAAAATAGTTCAGGGTTTTTAACAAATATTCTGCCATGGTGAGGTCACACCTTGAATACTGAGGTCAGTTTTGGGCCCCTTGCTACAAAAATGACACTCCATGAAGCTGGTGAAGGCTCTAGAGCACAAGCCTTGTGAGGAACGGCTGAGGGACCTGGAGTTGTTCAGCCTGGAGAAAAGGAGGCTCAGGGGAGACCTTCTGGCTCTTGACAAGTCCCTGACAGGAGGCTGGAGCCAGGGGGGGTCGTGCTCTTCTCACAAGGAACAAATGGTAGGACAAGAAAAAATGGCCTCAAGCTGCACCAAGGGAAGTTTAAGTTGAATAGTAGGAAAAATTTCTTTCCTGAAAGGGTTGTCCAGGCCTCTCCCAGGCTGCCCAGGGCAGTGGTGGAGTTACCATGATCCCTGGAGGGGTTTCAAAGCTATGGAGATGTGGTGCTGAGGGACATGGGTTAGTGGTGCCCTGGCAGTGCTGGTTAATGGTTGGACTTGATGATGTGAAAGGTCTCTTGCAGTCTAAGCCATTGTATAGTTCTGTGTGTAACCACCTTGTCAAATGAAGAATTACACTGAAATTTAAAACCAAACCTTGGTCTTAATTAATAGGTAGTGGTACACTAAACAAAGCCCCTCCAAACACTTCTGCATTAGCATCACGTGAGCAGCAGGTCAAAGAGGAAAGCAGCTGCACAGTTATTGTGTGGAAGCTGAGCTAAAGATTTGCTTTTACAGAAGCTACAACTTTGAGAAAAATATTGTTCTCTTAGTCTGGGATTGCCAGAAGCAACAGTAGCTTTTCTTACCATTTGTGATAAAAACAAGGGCTCTGGAGAATTTTCTACTGGATGCAGATGTTCTGGACATGCTTGAGCACTCAGGACTCCTAAAAGAAAAGCAGTTTTACTGCAGCCACAACGATTTCTAACGCATTTCCAGTATACCTTGACTAACCCAAATCTCAACACTTCCTCTACCTGTGTCCATGAGCATCTAAACATAACGAATTTTAGTTATATCACAGATCTTCCTAACACTACAAAAATACCATCTTCCGAAGCTGTTTCAACCTTGACTCCAAAAAAGACAAAAATCCCCTCCCCAAACTCAAAACTGTGGTTGATATGTCTTTTAAAGAAGCAAAATGACTATTCTCTTTGAATTGATAAGTAGCATAGATTGTGTCAGTTGTTAATTTGATGAGTACATGGGACATCACTACAGTCTCATTCTATTAAAAGAAGACAAAGTTATTTACTTAATGCTACTAAAAATAGGGGTTTGTTGTTGGGGTTTTTTTAAAGTTACAGAAAAGGATGTAATTTCTTTTATTCATTTTGTTTACTCATCTCTGTGAGCTTCACTGGTACAAACAGTTGGCCAGTATATGTTGTTTGTATCAAGCAGGTGGGGTATGGAAGGGGCAGGGTTGGTTGGTGTGTTTGCTCTCCAAGACTACAGGGGAAGAAAAATAATTTTAACAAGTTAAATTTAGTTAGCATGGAAACTTGGTTTTTTCCTAAGAGTTTTTCAGATAGCTGTTTAACTGAGCAACTATGAAACACATATTGTTCCAAGAAGCCTGCAAAAACTCTGCAAATTAAAAATAAGACTAGAAATGAATGAAACAGAGAAAGAGAAGTATTTAAAAGACTTTTGATCTCTCCTCCAGTATAAAACCACAAAATAACTCACAAAATCCCATGAAAACACGAAGAAGCCTCAAATATCAGGACTATTCAGAGCTGTTTGTTGGCAGAAGCAACATTCTGTTAGGCACAGATTTGCTTCCTGACTATACTTTGGGAATAAAAATGAAGAGATACATATGGTGTCTAGAAAGATAAGCTACAAGCTGCATTAAAAACTGTGACTGGAAAGGCATCAATCTTCTTAACTTCTTTATTTAGGTCCCTGCACACCTACACTGTTTCATCTTCTCATGCTGCCTAAAACCTTCCTGACTAGGACATTTGTGAAATGTCATGATCATAGAATGATAGAATTGTCAGGGTTGGAAGGGACCTTAAAGATCATCCAGTTCCAACCCCCCTGCCATGGGCAGGGACACCTCCCACTAGAGCAGGGTGCTCAGAGCCCCATCCAGCCTGGGCTTAAACACTTCCAAGGATGGGGCTTCCACCACCTCTCTGGGCAACCTGTTCCAGTGTCTCTCCACCTTCATGGGGAAGAAATTCTTCCTGATGTCTAACCTGAATCGACCTATCTCTAGCTTTAACCCATTCCCTCCAGTCCTATCACTGCACGAATGATGTGAGCTGTCACTTTTCTGATAAAATATGGTAATTCCCTAATAATTAAGGACTAGGAATGTGGACTTATAGACTCTGTGCTAATAAGTTCTCTTAAGGGAGCTCTGACCAACCACCTCACCCTGCACAAATCGCTTTTCATGGGCAAAACATAGCTTGAGAAAACAAACAACACGGCTTTTGAAGGAGTGGCGGTATTTGCAGTACCAGAATAACAGAATTCCTCAATTATATGACCAAAACCACTACACAACGATTCTACCTCCAACCGAAACGGACCCCTCGTGTTGAATCACTCACCTGGTGCCGCGCTGCGGAGGGGGCCGGGGGGCTCCCCCCCGCACGGAGCCCTGTTGGCTGACAAGGCGGGAGGAAGGCAGGGTGTTCGGTCTCCGGCCGAAGCCACATCAGCTGCCGGGCAGGGAGAAGCCACTTCACGCAGCTTCTTAACAGCGATCGTCACTCTCTTCCCACGGCCACCAGCTCCCGTCACAGCCTCAATGGGCTTCTCCCTGTGGACGCCGGTGGAGTGAATGAGCACGTCGCCCGCCGTGAGACTGGCCAGGGAGTCCTGGCTGAGGCTGGAGTTGCTTTCCGCTTCCATGAGGATCTCATGGCGGCAAGGGAGGCCAAAAGCAGCGCCCTGACAAAGAGGCCGCCCCTGAGGGCCGGGCGGCATTTCATCTTACTTTAGTTTTACAAGCTAAGTTTCCCAGAAAAATCAAAAGTGTACTACAGTAATAAGATACTATT
>WUAM01000179.1:26416337-26455221 GCA_024336885.1 Actenoides hombroni
CATCCCTGGATGTGTTTAAGCATCGCTTAGATGTGGTGTTGGGGGAGATGGTCTAGGGGTGAACTTGTAGAGCAGGGCTAATGGTTGGACATGATGATCCCAAGGGTCTTTTCCAACCTAAGCTGATTCTGTGACTTCAGAAGCTGTCACAGCAGAGAGGGACTTCCCGCGGGACGCTCACCTTTCTCTCCCAGCTCTCTCTCTTGCACGGCTATGCTACAGTTGCTGGAGGTCGTGCTGGCTTCGAACCCGTTGGCGGACTCGCTTTCACAAAGCCCCTCCTGCGACTCTTCGGCCACGCTGTCCACCTCGATGGTCACGTCGCTTTCGCTCTTGATACTGCGCGACTCGTCCTGACTGAGCGCCAGAGGAGAGGCCACCGAGAAGCTCGACTGGACAGCAGCGGGTAAGGCAGACGGATTTGAATGGGAAGCGTGAGGGTCTGGCTTTTCTGATAGCGTGTCTTCACTACCGCTCTTCTCCTTTTCATCCAAGTCATCCAAGTCTACTTCGTGGCACAGCAGAGTTTCGGGACCGATCTGAGGCATTGCATCATCTTCATCTTTCAGAGGAACGTTCTCGTTTTCTTCAGGCGGACGTTCAAAGTTCTCGTTCCTTAGCTCCTGACCGTGCTGAACCGACTCTGCCACCAGCGATGGCATCTCCTCATTCTCAGTCCTGAGGGACTCTTCAGCATTCAGCCCCCTACATTCTTCTGCTCCGGTACATTCATTGGTCCTCTCTTCAGATACAATATTTGGCACTTCCATCTCACTCTCTCGTCGATTTCTCTTCTCAGGTGAAGCCTGTTCCAAAGTTTTCCTTTTCAAAAGCTTCTTATCTTTTGTAGAAGGTTCGGTTTCGCTTTCAGTAGTGCTGGAAATTTCTTTACAATCCAAGGAAGACGTGTCTAATCTTTCAGGTTCTGTAAGAGATTCATTTGCCACCTCTTCTTGGTTTCCTGGTGAAATCTTCGCATTCTCTAAAGAGGGATCCTTTGTTTTGCTCCTTCTCCCTTTTCCTTTAGGTGATTTTTCAGCCTCTCTCTTTATTTCTTCTATTTGTTCTGTTTTATTTCCAAAAATCTGAACAATTTGTTCACTTTCTTCAACTTCCAGTTTCAGTGTTTCTAGTGGCTGTACTTGAGTCCTGTCATTTTCTTTCAATGCATGAGGAATCTTTGGGTTTTCTTCATCCAGCTTCTCATCATGTAGTTTTTCGCTCTTCTCCAGTTCTGAAGTTTCTGGAGAAAATTCTTCATTCAAATTCTTTTCAGATGACTCATCTGCTTCACTGTCAGAGGACCCAGAGTCTAAAAAAATTGTACAGAAAGAAGGAAACAGCACCCTAAATCATCAATTACAATTTCTTTTCTTAAACCACAGGAAAAAAAGAAAAAACCAAATCACCCTGTGATCTATGGTATTAACTTCAGTTTACAATAAACAACTGCAAACTGAAATAACTCCTGTGTTATTCAACACACTGATGACAATTCTTAGTTTTACTCAAAATTTCTATGCAGCTACAATAGCAGTAGCACTATCAGAGTTCAAGGAGCATCTGGACGATGGTGTTAGTCATATGGTTTAGATTTAGGTAGTCCTGCAAGGACCAGAGAGAGTTGGACTCGATGAGCCTTTTGGGTCCCTTCCAACTTGAGATACTCTTATGATTCTACTACTACTACTACTTCTCAATTAAGCCAGTATAAACAAATTACACTTTATAGGAGCACAAATAGTTTTACAGAGTCTCACAATCTGCTATCTATCTGTGGATACTGCCTTCCCCCACTGACATTACAAAAACCAAGACTCCTCCTCTCTATGCACTCCCAAAATAGAAAAAAAACCACCCCAAACAAAGCCCCAAACCATTCCACACCACAACAGGGACATTTCATCGCTAAACTAGTGTACGAATCACACACCATATACAAAGCAAGCATTGTTACATTACCAGAAGATTATTTAGGGACCTGTACTAAAAGGAGAAAGTGATTTCACTTCAGTTTTTGTTCACAGAGGCTTAGAAATAACAAAAATATTGCTGCCGTTTGTATATAATTAACAACTCTGCTGGATGATGTAGTACTGAGGTTGAGGACTTAATTACCCCAACAAAGACTATCATTATACCACTAGATTTGGTCTGTTCAAGATCAGGACTAAAAGGCTCTGGCTGAAGAACATGGAATAACTTGCACAGTCACTTCCACACCATAGCTCTTCTGCGAGCAAACCGTGCTCCTCCGCAGCGTCACCTCAGCTACTTCCTCAATAGAATTCACATGGTGAGAAAAAAAACAACCCAAACAACTAAAACCAAACAACAAAAAAAGTAAGAAAAATAAAATAAAATCAAACCTCTTTTCCAAAAGGTACTAACGAAACCTCAGAGCATAAAAAAACCCAAAGCATAAAACCTCAAACAGGACTGAGATCACTCACCGTTTGATCCTCTATCAGAATCAAACATTCCTGAGCTACGTCTCGTCTGCCTGCGAGGTGTTGCTAAAATCAAAATCGAAAGCATTAATTTTTAGAGAGTAAAAAAAAAAACAAAACCCTGAGCCAAAATTTTGTTCTCTTGCTTGTGCACTGCCTGGTAAAGCAGGACTTTAAAGCTGCTGACAGCGCTGCGTTCGCTGGGGTTGTCGCTAACGCGCTGCGTTACATCACTGTTTACATGCACTTCCATGCCAGACCACGAGTGCACCAGATGTACCTTCTGTTCCATTTGGTAATGGTGAGGAATCTGACAAGTTGTTCCGTGCACTTCTGGCTCCTGATTTACCTTCACTATTAGGTGTTTTGGCTAAACTGCAAGATGTGTTTGATGGAAGAGTAGACTTCAGAGGGGGTCGCCCACGCTTGGATTTTTGCTTCTCCTCATCCTTCTTCTCGTCCTTTTCACCATCTTCTTTATTCTGAGGGGAAAACAATGAATTTTTATTAATATTTTTCACTGCTGATCGTCAACACTTTTATCTCTTTGCTCTACATTTTTATTAAAAGTCTAGACTGGGGTCTGAGTAACTTTTTTTTTTAAGTAAGTAACAGTGATAATCATTAAGTACTACTAGAAACTTATTGACGTAACCATTACTTTTGCTTTTTTCTTCTGTTTTCTCTTTGGTCCTCCTTTGTCCACGGGCCAGATAATCCGGTCGGCTTTCACCCATTCATCATATCTAGAAGCACAGAACAGACTGTTACCATTACATATAAAAAAAAAAATTGTTTGCAATATGAGGATTACAAGACTGAGATACAGAAAATATTTATTAAGGGGAGGTAGGAAAGCAGAGTAGATCTTTACAAACGCGTGCAGTATCGGGCATTAGAAAGATGAATTACACATCTAGCCCATTAAAAAAAAGAATGATGGGGTGGAGGAATGGAAGTGAAAACCTCCCTGGAGCTTGCTAGCAAAGCACTGGAACTCAGGCAGTTTAGTCAACTATAAAGTTTGTCAATTATTTCACATCATATACAAAAGGCAGCTTTCACCACACCACGCCTCAACAGTAAAATACATCTATATTTTATTTCAAAACTTCTCAAGTTATTAATAAGGTAAAGGGAAACACAGAAGTATTTGGGGGGTACTCCCCCCCCCCAACTTGATGCTACCACAAAGAAATGTGCTTAGTTTACTCAGAAATGTATGGATTTGGAACATCTCAAGGTATGCACCCTGAAGTGCTCTATTTTAAACCCGATGGATTTTGTGGGATTTTTTGTCTACGTAATCACGATGCTCTTAAGAACAGCAACAAAAAAAAAGCCCTTTCTGCAGCATTATTGACTATAAAGCATGGCTGCCAAGAGAAGCACTTGCTGATTTTCTTCCTGCAGTTCTTTGTTTCTCGGCCCTCTCCCATTCGCTCGACACGCGACAACCGTTCTTTGCCATCACAGTTCACGTTCCACGCCAGAATAAACTGATACCCTGAATTGTAGATGCCTTCACCACCATCAGCGACTCCCTGAAACAACCGACAGCACTAAGACTGCCTGGCACAATACATTTCAGGGATAGTCCTCCGTGGGGTGAGATTTACTCACTTGAAGCCGGATGGAAACTTGGCAACACAGAAGCATATTCTGAGATTTCAAGCAACAGCGTCACACCACGAACAAAAAAAACCAAACTACTAACATGGAAAAGTGTAACAGAGTCAGATCCTGTTATCAGGTTGATAATTCGATTTGGAGCCGAGTCGCTGAGTCTCTTTCTCTTTCTTTCCTAAAAACAAAAATTCTTTTGCAAATAATCCTCCTAGCAGAGACATGAAAGGCAATTGGTTATCCTCACCTCACGTTCCAACCGTAGTAATGAACTAAATACAGAACTTCGCCGTCA
This sequence comes from Actenoides hombroni, assembly GCA_024336885.1. Lineage (NCBI taxonomy): Eukaryota > Metazoa > Chordata > Aves > Coraciiformes > Alcedinidae > Actenoides > Actenoides hombroni. Next base: position 26,420,709 of record WUAM01000179.1, read on the forward strand.
TCGATTTCAGTGCTTTTAATACTGGCTTCGTAAATTTTTTGAGTCTTTCCACGCCCGTATTTTACTTTCACTTTGGTTCCGGTCAGACAGGGTTCTGCATCCTCCTCATCTTCTTCACCTTCTGATTCTCCTTTGTTCTCAATTTCCTCCCTGTGGTAAAGGGTATTTAAAACGCCCGCTAATTAGTGGCAAGCAACGTTTTTAACATTTAACTAGAGTAGCCAAGCTCCTACAACAGAAAAAAGGCTGCAAGAAAAAAAAAAAGTCTTAATTTTCTGCGTCCTGTTCTGCCTCTGAAGAGGCCACAGCTTGGACACAGCTTTGTAAATCAAGAACAGGACTGAGAGAGAATAGGGTGCCAGAAATACGCAGACAAAAACCTATAATTTCAATGCAAGTCCTTAGGTGTACAACTACCTCAAAGCTTCAAGGTTATTCTTTAAATGAGTATTTTGATAATACAAAAAGAAGGACAGGTTAACTCAGTGTTTGGCTACAAAATAAGACAGGAAAAACTAACTTCATTTTTTAAAATAGACTTGATTTTGACTGATTATTTAAAAAAAAATAAATATTTAAAAATCTTTCTTCTACATTTTGCTCAACAGGCTACAGTTTACTAACAGTGCATCTAAATTTGAATGACCATCAGAGTGATCCTCTCATGGATACAAACATTTCATTGGAAAAAAAAAAAAGTTGATTATAACAGTGTTTAACCAAGATTAAAAGTGGCCATTTTACCTGTATCTACGTCTTATTGTAGTTATAACTAATATTTAAATATTCTATTTAAACATATTTTCAGGAATTACAATTTAATCTATTTTGACCTGCACAGTGATGCTTTCTTTAAACTAACTGGTTTTCCCCACTCTCAAAGGTCTTTAGAAGAAAGTATGCAATGCCTCTACCAGGCTTTATTCAGTATCAACTTGTGTCCACACCACTCAGCCCCATGAACAAGAAAAACAAGGTAGGAAAGGCATCTTGAACAGGTAAGACACAGCCATTGACCACAGCCAGAGTTAGCTAAGAAGAGATCTTCTCTGGTAATACATTAGTCACCCAATCACAATTCATTTGTAGCCAGGAATATAAATCCAAATCAACTTGACAAGCTTAGTCTCTGGATGCTCCTTTCCCTTTGCCCTTCCATGTGTCTCCATCTCCTCCTCTTCAACCTGCCTCTAGGTTTCATTCAAATTCCCTCTTTCTTTTTCCTCTGCTTTATTAGAATCACAGAATGGTAGGGATTGGAAGGGACCTCTGGAGATCAGCGAGTCCAGCTCCCCTGCCAGAGCAGGAACATCTACAGCAGGCCACACAGGAACAGATCCAGGCGGGTCTGGAAAGTCTCCAGAGAAGGAGATTCCACAATCTCTCTGGGGAGCCTGTTCCAGGCTCTGTCACTCTCACAGTGAAGAAGTTTTTCCTTGTGTTGAGGTGGAACTTCCTGTGTTTCAGTTTGTGACTATTACCTCTTGTCCTATCCCAGGGCACCACTGAAAAGAGCCTGGCCCCTTCTACTTGACACCCACCCTTCAGTTATTTGTAAACATTCATAAGATCCCCTCTCAGTCTTCTCTTCTCCAGGCTAAACCACCCCAGGGCTCTCAGCCTTTCCTCATCAGAGATGTTCCAGCCCTTTTATCATTCTCGTAGCCTCCGTTGAACTCTCTCTAGTATCACCCTGTCCCTCTTGAACTGGGGACACCAGAAATGAACACAATACTCCAGATGTGATCTCTCTAGTGCAGAGTTGAGGGGGAGAAGGACTTCCCTCGACCTGCTGGACACATTTTTCTTTATGCACCCCGGATTATTAGCTGATCCCTTTCCTGCCTGCCCACGATACGTCGGGTAACAACAAAACCAAGAAAGGTGCAGGTTCACCAGCCATCACTAAACCCTTAGACAAAAGCAGGGGAGATGAAGGGCTCTCTTTTCCAGTTATATTTATTTCAACTGCCCAGAACAGTCTGCCCAAACAACTGCCCACCATCCACACAGCACCTGGCATACTTATAGCCTGGTCTACTTCTTCCCTGTACATACTGGTGTCAAAAAACACCAACACAACACACCCTTGCCAAGACCTGCAAGAAAATGGAAGTGAAAAATACTGACTGGCATCTACCAGAAAAAGGTGCTTCCTTAAAGTACAACAGACTCTGCAAGCTTGAAATAAAATTTTCCCACTCCTGTCTGGCTAATGAGAAAATAAGGTCCCCGATTACCACATTTTAGCTGGCAAGCTCTCCAGCTCTGTGCATAGTCCTGCTTGGAGTATGACTTAGTCGTGACACCGATATACTTGTAACAGGGTGATAAAAGTTAATGTTTACCTCTCTCTTTGCCTCTCTTCCTCTTCATCTGACTCTTTATCAGAATCCTCCTGTTTTTTAATTTTTTTCTCTTTTTGCTTTGGTGTACTTTTTCTCCCTAGAGGAGTTTCATTTTCTTTCTTTTCTGCATTCTCAGGTGTTTCCTCTACATCTTTGTTTTCTTTGTTACTGTCTTTTAATTTGTCTTGTGTTTTATCCTCTTCACTATCTTTTTTAGCAGGGGTTGCATCACGGGCAAGTCTTCTTCGTCCCTGGAAAAGAAATCAGATCAGTTTAATGACTCCTGTAAACTGTTCTCTGTATAGCCTCTCCAAATCTCAGTGACAAGTGAAACACTACTCCTATACAGAAGAAAGGCTTGGAGGTGAACACCAAAGAAGCAAAATATTCTAAAATCTTAAAATGGCTTAAAGCCTTGTTACAGAACCATCAAATTCTTTTGGCTGAAAATGATGTTTCAGATCATCCAGTCCAAGCTTTAACCCAGCACTGCCAGGGCACCGCTAACCCATGTCCCTCAGCACCACAGCTACACAGCTTTAAATCCCTCCAGGGATGGGGACTCCACCACTGCCCTGGGCAGCCTCAGACAGCCCTTGACAACCCTTTTGGGGAAGAAATTTTTCCTAATATCCAACTTAAACCTCCCTTGGCACAATGTGAGGCAAGCTTCCTCTTGTCCTGTCACTTGTTCCTAGGGAGAAAAACCTGAGCCCACCTGGCTCCAGCCTCCTGTCAGGGAGTTGTCAAGAGCCAGAAGGTCTCCCCTGAGCCTCCTTTTCTCCAGGCTGAACAACCCCAGGTCCCTCAGCTGCTCTTTACAAGGCTCGTGCTCTAAACCCTTCACCAGCTTTGCTGCCCTTCTTTGCACACACACCCCAGCCCCTCAATGTCCTGCTTGGAGCAAGGGGCCCTGTCAAGGAGTTGCCAAGAGCAAGGTGGTCTCCCCTGAGCCTCCTTTTCTCCTGGCTGAATGACCCCAGTTTCCTCAACCACTCCTCTGTCTTGTAATTCTTAATTTCTGAGATTTGTCTCCTATTTCTTCAACCTGTCACTGCTCACAAATCCCAACAGAGATGGCTGTAGCAAAGGGAAGGTGAACAGGTCTGAAAAGACAAGGTAAGCTGCATCTGAGAGTAAGATGTTGGGAAGTGCAGGATCCTCAGGCACACAAGTTATTCAATTATCTTTGAAGAATGGCCGCAATTGCCCAGACTTACCGCCACTTCTTCCGTTTTCTCTTCTCTCTTTTCTTCCTCTTCATCAGTTTCTGCAGCAGCTCCCTCTTCCTCATCGCTGCTAGAGGACTCCAGGATTTCACTGATGTCCATTTTCCAGTTCCGAGGAACACCCTTCGTGCTGAGAAACGTGCTTGCCTCCTGTAACCCTACAGAAGAAAGGGCCCTGGTTTTACTTCATCTGCAGCATTCACAGTCACAAAGTGTCGTTAATATTCTTTTCACGCTCTTGTAAATCACAATGCCAACTTACACCCAAAATGGAATGAAGTAAGAAAATAGATACTTCAGCTCTAAACACTCAGTTTAAACAGCAACTCGGGGAGTTTGGAGTTGAGAGCACTCATCTCACACACAGCAGCCAGTTCTCTAGGCACAGGTCCCCAGGAACACTACTGACATTTACACCTACGTATGTGAACAGCATCAAAGACAGGCACCTCTACTTATCCTCGTATATTCTCTGCAACTGTGAACTGTGTTGTTTCTGTAGGAAAGACAAATACTGTAATAAAGCGAGTTAAAAAGAAGTAAACCCATCACAGTTAGACTTACTTTGTTCTTTTAAAGCTATCTTCACGTTTTAAAGTTTAGACTGAAAAAGAACTTGTCTTGTTTAAGAGCACTGCCTACAGAGGTGATACATTAAGGTTTGGAACAGGAAAAATACCCCTAGTGAGTAAGGGAGTGATGGGACAGGGCGAAGTCATGCTGTACAATCAGAATATCTCAAATTCTTTCCCCCTTGGAGCATCTCTTCAAGGAAAGAAAACAACAATGCAAAACCAACCCAGATAACCCCAAAATGTGCACCCCAGTCACAGTAAAAGACTTGAACACCGAGGAATCAGAAGAATACCCAAAAGAGAGACACACTGCAATGAACCACACAGTGTTGCTGGAGAAGGCAACAGTTTTTAATAGCTGCTGATAGATTAATCTCCAGAAATCTGTCAAAACTCTTTTCTGAAACCATTAGTATCTTTGATTCCACAATATTTGCTCATGGCAGTCAACATCACAACCCCATCATGTCCTGCACCAAAAAAAGAATAAAACCCCTTTCTTCCATTTATCTTAAGCATGATTTTTTGCCTATTCTAAAGTTCTTGTTCTGTGAAATAATTATTAAGAAAAAAGTATAAGAGAAATCATTAAGAATTACATGAATCAATCAAAACCAGCTAATGCTCCCAGTTGGATCATGTTAAATCTTTACTTGCTAAGGAGCTGTTTCCATCTTTACTCAAACTGGAGGAACTGTTGTTATGGAGTGGGGGTTTTGTTGTTAAGTTTTTGGTTTGTTATATATTTTAAGTATTTCTCCTTAACAAATTGTGTGGTATGAGGTCTGGCTGGGAGAAGCAACATTAAAAGTTTAAGAATTATTGACATTAATGGGAGAATCTGGCCTTTTAGGTCACTAAAAACATGGATTATGGTAGTCACCTCATTCATCCATCCAGGAATCAAGTTCTGGAATTATACTTTTAAATCCAGCATTAATCACAGTCAGGCTGTTCTAATGAAGTTTGCACCTTGCTGTCCAGGTATTTTTAATGTAAAGACAAAATGCTTTGAGCAGCAGCACCAAATGTTGGTATGAGAAGAAGTAACTCTATATTCTATTATTCAATGACATTTCAAATCCGCTACCTTGAAAATATTCTGTTCACTTTCCACAAATTTGGAGTGGATTAAAAGAAGGAAATAAAAATCCAGTAAACAAGACTTTTACTAGATGCTATTTTAATCATAAGGCAGCTATATCCAAAGTTTGTCTGATTTACCCCATTTAAAATTGTTTACAAAATATCTAAGAGCAATTACCAGAAACCACCAGGCCATCATTCATCTGCAAAAAGTACTATTGCAGGAGATTACTTTTTTTAATCATCTAGAAATTATTCTAATTTACCTTTTTTAGGAGAGGACTCGGGTTTTGGTAAGCTTTGAACATCTAGTTCTTTAATGTCTTTTCTTGCTACCGAGTAACTGAAAAAGAATAAGGTTCTGTTATTATTTTTAAATCACAGTAAAACAAGCATTCGACTTCAAAAAACTGTGATTTCTAAAATTGTCAAGATTTATCATTCACTGTCAAGGTCCTTTCTTTAAATTAAATGTGTGAAGCATTTGTTACTGTAGATCTTAATACAAGACTCAAACCTAGAGTAAGTTTCCAGTCTTTCTTTCAATTTCAGATGGTAAAAGAACCCTTGAAATAATTACAAAAAGTTTGTAAAGCTTCTTTATATTAAATATTTAACATGCACCAATTTGCAGAGGTTAAATTAATTTAAATTAATTTAATTAATTTAATTAAGCTAAATTAATTGATTTGTCTTTTTAAATTACAAAAAGCATTCTCACAGCAAAATATAGAGAAGTTGCTCTGTTCTAAAGTTAGACTGAATAACAATAGAAATGCTAACCAACCTGCAAGGAAAGCCTTACAAGTGAGTTACTATAATAAGATTGGTTTGTTTTGGTTTTTTTTCTTCTTTCATTATTTCAGAAAAACTGGAGTAAAACCTGAGGAATTGGAGGCCATCATTTTCTGAAGTTAAAGCCATATGACTATGGGGAAAAAAAAAATATAAAACAGAGCAAGTCTGCATGCTTTTCCAGTAACATTCTACCTTCAGCACATAAAGACCCAGGCTTATTTAAGAGGCTGATGATACACGTCCACATTAAGAGGCCAAAATGAATTAAGTCTTCAATTACTTGAAATATGTTTCACTTATCAAGCACTTGTACCTACTTAAAATCAAGGCTATTTAAAAAAAAACCTTCACAAATCATTCACTTTGAAAGAAAGGGAAAGAGGGGTGACAGCCAGCCTTCGGCGAGGAAGATTTCAGCTACAATATGTTAAGACAGATGCATTAGAATAAAGGATGAAGAGAAATAAAGGGAAACAGCTTTATAAACCAGTCTTCGAACTTACGGAATAATGTGTTCACAAGAGTAAGCCACACCTAACTCCCTCTCTCTCCCCACCACCTCCCCTCCTCCCTTTAGGGGATGGCCTAAGACCATTTCTTTCTTTTCACAAGAATCTTTGTTCAGATTCTCTAAAAAATTTTAAATCAACAGTGAATTCCATCTGTACACACAATGTAAAGGGGGCGAGTAAGCACAGAAGTAGTTAGCTGTAAATGGACTACAAGGGACAAATGCGTACGACCGACACCACACAAAGTTGTACTCTTTCTTTTTGGAGGAAATAATGTCTGCAGAAGAAACACGTAAGGAGTTTTGCATTTCTCTCCCATGTACATGTAATGAAAGCAAGCTATTACTTACAATTTGGAATCTGCAAAGGATCGAACTAAACACTGGTCCTTTTTCACTGTGACGTCATCGTTACAGCTGGGAGACACAACCTGGAGTTTCAAATGAAACACTTTTTTTAAGGAAAAAGAAAAAAAGAGGCTCATCTTGAAAGGAAAGAACGAAAGAAGGAACAAAAGAAGGAATGGAAGAAGTTGGACAGGAGGAAAACTGCTGCTTTCCTGTTTCTTGTATTATAATTTCCAGTTTTGAGAACAGAAAGCCACTCCAATTTATATTACTAAGGCCAACAATGATAAATTTCAAGAAGCAATTTACTTCAAACTACTAAATTTAGTTATGTACAAGCCAGAAAAGTTGGCAACTTCATTTGTGAACTCGCTATTACTCTACTGGGATGAAATCATGGGATACTGTTTACTCACTCTGCTTTTTTTTTTTCCCCTCCTGTTCATACAAAACCTGTTTAAAGCATCTACTTAAAAAGTCACAGACCCACTTATTTTATACCAGCTTCTGATCTTTGGCATTCAAACTGAGAGGCAAGTAGCATTATTTTTTTTTGGAGGTGCAGCTAACATAAGCCAGTGTGGAATCCAGAGCATCCTTCCACAGCAGCATCATCTCTTATGTCTAAAAAGGTGACAAAAATGCACTTGCAGTATTTGTATTGCACAAACAGAACAAGTTTACATTTCTCCAGACCACATACAGATCAACTTCTGGATCTAGCAGGACTCAGTGGAAGCTGTGCCACCCCATTCAGGTAAGTCAGAAGTTTTACCCCCAAAACCAAGAAAAGACATTCCTGTTTCTCAGGTAGCAGAGAACAGAATGAGTACCTGGCCTCCAGTAACTTAATCCCCCATTCAGAACCACGTTAAATTAAAAGCTGTACAACACCAGATTTCACGTTTTAAGCTGAGATAAATACAGCTGGATAAGTCAGTGTCCACTATTCACCCTACAATACACCATAATGCTCTTTCAGGGTATGGAAGACAGCTGGCCTGTGAAGTTAGTTACCTTTGGATCCTGAATTCATGCAAGGAAATCTTAAACTAAGTTGGAAGACTGTAACAGCTGAGCTCATTCCAGCTAACCCTGAAGACTCAAAGGACTAGAGAATATGAAGGTAAGTAAATAAAGCCTGCAAAAATTAGTGAAACAAACCTGCCTGTTTAATGTTCCAAATATTTTTTTTAAAAACAAACACATCTCTGACTGATGAGAGATGATGTGTATTGAGCTTGTCTGACAAGACCAAAAAGTTTACTAAAAGTTTACTAAACTCCTAATAAGCATCTGTCAACTTTTGTGTGTGTATAAAGATTCTGCCCATCTACGGTGCAAGTCTACTTGTACTTGAATTTACTTAGTATATATTTATTATCAGCAATGACAATGAACAGCTGTATCCTATACTGACAGTCAAATAAATATAAGAAATAAATTAAAATAAGTCAAATAAAAATAAGAACAGACATCACTGCCATAGTAACTGGCCATTTATGTAAATGAAAGCAATAGTTTCATAAAACTGAAGGTCTATCTTAGACAGACTTATTTAAATCATTAAGTACCAAAAAAAAAAAAAAAAAGATTTAAAATTACACTGTATTTAAAATTCCTAAATCTAGTTGCTCTTAAATTGGCCAGTGAGTTCAAATCCTAACCTATCTGATTTTGAGAAGGAAAATATCATTACCTACCAACCATTTCATGGTCTGTTTTGAAAGACTTTAGAGCCATAAAACTAACTTATACATAAATAGTAATTTTTGCATTTCTACTCTTCAAAGATACTGTAGAAAATCTGTATTTTTAGCAAATACAGACAAAAGATCTTAGCCTGGCTACATTTGCAACTTTGCTGATAAAGACAGGATGGTTTGCAAACTTCACATCTAGGAGAACCTCTGTTTGAACAATGTAACAAGTCAGATGCCACTCCAGTCTAAAAAGATAGTAGAAGTATGACATTAGAAATGTGGATGTCTTAAGCAACTTACCAAAGCAGGATACCAGTCTGCCTTCTCAGGATTACAAGTCACACTCACAACTTTGCCAAGCAACTCATCATTGAGACGCCTTTTGTCTTCATCCTCTTCTTCACTACTTTCTTCTTCCTTTTCATCTTCAGTACTAAATTATTAAAACATGCAGTATTTAAGGTTTTTTTGTCTGAAGTTAGTATCTGAAAGCAAATACAGCTTACAACCAGAGTTTTCTCCCTGTTCTGCAAAGTTTCAACAACATTAGAATTTTAAGAGCTGAAATTGCTTGCAATACACTTACATATTAAGTGCACTTACTTAGTAAGAGGAATTTTGTAGAAATTCTTTCCAAGTAGCAGTATTTTACAACAGCATCATGTTGGAATTGGAGGCATGAATCAGGATTTGATTGTGCACAGACATGAAACAAAGAGAAATGGTCTCTAACCCAGAAATTTAAAAGCACCTTTTTTTCCTACTTTGTGCAGTCTAACCAAAGTTAAAACCCCTACATTTCCTGACACATGAGTTCCTATTATATGAAAGGATTCTTAACACCACTACAAGCAAAAGCCCATCAATTTCACAATCCTGCTCACACATGAACGTGTCTGCATGAACTGAATTACTTAAATCCACAAGCTGTGCACACAACTCACACACTAAGAGCATTCAGACTGCTACAGCTTCAAAGGCACTACTTCAGTGTTAGCAAAGGAAAGGAAAGCATCAGAGCACTATCAAAACTCACACAGGAAGAGAAGATCTTCTTCCCCTGTTAGATTTCTTTCCAATAACTGGAGTTCCAAAGTGCTCTGGATTGGTTAGTGGCAGTTGATCAAGTGTCTACGTGGAAAAAGAGGGGAAAAAATTAGTTTGCAATTTCTTTGATTTATATAAAACAATAAAATATATAAATTAACTGTCTTATTTTTTTCATTGCATGTCCATCACTGTCTTACCTCACTTTCTGCAAAGTGCCTTTCTCCCTTCAAGCATAATGAAGTTCGTCTCAAGGTCCTTTCATCACCATCATCAAAAACTAGTATTGAAGCAAAGAAAACACATTGGCACAAGATGATCAGATCTATTTCCCAAGCAGCCAAAACAAGTCTACTGTTTATCTCACAATCTAGAAAATTCTCTAAAACATGACTTGCAGGACCCCCATTTCAATGTTTCTTTAGTTCACAAGGAAAACGAAGGGTGGTCTTCAAGATTCAGTCTAAGGACAGGTAACCTTTTCACACAGAGATTCAAGCCAGTGCAAAGTATGCCTTTTGGATGCAGTAGTCTCAGTCTAATTTAGACATTCTTCTTTTCAGTACACTGCACATTTCAAGCCATAGCTACTGGCTGCAGACCAGTTACTATTATCTAACAATCTTACAGTTTGGTTTTGGTTGGTTGTTTTTTCTGTTCAGTTCCACCCCCCCCATCCATTTCTTCCTTCCTTATGCTACCTTTTAATCCTCCTGCTTGCTACGAACAACCCCACAAAAAGACAAATGGAAAGAAAACCAAAGGTGTGATCATTTTTGCTACACTATCAGCACTGTGCTACCAACAGGCTGGGAATACTGGAAACCTGCAAACAAAACTGTAACTGACCCATGTATGAAGAATACTTAGTAGACAACCTGTTCTCTTAAAACTCATGTACAGGTGAAAGGGAAGTTCCACGCATTTCTAGCAAGACACAGCTGAAGACCAGAATGGTGTGAGGCTTTTGCAAGCTTGGCCTGAGAAAGATTAAATAAATTTAAATAAAACCTCTTCATGAAAATTGCCTTGAAGACAAGGAAAGCTCCCACTGTCTGAGCCATGGGAACAGGCCTTTTCCAAAGAGCAGAGACGAGATGGCTGCAGTCTGGCATTCCAGGAAGGTAAAAGTTTATTTGCATGAGGTCAAAGTGCAGAATACTACTCCACATGTAAACTACTTTAAATGTGTTTTGTCCAGTAGTAAACTTTAGAGATAGAAAAAAAAAAATGTTTCAAGTGTTGGGCGTATCTGTGTGATAATTTTGGCGCACTTCTATTAAAAAAATAATCTCTTGAGCTAGCAAGAATATCAAATGCATGTATATGCTTGGCAAAAACAGATTGGTTGCAGCAAGAAAAGCATTTGTTTTATTTGTCAGATAAGTGTCACATTTTCCTAATCTTCGATGAAAACCATAGATTGCAATAACAACTATCTAAAAAGGTATGAATACCATTTTAATTAAGCTTGATAAGATAAGCTTTAAGGTTCCTCCATCTTCAGGGTAGAGATACTGCTGTAGTACGCTCCACTACTGAATTGCCTTAATGGCTTAAGTTATAACACTTGGAGATGCAAAGCAACTAACTTTTCCCCCTCCCCAAACCTAGTATTTTAAGGACAGCAGATACCTATATGCCTAATTAGTAGTCAATAATATTTTTCAACATTTTTAAGATGTAAATACCAGTAAGACCCATCAACCCCAACTGAAAGCACTTAAAGCAGACTACCACTATTATCCTTGGCCAAACACATCCAGAGCTAAAGTCAAAGCACTAATTTTTCACAAAATAATCGTTTAAGGGGACAAATGGCTGGTGATTGGCAAAAGGTAACTTGACTGGAAAAAAAGCAAACAGAACCTGATACTTGACAGTAAATAAAAAGGAAAAAACAAAACAAGACAGCCTAGTTTATCTCAAATTTTGGAAGTTTTATCTATTTAATTAAAGCTAGCATAGTAGAGAAACAAATCAAGCAAACCATTCATAAACCAGATGACATATACCATTTTTTTCATTCCTGAAAGATAAAAACTTAACAGACACTGAGTGTAAAGTAAAAAACACTAGTAAAACACACTAAACTCAACTTAGGACACACAAGGAAATTATGACAATTAAGTGTGTGAGATATTCTGCTTTTCTCAATTACAACAAACGTGCAAGTTAACTTGGAACCTTAAAAGTCACATAATTAGGCATCCCTGTCCAATATGAGGCAATTACAGATTGCAAAATGGAATTGCAGTTGCAGAAGTGTCAACTCCATAAATTTATATTTCACCTTCCATGAACAAAACAACATGGAAGATAAAATAATTAACACTGAATAATTAAGTTTTCCTCATCAGCCCTCAGAAAAGGGACAACAAAAGCACAAGTATGCTTCCAGAGCTCAGCAGACATGCTTTCAGTCCTGCTCCCAGTTTCACACCTGAATGAAGACAAGTCTACCCCATGCCTCAAAAGCAGCCCTCCTCCTACGAGACTTTTCCTGCCATTTCTCTCCATGTTCTCTAGCTGAAGGTACAGATCTGGCCTGTTCTACAACAGGCCCTTGCCATGTCCCTTGCCATACAGGGAAAAATTGCTAGGCCACTCTACATTTTCCAGAACTAAAACAGGCAGACTACAAAAAAAGAAAAGAAAAAAACCAACCCACAAACAAACCAAAAAAAACCAACCCACAAACAAACCAAAAAAAACCAACCCACAAACAAACCAAAAAAAACCAACCCACAAACAAAGCAAGCCCCTCTGAACCCCACCCCTTGTTTGATTTGAATGATTCTACTTAATCATTCTTTAAATATTGTCATAACTCCAAATTCTCCAACAGGAGAAATTCCAGAAGTTGTATTCCATAAGAAAGAATTTACTGAACAGTATCAGTTATGTTAGAGAGGGAAGGAAACAGGAACATAAGAGGTATCTCTCCATACATATGTAGTGCAGTGTTTATACAGACGTGTTTACAGTGCCACAATATTTATCTTAGAAAAGGAACTGACAATCCTGTCCTTCCAAAGAAACAAGCATGAAAAAGCAGAAGCCCTTTAAGTATTGCCATTGCATAATCTTGTAGTGGGTATATATTTGTTTCAGGAAACAGGGTGTACCAGCTGACCACTCAGTAAACACTACAGGAAAGAGAATGATATGCCAGGAACCTACAGATCCCTATTTACAAGTCAATACAACAAAGTAGGAATGACAGAAAGAAAAGCCACGTTTCTGCTGGCCAGAGGTCTTTCTTCCCAACGTGGTCCTTAATGATGAGCACTGACAGAAGGGGAAAGAGATGACTAAGCAGCACAACCTGGAGGAACAGTCTCTGTTATAGTGCTTGCTCTAGTCTCCAGAGTGGAGTTCAGAGCAAAAATAAAATGGAAATTTTCAGAGTTGCACTGCATCCCAACCTTGTTGATAACTACAGGAAACAAACAGAATTCAATTTCTTTTTTTTTTCCTGTTTGTGGAAGCCTAAGCAAGCCAAAGCTATGAGAGAAAAACAAAGCTTCCCAGTGGGAATCAATGGGATACCTCTCAAAAATTAAAAAAAAAAAAATCTTTCAACTAAGAGTTTAGTACCTCAAAAATGCATTAAACAGTGAAACTTTCAACTTACTATTGATTAGCAAATATCTTCCATTCCCTGTCTATAAAAGGTCTGTACATGCCATTAAAAATAAATATATATATATTACTAACCCTGTCCTCACAAAAATGCTGTCTCAATGTCAGTTCTCATTTATTTCTATCAGAAATATTAAGAAGTCGATATATCAAAATGATTTTCAGGAACTGTGAAGAAACCAGCCACAAAATACTGCAGATGTGTTTAACTACATCTTGTTTAGAAATATTCCTAAGATTATTAAATTAAAAAAAAAAAAAAGTGAAAGACAAAGGAGAATATAGCAGGACAGTAGTGATAACATCCTCAGCATGGGTACGATATTCCTGATACCCAGAGCAATCAGTGTTACCAGAACAAGGCAGTCTAGCAGACAAATGAGGAGGGAAACCAACCCTCCAGGCTGCATCTGCTTGCCAACTACCAATGCAACTGTTGCTGCCCAAAGGAGAAGAGATTCTACACTGCACAGCAAGCAAGCATTTTTTTTTTTCCTCATTCCCTATCCCATTCAGAATCTACCAAGACAATGGAAGTACGGACCAAGAAGTAAAAACTGCTCCAGTGTCACTCTTTACACTTAGTTCTTTTCACTGGCTGCCTGACAAAGTAGTAATTTGTGAATTACCAGAGATGCCACCTATGAACATCTAGATGAATGAAGTCAAGTTCTGCAGATTTTTGTTTCTCAGCTGTGGAAACAATATAGAAAGCACCAAGAGTCATGCAACACTTGCTGAATGATCTTCTAGATGAGGACTGTACTAATTACTGATTCACCACTCTAAGAGGGCTTAAGAGCAAGATACTGCAGTGTATTGTGCTGCTGGAGAGACTACAGAACTCAATTTAAACACAAAAAAAAACAACAAAACCAATCTTTTTAAAGGAGCTTCAGTTCCTCTACAGAAGCGTGTATGAAATACTACTGAAAACACAGCAGGTGTGACTTTTGACTCTACTCCCAGAAGACTATCACCTCACAAACCAAAAACCTTTCTGAAACTGCTTTGAGATTTTAAGTAATCCTTCTATCAGAGGAAAAAAATAAATAAAAATATCTACCTCTTTGCTTTCCCTATGGTACTGTTTGTACACAATTATTTTTGTTTAGCACCCCACATTGTAACAAAGATAGTTTTAGAACCAAAAGCTCTATCCAGTTGATTTGTAACAAGGTCCAGTTAATATATATTTTTTTCACTGTCACATCTGCTCCTTGCCTAAGCTTAAAATGTGGTGCTATTCTTTTTTTCTAGATTCTCCAGAAAGCAACCAACACAGCTACTGCACAGTTTCTATGGACCACCAGTGCACTTAAACAATGACACGTCCCATGAAAGGACTCCAAGAAAACACAGGGTTTCCTCAAAATCCACCCAAGCAACATTTTGAGGATGAAATTAAACAATTTATGGTGGGTGAGAGTGGTAAAGAGCACCAGCAAGGTGGGGGAACTGGACACTTCCCCTGCCACACTTGTGGTTTTGGATTCCTGGATGACACATGCAGAGCCAGAAGATGAAGTGGTGCTTCTGGGATGTCGAACTCCAACAGGATGCTGGGCAGAACTGGTCAAACCAGCCACACAAACATGACTAGTGCCTTGCACATACTACAAAACGTGTGCTGTTCAGGTTATAAAAAGACAAAGCAACAAGCCTCTGACATGGATGAAATCAACTGACTCTGGAGAAGGCACTGCCAGCTTTTATAACCCTTCATGCAGGAATATGACATGTTAGGAGATTAAAACTGTAGTGAAGCCAGGACCAAGTGATTTTTTTTTTCTTGTTAGCATTTCTCTATCTCCACAAAGCATAAGAAGAGGAAAACTTCTTTTAAAAATAGGAAAATGTGACCACAAATAGCTCCTGTTAGTGCTAGGACACCACATTGGGTTCACTTTCTGATAAACACTCTCAGAACTATGAACTGGAATTTTCAAAAGCCATGCAACATGAAAGAGGCCCAGAACCAAATTCTCAATGCCTTTCCTTGCTGCCATCTGCCCTCCTCCACGCAGTGCCCCTCAGCAATGCAACTGGTGGCCGAGGCTACATTTCCACAACAACCCATGCACACCACCCAAAACTTCCCTTGCAGAAGGCCAGGCTCTTAGGTATCTAACTCCTCTCAGCACACGCTCACTCAGCATTCCCTGCCCACTGGCACAGTGACTACAGGAGAGGAGGAAGTCACCGTGACCTGCTGGCCAGAGATCAACGCGAGCAGAGGGGCACAGGGCTCACTGAGATGTCTCAGAAGTGGTGTCTGCCTTACAGTTGGGCCATGCTGATGCCCTACACTGTACTAGAGCCAAAAAGGAAAAACTCTGTTGACTTTGCAGACTCATGCAGTGTTGAAAAGCATGGGGAAAAATTAATTCTTTACCTTTTCTAATATTGCCATTTCATGGTAACTTTGAAAAGACATGTCTTCTCTCACATAAAAGGACAAGATTAAGTCCAAAAGCCATAATTCTCTTCATGCTCCCCTTCAATCTAAACAGTATATAAAGTGCTACTGTTGACAGCAAGGTCTGCTAGAAACTGCAAATGCCTCTCCATGTTTTGTTGGGGGTTTTGTTGTTGTTTTCTCCCTGTTTTCAACTCATTTCAGAGGAAAAATTACAGAAGGTTAGCATGTTCCCCCTTTCTCTCCTCAGCAAAACCTTCCCAGGATTTTATAAAGCAAAATACAAAGCACAAGGCTCGATGTCTTTGATCTGGTTTGGGTTTGGGTTTTTGTTGGTTTTTTTCCCCTGAAATGTGTAGATGTGGTTAAATTACAGACACTTAGCGAGAGCTAAGCACGTACAGATTACTGACCTGAGTTCTGTCAAAAGAGAGATGACACTTGCATTCTGATGGGGCAATAAGAAAGGCTGTTCTAACACCAACTCTTTAGCTGTCTGCTTGATTGAAATACTGTTTCTCACTTTCATACAGAAGTTAAATCACTTCTAGTTCTGTACAGAAGTGATACAAAAGCATTTCCTTGAAGAACATTTATGTTCTTCAAGAATTTCTGTTTTCTGAAATTCTGGTACTGCTTGTTCTTTCTGGAATCTCACGTGAAAGAAGGAAAATATAACTGCAGTCTGGATTGTGGTTTCTTTTTCTTTTTATTTCCAGTCATTTCAGACATTATTTCAGTATTTACCTGAAGCTTTTTTACAAGTTAACAGAGCATCAAGTGACTGCTACACTAAGTGATAATTCAAACGTCACTCAGTTGAAAAGCAGCTCTGCTAAACCATTCTACTGCAATGCAATTCTCACCTAGCAGTATATTCAGCACTTCAAAATTTGTAAATGAATAAGTTCATCTTAAATAATTGCATCTTAAAGCTTAAAACATCCAACTGAGCCATTTGTTATCCAAAGAACTTAAAACGTTACTATCATCCCACTTTGGTTTCGACTGAGCCGATGAGGGCTGACCTGTGCGGTGGCATTTTCCAGACACCGTTAAACTTCCACTCCAAACAGTGTTTGTTCCTTCAGCTACTTCTACTGAAAAGCTGAATTTCAAAGGTAATTTCGAAAGTATTTCCAAATCACAGCTGAAAATTTCAATACAACTGAACAGCTACGGTAATATCATTATTACAGAGAAAGAGGTGAAAAAGTGATTCTGTGGCAGCTACCAATAAAAATGAATCCTTATTTATTTGGGGTGCACGAGCACTGCTAACAGACAGGAGATTACTGCTAAAATAGACTAACTGATCACCATTATGGCTCTTTCATTACGTTGGTGGCAAAGCAGCCTACCACAATAAACTCCTACACTGAACTCAACGTAGCATTACTCCTGGTTCACCTTATTGAACAAAGCAAAGTTGTTTCAGCTGACTTTTCTTCTTTAGATACCTATCGAAATAGAGAACCTGATTTGCAAAAGTGAACATCATCACTCCTCACTAGACACACATGGTTTATTTTGGTGGATTTTTTAGACATCTTTGTACTTAACACTTTGAAAATGTTTGTATATATTGCTGGTTTTCTTCTCCGTATCAGTCTACTTTTAGATCACCCAGAAAGAGATGCTATGTAACACAGAAAAGAAATACTCCAGGAAAAGCACATACGACTGAAACACAAGATTTCCCTTGTGCTTTCCATTTCAAGCCTGACCACGTTCAGGAAGACATTCTAGAAACCTGAAGGCTGTTTAATCCACTCCCCTCTCGACTTTTTAGCTTTAACTGAATCAGTCACTAAGATTGCCAAGTAGTACAGCCCACTATCTACTAAAAAGGAACCAGTTCAACTCCACTTCACAGCAACACAAAAAGTCTGATACCTATCCAAAGCTTTCCACAAAGATACAATAAAAGCCAGCAGGCAAAAGATAAGGTTTATTTTCACACCTCAGTGTTCCTGTACTCAACCTAGAACAAGTCCCCAATTTTAAAAGTTTTTTAAATGACACAAACTTCACCATCTGCTTCCTTTGGTCAATGTTACCTGTGCTTTCAACACGAATAAGCGCAGCACCACGCAACTCTCAAAAACACTCCCAAGATCTAAATACCATTCCAATGTGTTACAACTGTATTTTCATAGCCATAAATACTCTGTGCCATATTACAGTACTGCATGCTAACTTACCATAAGATTACTTAAGTCACACACACGCACCCTCAGCTCCAAATCTTTAGAAAATCCCAGCAGCCTTAAGACATTTGCATATGAGTTTATTTTCCCTATTCAGCCCATCAAAAAATACTTTTTCAGGAAAGGAAGTGACAATAATAAATCCATTGGTTCAACCTTCTGAGAAACTGCACTTTAGTAAATGTAGAGAGTAAAAATCATGGCACGCACGATTCCTCTCTTCCTTTATTGGGGAGAGTTCAGCAACTTGTTAAATCTAAACAACAATCCACTAAGACAGGGCAGAGCATGTATTTACCATTCAAATTACCTGTTTATCAAGTAAAGACTTTTGGCAGACATGTACTGCTCAAAATAAAAGGGAAGAAAGAGGAAAAGGAAAAGAAAAAAAAAAAAAAGAAGAAAAAAAATTCACTCCCAAACCAGGAGACTTAAAGTTCACCTGTCAAACGTAAGAAGACAAATGTTTGTTTTAACAATTAATAGGTTAAAGCCTTTTTTTAACCACTGAAACTGGAATATGTAGGGTTGGTTTACTCATGTAAACCCTCTGGTCCAAATTCAGACAGAGTTAGCAAAAAATGCTACTTTAAAGAAGCAAGAGCTTTAAAGTGGAACTGCTTATTCATAAACCACGAAATTACTAGTGTAAGGCTGTGTTACTTAGCTCTTCTGTATCAGAACAATGAATTGCTAAGTTAGTAGCAAGCAAAGTTGAAGGTGCAGTGCTCTTCACTGAGTATGTCACATCCTGGTACTAAACCAAGATTTTAAATCTTTTGCCCTTGAAAATAATCCTGCCTTGCCTGGCTGGCCTGATACACACTACAGTTTTACAGCTAAATCTGCAATTTCACAGCAGTTTTATAATCTTGAAGAACAATGCAAAAAGCAGTGAGCTTTGTCAACTGGCAAGTCAACTGGCTTATATTTAAAGTGATAAATCCTTCCAAATTATCTGCAGTGAGCCTGATCCCACCAAAGAGGACGTAACCTCACCTACAGCAAAGAAAATGTGCAATTATTGAAAACATCTTCTTTGTATCTTCAAAAGGGGGTTAATGAATCCAAATAATTGATATTTCATGGGGCAGAGGACTCCTCAATAGAGTGTGGAAGAAATTAAAACCGAATACATTTGGTATACAAGGCAGTTATTAAGAAACAGTTTAAATTTACAAGTACTAATGAAGGGTAGCAAGTACAGGATAATTAAGAGGAGCACATTCCCTCCATGCTACTAGTAGTGAACATAACGCTCCACTGCTGTCAGAAAGTTGTGCAGCAAAGCTCTCTGATTAAACGATCGTGGGGTTTTTACTTGCTCATCTAGTATTACTTGAACATCGCTGGGTTTTGTCATTCTACGGTTAAAGCTGTTTCAGAAAAATCTAGAGACCAGAATGAGCAACTCTAATTGTGCAAGATGAATTTCTTTATTTTGAAACGCATTCTTCTTCGACACCGAAATGTCCACGACCCTATTTCAGTAGCTGAAGGCACAGGAGCCTCCAACACGAGAAGCAATTTTTTTTTTCCTATTTCATTTTAGATATAATCAATATTGGAAAATTATTTTAAAGCAAGCAGTTATTCACATTAGAAATTAACACCTCCTCTTGCATTTTTAAGGTGTGGTAGGTCAATCCTTTCCTTAAAAAGAAAATAAAATAAAAATATAGGCCCGGTCTTCTACTGTTTCATACAAAACACAACGCTGAACTCTACACAAAACAGAGGAATGACTTCAGAATGCAGAGCAGCACTACCAATGATTTTCTTGCTGACAAGCCTGCAGACAGCGAGAGAAGGCCCGCGTTCCGGTCGGTCATTACATGCCACAGGTTTTCAGCTAGAAGCTCAATTACAAGGTTTAGGTCTTAAAAATCTTCAAAAATTATTCTGTATTCCATTGAGTGAAACTGCCATCAGTACACACACGTTGTGCCAAATAAAACGTGATTGTTCAGCCCTGCAATTACCTGTACAACAGCCTCCCTGAACGTCAAAGAATTATTATACTGTTTTAAATGGAAAAGGAAGCAGGACCTCTTCCTTTAAAAAGTCCCCTCCAAAAATCTCTCTCTGATCTTACAATACAAAATATAATTACTTACGTTATGACCTATAATTAGAAATGTATTGTTCCAAAAAATACAGACCATTAAGTGAAAGCATGTGGCTACTCACCTACGGTATACCAACTTGCATCTGTCAGCTTGCTGATAACAGCTTCTTGAAAGGATCCATCGGGCATTTTGGTTTCAACCATTGCACCAACCTGTAAAAAAGGAGTGTCTCAAGGTTACCTCTAATCCCAAACTCACATAATGGCAAAAAACCACATGCAGGCATTAATTCTTCCAGCAAGCTACATCTACTTTTTAACAGACTGATTTTAACTAAGTGCTACTTTGTAAAATTTAGTTGCTTAGCTGGTGAGAATAAAGGTCCTTAAGTATGAGGGCTCAACTGCAAGCAGACATGACTTACATCGGCACAAGAAATGAGAGAGGGCTAATTGGAAATAAATATTCAACTATTCAAAACATTTATTACTACTGATACGCATGCAATTACTACTATTCAAACACTGTTATACTATGAGAATTTCAGTAGCACCCTACAACGTGCATTACTGTTCCTGCAGTAACTACAGAAAAGAAGACAAATACAAAAAAAAAAAAGGTATGATCTCTTCTGAAGAGCTCTATTTGCATTCAGTGTTTTATAATGAAGTTGTGTGTTTTAGAAGACAACTGTTACACATCATAAAAATACAAATCACCACATAGTTTTATATAAAATACATCAACTATTTTAAAAGACAGTCAGAGCAATCATATTTACTATTGTCTA
This sequence comes from Actenoides hombroni, assembly GCA_024336885.1. Taxonomy (NCBI): domain Eukaryota; kingdom Metazoa; phylum Chordata; class Aves; order Coraciiformes; family Alcedinidae; genus Actenoides; species Actenoides hombroni. The sequence goes on from WUAM01000179.1 coordinate 26,441,487, forward strand.
ACTGACATGAACATAATCAAGTTCTTAATTACTTATAAGAAGTTTCAAAGTTTCACTACATATAAGAAGTTTTGTGTCTTATAAGATACAAAAATCATTGTGCATACAAAACTGCACGTGAAGTACATTACACACAGAAGCATAAACAGCCTCTAAAAGCTACAAGAGTTAAGACTAATGACTCAGAATCGATCTGATCTAAAGCAATGAGCCTCCTGTTGATCTGTAGAACAGGAATCCACCTAAAATGCACAGAAATATAGAATTTTACAAATGAATTATGTGATAACAACAACAAAAAAAAGCAGGCATGCAATAAACATACTCTTAGAGGTCCTTTCACTTGGTCATCTTGCACTAACTGAGTCGAGTTATCCCCCTTCAGGACCACCTGAAAGATATTAATAAACTTTTAAATATGGATCTTATTTTCAGTAGCATACCAAAAGCAAATGAAACTGTATTCTTACTCATAATTTTGGAAAATGAGATCTTCTATGAAATGGACTCAAACATTATTGAGCACAAACCACTTGGTATGGATGGTTTTACCCACAGGAAGCCTCAAGCATCATACTTAATATTTAATCTGAAACATGGTAATTCAAAGAACAGGGCAGATCAAACATCAGCCATTCCAAGGCAAAGAAAATATGTTTTGACGTGAGTTTGATGCAATCCAGGGCATACCTGGAATTGAGCTTCCAGATCAGAAGATTAAACAGGTTGGGGTTTTTTCCCCCCCTTTCTCTGTACTTCAGCTGTAGCACTTTATTGACAGCACAGCAAGTACTACACTACAACCAAAATAAAAAGCTCTCTTTATTAAATATGTATCAAAAAATGATCAAACTGACCAAAATACCACCATTTCTACCACCTTGAGCAAGAGAAAGTTTTCATGGTAAAGAATCCTGCATTTGAGAAGGTAACACTGATGAGACAGAGTGAATATGAGCCTATACAATATGAATTCTTGAGTTTACAGGGACTCAGTTTAGAAACATAAAAGATGAGTATTTAGATGACACCACTGTTAAGTGTTTCACTGACATTAGCTATAGCACCTATGGTGTTTTAATAAAAAATAAAAATCAAAATTCCTAATTCTTTCCAGGAATCAAAAGCTCCAGGAGTTTCCCTTCCACCTACAAAGATGTCCAGGTTTCTGGTTTCCCCAGTTATACTCCAACAGTCTACACTGTAGCTGTGTTTATATATATAACCCCAGTGACATGCTAAAAGACTGCTGGTGTTAAGTTAATAATGCACTTTATGCCATTTTTATTTAATTTTTTATAGCAGTATTGAGAGGAACACAGGTTGTCCTGCTACTCAGGAAAAGACACTGGGTTTTTCTGGACTCCCTGCACTCTTGGCAAGCGTGCCGGGGTGTGCCTACATGCTCCTAATTACAATATCAGGCTTTGCTTGTTAGAACTTCAATGGTTATAACTGAGATATAGTGACAGGAATTTCCACCAAGTCACAGCAGCCTCATATACTTCCAACTCTTATCATGGAGTGATAAAGGCTGTGATTCTAACGAGAAAAGGAAACTCAAGCCTATTAACTGTCTAAATACTTTACCAGACCAAAGCTAGAATAGAAAATCAAGGATCCCAGACCACGAAGTGCAGCATGCTGCTTCCTATGGAGCTTCTCATGAACACAGGTCTCAAACAACATCACAAATACCTGTAATATTTGCAAGCTGAAACACAGTAAGTTCCACCTCAACAGGAGGAAAAACTTCTTCACTGTGAGAGGGACAGAGCCTGGAACAGGCTGCCCAGAGAGGCTGTGGAGTCTCCTTCTCTGGAGACTTTCAAGACCCACCTGGATCTGTTCCTGCGTGTCCTGCCCTGGGTGACCCTGCTCTGGCAGGGGGGTTGGACTCGCTGATCCCCAGAGGTTCTCTTCCAAGCCCTACCGTTCTGTGATTCTCTGCTGAGGGTGCAAGGTGGCTCACGGTGCACGTCTCCCCTTGCAGGTCTGCGGCGGACGCCCAGCCGGCTGTCGGGGCTGAGCGTGGCCTGCCCTCTGCCCAGCCCGCTGGGCGGCACGCTGACCTGTGAGCTTCAGGACTGTCCCTTCTGCGCCAGTCTGCTGGAGGACCCCGAGTTCGCCTTCAGCGACTCCGACAGCTGCGACTCCGACAGCAACGGCGTCTACGAGTTCACCCAGGACCTGCGGCACGGCGACCACAGAGACCAGCTCCAGCAGCAACGGGGCAGGAGGAGGAGGAAGAAGAAAAAACCCAAGGAGCGGAACAAGGTCACCCGCTTGTGGAAGGCTTTCGGCAGCAAGCTCAAGAGGATCGTGGAGAGCAAGTACTTCAACCGGGGGATTATGATCGCCATCCTCATCAACACGCTGAGCATGGGCATCGAGTACCACGAGCAGGTGAGTGCGGGACTGGCCTGAAGAGCCCTTGAGGGTCTGTGGTTTCAGGTGCTCACGGCATGATGGCCGGGGGTGGTTCTGCCAAAGCCATGCTAGAGGAGGAGCAAGTGGTTTTCAGGCAAGTTGGAGATACTGCATGGGGCCGAGGGCCTTATCCTGCTGACGTGTGAGGAGCAGGAGCATCCTTTGGTGTGTGAAAAGGCTGGAAGGTGGCTGGCAGCACTGCTGAGGTGTAGAGAGTCCAAATGTGTGTGTTAGGACGTGGCAGCTCAGAGATGGACTAGTTGTTCGCTGTGAATTATTCACATATGTGTGCATTATCGTGGTGGAAATACCCTACTGCTCTGATGGTGGTGGTGCACAATGGATCTGGTGGTGCAACCAGCCCATGCAGAAGTTTATTCTTTGATCCTGGACCTTTAAATAAAGACTTAAACTGTCAGGCAATGCTAAAAGCAATGAAAAAAAAAAAAAAAGATAATTTCTCCCTGATGGTTCCAAAACGTTTAATTTGATCTCCTAGGGTGCAAGTAGATCTTTTTCTTAAGTGCTTGGAGGGTGAAAGGAGAAATCATGATGTTCCTGCTATTTGTCTGAACGTGGTGATGGCAGAAAGCAGTGCTGGCAGGTGAGGACAGCTTGTCCTTGTTGGCTGATGGGAGCTTAAGGAGCTGTGCAATGGGAGAGGGTGGTGAGTCATCGGAGTATCTCCAGTTGGTCACTCTGGGAAATACGAGGCTTTTCTGGACTTCTCTTTCTCAGAAAAACTGGTTACTTTCCACTGATTTCTCAAGATGTGCTCTGGAAATTCTCGTGCCGCCCCTGTGTTGGGTGCAGAAAAGGCATCTGAGGGAGGCCAGCAGATGCTCATGCTGATCTTCTGTGAGGTGGATAGTCAAAAGTTCATCTAGTGCTTCCCAAAATCTCCACTGCAGGATCAGGATCAGACCAGGTCAAGGTTATTTCTAAAGCTATTTCTCCTCTCTGCCTTGGTCTGCCGGCTCAGGAGTGAGAAGGAAAGACAGACAGAGTAGCATAGGACATCCTATGTAGTGGGACAAGAGGCTCTGCATTGTGTTCTCCATATTTCTGGACTAAGTCCTGCTTGTGACCAATACAAACAATCTTCCAGAGTGCTGCTACTTTACTTTCTCTCCACTCGTGTGCTTTAAACCCTCGTATTCTGCGCTACCTGAGCCATATTTTCTTTCAGAAAAGCAAGCACTCGGCTAAAACACCCCCACCCCAGCCATGCAACGGTGAATTAGTTCACACCTAGAGCAGAGAGCACCCAAACCCAACAAAGAAAGAGCTGTTGCTGTCAGCTTTCTGGCTGGTTCGCCGTTCCACAACAAGCTTGGAAATTAGGAAATATACCTTGTCAGGTAGCGTTTGAATCAACCGTTGGTTCCTCGGGGCAGCTGCGTTTCTGCGTGGCTGCTCTTTTGTCAGGCAGAGACTGCTTTGTCAACCCTCAGATGTTGCCATGGTGGGTGCTGGGGGCAAAATTTAGGCAGGCTGTGGTGAGGAGCCCGGGGACCGCCTGGAGTCTGTCCACAATCCCTTGTATGAAGGTAAATTGTGATAATTACATCCTTGCTGCTAACAAAGGAAAACTGTAGCCGGCAGGTTTATATTGGATTTTGCCTTGTAAAAGATTTGCTTTAAACCATCTCAAAGCCAACGGCAATAAAGATTCTGAAGCTTTTGGCTACGGAGCATCAGACTCCTGCCAGCTTTGCTCACAGGCACTGCCCAGCATGGGCCCAATAAAAAGGGAGGAATTTTGAAGTGAAACCTGTGAAAGTTCCTCCACGTGCCTGACTGCAAAGTGTCTCTGGTACGCAGCGGGGATAACGAGCTGTGGAGCTGTCAGAGCCCAGCTTTGCAACACCTCGCCCAAGCTCTCTCCTGTCAACAGAGTGACCTCCAAGGCATTGCCGGAGGCTGAGACGCTATCTGAACGCCATGGAAAATGGCTCGAGGCTCCCAAACCGTTTGGCATGAAAGTCGGGGGCTTCTGTGAGCAAAGCCGGGCGGTTTCAGAACCCACAACCTTCCTTGTATGAGAATGAACTGCAAGACTCAGGGTGGGGGGCTGGCCTTGTGTGGAGATGAGGAGGAGATGCCCGAGTGAAGCTGTCACGAGCTCCCGGTGTGATGCTGGGATGGAGGGGAGGTGGGAATGGCTCGCGTTGGGTATGCCATGATCTGTGGCCAGGAAAAACAATTTAATCACAGCTCTCTGGTTACTGAGTGATGGATGCTGCCCAGTGACTCTGCACCTCTGTTCAGAGCAGGTATTACAAGGCGAGAAGGTGTAACCCTTCCCCAGGCTGTTAACCAAGCGTGGGTGTTACCATCATCTCCTCCTTCATCCTCACAGGGACAATCCTGGAGGCCGTTCCCCATGTCGTAAGGATTTAGATGCTGCCTACAAGAATAGCTATTCTGTGGCTCATCTCTGCTTTCCTTCCTCCCACCAAGCTGTTGAGTGTTACCCAGAGTGCAGGGCTCAGGGGGTCCTGTTGGGGAGGCCTCCTGTGCTCTGTGTCTGCTGACAGCAGCATGGGCAGGGGACTCTGGAGCCCTGAAGCCCTGCAAAGCATCACCTACCATGGAGTTACTTACTCGGGGTGGAAGAGCTGAAGTAGGTTTCCTGGTCTCAACTCTTGCCAGTTGTTTTATCAAACTGGGCTGCTATCAGTGCAGCAGCCACAGGGAAGCCCCTCCCCGGCCCAGACCTCATTGTTTGTAAGGAAATACCCAATCCCTTTTCTAAAAAAAATTATTAATGGCTGCTTTCTTTTCTGTTCCGGCTTCTCAGACTTCATAGTCACCAGTGGCTTGGCAAATAGGCGGGCACACCACATACAGTTTCATGTCAGCGTGCTACTCAAAGCCAAGGCATCAATCCTCTGTCTGCGTGGGAGGGGTGGAGGGCACTCAGCAGCATATGGTGTGGAAGATAGAGCAGTGCTGGTCCTTAGTGTCTTATCTCTCCTTTCATCCCGGGACACAGCAGCACTCAGCAGAGAAGTCTCACGGAGCCCTCTTGAGGCAATGGAGCGTTATTGTCCCTATCTTCAGGATGAAGAAATCGAGGTTGAAAGGTGCCAGGCTGGAGGAAAAAAACCTGATGGGCTTTACCCCTGGTCCCTGTCACAGCAAGGGGGCACGTGTGCTGCAGCAGCATTGCCCTAGCACCCGTCACCAAGACAGGAAGGTGACTTGGTGTCTGCGCTGCTCGGATGCTGCCTCCAGATGAAGGAGAGGGACCTGTCCCTATCCAAATCCCCTCAGGGCTTCAATGCGTGTTTTTATGGGAACCTGAAGCTCGCAGCAGTCTGCTCACACGCTTACTCTGGCCAACGTGGCTGGCACCACTTGATTTTAGCAGCCCTGCTCTCCTCGGAGGCAGGTTGAAGATTTCACGGCAGCGCAGCCGGTGTGCGGCGGGAGATCCGGGTGACAGGAGACACGGAGGGTGACGGGAGGTGGGTTTCCTTGGGCCTTCAGTCAGATCCTCCTGCACAGCCCATCCCTGGGGTTAACAGCCAGCTCTGTCTCCGACTGCCACTGGCTCCGTGGCTGGTAATGAGGAGGTTACAGGATGCTGTTAGTTAGCAGCAGCACCACGTGTATTTTAAAGGTTAATTGGCCACTTTGGAGTTCCTGTTTTCTTTGGGATTCGGTTTCTTTTTTTACCCTCCTCTCGTGCTTTATTTATTTATTTGTCTATCTCCAGCACTCCCACAGATGAAAAAAGCCAAGTACAAAGGAGGAGGCAATCCTTGCATTAATCTCCCAGGCAGTTTCAGTCTGTTGGATGGTTTTGTTCTGCATTCATTGCAGCTGACAGTTCTCCAGAGCATCTGAGAACGTGCCATTGCACTGCAGCAACCGAGCAGGAATGGCACCCTCCAAAAGCATGACCTCTGCCATGCCTTTGAGGTAGGCAGGAGAGATGCCTGGCACAAGGCAGGTCCTGTTCCAGGAGCTGTGTTTCTAAGTGCCTCTCTGACACTGAAAGCTGATAACTTTTTGTCCCAGAGTTAGCCCCTGTGTGTGCTTCTGTGACCGGTCTGAAGAAATACCTTCAGTCTGCCTTGATTCCCAGCTCCCCATTTGTCCAGTAACAGGACAGAGTCCTGGTCATTTGTCCAAGGGAGGTGCTGGTGTTACCTCTGCAGAAGGGTGAGGTCTGAATTCATGCGTGAGGACCTCTGGTTTCAGTTGTGAGGAGGGACCCACCACTTGGACTTCCCAGAGGAATCTGCAGAAGTAGCTGTTGATACTTGTAATGATTCCACCTGAAAGGCTCAATTCACATCAAATGGCACTAGAAAAGCTATTTTGCATTCACTTCTCAGAAGTACAAATTAATATTTGTTCCAAGCTGTTGCTGTTCAAAGAGCTTTTAATTGCTTTTTCTGATCCTTCATCCATGGCAAGTTTCGTTCAGAGCAGCTGTCTTTGGACTAGCTTGGAGATGACCTTGGTGGGCACCCAGCAGTCCGTTGCTTATTGGTAAGGGAAGTACTGGTTTTGAGCAGCACATTTTCTTATACTGGAGTAAAAGTAATTCTGTGTGATTTAAGGTAGCAACTTGCTGCTCTAGTGACGTTCTGGTTCAGATTTGTCAATTTGGGCTTGAAAAATTGGTTTGGCCTGGAAAGCTCAGCACTTACTCGGGAAGCAGAGGAGAATCTTTCAGCAATGTTTGAAGAAAATTGCTTAAATTCCTTTTGAGTTGTGAGTCAATAAAGTGTTCTCCTGATCTGAGATTCTCACTTTCAGCTGGCAAAACTTGTTTGCTCTTCAAACTTTTTTGCGTGATCCAAACTTAAGAACTTACATGCTGGCTGGACTTGAGGCAGATTCCCCCAGCCCAGGATGTGCAAATTGAGCCCAATGCATTTGTGTTTATTGCATAAATGGATGAGAGACTCATTCTGCCAAGGTCCCAGCAGTAAGTGGTCAGCTTTCCCCAGGCGTTGGTTTGATGGGGAAGCTGTGTTGGTCACAAACTGCTCCTAAGCAGAGCGACAGAAATTTGACTCATTCAGCAAAAAGCTTGTGATAACCTGAATTCTGTCTCCACCTCTTGGGAGGGAAGAGAAGGGCTTTGTCTGGTGACCTTGCGGAAGCGAGGGGTGTTCCCCATCATCCTCTTTTGTGCTCTAAGATCATACTAACTATACAGTGCTCTCCAGATCACCTTTATACGGGCCCCCTTTTTTGCAGGCAGCCACTCTGTCAGGAGATGAACAAACCTGGTGACAGTTTTGGGATGCCTTCTGCACAGTGTGGGCTGCAGGGCTTCTGATCAGAGCCAGCAGCTCATACGTGGAGCATTTACACCTGGCAAAGTGTCATTCCTCTGTTAGAGGGAATCAAGGATCAGAGGCAACGTAAGGCAGAGAGGTGGTCGATGCCTCATCCCTGGAACCATTCCAGGTGAGGTTGGACAGAGCTCTGAGCAACCTGCTCTAGTTGCAGATGTCCCTGCAGGGGGATTGGACCAGGTGACCTTTAAAAGGTCCCTTCCAACCCAAACCAGTCTGTGATTCTATGATCTACGATTGCATGAACTGATGGCAAATGTTTGCAGTTAAAAGCCAGGTGTCCTGGCTCAGATGGCTGTCTGCTGGACCTTAGCATCTGTCGTGGCAAAGCGTGTAAATCGTGTCCTTCTACAGGGAGTCTACCGTGAGTGGTGTTCGTGGAGTCTTCTCTCTTTCTTGCTCTCATCTGTAATTTAACCGACTCCTCCACTGCCCTGTTTTCCTGCCGTTGGATTGTATGTTCTTGGTATATTTTTTTTTACTATATAAGGGAAAGCATACTAGAGATCCTGCCATTCCTCTGCCTCCTACCAGACAGGAACAGCACCTCTCCCATGCAGAAACTGAGCATAATAACTCATTCGAGTGCTGACAGACTGAGCAGTCAGGGGAGAGTCAGGAGAACAACAGAGCTAGTCATGGCGAGGGGAGTTTGCAGTCGGATCTGGTTCCTATAGATGTGCTCATTAGCCTAGGGAATAATATTCAGATATTCCCCGGGGAACCGTAGGCACGTTCTACCACCACCAGTGGGTTCAGTTCCTTCCCCTCACTTACGCCATTAGTTGTTCTCTGTGGTGAGGGATTGGCCATATAAATCACATCTGCTCTCTGCCAAGATGACAGACTTCTTAAGCAGGTGATAGTAACATGCTTCCCAGCATAAGCTGTTGCATGGAAACTGGAGATCTGCACAGCGCCAGTAACAGACCCGGGCTGTGTAGCCGGAGCGTGCAGGACCCACCAGATGCATTTCTTCCATCTGGGTCACACTGGGAGTCAGCTGAGGCACCTCGGTGCCCTGCGAGGCTTCGGCGAGCCGACCCACGAGAGCCCCGCGCTTCAGAAACGTACGTGATGGCAGCGGGTGGTTATATATAGAATGTAGACAGATTGTTTGCGTTTCAACTGGCAGGTAAAATAAACCAAGCGTAGCACAGCCCCGAGAATGAAAGCAGAGCGCGCTTGCCAGCTGCATTTCATCGCAAAAAATGTGCGTAAATCACAGCTACGGGCCGCCAGCTTCGAATGGTACGCTGACAATGGCTTTAATGTGCTCCCGGGCTGGGAGGCTTGACACAGCTGGACAAGGAAAGGGAAACTACCAGGAGAGGGGAGGGCCTGTGATGAAGGAGGTGCCTTTCACAAACAAAAAGAGCGTGGCGTTGCGTTGGGTCTGTGCCTTCCTGCTGGCTGCCGGCAGAACGCTTTTCATCCGGGAGTGGGTTTGGTGAGAGGGAGGTTGGCTTTGATCACCTTGGGGTGAGCACCAAAGCAGGCATCGTCCCTGGTACTTCTTGCCCGAGTGATGACAAGATACAAGCTCGAGGAAGAGCTTGAGCGTCTGGTCCCTGGCAGCTGCGATCAGCAGCTCCAGAGAGATCATGGTGCCCCGGTCAGGTCCCCTCTGGCTTTGATACTGCACGTGGCAGCAGTTTGCCATCCTTCTAGCTGCCATTGGGAAAGGAAGCTGGGCTGCGGGGGACAAAAGCAAAGTTAGCAAAGAACAGCAGAGGAGGAAATGTAGAAGACTGAAACAGCCAAACCAACCGATGGGTGCAGGACAAGGTGCTTGGGCACTGTTGGTAAAGGCTTGGAGAGGAACGAGCCCTGGAGTGGCAGGAAACAAGGAGTGGCCTGGATTGTCTCAGGAGCTCTGGGAAGAATCTACCAGGAACACCACCTGCCATGTTAGCCAAGGCTCTCTCTTTGCATCCTTACACTTCCCCAGTCTGTTTGCATCCGTCTTTGGTGGTCTTGGATTTTTCTTTTATACTGCAAGACATTTTATTCTGTGTACATCACCCTGCTGTGTGGGGCTCCAGGGCAGGACCCAGTAGATGTTGTTACAGGTACTAATAACAGTGGGGCTGGGAACAGAGCACTGCACCTCTCCCAGAACCACTTTCCATGCCTGCTGGTTGCAGGTAGACTCTGGGAAACTGAGTTTTCAGCCCAGATTCAAAGCAAACATGACAGGAGTCTAACACAAGGGGATATACAGGGAAGAGGATGAGGAGGGCAGCACACAATGGTGCTGTGCCATGGGTGCCTGTAGATTGGTGGTTCCCAGCTGTTAGGAGGCAAAGGAAATAGTTTGATTTCATACTTCTGTGCCTTTCCAGCCGCTGCCTGTGGATGATCACTTGCTTTGCTTTCTCTGCAGACCTGGAAAATACAAAGAAAGGCTCAAAAGTAGGTTGAACTGAGGCAATGTTAGGAAGGTGTAGGAAAGAGAATCCTGCCACGCCAGAGAGCAAAGTGGGGTTAGCATTTGGCAGTACCTACTAAACCGTGGCAGCTTAGTCTGGAAGCTCTGTGTAGAGATTCCGTGGTGTTGCTAAGATGTCCTGTACACTGTTCTCTGGGTACCTCGGAGCCGAGAGGCAGAGCCAGCTCTCCCCATCAGCAGGCAGAGGCTTAAAGACGCTCAAGGTTGCAATCCTAGCTCCTTACACCAGAGGAGAACCACCACTGCAAGGAGATAAACAGGTATGTTTACTGCTGCTGTCAACCCGAGTCATGAATTTTCCTCAGGTTTTAACCAGGGTTCTCTGGCTGGGACAGTGAGATTTTCCAGAATTATGAATGAAGCTTTAAATGTCTCCTTGAAACCTCCTCCTGGATCTTTTGTTACAAGAGCAGGATGCTTTTTGATAAATGGTTTTGAGAGGTGCGGGGTGGGGGGAAGCTGCATCTGAAAGGAGCTGAGCCTCTTACTCGGAAATGCAGGAGGTTTGGCATGCCTGCACGCATTCTTTTAAAGCTCTATTTTTGTTTGCTCTCTCTGGTTTACAGCCTTAAAAGACAGTCTGACTCCCAGTTTGGGAAAAACACTCTGTGCACAGGCCTCATAGCATCCCTGGTAAAGTTTGCTGGAGCAGGGAGCGTGCCACCGAGGAGGACGGGGTGGGAAGACCACTTGGCTTCTTCCCCCCCCTCTCCCCGTGAAGGCTTTTCTCAGGAGTTTTCCTCTCCTGCTTGATGCCTGTACAAATGAATACCTCCTTTCTCCCTCTCCTGCCCTTGTCCCATCCACAGACAAATCCAAAATGTTTTACTATAGAAAGCAACAGAAAGAGAAGTGGTTCGTTTATTTCTAGGGGGAGGTGTCCCTGCCCATGGCAGGGGGGGTTGGAACTAGATGATCCTTAAGGTCCCTTCCAACCCAAACCATTCTATGATCCTCTGACTTATTTTATGTACTCCAAAGGGAATTGACTTTGCTGCAGACAGATGGATCCTGTAGTTCTCTTGACTCTTGGCATGACTATACATGGACTTGTCTAGGCTTTAAACTTAGCTTGGATTGAGGTGGGTTATGAAGCCACAGCCTTCTGGTTGCTTCTAGGAGCTCTACCTGGAGCGTGGTGATGGGACCAGGGGACCAAAGCCCTGGCTTCGTGTTCCCCAGGTGTACCTTGCTCTCAGAGCTATCCAGAGTCCAGGCAGAAACTTTACAGCTCCAACCTGCCCCAAATCCAATCAATACGAGGCAATAAATCGACTCGCAGGTCGATATGGGAGAGAATCAGAGTTTTCCTGTTGTTTATGAAGGGTTCAGAGGCAAAACATCAACCCTGTCAGCTTTGCCCATCCCCTGTCATTGCTGCCTGGGAGTGCAAACAGTTTCAAGTCATTTGTGTAAATGAGTTTCAGCCAGAGAGTCTGAAAGCAGCGTGGGTTGCTGGGCAATTATCTCCTTGCAAATGGCCCGTGTTCTGGGGGCTGTGTTGCAGAAGATCTCTTGTTCCTGCCAAGGTCTTGAAGTCACCAAAATGAGAGGTCAGCATCTTGAATGTCTTTAAAGCAGAACTGCTAATGTGGTCGGTTGGAGCACTGGTGGGTAGCTGCTGCCAGGGTACAAGGCACTGAACTGCAGAGTGTGGAAGTGCAGGGGGATTAAATGCCAGAAATCCCAGTTTGTGCTGAGGACTCTTAGGAGCTGCAAATGCCTCTGAGAGCACCCGGAGCCAGAGGTCAGTGGGAGAGTGGCTCTGCTTTTCCTCTGACGACAACATATCCCACCCTAACACTTGTCATAGAATCATAGAATAGTTTTTGCTGGAAGAAACCTTCAGGATCACCAAGTCCAACCTTATTCCCAACCCTATCAAAACCACTAAACCCTGTCCCTAAGCACAACATCTACCCAGATCTTAAACACCTCCAGGGATGGTGACTCCACCACCTCCCTGGGCAGCCCATTCCAATGCCTGACAACCCTTTCATTATAGAAATGCTTCCTGATAATCCAGCCTGAACCTCCCCTGGTTCAACCTCAGGCCATTGCCTCTTGTTTGTCACTTGTCACCAGGGAGAACAGACCAACTCCCACCTCACTACACCTTGCCTTCAGGTAGTTGTAAAGGGCAATAAAGTCTCCCCTCAGCCTTCTCTTCTCAAGGCTAAACAGCCCCAGATCCTTCAGCCTTTCCTCGTAAGACCATTCCTCTTCTTGTTCCCCACTCTTCTTTCCCTAGCTGTGTCCCCTCTTTAGGGTGCCACTGGCATCTCCAGAAGTTCACCCTGCAGTTCTGTTGTTTACACCCCTTCCTTCCCACTGCCAGTCTACCAGCAGATACAGGCACCCCCCAGCATAGCAGGAATCACTCCCTTGCTGTAGCGTGGGGAGTTTGGCTGAGGATTTGCCTCTGCTCCATCCTTTCTTATTGCACAGATTCTTCCGAGTCCTGAGGCTGAAGTTTAACCTGGGAGTGAATGATGGACGGGCAGACTGAGACCTGCAGGCAGATACTGGTCCTGCAGCTAACGTTGCCCACCTGAGCTTGCAGAAGGCTTTTTGTGTTTCAGAGATGATGTAATGCTGTGGGTTTCCTCCCACACCTTTTTTTTCCCCCCTCCTCCCTTTCTCGTCGGTGTGTAATAGCAGAAGGTTTCATAGAGATTTGATTTTCTGTTTTAACTATAGCATGAAACCTGAATGGTGTATTTATGGCTGCAGCTGCCACTCCTCTGAAAACATGCAGTGAAAGGAAGGTTAACAAGGTTGGGCTCTCGGGAAAGCATGTAGAACAGCACTGCAGAAGACTTGGTGTCATCACACCAGAGTGAAGAACAGCTATTTTCTGAGGTTCTCTAGTCCAGGGTTATTTATCATCATCTGAAGCAAATAGTTTTCTAATTGTGTATCCTTTTTGGAAACTCTCAAAAGCCCAAATCAAATTCTTTTTTTTTTTTTTTTCCCTTTGTACAATATACACGGAAAGCAGAGGATACAGAGCCTGAGGGGATCGTTTAATAGTTTAAGAATCAGGTTGGCTCTAGCCAGCCTTGATGCAGCCATATGTTCAAATCCCAGGGGTGACCGCTCGCCAGGAGGTAGACAATGCTCCGTACCACGTATCGTGTGCTCGCTTCAAAACAGATGGCCCCGTTGCCACGGCTGAAGGAAGAGCTACTCTGTCCCCCTTCCAAAGAGCAAGACCAGGCCCTGCACTTCAGACCCCTCCCCTGCCACAGTCACGCTCTTTCTCTGTGCCTCCTTACTCCTGCCTGTGCACCAAGTTTGAAGCCCTGCTTGGTGGATTTTAACGGTGATTTGCTTAAATAAGGCAAAATTGCCTCGGACCTTTGCTTAAGTAGAATTTGCGTCTGAAAAATATCAGATCATAGAATTGTCAGGGTTGGAAGGGACCTTAAAGATCATCTCGTTCCAACCCTCCTGCCATGGGCAGGGACACCTCCCACTAGAGCAGGTTGCTCACAGCCCCATCCAGCCTGGGCTTAAACACTTCCAA